>JAJOZX010001054.1:15000-632500 GCA_023014485.1 Bathynomus jamesi | reverse complement strand
CGGGGATTATTCCTGAAGACTTCAAATTAGCTAGTACGCCCATTTTTGAAAAAGGCGACAGCACAGTAGCTCGCAATTATAGGCCTATTAGCTTAACGTCAAGTGTCGTAAACTTTTGGAATACGTAGTTAAGGACCGTATTGTCGATCACTTAGAAAGTCGCGATTTGATTAATAGTAGTCAGCATGGGTTTCGACGCCATAAATCTTGTTTAACTAATTTGTTAGAGTTTTATAACGAAATAGTGGGTGAGTACGATAGGCATATAGCGGCTGACGTTATTTATTCAGACTTTAAGAAAGCTTTCGATACAGTTCCACATTGAAGATTAATTGCAAAGGTTAAAGCGCACGGTATACGCGGTCAGGTAGCTAACTGGTTACAGGAATGGCTTCGTGCCAGGAAACAGAGGGTCGTTGTTAATGGTAGGGAATCGGAGTGGCTGGATGTAGGTAGCGGTGTCCCTCAGGGTTCAGTGTTAGGCCCATTTCTATTCGTAATCTACATTAACGACATAGATGTAGGCTTGACCAGAAACGTGTCAAAATTCGTGGAGATACTAAAATAGGTGGTAAAGTTCTTAACGTGGATGATAGGAATAGGCTCCAAGACGATGTAAATAGGATTATGGAGTGGACGGATAAGTGGCAGATGCAATTTAACGTAGACAAATATAATGTTTTGCATATAGATTCTCGTAACAATAATTACACGTACACGATGGATGATAGAGAGATAGCGAGCGTTGACGAGGAATTAGATTTAGGCGTACGTGTATCTAAGGATTTAAAAGTTAGGAACCAGTGCCTGGAGTCTTGCGCAAAAGGTAATAGGATGTTAGGCTTCATAGCGCGTAATTTCGAATTTAAATCGAAGAATATTATATTGCTCCTTTGCAAGTCCCTAGTCAGGCCTCACTTAGAATATGCCGTTCAGTTTTGGTGCCCGTATTTGCGTGATGATATTGATAGGTTGGAAAGGGTTCAGCGTCGCGCCACGAAACTAATTCTGTCATTGCGCAAAAAGTCTTAAGAAGATAGGATTAAAGAGTTAGACTTGCATTCACTCGAAACTAGGAGATTAAGGGAGGGAGCTTATTGAAGTTTTCAAAATCGTTAATAACATCGATAACGTAAATTTGGATAAATTGTCCACTTTCGATAACAGCAATACTCGTAACAACGGATTTAAATTACGTGGTAGACGTTTCATGACTAACATCTCTAAAAACGCTGTTACGTTTAAAATAATTGATAAATGGAATAATCTTCCCGCGTCCGTCGTGAACTCTACCAGCGTTAATATGTTTAAGAACCGTTTAGATAGGCATTTTAAAAATATTAACGTCGTTTAAAATAATAAAACAATTAGCAACAGGAGCTCTGGGGGATATAGTCGAGATTTGAGTCTATTGACGATTGATGCCAGTTTGACATGCCAGCGTGTGATATGCCAGCGTTAAATTTATAGTATTAAAAAAAAGGGAAAAATTAAAAAAAGGGAGGAAAAAATTAGACAAACACGAACTTAGATGTAGCTCGTAGTGTAAACTAACTCACCTTTTGTTATACTCTTCTCATCCTCTCTTTACTTGCATGTCTGTATTTTGCATGGTATGACATTGTTTCTTTGAGTTAAGACTGTGTTTGCATGGTTTGTGAACGTTCTTATTTTACTTCTTTTTATCTTTCACCCTTTTCCTGTTCTTTTCGACTATTTTTTCGACTTTTCGGCAGTGGCCGGTGGATGATTTTGGTGAGTCTTTCTCTCTCTTTTCCGAATGAATGATAACCCACGAATGATAAGTTTTGCTACTTATTAACCCCTTATTCTCTTCTTTTAACTCCCTATTCTCTTCTTTTAACCCCCTACTCTCTTCTCTCTCTCGGGCTAACCTTAGAGTGGATCTTAGGGTCTTTGTTAGCCTTAGCTTCTGTAGATGTAGATCTGTCGAATTCTAATTCTTCTCGCTCTTTCTGGCATCTAGCTAAGAACCTCTTCAACAACTTTACTTCCTCTTTTTACACACCTCTTTTCCATTCCAACGGCTCAGTTGCCGTCGCTTCCCCTGACAAAGCTGCACTCTTTGCTCAGACTTTCGCCTCCAACTCAACCATGAACAATTCCTGTACTCTTCCTCCATTTCCTTCTTCTTCTGACTTTAGTATGTCTGAAATTATGCGCACGGTCCTGATGGTGTTCCTCTTGTTCTCAAGAACTGTGCTCTGTGCTGACACCCTGCCTCGGCAAAACTCTTTTCCTCTTTGTCTTCCATCTGATACTTTTCTTTCCTCCTGGAAATTTGCGTTAATTCAGCTTATTCCAAAGAAGAGTGACCGCTCTCAACCCTCCAAGTATCGTCCAATTGCTTTGATTTCTTGCTTTTCTATCGTTTTTTAACCCCTCCTTAATAGGAAGATTTTTAAACACCTCTCCTCTCACACTCTTTCAGATCGTCAGTATGGTTTCCGCAAGGGACGAGCGACTGGCGATCTTCTTGCATATCTCTCTGACTCTTGGTCATCCTCCTTTCGGGATTTCGATGAAACTTTTCTGTTGCGCTAGACATATCGAAAGCATTTGATAGAGTCTGGCACAAGTCTTTAATTTCGAAACCACTTCTGTCGGTTTCTATCCTTCTATCTGCACCTTCCTCTCTAATTTCCTGTTTGGCCGATCCGTAGCTGCGGTTGTAGATGGCCACTGTTCTTCTCCTAATGCTATTAACAGTGTTCTTTAGGGTTCTGTCCTGTTACCCACATTTTTCCTTTTATTTATCAATGATCTATTAAGTCGCAGTTCCTGTATTATCCACTCCTATGCCGTTAATTCCATTCTTCACTTCTCCACCCGCTTTGCAAAGCGTCCCTCTCAACACTCACCCATACTTCGCGTTGGATGGCTATGGTACACCTGACCTCTGATCTTTCTGCAATATCTGATTGGGGCAGAGAAAACCTTGTGGTTTTCAAATGCCTCAAAAATCTCAGTTCCTTCATCTGTCTATTCGTCACAATCTTCCAAATGACTATCCCTTAACCTTCAACAATACACAACTCAATCCTTTCTCTTCTCTTAACATTCTTGGCGTTTACTTTTCTCGTGATCTTTTCTGGAAAGCTCATATATACTCACTTTTCCAAACAGTTCCTCAGAGGTTAGGTGTTCTGTCTCTGTATAGGGGTCTTCTCCGCCAATGTATGGAACACGCTTCTCATGTATGGGTTGGCTCAACCCACACAGCCGTACTTAACCGGGTGGAATCAAAGGCTTTTCTTCTCAGTAATTCCCCCTTCTTACTCACTGTCTCCACTCCTTCTCTCTTCACCGCAATGTTGCCCCACTCTCTCTTTAATATTGCTATTATAACGGACAGTGCTCTTCTGAAGTCTCTAACTGCATGCCTCATCCTTTAAGGAGAGCACGTAATACCAGACTTTCAACACATTCTTATTCTTTTCTGTTCAACTCTCTAATGCAAAGGTTAACCGGTATTTTCAATCTTTCGTCTACTCAACCGGTAAACTCTGGAACAATCTTCCTCAGTTCATCTTTCCCCCTGTCTCTAGACTCCAATCTTTTAAATGCAGAGTGTTCAGGCATCTCAAAAACCCTGGACCACTCTATTGAGATGTTTTTGTGCTCATTCACCCTTGGCCCCTCTTTCCTGCATAAAAAAATATATTTAATGTAAAACATCAAAGAATTTGAGGAAAATAAGAAAAAAGTAAAAATGCAAAAGTTTTCGTACATTTACTTACAAAATTACTGGTATTTTGTACTTAGTGTATCTACCTTGAATGACTTTAAAGATTCGTTTTGGGTATTTTTCAACAAGGTTTCGATATCTCTCAGTCAAAGCTTTTGTCTAATCTTCTAAAGGAAACTGTTGCAATTTATTCAGATTCGACGGGTTTCTCTTGCAGAAAGCTTTTTTCAGATCAAACCATAAATTTTCGACTAAATTAAGATCTGGGCTTTGACTAGACCACTCGAGAAGCTTGAAATTCTTTTGTTGAAGCCAGTAGTATGACCTAAAAATGATGGAGTGCAATGCAATTGCAAATGTTGCAAGATGTTGCAATGATGCCAAGTTGCCACCCCCCACCCCCACCCAACCCCTTTGTTGCAAGGCACCCAGAGTGCCACCCCACCCCCCTTTGTTGCAAGGCACCTCTAAATGGGGGAGGGGGAAAGTTGCAAGAGCAACAAGGGGTTATGCAACTTGGTGGAGGAGTTATCCCCCAAGTTGCAATGAACCCCGCTGGGAGAGACTTCTTTGGGGGATAAAATGGGATGGCCTCACCCCCCAAAGGGATATACCTAACCTAAGAGAGAGGAGAGAGAAGAGAGGTGTTCGCTTGACAGGAAACAAGCGCATATTAAGACTTCAGCTGAGCGGCCGTTGTCTTATATGGCACTTAATCAGCCAGCTGGCTTAATCAGCCAGTGCCTCCAGGTATCATCAGCCAGTTGGCACAGTGTACACGGCACGTACACACCCGTCTATACGCCCATTACGTTTATATGCGTCGGGCGACCGCGTTAAAGTAAGTCTAAGGTGGAGTGGAGGCGGGCTCGAGACCCGGTGCGTCCTTCCGCGGTTGCTAGCCAGGGTGCCCTAATGATCCGTGTTAAACCGTAGGTCTAACGTGGAGTGTAAAGCTTCACCAGAATGAACAATTCGTACGGGAAGCAAAGGAGTACCTATATATGTACAATTCCGGAAAAAGTTCATCTAAAAATTCGTGTAAACATCTTTCCACGTTTCTCTATGTTCTATATACATATATCTCCGTTTAAAATTAGGTCTAAGTTGGAGTGTAAAGCTTCACAAGAATGAACAATTCGGGCGGAAAGCAAAGCCGCGCTATATATGTACATTTCCGGAAAAAAGTTCATCTAAAAATTCATATATACATACACGTCCCCGTTTAAAAGTAGGTCTAAGGTGGAGAGTAAAGCTTCATCAGAATGAACAATTCGTTCGGAAAGCAAAGGTGTACCTATATATGTACAATTCCGGAAAAAAGTTCATCTAAAAATTCGTGTAAGCATCTTTGTCAAACTGCATTAATTATCTCACTCTCCGTCTGACTTAAGTCTAGTATTACGGTCTTTTTCATCTGTAACAATTAAAACAGGACAAATGGTGCACGTTGCATTAAAATGTGCAGCACAAATAATTAATTAGAAAGGGAATATGGTAAAGGAAGGAAAAAGGTGAAAGCAAGCGCTATAAACAATCGCCTTCCTAAACATCTCCTAATTAAACGATGTAATTAACTGATCAATAGAAGGACATAAATATTTATGGAAAATAATATAGATATAAATATATATATAAATAATTATATTAAACATCGTTCTCAAAATTGCGAAGTTTTGCGGAAGCGATAGATAATTTCGAAATAAAAATCCAGTAAATAAACTTCTTTCCGCAAGAGTTTATTTCGAGATCATATCGCGAATTGCCCCAATTATGTCTCTTCTGACCATAGCATTTCTTGTCTTTCTACACCAAAAAAAAATTTAATTACGGGGTTATAAACGGCCTTCCATTCTGAACTTTTTTCATATATATAATATATATATATATATATATATATATATATATATATATATATATATATATATATATATACACAGTTATATTTATTTTCGTTCACATTTAAAAATAAAATTTGAAACATGTTTCTATACAAAAAAAATTTAATTACGGGCCATAAATACCCCCTCACTTCCATTCTGAACTTTTCTCATATATATATATATATATATATATATATATGTTGTTTATTTCTTTATTGGCTGTTCTCTGATTTCTAAGATTCGAGATAAGGTACACATTTTAAATTATACTACACAGATGCGGGTCAATTTATTTCAATCTCTCAAGCATACGCGAATAGTACCTAATATATCTTTCACTCTCATGAAATCCATTCCTTTCCCAACAAACGAGAATGTACAGGCAAACTGCTACTGCCATAAAACGTTTGACATTCCAACCTCAACTCTCTCTCTCTCTCTCTCTCTCTCTCTCTCTCTCTCTCTCTTCTCTCTCTCTCGGTCGAATACAAGATCGAAAAACAAAGCGTTTCTCGTCTCTCCACGAATGGTGACATCTGACACTCCCCAGATTTCACGGGGCAACCAACCGCAGCCCTGTGGGCCGATCCCAGGACCTTTGTTTCGCGGCTATGCAGGCCTACGCGTCAAGTCCTGCCCAAAATTCACAGCTAGCGAATACGAAGCTGACGATTGTGTTTTGTTGGTTGGTCACAAGCCCCCTTATAAAAGGAAAATTTCATCTCAGAGTCTCAGTTCATATGTTTTTCGCTTAGTGCTTTATACACTATGAGTCAGTCATCGTTGTACACTTATCCGGAATTGATTGAAGATAAAGACTTTTACGCTCAAGCAACGCGACTAATTTTCAGCGCTATAGATCGGGATGAACTTTTATCTACCCAGAGTGTTACGGAAAATTGTGACGAAATGCCGGATCCGTTCAATGAAGAAGCTGTAGAAATGTAAGTAACTTATAAGTGTATAACCTAGCTTTATTCTGTGTTTTCCTACAAAGAAAAATTAACCCAGGATTCTTTCTCGTTTATAACAATATTGCCTAGCGCAATAAACGCATTTTCAAAAATATTTTTTATTCTGTTTCCTTCAGGTTATTTCGGTATATATATATATATATATATATATATATATATATATGGTGTGTTTTTATTTGTACATTTCTTGTACAGGCACGATTTTAGAAATATTAAAAACTTACGATAGAAATATTAAAAACTATTAAGATTTGGCTGAGGGTTCGAGAGCTCTTGCAGGCAGATGGAGCATAGCACACCTAGCTAATCTTACTTTTGAAAACTGTCAGGATATCTACTTATGGTTACAATTTCTTGTTACTCTAACATAAAATTAATCCCATCAAGTTTTTAATTATTGTCTGTTTCTATCGTGATTATTTCGGCATATATATATATATATATATATATATATATATATATATATATATGGTGGAGATTTAACAATATTTTTCTCGATAATTCAGCACCGCTGCAGGATTTTTAAATTACCAAAACTTTTAAGAATTAGCTGCATTTAAATTCGTGGCATTTGTCTTGTTGTAGCTCTTTATTTTTACTTAACCTTATAGGACCGATGCGGAACTCGGCCGTGTTATAGCTACTTTTGATGAAAGGGGAATAAATGATATGGATGCTTCTCCACACAGCCAACCCCGTGACCTGAATACAGAAGTCGAGTTATTCGCTTACATCCGGTCAAGCGACTGTCAGATTATCGAGGAACTAATGTAAGTATTTTTGAGGTTAAGAACAAAACACATTGTATTTTCATTTATTAAATGGCAGAAAACATGTATAAAGCGGAACCAGAGTCCGTTAAATAAGTCTTAATGGCTACATTTTACAGTTTACAGATGTATATTCAACTTTACACAAAATACATATACACCGTTACACATTACAGCGGGTGCTAACATATGGGAACCTTTTTTTATCTGTCTGCATACACTTTTATCGTTCATCTCTGTGTCACACATATCGAATAATTTTGAAAAATTTATAAATCCCTTCCCACATGACATATGCACGTTCCCACATGACATATGCACGTTCCGCTATAATACCCTTGAAAACGATATGGGTTCCAAACAGTCTCAGGCACATGTAATTGCCCGATAAACTGAACAATTACCGAAACATTCCAGGGCAGAAAGCAGAGTGAATCAAAATAGCACATTCTTTCCCTATTTTTAAAATAGATTGCAAACCAATGAATCCCCTCACCCACCACAATGTCGGTGTTAACGATAATCCCGTACCAGTTTCTCGTACTTGGCAGCTTCAAAATTTCATTCTTCGTAAACACACCGATAAATTTTGAGCGTGTGAAACGGTCACTTTTCATTACTCTCTGGAGTGTATTCGCGTCCATTTTAAAAGTCTGTGACCACGTTCCTGAAACGATCAACTTCTATTAGTGCTTATGATTCGAGGTACACGAGTAAACTTATAGGCGCGTCTATAGGCTTGGCAAATTCTAACCTGACTGAGATATTCCCACTCTGCTGTGGACTTAAATGCGTATTTGCGCCAGCAGACAAGTCAGGCGTAATATCAAATGAATAAATGTTAAATTCTTCAACAAATTCTTTCTGCGTTACACCAAAACCAAGTTCGTCACAGGCGCCTGTATTATGAGCCAGACTACTATATGCTCTCGCGCAGAGCGGGAACACAGCGTCTGATGAGTAGTCCGTAATCATGGTCCCTCCCAAAGCGATGCCATTTACGTATAGAGTAATATTTTTAAGGCCGAAATTCTCGAATTTAAAGGCACTCTTTTTATATTTTCCATTCGTCGAGGCGTGGTCCTGCATTCCAATTAATATCCTTTTAGGTAGGACTCCAAGGGCCACGTTTTCTAGTTGCTTCGAGGCCAACCCGGCGGGGACCGTGTATAGTTTGATCTGTACCCTGTTAATTGGGTATTTTACTGTGGCGTGTATTAAGTCTTTCTCAATTTCTATTTGTTTCGGGGAACTTAATTTCACTCGGCGTATACGCAAATACGTCTCCATGATGTGAATCACAACGGGTTTCGCGCCCTCTTCTTGATCAGACCCCAGATTTATGCAGATCTCAGGAATCGTGCGGGTAAGCTTCAACTTCATATCCACCCCGTTCATAAGCAGTTTCTCCTGGAATGTGAAGTCTGTATTCAGGCGTCCAAAACATTCATATATCTTTTTTTAGAATTTTTAAATTTATCATTTATTCCATCTTCATCTTTAGTGTGGTAATACCCTTCGGCGGTTAAAAAGGTGTCCTTTGCTTCTTTTGAAAAGTTGAGGACATTTTCCAGATAAGCTCGTAGATGGTAGTACCCCGTTCCTGCCGAGATGTTAACCTGGTTTAAATACACTTCACACTGGCTGAATATGGAGTGTAAAAAGTTGGTTTCAGGGTAGGCTATGATCGCAGTCCGTTCCATCAGAATGGGCTATACGCAGTTTAGCGTACATGTGCATGCAGCTCGGGTCAAAAAAGTAAGGGCCTGAGCTGGGTATTACGAATTCTATAGGGGTACTGGGTGAACCAATTGTGCTTAATGGGTTAATTATAATAAAGTCGCTATGCTCAATAGAGACCTGAGTGGGGGGCATATCAAAGAGGGACAGTTCCGATTTACAGCATTGTGAACTACACGGATGGATGAAACGCGCCATGACGAGTCAAAAATAGTGCCACCTCCCTCGACAAGTATTAGTCAGCCTATGATTCGTGAGAATAGTGTCTTCAGCTTATATCAGTTAAAAAACTGATCAGCCATAGGCTTCATACGCTTAGAGCACTTCTTTTTCGATTTCCTTTTACGTTTAGCGCCACTTGATGGTAACCCCTTCTTCCTGGCAGATCTCTTCTTTCCGCCACCATGCATTTTTCTCTTTGCGTCTTTGATGATTTCATCCCGTGTACGTTTTAAATGTTTTTAGAGCTTCTTTAGGCTTAGTTCCACCCATTATGTCTTCTGCCGCATTAAAACCTGTTTGTAACGCCTTCCGCCCTAAGTACCTGTCACCCCTCTTCAACAGTGGGACAGCGGTGCGTAGTATGGATGAAAAAATGGATCCAAGTCCATTCCCATGCTGGTAGCTCACCCGTCGGTAGACTGTGAATGGTCTTCGAGTCATTATAAACGACGAAAGTGTAGTTTCACTGTTAAGCTCCCATCACCGAATGGGAAATTTTTTCTCTCAGTCGTTCTTATATATATCAAGATGTTGGTTAATAGATTAGTCGCAACATTCACATAATGAGGCTTGTCATATGTAATGCTCAAACTTTTCCCTCTATGGTTGGGGATGTGTGCAATGCGCAGGAGGCGCGCCTGGGTGTCCCCAACAAATTGGTGCTGTAAATATAGCACATGTCTGGGGGCGGAGAGCTTTCACCCAATTTCTCCATCTTCATTTGATACATTAAGCTGGACATGTCATGCTGTGCCTCGTGAAGGTATCTCTTTGGAGATCTGCGCTGTATCGGCCCTCAGCCACAATTGTGAACAGATCTTTATCTTTAATATTTCTACTAAGTGTTGACTTTAACTTCACTGTGCATGCAGGCGTGTCTATGTTTACGACTTCAAAAAGTAAATCGTATGTCAGGTACGATCTTTCAAGACTCTTGTTTAAACCCGTCACAATGTCCATGGCTGTATCATAATGCCCGATTCCTAGCGATACATTTGTGCTACAATACCGTTCCTCACCGAACAGGACTGAACGCAAAGTATTGTCTAAGGTTATGCCTAATTTTTCATACTCATCGAATCTTCCAATGATCAGAAATATGATTTGCTCATTTTCAAGAGTTAAAAATTTGGTGGCTAACTGGAGTTCACATAACCCCACCTCATACGAATCACGCTCCAATTCAATGGGTCCGTGGAGTTCTGTCACAAAGTTGGCGAGGGTGTTGTTAGGTGTACAGACAGGAGAGGAGGACGGGAGTGTGACGTAGAATGGTTAGGAGCCATGTTGCATATTTAAGCTTCATTATTGCATCAGCTTTTATATAGGTGTTGAAGCTTTCTGGGTACCCTAGCCATTTCACCAGGTACATTTTTCTCTTTCCTGAACCTTTGCTCCTATAATTTTTCAATTTTAAACACATTTTTCCTAAATTAAATGCACTTTCTGCAACTCCTCGCGGTAAAAGCCTCCTGCGATTCTTCCCCATTCAAATCTTCAACGTAATACATCATTATCTCACCTTTAGGTCTCATAGCCCTAACTTTAAAAATCTCACGTGTCCATCCTTGCTCAAATCCCTTCGCGAATTTATTTCCCGAACGTGACAGCCTTATATAATCATTGATTTTGAAACGCGCAGAGTGAGGTGGTGGCGGTGTTCCATCTCTTCTCACCTCTGTGCGCGTACCTCTTTCTAAAACCTCGATAGGTGTTGTCCCAATCGTGCGATGGTGTGAGCGGTTGTAGGATAAGGTCAATGATTCCAGAATGTCTTGAAATCTCTGTGTGTTTTTATGTGTAAAATAGCGGTGCATGCGTTCCTTTATGGTACGTTGAACTCTTTCAGCTAAAGACGCCTTATGTATAGAATTAGTAGTGTAATAGCTGATATTAAACTCTGTCAGCATGTTCTGAAAAGCGCGACATATAAATTCTTTCCCCATATCCGTACAAAAATAGCCTGGAACCCTTTCTTCTTTTAACATCAACGTTTTGGTCGCTTTAGCAACTGTTTCAGGCGATTTATTTTTCATGGGAATTAGCCTCAGATATCTCGAGAATACGTCTATTATGAATAGGATGTAGCGGTAACCAACGTTATACACTGAATATCTTTGCATGTCTGTTAAATCCGTCTGCCAAATAGAGTCAATCGAAACAGCTGTTGTCTTGGCCGTTTTAAACCTTTTACTCACCGGTTTATGGAGTCTAAAGCATCCTGTTCCCGCAAAAATCTCTCATCTTTTTTTTACACCGTAAACACCTCTATACAGTCTATTAACGCCACCATAGGAGGCTGGGTTAGAAATGTCATAATAGCGTTTACTTAATATGTTAGCCATTTGCGTATTTTAGAGACACGTGGATAAGGCTGGCCGTTTGTTCTCTTCTTTCTCCTCTTCAGAGACGCTGCTGCTGGTGGGGGTGATGGCGTACTCAGTTGTGACACATGCGAGACTTGATCCAAGTCTTTCAACCTATTCAGATTACCTATCAATGTTTTGGGGACATTTATTTGCTTTAATATGCTTCCAGCCTGTTGGCGAGGGTCTGTCCCATTTTCTCACCAGATAATGAACAATATCAACGATATTGGATCCTTCTACCCTTGTTCCTTCAACAATGACCTCGCCTGTATCGGTCCACTGTATGATGGGGTCCTCAATATATTATAATGACAAACCTTTATTCCTCAATGTATGTGGGAGGCTGTTTTTTAGCACATGTTCAATGTGTTGTGTTCCGTTGCTCTTTGGTTGGTCATCTCTAACGTCGGGGCCAGGTCCTGTGTCGACATGCTCAACACTACTCGCGCTGTGTCTAATAACCACGGGGAGCTCTCTAGGATACTTATAATCCTCGTACTCATGAAGAAATTTCTGCAAATCCTCTTGGTACAAGATCCTTTTCTCATCAGGTGGCTCTTCACTGTTTAATAAGGCTAGCAACTCGCTTTCCATTCTTTTAAGCCTACTTTTACGGGGTTCTAGAGCCGTGTCTGGAGTCTTTGAACTTTGCAATGAAGCATACACCTCGCGCGGAATCAAAACCACCTTCATTATATTAATCTAGTCAGTAAAGGACCCAAAACTGAAAATAAGATAGGTGGGGATGTTCCTCCTCTTTGTACAATAATGCGCTTTTTCTTACCCACAGTTTGACTTTTATGAGCGAGCGCTCGTATTATGTTCTTGTAACGACGTAAGCAATCCTTCTGAGAGGGTTTCATTGGCACATTACATTTTATAACATTAAGAAAGATTTCACAGATGCATTTTGAAAAGTCAAAGTCGATATTTTTAGCAAACATCTGTTGCAGTGCCCGGGGCAATCGTTGATAGATTTTTATTAATTCACCGTATTTCTTTAGCCTATTTGTCATTCTGGAATATACACCGTTTCAGGCTCGCTTGGCAATATATTCGTTCTTAGAAGCACCCTAAACGTGTTTCGTTGGTGAAGGTCACAAACCAAATATCCATAATGCTGGTTTGTGGCCTCTTTATAAACCTCCAAAAACTCCTTACGCTGATTCGGGAACATTTGATTGGGTAATACCCCAATTTGTGATACATCTCTACGTTGCGCGGATAAGACTAGATATTGTGTATTTAGCGACACATCGCGCATGTATCTATTTTTGAAAAATAGATTCTGATTCATGAAGAACACGCTTATGTTAAGATGGTGGGAGAATACTGTAAATGTCTCGGCAAACGTTTTATCCATCTCCAACATGAGATTGTCAATTACAATGACTGTATGTTCATTTCCCTTTAACGAATTAACGTCATAGACACCCTTGTGGAACAAGATTTCTTCTTGGTACTCGTTGAACACTGATTGATACGTCGAATAGCACCATATAACTTTATGCACAAATTTTGAGAACATCTCTCCGTTTTCTTTAATGATTTTAAGCATAAACACAGTTCTACCACATCCTGTAGGGCCAGATATAATACATGTGGATGGGCTCGTGAAACTGAATTTTTCTACAGAATCCATTTCTAACACGTCACACTCCTAAGTGGGTCATTTACAAAATATAATAAATATTTAAGTGATGACCCTTATATCTTGTTTTCTTCTCCCACAGATCCGTGAATGACGACGATGTACAGCACCCCATCATCGATATCACAGACGAGCTCTTTGACCGTGCAGCTAGAGATTCCATCCCCGCTGACGAATCCTCACCAGCGATACCTGTAGCACGCGCCAGTTCAAAGCGGAGGCATGATGATGAGCCCACCACGTCAGGTATAAATAGGCTGACCATATTTCCTTGAGACAAAAACGGGACATTGGGATGGCAAAAAAGGGACGGGGGTTATGTAATATTCTGTATTCATGAAAAAGTAAGTACATAAACCGGGACAAAATTGACATTTTTATTAAAACGACGGGACGGCCAGGAAATATAAAACAAATGGTACTGTCCCGTTCAAAACGGTACGTATGGTCAGCCTAGGTATAAAGCGCGCCAGTAATAGAGCCCCAACCTTCTACGTCTTACGACACAACCCCCACAATAGTACCTTCCTTAAATATACAGCCTTATTCAATTCCGGGTACATCCTCCACAGCAGCTTCCCGTTCTGTTGAGGATGGCATAACATTCGAGTTGGTGCGCACCGCTACCCCTACCCCGGCCTTGACTAGAAATCGGTATATAGTCAGGGTTGATCCTAGATCCATGTATAGTAATGGTGATGAACACGGACCACGGCGCATAGTTCAACGTATTGTAGCGTTTGCCCTTCAAAACCGCGACGAACGTGAAGTCAGGACGAGGCTGTCCTTCGGATTCGGGTCAGATGACGGAGATGTAGATGATTTTTGGGTAGTAATACCGTTCAGACGTTTGGCAGCTGAAGATATAGAGTATATATTAGGCCGTATAATTCAGGCCTCTCAAAGTAGTATAGCCTACAATATGGACAACTTCACGGTAAATATTGACCGTGTATTCCGTATTGCGTGTTATAGTGCCACACCTTATACTCTTAACTTCAATTCTCAGGCTATTTATAGACGGCATATAAACGTCGATCGTGGCTGCGGCTTTATAGCAGTGTTCTTAGCTCGTATGTTTACTCTACTAAATACACGGGTCCAAAAAATTTGGATGCCTACGGTAGTGGAGCGTGCCCGTAAACTAGCTGTAGACTGTAAACTTGAGTTTGACTGCGATATGGGTCCTGAAAAGCTGAGAAGGGTAGAACAGGAAATGAATGTTCGTATAGTTGTATTTGGACTGGATGATCGTCGTAGAACCGTGTATGTTTTTAAAAGCTGTGTGATAGATCGTACAAGACCCCTACTTAGTTTAGGACTGTCAGAGACAATCTCCTCATCCGTAATATAAGGGGCCTTTACGCGAGTTATGATAAAAGTCGAAAATATGGACGACATCATGATTTGTGTAAGTGGTGTATCGTCTTTGCGGATGATACAGTGAAACATTGTAAAGATTGCCACATGGTATGTGAGCAGTATAAAAGCTCCAAATGTGAAAGCCGTGTAGGTGAAGCTGAGAAGAGGGATTGTGATATGTGTAGACGCACATTTTTCAATAATAACTGTTTTGAGTTCCATAAATCAAGTGGCACGTGCAGGAAAATGGGAATCTGTGAATGTGGTATGTTTCATATGATGGATAATTGGGGAAAATTCACACATAAATGTGATGAAATTCACTGTTCTACATGCCATGAGAAATATAAGGTGATTGGAGTAAAGCATGTATGTTATATGAAAGAAGCTAAGCCTAAAAACCGCCCTTGTATAACTGTGTACCACGATATAGAAACATACACGAACGCTAAAACCAAAGAGGTTATTCCACATTTACTTGTGAGCAAGAATATCTGTGATGAGTGTATGGAAATCGAGTGCGATGAGTGTCACAAATGTGGAAAACGAACAAACGTTTTTAAAACGAGTGCCCACGATAGCCGTGTGAAAATCTTTGTGTCCTATATTGTCAAGTTAGCGTACCAGTTCAAAAAAATGACTGTATATATTCTTGCCCATAACGGGGCAAAATTTGATACACAGTTCCTTTGTAAAGAGTTGCTTGAGCACGAGTCATCTGAGATATTTACAGGTAAACCCTTGAAAAGAGGCAACAAACTAATACAGATGCAAATAAGAGGTAACGTACAGTTTAAAGACACTTTAATATTCACACCTTGTAAATTAGCAAAGCTACCTATGGTGATGGGCGTAGCCACTGAAGTTTGAAAAGGATATTTCCCTTACACATTCCTCACTATCGAAACTTTAAATTACGTAGGACTACCTCCACCCAAACATTACTTTAACTATGAATGTATGAGTACAGATGAACGTGAAGATTTTGACCGATAGTGCAACAGTTTTAATGAAAGTAATCCTTATAAAGTTATAATATAGCTGATGAATGCGAGTTATTGCGTTAATGATGTGCTCGTACTTAGAGTATGTTTTCAGGCCTTTAGAAGGATGTACATATGCTGTTTCAAATGCAATCCGTTGCAAGTCGCAACTACCATCGTCTCAATATGTTTTACGGTGTTCAAGAATAACTTCATGCCTAAAGACACCTTAGCCATTATCCACAGAAAGAACCCCCGCAGTTATGGGTACAAGGCTATTTACTGGCTCATACACCTACATCAGCAGACAGTTGTATACATAAAGCATGCGCGCAACACGGGTGAAGTACCCATTAAGGTTAATGGTCGTGTTTTTTGGGTTGATGGTCTAAGTGAAAACCGTGCCACTGGTGAGAAGACTGTGTACTCCTTTAACGGTTACTGGTGGCACGGATGCCCCCGTCATGAGTGTGGAATCGTAGGAGATATCCACGGTAGATATCCTGCCGACTGTCTTGCGTGGACCCGCACCCGCGATCAACTTATAGGCTCCCAGTTCACTCACAAATTCTTGTGGGAGCATGAGTATGATGGATGGATGGAGGCAGATGGAGAGTACCGTGAAGAAATAAACACGATCAAACGTTCAATGGTGCTGGATCCTCTCAAATGCGGTGATAGCTTGTTCGGAGAGCGTACAAATCCCTTCAAGCTATACTTTCCGCCTACGGAGGGTGTGAAACTCCATTACTACGACTTCTGTTCCTTATACCCCTACGTGATGAAGAACCCCGTAGGTGCACCTGAAAAAATGGTGGGTCCCACTATACCAACCATCGAGTTTTCAGCGAACTTGAATGAGCGCTACTTTGGATTCTCTTTCGTAGACGTGCTCCCCCCTCGCGATTTATGGATGCCGATCTTACCCGTTGTTATAGAACACAAGCTCATGTTTCCCCTGTGCGTGAAGTGCGCAGAAGAGAACAATGGTGATTGTGACCATACGCCCCACCAGCGTAAGATCGAAGGTGTATATACAAGCCCTGAGCTGGCCCTAGCCGTTCGCCATGGGTATAGAATAATGAAGATACATGAGGTGTGGAAGTTTCAGAAGCTACCCAACCTTTTCACACCATATATAAACGCTTTTTTGAAGGATAAGGTTGAGGCGTCAGGATATCCGCGAGGGGTTGATACCGAAGATGAAAAAACGGCTTATATTCAGCGTTACCGTGACCGTGAAGGTATACAGCTTGACCGTTCCCAAATTGTAAAGAACCCAGGCAAGCGCTTTAGTGCAAAGTTGTGTCTAAACAGTCTGGGGAAAATTTGCACAGAATACTGGCAAAGGGAACGTTCATTTGGCACATTGTTATAGTGAAGTCTGGGATTATGCCAACGCTCCCGATAAAGAGGTCATGGAGATTGTGAATGTAGATAATACTTACATAATAAAGTAAAACAATACCGAATTGGCCACAGATACCTCACGGGTTACAAACATACCTGTAGCCAGCATCAGAACAGCCTACGCCCGCATCAAACTTTGGGGTCTATTTCATTCTCTTGGGCGGAGGGTTTTGTTCGCCGATACAGATAGTGTGATATTCACAGCGAGGGAAGGTGAATACATGCCCGCTATTGGGGAGTTCCTCGTAGAGCTAACTGACGAGATCAAGGATGAGTATGGAGACATCGCATACGCCGGCCGACTCGTTTGTGTCAACAGGGCCAAAAACCTATGGGTTACGGGTGAGGGTGGGGGAGGATACGAAGTATATCGTGAAGGCTAAGGGTATCACGCTTAACCAGGTGAATCGACGGGTCGTTAACTTTGATTCGTTGAGGGAACTAGTGCGCTTGAAGATGAGTGCGACCGGCCGACCCAACTGACTGTGGGTACCCACAATTTTCGGGCACAGAAGCTGGGGGGCGTGAAGGAACTTAGGGTTACAAAGGTGTGCCGTAACACCTACAGGAAACGTTACCAGGTGCCTGGTACCTATGATACCGTGCCCTTTGGATACCGCGTGTGTGTGCTTGTGTACAGTCAAAAGCTAAGCCACGCCCACTGTAAGACCGGCAACGTGAGTCCTGCCGCTACCTGAGCATGCCTCTATCCCTGCGTGCTCATTTCACCTCTGCATACCCTTGAGCTCAGACGTGTATTCTCCCGCGTAGAAGTAAAATAGTAATGGCTACCTTTAATATTGCGTGTTCAACATTTATGAAGTGGTGTTCGGCAAAGTGCCAAGATGTGGTGGATACTGAAAAACTCCCTATTCCCCCCTTCCTTTGCCACTTTTAACGCTACATTGAGCCGTGCGAAGGACCAAGATGTTCAATTACTCTACGGGTATTCTGGCGAGGGCATTGTAGGATTTCGTAGTACAGACGATGTATTGAAGTATGTTATAGACCTAACCTTTGTAAAGGCTCACATATACCCCGAAGTAGAAGAAGCAACACGTTCAGAAGATAAGCAACGGTTATGGATAATGAGTCTTGTTGATGAGTGGTGTGACAAGCGATATTATGTCATGTTACACCATACCGACTACTCGTACCCTACGGTTGAGAATGTAAATCTTGTCATCATGGAGAATCTTAAGTATTTTTACCACTGTGAAGATGTTTAGTTTGTGGAAATGAACGTCTGGTGAGTGATAAAACATTAAGGTCGATATTGTTTAATGTAGTGGAAAATTCTGTTTGTCCAAGAGCATAAGTGTTCGAACAAGCCTGTACACGCTTTAGCAGTGTGAAGCGCTCCCCCTCAGGCAGCCGTCCACCCGTGTACCTCACGGAACACACGAGTTCGAACAAGCCCGTACACGTTTCATCAGCGTGACTCACTCCGCCCATCGAGCCGATCTGTCCACCTGTGGTTCATAGTCATCTCAGAGTTTGAACCGAGTGGACGTGCGAATACGATGGAACTTCCTTTGAGAAGCATTCTCAACGCCTCGTACGATGTCTCCGTGACGAAGTCATTGCGCGTGTTCAGGCGTGAAACCGGCACCATTAACTATATACTTGAAACGATTTGCAGGCAAGCAAGCAAACGTAATGTTATTTATTAAGTGTTGAGGAGATGAATAGAGTCTTCGTGATAGTTGAGAAGTGGGGAGTGAACCGTTATAAAATACCTGCAGGTGTAGGTACAAGAAGAGAGCAGGTTAGTGACGCCCCCTCATAAGCCGTTGTTTGCATGTTGTGTATAAATAACGAACAGCCATGCATTCATATACGACTGATGTGGAAGAACGCATCTGATAATAACGTTCTTGTCCCTACGCGAAACCGTTTCATCCTCGACAGAATGTTTGAAATCGTCGGATTCCGCAAGCTGAAGCCTATATTAGACGCTCGTGTTAAGGATATGATTTATTTTGACACGGTTCTTGAATACGCATACACCGCTCTGCTCGACGGATTTATCAAATGTAGGAATGAACAAGGCGAGAATGGTCTAGAGCTGGATGCATATTTAAAAGGTTTAGATTCTTCGAAATATCCTGAACTTTGGTACAAAGCACTTGAGCGGTACAGGGCTGAGCTCACCTACACTGTTCACCATGAAGAGCTGTACCTCTATATAATGAATAGCTGTCGTTACGACTTGGAAGATTATTTCAATTGCCGCTATGCAGAGTGAAGAAGAGTTCACGATTGAAAAGCTCGGGACGGTAAGAAAAAACCCTCGATTGGAAAGGCTTGTTTATGAACTTGTATTTAATAATGATGTTGTGGTTAACGATGACCTCTTTGTGCGTGCTTTTGATTGTATTCTAGCCGTTTTTAAAGATAACTTGCCAACCGGATGTAAAGTAGGCACAAAAATAATATTGAATATGAAAGCCATTTATGTCGAGTATAGGCATCCGTATCAGTTAAACGGTGAAGTGTTGCTTGGACGGTTTTACTACGTAGTGCAAAGCAATATCGATGTGGATGTAGACTCTACTACGTGTGAGTTTAACGTTTTGCACCGTGTGAGTTTGGCGTTTTGCACCGTAAAACATAAAGGTTTTATATTTAATTATTTAATTGTATATATATATATATATATATATGATACACACATATATGATACACACATATATCCTGTACTAATATGCAATTGATTATAAGTTTCGTGTATTAATTTTAATTATTTAATATAACCCGTAGAACATAAAGGATGTATATTTATTAATTTAATTGTGTATATATGTATATATTTCCTGTATTAATGTGCATTTGATTATACGTTTCGTATATTATTATTTTCAATATATTTAATTATTTAATATAACTGGTTATATTTTTCTTCTACTAATATATTGATAATACAACGTTTTGTATATTTTTGATTATATATTTAATTATTTAGTATAACTGTATATATTTTTCCTGTGCTAATATATTGATAATACAACGTTTTGTATATTTTTTATTTTATATTTCCCGTTCGTGATGCTATTATTATTTTTTTTATCATATATATATTCCATTTTATATTTATTATATATTCATCGTCCGTATGCTATTATTATTTTTGATCATATATATGCTCCAATGTATATTTCTATATATTTCCATTAATTCGCCAAAATAAACAGAATGATGTCATGGTGTTTTATTTAGTTCTCTTTGTTTGTACACGGTATTTAATTATATCAATTGGCTGGCTTCTAAAGCGGATTGGTAAACCAGAATATATGTATTAATTATATAAATAGCGCTATCTGGCAACTCAACCTTCTAAGCCAAATGGCGGATTATGTCAGAATATATGCTTTAATTAAATAAATAGCGCAAACTGGCAACTCAGCCTTCTAAGCCAACTGGCTGATTAAGCCAAAATATAGGCTTTAATTAAATAAATAGTGCAAACTGGCAACTCAACCTTCTAAGCCGACTGGCGGATTAAGCCAGAATATAGGCTTTAATTAAATAAATAGTGCAAACTGGCAACTCAGCCTTCTAAGCCAACTGGCTGATTAAGCCAGTTGGCTGATTAGGGGCCCTATAAGACAACGGCCGCTCTGCTGAAGTCTTAATATACGCTTGGCTCCTGTCAAGCGAACATCTCTCCTCTCTCCTCTCTCTTAGGTTAGGTATGCCCCTTTGGGGGGTGAGGGCGTCCCATCTTATCCCCCAAAGAGGTCTCCCCCAGCGGGGCTCATTGCAACTTGGGAGATAACTCCGCCACCAAGTTGCATAACCCCTTGTTGCTCTTGCAACGTTCCCCCCTCCCCCATTTAGGGTTTGCCTTGCAACAAAAGTGGAAGGGGGTGTGGGTTGGCACTATGGGCACCTTGCAACAAAGGGGGTGGGGTGGGGGTGGCACTCTTGCAACATTTGCAATTGCATTGCACTCTACCATTTTGCGGTCGTACTACTAAGCCATTTCATGTGCTCCTACTTTTATGTTTTGGATCATTACATTGTTGCAGTATCCAAGTGCGCCCCATTCGCAACTCCCGAACTGAAGGCAACACATTCACATTTTCTCCTAAAATTTCCTGATATTTCTTCACACTCAAGATTCCACTGATGACAACAAGCTTTCTTGGATCAGAAGCACCTGGAACATCCCCAAAGAACCAAACTACCACCACTATTTTTAACAGTAGGAAGGATGTGTTTTCCTCGAATGCAGTATTTGATTTTCCCCAAACATACCGTGCTTGTAATTCCCGAATAATTCAATTTGGGCTTGTTTGTCTAGAGAACTTTCTTCCAGAATGCAAATCCACCATTTTGATCTTTACTTTAAACATACTTTAAACAAGCTTCTTCGTGCGCTTTTCGTAGCAGAAGTTTTCTTCGTGCATCTCTTCCATGCAGACCATTCTTTCTCAATGTCCGACGTACAGTAGAAGGATGGACATCAATCTTAGACAGTCTTAATTTTTGGCAAATATTACCTCCAGTTAAATTTTTCCAAACGAACTGTAAATTTTTTATAACTATTCTACGCATGGTACAGAAGATAGGGACGAATATAATCGAAATATTTCTCTGTACGAATACTTATGAAGGCCACTATAACGAACTTTTATGGATGATGAACCGTTTCTAGAGCAAGCTACATTTGGTAGCCGCCCACCCTTCTATTGGCTTCGTGTTTAAGTCTGAATTTCATAGATTTCGAGTCCTCAGTAAGTCGTCGGGATTTACTCTAAACTCGCCTATATAGCCAAGTAATTCTGAGAATTGTGGCAGTTTTGCATAAGCTATTGTGCGTATTTTGTTATGCTATACTGTTGAAAATATTCCATATACTGCACTGTCAGACATACTATCCAAACACCCTTTATCATAACACACAATTACACATGCTAAATGTCGAAGGGCCACCAGGCATTCGAAGTTTTTCTTGTTAATACTTCTTTATTAAATTGTTGGCCCTACTCTTTTACGCTACAGCGTTCGTAGCTTAGGTGGTAAACATCGTTTCTCTATAAGTGAAGTGAAGAAACTAAGGTCGAAGGTTCGAATCCAGATGATGCTAGTAATAATAATAAGGGAATTAGAGCAGTGGACCGTATTAATTGGTCTCAGCGGTGTGCCACTTTCTGGCTCTCCTGAATTATTACTCTGTTACGCTGTTTGTACAAGCAAATACAGGACTGACCCCATTCAGCGATAATATACTTAGTTTCCACAACTCTGCAGGAGTCGCTACTGACGAAGCCTCCATCTTGGAAAACTCCACCCCGTGGGCTACGTCGTAGTCAATGTCGTAACACCGCTTCCCGTTGATCAGCGAAGTTAAGCGACATTGGGTCGGATAGTAGTCGGATGGGAAACCGTCTTCTGCGTCCAAACTATGTGCGACCTGTTGTTCGGATCCCACATAAAGTTATAGGTTCCCTCCGTATATGACCTTAGATGTTGCGAAGGAGTTTAAGGAACCCTATTATTACCTTTTTCACATTCTACTAAATGTACACACCCGAACCAGTCTGCGATCGCGCTTAATTATGCACACGTCAAGGTAACAAGAGACTGTGAGAATGTGCAAGTTGCCCATTCGCAGCGTACCAACGACAGACTGCTTTGGGGGCAGGAGGGGGTGCCTTTGATAGAGTGTGATTTTCTCCAAGGCAACGGTTTCGTCAGAAGCAACTCCTCCTGCAGTGGTAAGACCAAGAACAACTTTCATTTCTGTTTCTATTTAATTTCTAATGTTTGGGAAATGTCCCTCAGGTATTTTTCTTAAGTATATTATTGTGTACCACTGAAGTCTTCTTTCCCGGGAGTAGAGTTTCAGGTATTATAGTCGAGACCACACTGAAAATAGATGCTGGTTAATTCTGCCACTTTAAAGTGGTTTAATTGATGCCGCTTTCAACCAACCTTTACAGTGAAGAAGGGTTCAATGAATCACTTTAAATTACATGTGTTAACCATTTTTAGCTATTACCCACTTTCTAATTAGTAAGAAAATCAGGCTAGAATCACTCTTTCAATGATTCTTTCTTTCAATAAGTTGGTTGAAATCAGCACCGCTGTTAAACCAGTTTAAAATAGTTTTCATTCACTCACTTAAATAACGTTAACTGGTTATCAGTGTAAGAAAATAATGTACTGAAAACTTAATCGTATTTGTTGGTTCGTCTATAGGCAAATTTTTTCAATAGTGTCGAATTGAAGTGGACGTTAAAATCATGTCACTCGTTCAAGCTAAGGACCATACTGATCCGACTGTATAAATATGGCATACTCATTAATGATGAGCTATCCGTTTCAGCCAATACTGGCAAATTCTCGTACGACGTTAATATACAAAAAGCATCTAAGTTGTAAACCCTTGAAAACTTGCATTAATATGTTAAACTGAGATTTCCTACACTGTAAAATAATTCTCATAAATTTTATGATAAAAAGCCTGGCAGCAAAGTTGCCTTAAAAAAAAAAACAAGGAAATACAATCAAAATTTTAGATACCATAACACATTTAATGGACAACACTCGTTAAATTTCTGGTTGCCGTTAAAAAAAACTTAATTTTTACAGTAAATTAGCAAAAAGTATTTCCCGTGTATTTTACAAGAAACAGTAATTTCATTGGTCGTTATCTGTTAAATTCAGTACTTACGGTGTCAGAAATTTCGACTTTTTTTTAACATCTTTCTTCATTGGCAACTTTGCTGCCAATCACGCTAATTAGAAATGTTGTTTACCCCCGATCCCGAACATCAACACCTTCCTACATCCATACAGCCACCCATCATCTACCCAGATCCACTCAGAAAAATTGCTTCACTTCTACACTGCCACCCACCATCTACCCAAACCCACTCAGAAACATCCCTTACACTCACCCTGCCACCCCCTATCATCACATCAAAACATATGTACCATTTTATTCTATCTTTGAAAGTTATTAATGAGTAAAATTTGATGTTGAAAATGGTACTCGGTACTCTAGTTCACAATTTTCCATAATTCTAATGCCTGTATTAACACTCTTCTTCGTTGTTCGAGATTCATTCCTGTTTGGGCAAAAGTTGGTAACATGGGAAATAACTAGCCCACCTAAAATGACCAACTAACCTAGTGTAACCTAACCTGGATGCGAGACTCACTCTGTTTAGTCCAATGGAGGAAGTGGGTGGATCACTGAAATCTGGTGTTCCCAAAACTCTATATTAGCCCAACATATTGGTTTGCAGCATGATTATTTTTAATTAAGACAGTGTTAGATATGTATATATTTAATGATCTATAGGGATACAATTACATTTGCTAATATACATTATTAGAGACACAAGAAAATGTTCAAATTCAGTATAAAACTCAAACTTCCTTGGATAATTTTCAACCACGCCAACAGTTAGTCAGCTCAAGTAGTGTACTTGTGTTTATAAAAATTGGAAACTACATGTAACTCCTCCCAGCCCACCGGAAATTCTTCCGACGTCCAGACGGCCCAATCCGCCCTTGCGCTGAGATGTCAAAGAAGAAGCTGAAACGCTGCAAAACTGTTTTCATTTGTACGAATCTTTTCTCAAGCGTGGTTGTGCAGACATCAATAACCCCCATAAAGTCAGGTCTGAATTTATTCTTCGGATCTATAACCGTTTCATTTGCTGTTTCATCACACACCTGAACCATGCCCACTGCAGCATCCAACTGCATGTCGTTAGACTGTAAATCCTTGATGACACCGTTAATTTGTACTGAGATATCGCACCAAATGACAAAGCATACACACACACACACACCACACACACACACACACACACACACACTGTGTGTGTATATATATTATATATATATATATATATATGTATATATATATATATTATATACTGTGTGTGTGTGTGTATATATATATATATTTTTTTTTTAACTGCAAACAACAGAGTATAATTAATGTAAAGAACGAAGCTTGTGTACAAGAGCGTCCGCACAAGATGAGGAGAGAGAACGAGCAAATGAAAAACGAGGCACCTTCCGGTGCCGGTCGGATATGCTAACCACTGCACGAAGGTCCCCGATCAGTCACAACTCGTTATTCTCCTACATACGAGCGGAATGGAATGCTCTGAGGGAGCACCTACTCATGCCGTACATATATACATTTTAACTGCAAACAACACATAGTATAATTAATGTAGTATAATTATACTATGTGTTGTTTGCAGTTAAAATGTATATATGTACGGCATGAGTAGGTGCCCCCTCAGGGCATTCGATTCCGCTCGTATGTAGGAGAATTACGAGTTGTGACTGATCGGGGACCTTGGTGCAGTGGTTAGCATATCCGACCGGTAATTGGTTGATCCCGGGTTCAATTCCTGGGAGGTGCCTCGTTTTTTCATTTGCTCGTTCTCTCTCCTCATCTTGTGCGGACGCTCTTCTACACAAGCGTCGTTCTTTACATATATATATATATATATATATATGGGCTACGTCGTGGCCGATGTCGTAACACCGTTTCCAGGAGATCAGCGAAGTTAAGCGACATTGTGTCTGGGTAGTAGTTGGATGGGAGCCCGTCCTCGTCCGCGCCCAGATTATGTAGCGACCCGTGGTTCGGATCCCACGTAAAGCTGTAGGTCCCCTCCGTCATATGACCTTAGATGTTGCGAAGGAGGTTAAACAACCCCAGTAAAAAATTATATATATAAATATAAAATTTTTATTACGACTCCGAAGATCCATAATAGTGTTCTGTTGCTGATTTGCTCTTATGTACATGGATTGGCCACGTTTATTTAGATTTTTTTTCTAATTTGTAATGACGCACAACGAGTGGGAGTTCCCCTAGCAACAGTTTCTCTTTAACAAAAAACGGAGGGGGATAACATTGACGAGATTATTATTATTATATATATGTATATATATATATATATATATAGAGAGAGAGAGAGAGAGAGATTAAAATAAAAAATAATGAATAATAATTGCTTTTATCTAATTCTATGTTCAGTTTTTCTATGAAGAACATATACATTTTAAAAATTTAAAAACAACCGAATTTGCATTTAAAAAAATAAAGCAAAAAAGACAAACAACATGTCGTCCATCAAACAATTCGGGAAGACTAATTCAAACAGTCGATAAATTAATCAACCGAAATTATTCCGTACACGATTTTCCCATACGCATGCGTAGAACCTCTTTGTGCATTATTTGATCTTTTAACTTCATTTATTGACGTATTGAGCTGCTCCGAACGTTTTCAAAGAAACTGAGGTAATACCTGTTATTGTAGACATTCACAAAAAAATTTCGAGTATATTCCCCGCAGTACAACTACTACTGCGGGAAACAGTAAATAATAATAATAATAATAATAATAATAATAATAGTAAATTTAGTATGTCTCTTTTTTTTCTCCATCGGTTTCTTGCTGAATTGAGTTTTTCTCCTCTTCTTGACGTTTCGTTGAAGCACATTTAATAATAATAATAATAATAATAATAATAATAATAATATTAATCTTTATTCAGAAAGAACACATTATATAAGATATACATTACAGCGATACTGGTTTACACAATGTTGGGATTAACGTTTAATTTCTGTAGTTTAATTACAGTATTCTCATCTGAATATGCCGTTGGGAAGCACGACAGCTTTTCAGGCAAAAGTCTTTGAGATTCATTTCTATTTTGACACATTTTTTACATTTGAACTTGCTATGAATTAATTCATTTAGTAGTGCGATAGTGCTTATATACGAGCACTTTGAAGGCTTTCCATGAATGCAACAATATCTTCTTAATGACAGCTGAACTTCGAATTACCTTTGTCTCTCCGAAATCAGTCACTACAAAGATCGTGAAGGACACACAGTCTCAACAGCACAAGCTTGTCTCCTTCGTTTAGGGAGTGTTCTACTTAGGAAGAATATGGTAGTGGAAGTAACATTTCTCAATTGGGGTCCACCTTTTGCGTTTTAAATTCGGTAGTTCACTTCTTTGTCTTCACTTTGTGTGTTGTTTCGCATCAAACATCTTTCTGGCGTGTGAAAATCAGGCACACTGACAACCAAAGGATGCGTTGGATTACGTGACTAACTCCTTATAAATCAATTTATAAATCAATTTTCGAAAAAAGTTTGCCTACAAAACATAAAGTTCCTAGAAAGCATAAAAAAAACCTAATTAGTACTATTCCGATTTTTTTTTCATTTGGTCACAGCAATAAAATTTGAAAACGAAACCAAATCATTTATTAAGCATTAGGAATATTTTATGCTTTTTAAAAATTTTATGATTGTAGGCGAACTTTTTGTCGAAACTACGTTGTGACCACTATCGTAGCAAAGATACCCGTCGATCAAAGAAATTGAGCGACATCGAGTTTGGGTAGTAGTTGGATAGAAGGACCGTCCTCCGCGTCCAGATTATGTAGTAACCCGTGGTTTGGATTCCATGTAAAGCTTTAGATGTTGCGTAGGAGGTTAAACAACCCCATATATATATATATATATATATATATATATATATATATATATATATATATATATATATATATATATATATATATGTATATATATATATATGTATATATATATATGTTTTTATTTATTTATTACTTTTGCGTACCTCTTTTTGAATTTAATATGCGCTGCAATAGTAGGTGCATAGTTTTTATTTGTGTACATAATACCTAATCCCCTCTTAAAATATTTTGTATATTTAAAAAAAATTAAATAATTTTAACTGCCACTAAAAATAAAACTTATTTGAAAATTACTAGCAATTATGTTCTTCTAAAAATTTAATACAACAGTTAGAAACTAAACGAGATACGAAAAAGCATACTTCGAGGGATTAAAAAAACAACAACTTTCATTACAATGTACTCTTTCGTAAAAAAGTTCCCCTATAGCCTATATACATAAAATTTAAAAAAACTATAAAACATTACGAATCAGTAATGCCTGATTTGGTTTTTAAAATTTTATTGCTCACCAAAACCAATAAAATATCCAAAGAAAATCAGAATATTATCAGTAAGTAATTTTATGTTTTTTAGAAAGTATTTGTTTGTACTGAAACTGTTTTACGGAACTGTACATTGTAACTGAGGAATGTTGCATATTGAAATGCTTTATACTCAAAGTACTAGAGGCACTCAATATATTTTGCCCCACCCTTTTTTCTTAGTTAAATAATAGGCCATGGGGCTGAAATGTCTTTTGGGCCGTAAATTTGAACTTTCTGCGCTTCACATTTTTACAGTTTGAACCTCCCCTCCTTGTATAAAACCGCTTTTAAACGCCCTTGTATAAAACCGATGGTTAACACTGTTTCGAAAATGGCGTCTGACAATGATGTGCGTCATAAACAGAGAGCTGTCATCGAGTTCTTAACCGCATAGAAGGAAACAGTTGGAAATATTCACAAACGCCTACAAAACGTTTATGGAAATGCTGTTGTTGATCGAAGCACAGTTGGACGCTGGTCTAAACGTGTGAGATCATCGGAGAGAGGGAGAGCCAGCCTCGATAATGAGCCACGCAGCGGTCGCCTGGCATTGGCTGTGACATCTCACACTGTGCAACGTGCTAACAGCATCATTCGATGTCCGCCACCACACAGTCCCTCCATCTCGTTTTCGGTCTTCCTCTTCTTCTCCGTCCCGGCAACTCCATCTCCAGCACTCTGCGCCCCACATACTCCTCCTCTCTTCTCCTGACGTGTCCATACCACCTCAGCCTGGCCTCCTGCACCTTCTTGGATGCTTCCGCTACCTTCACTGTTCCTCTTATATGCTCATTTCTGACCCTATCTCTCCTCGTCACTCCACACATCCATCTCAACATCTTCATTTCAGCCACATCGATTTTTCTTTCATTGCTCTTCTTCATTGGCACAGTCTCCATTCCATACAACATTGCCGGCCTCACCGCTGTTTTGAATACCTTTCCCTTCAGTTTCACTGGGACCCTCTTATCACAGAGCACCCCTGATACGTCTCTCCAGTTCTTCCACCCCGACTGTATTCTACAGTTTACCTCTCTCTCTGCTCCCCCCTCTGCATCCACTGTTGACCCCAAGTATTTAAAATACTCCACCGTCTTAACACGCTCTCCACTCAATGTCACTTCCCCTCCTCGGTCCTGCTGCACATCACATCTCATATATTCGGTCTTCTTTCGGCTAATTCTCATCCCCCTACTTTCCAACGCCTCTCTCCAATTTTCCAACTGCTGCTCCACCTCCTCTTTCGTCTCCCCACTCAACACAACATCGTCTGCATACATCATGCACCACGGCGCCTCCCCTCTAATCCTGTCCGTCAACACATCGAATACCACATTGAAAAGGAAGGGGCTCAAAGCTGATCCTTGGTGCAGACCAACTTCCACCCCAAAGCTCTCTGACACACCCACGCTACTCCTCACCTTAGTTGTTACTCCCCTGTACATCCCCTTGATCAGTTTAACATACTTCTCCGGTACCATCTTTTCCCTTAAGCATCTCCAAACTTCCTGCCGTGGTATCCTATCATATGCCTTCTCCAAGTCAATAAAAACCATGTGCAACGCCTTCTGCCCCTCTCTGTACCTCTCTGCCAACTGTTTCAATGCAAAAACTGCATCTGTCGTTCTCCTTCCCGGCATAAATCCAAACTGTTCCACTGACACTTCCGCTTCGTCTCTCAACCTACTCTCCGCTATTCACTACCATATCTTCATTGTATGTGATATTAGCTTGATCCCTCTATAATTCGTGCAATCTTGTACATCTCCCTTCTCTTTGAATATAGGCACTATGATGCTGGTCCGCCACTCATCCGGAATCACCTCCTGGTCAAACAACTTCTACATTAGATCCCACACCAGATCCACCCCCTCATCTCCCAGTGCCTTCCATGCCTCGGCTGGTATCTCGTCTGGGCCAGTCGCTTTGTTATTTTTCATCCTATTCAGAGCACGACTCACTTCCATCCTCCCCACTTATTCTGTCATAGCTACATTTGGTAATCCATCCTCATAGAAAGATCTTGGGTTTTCTTTATTTAATAATTCCTCAAAATATTCCTTCCATCTATCCTTTATCTCTTCATCTCTTTGTAGCACCGCCCCCTCCCTTCCCTTAATTTGTTTTACCTGTGTAAAGTCTTTTGTCACTCTATTTCTGCTCTTAGCCAATCTGTATATCTTCTTTTGTCCTTCACGATCCTCTAAATCCTCATACATCTGCCGATATGCCTCCGCCTTTGCTCTCGCCTCTGCTTTCTTTGCCTGTTTCTTTGCTTCTTTATATACCATCTTACACTCTTCACTCCTCGATTCTTCCCATAACTTCTTAGTTTCTCTCTTACTTCGTAGTGCTCTTTGGATCTCATCACTCCACCACCATCCTTCCTTATCTTCCCACACTTTACTTGATGTTTCCCCCAATATGTCTCTACCTGCCGTTCTCATGACATTCGCATTATGTACCCACCAATCCTGTACATTCTGTTCATCAACATGGATTTCACTCAACACTCTCTCTCTAAATTCCCGTTTCTTCCCCTCCTCTCTCAGTTTGTACCACCTAATTCTCCTCACTGTTGTTCCTCGGGTCTTTCTTCCTCTTTTCAACATCACATCTATGACTACCAACCGGTGTTGTGGCGTCACATGGTCTCCTGGAATAACTTTGCAGTCTCTCACCTCGGCCAATTGCGCCCTCCTATACAGTATGAAATCAATTTGCGATGTTCTGCCTCCACTCTTGTACGTAATAACATGCTCCTCCCTCTTTCTGAAAAACGTATTTACAATCGCTAGATCAAACGATACAGCCATATCCAACACTCTCTCACCGTCCACGTTTGCCTCTCCATAGCCATGACCACCGTGCACTCTGACCACTCCATCGTTATGATCACCAACGTGTCCATTCATATCCCCGCCCAACACCACTCGTTCGTCCTCGGCAATACTCTCCATTTCTTCCTCCAATAACCTCCAGAATGCTTCCTTAACGTCGTCCGGACATCCACTTTGGGGTGCGTATGCACTAGGGTGACAATAAAAATCGAAAGTTGGAGTTTTTTATTGGCCAGTTGTTCAATGCTGCTACTACATGAGAAAACAATGTACTGTAAATCTTAGGTCATTCAGATAATATTTAAGGGTGTCTCAAGTGAGGTAAATAATTCTCCTTATAACAAAAGTTAATTATTCATTACCTAGTAAAAATAAATTAATATTTTTTTTAATTAATGTAAATAAACGTTAGTTTTAGTTCATAAGGTTTAAGTGCAGGCGTACTCCAATCGTAATAAGTAAATAATATGTTTACTAAATACATTCCAGGGTGTGTTTCCTTCAATTGTAGACCACCCATTAATTCTTGCTTTTCTTCAAGCCATACCCCTTTTTCAATGTACCAGGCTGAGACTTCCTATGATCCTCAACAACCTGCAAGAGATGTTGGCGCCGTTCTTCATTCTTCGTAATCTTTGTATTGAAGGCCTGGATCAAGGCAATTCCCCTCTCTGCCATGTCATTGACGACTTTTAGTCCTTCAACTATAGTCAAACCAGTCTTGAAATCTTCGTCGTCCGGCCAGGTCTCTGGTTCCTTGGACAAGAAACCACCATTAATTTTTAGAAGTTCAAAGAGAAGCTTTGATCCTTTCGAGGCAAAGTCCGAGAGCTGCTTTGTTGAAATGGAAGAAACAGCAGGTATTGGGGCTCGCTTTGGAGGATCTTCAGCAGCTTCTTTTTCGAGGATTGATCGAGCGATATTCTTTTTCGTCGTTGCATTGATACCTTTATCAAAGAGTGCGAGACCAATCAAGTACTCGCTGAGGTACCATAAGTGACGACCGAGGACACTAAGGCAGGATGCTGAGATCTTTTCATCGTGGTACTTTGCTAGGTCTTGAAGAAGCTTCAAATCGTTCGCGGGAGCAGATGAAGGACTGCTGGCCGTGAACCACGCGCTGACATATAACTCCAGGGCAAAAAATACAAATCGTTTTAAGCCAGACATTTCACGAGTTGTAAGTCTGAACTGATGGGAAAGCAGCAGGATTTTTAATGAATAAATTACTTTTGCCATCCAACGTGCTCGGTGAAGTGCTCCAGGTCGCCGAAACCTAAAGTTAGGTAAATTACCTCCAAGGATTGTAATCGATAACTCCAAGAATTCACGGTAATCATCCCTCGGCTGATGTTTTGTCAGATATAGATTCCAGCAAGCGATCAGTTCTTCTCGATTCTCATTCAGACTCGATGGAAGGTCTGACAGGGTCTTGTACTTATCTTGGCAAATTGTATTCCACGTCTCTTTGAAGCGGGAGAATAGGAGGATATCTGGACCAGATGATGGTCCCATGCATTCCATGTACGCCTTCTCAACGACAAGTTCTAGGATGTGATGGCGACATGCAAGGTATAAGAGTCGGCGGCCGAGTTTCTGCTCCAAAATTACGCATGCCCCAGACAAGTAACCAGTATTTGAAGCTGTAGTGTCGAAGCTCATAGCTGATACCTTTTCTGACACATTCCATTCTTTGAGCGCAGCATGTACCACCGAGGCGATGACCTCACCCGTTCCTGATGTCAGCTTAGGTACACCCAAGAGCTTCTCGGTATCAACTCCGGTTACGAAAATGGCTAGTCGGTCACACCGACCACCTTCATCGTCTGGTAGAATTTTTCCGTCCCAGTGAACAGTGAGCACTTCGTTGGGTGTGAACCTTTGTTTAATCTTTTCTGCCGTCGCCGAACGGAGCCTTTCTCTTGATTTTCTAATGGTTTCATAGTTGAGCGCGAGTTTTTGTGAGTTATGGCCGAGGCTTCTAGCCGTAGCGTCGATAATCCGGTTTGCTGAACGATGACTGATTCCTGTGCGATCCACTGTACTTGCCAATTCGGGAGTGATGACTTGGATAGTGCCACGAGCATAACACTTGCGTTTTTCAGGAGAGGCGGGCGGTGAGTCTTCAGATGATGGCGCAGAACTTGGTGCTTCAGACGTAGAAGAAGATTCCAGCTCAATATTTTCAAAAGTAATATTGGCTTGAGGTTGGTGCTGAGCTAGGCGTCTTTCAGTTTGTTCCCGACGCATGGCAGAATGAGCCATTTTCTTGTCAACTCCTCCCATTACTCCCCTCCTCCCTTTTTCTCGCTGAGCAATAAGGAAGGCTCGATCTTCTTCGATGGTCAAAAGTTCCATCGCTTTAGGGTGGGCGACATCGAAAAGATTTTCCAAATTATCACGGAACTCATCTTCTTTTTTCCGCTGGGTTTCCGTAGCGCGAGCACGATTTTTCTGGAGAAGCTTCCAAGTAAGAAAAAGATCTACCACTTTTCGACCAATGCTCTTCTCTGTGATGGTAGGTATCCGGGATTTCTCCCAGTAATCAATGACTGATGATGCCACCTCCTTCGCTGAGTCGTTCACTGTCTTCTTGTGCTCTATGTGAAAGAAAAAACAGGCGTAAAACGTCTCCAATTGAAGGAAGCCGTGCGCCCTTGATCTCGGGTATGGGATGGCCAATGAGCCAAATTTGACTCGCTGTGCGGGTAGTCGCCATTGGGCCTAAGAAAAGAAAAGAAACGTATATTAAATTAAAATAAGAATCAAAGCATTAATTTTTTTCGTATTATGATTCCATTTTTAAAGATCTCATTTATATTGTAATATATATATATATATATATATATATATATATATATATATATAATATATAATATATATAATATATATATATACAGGGCCGTCGAGAGCCATTAACGGGCCCCAGGGCTAGCAAACATTACGGGCCCCCACACCAAGTGTCAAGGCATTATATATATGCAATAAATCTAAATATATATATATATATATATATATATATGTATAACTTTAATAATATAATATTTAACTTTATAAAAATTAAATAATTCAATAGTTCAAGTGTTTCAAACCTCTTCGTGCAACACCCAAAACACAAGTGAGAGATTTGGTTAAATATTTCTCAAGTTTATTGACCTTGGCTACTTTCGATCATACCACAAAGCGTGAGAACGGAAGCTACATTTGAAAAAATGTGTCAGATTGATGAATTTTAGTGTTGACTTTTAGGATACTCAGATATTACATGTAAGAAATTACATGTAAGGAGCTCTGAATGAAAAAAACGTCACAATTTCTTAATGATTATTATGATCCTTATTTATCTTTTTACGATTTTTTTTTATTCTCTTGCGGGCCCCCAGACACCCGGGCCCCGGGGCACTGGCCCCCCCCTGACCCCCCCCTCTCGACGGCCCTGTATATATATTTATATACTCGTATATATATTATCATAGCAAATCAAATTCAGTTCCAAATTTATATAATTTAAACATCAAACTATGCCAACAATTAATGAAACTTTTCTAGAACAATTTCCAATAATAATATAATCAATGTATCAAAATAAAAAATATTACCTTAGATATCTTAAAAGAATCGGGAGAGAACTTGTAAGCGTTGTTTTCAGTCAGGCAGTCGTATGCCAAATGAACTTGAAGCACCAAAAGTTGATCATCCAAAGATTGATACACATCATATTATTTAACGATTTATTTATGAAAATTTTAATTTAATGAAATAAATTAATCGATTTGCATAATCTATAGTATGAAATAAAGGAAACAATTCTATTAAATTATATAATACACTTGCATTCTCGAAACATTTTTGTTTTTGAAGCGTTGTCGAAACTCGTTCATTCTTGAAATTTCTTCCGCGCGACAGTTTCATTCATGTGACTCGAGGCACCCCTAAATGCTTTCCGAATTCCATGAGATTTCGTCTACGGTGTTTTCTCATAGGGTGGCAACATTGGACAAATGGCCGGCAAATGTTTTTGAATTTCAAATTTTATCCCTATAAGAGTACATGTTCCCCATAATTCATTCTCAAAGTCACCAGTCTATCTCCTCTTCGCTTTACTTCCACTATGCTATCCTTCAATTCCTTCGCCAATACAATACCCACACCATTCCTTCCCTCAACCGACGCCCCACTGTAGAACAATTTATATCCCTCACTGAGTTCTCTTGCTTTGTTCCCCTTCCAGCGTGTTTCTTGTACACACAACACCCCAACTCTCCTCTTCTTCATCAACTCCACAATCTCTCTTCCTCTGCCAGTCATGCTTCCAACATTCAGCGTCGCAATTCTCAGGTCCACCTGAGCTCGCTTCGTTAGCCGCACCCGCTCTTGGTGCGGTAGCCCTCGCCTCACCACAGAGGTCGGGCGAGGTCTCTGTACGTCGCCTACGGGGTACGCCCTAGCCGTCATCGCATTTTCGTGTTGAAGACTCACCATTGTGGTTTTGGCTGGGTTTTTATGGCCGGATGCCTTTCCTGACGCCAACCCTGCCCATTTATCCGGACTTGGGACCGGCCGAGAACAAGGCTGGCTTGCCTTACCCTCGGGTTGGGTCTTAGGATTGTACGTTATTATTGTAAATTTCTTTTCAAGGTTTCTTATTATTCATACAAAAAAGATATGCCTTACTTCAGACCGCATTTTTCGGACTACTGAAAATTAGTTCTACTGTTATGATTATTACTTGAGCAAAAATATATTTTATCTGCACAATTCACAATTATTTATGTCATAAAATGAAAATAACGTTCATGTTATTTTGTATCTCCAAAAGGTTTACTCTTCTTTCACGTACTTGACAGTCTCTGCTAAAACACGAAACACTTGCATGGTTACTATATACAATAATAAATATATATAATAATATATATAATAATATATAATATACATAATAATATATATTATTATATATAATTATTATATATATATATATATATATATATTATTATATATATTATATATATATGGCCCAAAAAAAATGGCACCAAATTTGAGAAGTGATATCTCAATAAGCATTGCAGCTAGGGACTTAAAAAAACAACCAAATGAAAGATAATTATTTTCTCTTTAAATACTTATTCTATGGCTTGATGGTTATAAGCCCATATAATGCCCAAAATTGGCTTCCAAAAAAATATACAAAAAAAATTGCGCATTTATATTTATTCCTTGATCCTAATTTTAAATGAAATTTTTCTATTCCAGACCCCTCAAGATGGGATTGAGAGAATCTGATAAGAACATTATACAAGCACTACGTGAAGAAAAAGGATATTCATTAAACAGAATCCTTTACGAATTTCCAAATAGAAATTGGAAAAAAAGAACTGTGGCACATTTTTTACAAAAACTTAAAGAAACCGGCAGCAGTCAACGGCGTCCGGGAAGTGGTCGACCAAAAAGTATTAGAACGCCAGAAAACATTGAAAAAGTAAATGAAATGGTTTTAAGTCAAGAGGAACAACCGGGAACAAGTAAAAGTGAACGTGAAGTTGCGAAAGAAACCGGGATTTCATGTTCATCAGTACAGCGAATAATTCGAAAAGATCTTGGGTTGAAAACATTTAAGAGGGTGAAGGTTACTGCTTTATCGGAGCCTATGAAGGAAAGACGTTTCCATCGATGTAAAAATCTATTACGAAGATTTCGGTCAAATGAGTCTGAAAAAAAATTGGTTTTCTGATGAGAAACGATTTACGGTCGAAACACCACGAAATACCCAAAATGATCGGGTTCGTGCAGCAGTGGCGACAAAAACTCATGTTGACCCAAAACGACTTTTGCGTGAAAAAAAAACACTTTTCAGATTCGATAATGGTTTCCCTTGCAGCGTCATCTGAGAACAAAACATCCATCATTTTTATTCAGCGAGGCGTTAAAATTAACTCAATTTACTACTGTAATGACATTTTGTCTCCAATGTTGTCAGAGATCAAGGAGACGAGCACTGATTTTGTGTTCATGCAAGATGGAGCCCCATCTCATACAGCCAAGGAAACAATAACATTTCTCAATAATAATTGTCCTGGTTTTATCGAACCAAATAATTGGCAACCATGCAGCCCAGATCTAAACCCCATTGACTACTTTGTGTGGTCTGCCTTAGAGAGAGAAGTCTACCATGGTCAGAAAATCCGTGATGTGAACCATCTTCGTGAACGAATTCAGGCTGCATGGGAAAATCTCTCACAAGTGACGATCTCAAAGGCAATTTCAAAATGGAGGGCGAGATTACAGGCTGTGGTTGACCATAATGGAGGCCAGATTGAGCCATTTATTGAAAATTAGGCTTAACTTAAAACCATAGAACTTCGTTTAAAGACCGTAAATTAGAAGATAATTAATTAGAAAAAAATAAAAGGAATAAATATAAATGCGCAACTTTTTTTGTATATTTTTCTTATAAGCCAATTTTTGGCATTACATGGGTTTACAACCATCAAGCTATTGAATAAGTATTTAAAGAGAAAAGAATAATCTTTCATTTGGTTGTTTTTTAAAATCCCTAACTGCAATGGTTATTGAGATATCACTTCTGAAAATTGGTGCCATTTTTTTTGGGCCACCCTATATATTATTATTATATATTTATATATTATTATTATTATATATATATTATTATTATATAAATAATATATTACTGTATATATACTATATATATACTGTGTGTATATATATATATGTGTATATATATATGTATATATACATTATATATAGTATATATATATATATATATATATATATATATATATATATATATATATATATATATATATATATATATATATATACAGTATATATAATGTTATTACAAAGTTTCAGACCAAAAAAGACCCTAGGATCCACTCATGGCTGGTCTACCTAACTGCGTTCGTAATTGTGTATTGCGCATGTCCTCCGTGATGGATGAGGGGACCTACAATTTTACGTGGGTTCCGAACCACAAGAACATGAGAAATTTTTATAGTGGGCACACTAGGGGCCACTTCGGCCCATCGAGGTGGCTCCACTATGTAAAAACTGACTCTACATTGGCACCAACCAATTTTTACAAAACTAAATAATTATCAATTTAAAACTAATTAATTATCAATTAAAACCTAAAGATAGAATATCTCGATCCAGGTGGTCAAGTCATAATAGACTACTCTCCACACATATGATACACTCTATATCTATTTATAAGCGACATGCAAATATATCAGATCTAAAGAATCCAGTCAATTTCATTACGGTATTCATCACTACCAGTACCTTGCCAACAAAAAATAAGTCCCGGTCCATATCAATTGCGGACCAAGTCACAATTTACAATCATATACATTTCCATATGTACAGATTGTACACTTAAGAGGAAAAGTGTAGGTGTGGCTGTAAAGACTGTACAGTAATGTAGAAATGTGTGTGCACCCATTTTAGGTCTCCCATTTAAAGGTGTTTGTGGGGCAAGTGAAGATCATGAGTTTTTCAATACCTCACAGTACTATGGGGGGCACCGCTCGGCAGAGGAATCTCTTTAAATGGGGTGTGTAAGGACAGAGAGTATCACCTATCCCAAGATGCTGCCTCCCTATATCCCACAACACTTGTGTTGAGCTGTGGGATCTATCACCACAAAGCCTTAATTTTACTACCTTAAACTATACCCAATCTATCGACGTTATCGAACCCATTCATAATTTTGAACACCTGGATTAGATCACCCCTCAGCCTCCGAGTCTCGAGCGTAGTCAATTTTAACTCCTTAAGCCTATCCTCGTACGACTTTGACCAAAGCGACGGAATCATCTTAGTTGCTCGTCTTTGAACTCTTTCGATTTTGTCTACATCTTTGCGCATATGCGGATTCCAAAATTGGACCGCGTACTCAAAATGGGGTCTAACTAATGATTTATAAAGAGGAACTATAATATCGCGCGATTTGTACTGTAACTCCTTAATCTTTTTCCTGCTCTACGCTTGTTAACTCTTTCCCTGACATACTATACGCAAAATTACCGTTACGCGAACCTATATGCAAAATTTTGCATTTATCGACGTTAAATCTCATTTGCCATGTGACTGACCAATCAACGATTTTATTCAGATCTTCCTGGATTTTTACCTCTATCTTCGTCATTAATCGCCCTACCACCCAGCTTCGTGTCATCCGCAAACTTTGAAACTGTACTGACTAGGCCGACATCTAAATCGTTAATATACAGAACCCTGAGGAACGCCCAATACAGAACCTTGAGGAACGCCGCTCGCTACATTAGCCCAACACGACTCCGCTCCATCAACGACCACACTCTGTTTCCTTCCTCGCAACCACTCTTCTATCCAATTTATTACTACACCCCTGATTCCATGAGCCTTAGTTTTTTCAATGAGTCTTTTGTGCGGCACGGTGTCAAACGCTTTTTGAAAATCTAAATACACTACATCAACCGCCCGATGTCTATCGTAAACGTCAACCACGCTTTGGAAAAATTCTAAAAGATTAGTTAAGCAAGATTTGTTACGCCTAAAACCGTGCTGCGTATTTCTAACTAGTTTATGCAATTCTAAGTGTTCGACTATACGATCCCTAATTATTGATTCCAATAGCTTACCTACAACAGACGTTAAACTGATTGGCCTATAATTTCCCGGCGCACCTTTATCGCCTTTCTTAAAGATAGGTTTTACGTTTGCTAACTTGAAATTATCTGGTACGCACCCCTCAGAAATAGACGCCTTAAAAATCTTTGTTAATGACACAACAATGCTATCTTTTAATTCTTTTAGTTGTATGGGATATATGGAATCCGGCCCCGGTGATTTTATCAGTATAGCGCAATACCTTCCCTTCACTAACCACAATATTATCCAAAATATTACCATATCAAATGGTATTATGTCTATGACTGTAGGGATATTCGTTACATCTTCTATAGTAAAAACTGACGTAAAAAATTCGTTTAGCAAGGTAGCCATTTCCTTGTTTTCAGAAACTAGATCTCCGTTTACATTTTTAAACGGCCCCAAGACAATTTTTACTGGATTTCTATTGTTGACGTATTGAAAGAATCGCTTGGGGTTTTCTTTACCGTAACGAGCTATGGAGATTTCAAATTCGCGCTTGGACTTTTTTTTTACACTTTTCGCTTCACGCCTTAGAGATATGTAGTTGTTTCGTAACAACAAATTGTCTTTATCGCACTTATGTAACCTATAAGCCCTATCTCTTGTCTTTATAATGTCTCCTACTCTAGAAGTAAACCACAAGGGCTTGTTGTTTACTTTCGCACGTTTAATTTTGTACGGTACACATTCCTCATTTATAGTCCTAAATACTGTTTCGAACGATTCCCAGATTAGTTTTGCGTTGGAGTTCCCCATTACGTTTTTCCAATTGACGTGTGACAATTTATTTCAAAATTTACAAAAGTCTGTGTGCTGGAAGTTAGGAATTTTAGTCGAGTTATTTGGTTTCGAGTGACATACTGAGAGGACAAACTCTACCATATTGTGATTGCTATTGCTTAACGGTTCTATTACCTGAAGATCAGTAATTAGCCTATCATCCGTAGTTATTACTAAATCTAAAATACTGTCCAATCTCGTAGGTTCCCCAACATTTTGAATAAGAAAGCTATCCTCGAGAAAATTAACTAAACGATTACCTTTCGCGTCTCCCTGCATTGTATCGTAATTCACGTTGGCGCAATTAAAGTCACCCATAACTAAATCCTGCTCACTACCGATTATTCTCTTTAGTTCACGATATAACGCTTCGTCCGTATCAGCTGTTTGATTAGGGGGCCTATATATAACCGCAACAAGAAGTTTGAAATCGTTCAATTTAAGTTCTGTTATAGTCGAATCTATCGGTTCTGGAATTGTGTGCTTTACTTCTATAACGTTCGCAATATTATCTTTGATATACAACATAACACCGCCTCTTCGCCTACCTATTCTGTTTTTAACAAAAAGTCTATAACCTTTAATTTGATACTCTCCTACAAAGTCACGTGTTTCAGTGCTAAGCCACGATTTATTTATCGCAATTACATCATAGTCTTTACAAGCAATTAAAGAAAAAAATTCGTTTCTTTTATTTGGTAGGCTACGAGCATTTAAGGATAGAACCTTCAAATTGTTTGTAACTGCGACACCTTCGCGAGCGCAGGAGAAATTTGTGGAATTTACGCTGGGACCGTTCGAGTTACGGCAACCTGAAAAGTAGAGACAGTATTATGAAATAGTCTTCCTAAACGCGCAGCTCCAACGTCATTAAGATGAAGTCCATCTTCGAGGAACAAGTCCCTCCTGCCGTAGAAACTGTTCCAAAAATTCGCAAAATGCACTCCTTCCTGTTGGCAAAGAGACTTTAGGTTATTGTTAATATACGTCGCCTTGCTGTAGAAATCGTTACGTTGGATAATTCGAGGAAGTATACCTGTTAAAACAATCTTATTAGTTTTTTTCCTTTAATCCCTCTAGTAAGTCCCTGTACCTAGCCAGCAGTTCTTCCGATCTAGAATTTAAAACGTTATTAGTACCGACATGAATAACATACGTTGTGTCCTCGGCGGTACCGTCTGTAAAATGGTCAACACCATTAGTTATATCCTCCACCCTTGCACCATGGTAGCAGTAACGTCGCCTACGACGATGATTTTTCTCACAGAATTCCTCGAGCTGCCCTCGAACAATGGAATCGCCAACGAGTCGAATTTCCAGTTCATCAGCATCTTTGAAACCTAAAACAGAAAACTTATTGCTTGTTATTACTGGTAGACAAGTCTTGGTTTTCTCACTGGGGCTCCATTACGCACTCGAACGAAGGGTTGGGAACTAGGAGAAGAGAGAGGGCTATTAGTACTATTTATATTATTAGTAGAAACTGAGGCAGGAGGGGTCGTAATTGGAGTCTCAAGGGATTCTAATTTTGCCGTCAGGAGCATCACGCTTTCTTCAAGCCTCACCCTGGTCTCCCTCTCACGGTCTAACTCGTTCCTCAGCACTTCCAAGTTTGAGCACCACCTGCAAACTAAATGTTCATTATTATTAGCCATTGTAAACGCGTAAGCGGCAAATTTCCCTTCACAGTGACTGCAAGTACTTGACGGGGGTGCCATGCTTTTAATTAGTTAAAAAACAAAAAGACAAAAAACGAGCGTTTGGAAATTAATAAATTACAACGTAGGTCTACCGCGTGCTTATTGTGCCGTCACCTGCGAAAACCCGCAAAAATGTTCTTGAAACGCAGAAACAGGTTCTTGTAACACAATTATATGCTAAATTAATATATAATTAAGCTACCGACGAAAGATCTGTTAAAGAAAAATTATTAAATGAAACTTATCTGTCCGCTATTCGACCGACTTAATTCCTTTTTTCCCACGGTAGGTGACCTTTAGGGAGGTCAGGTCGAGTGTGAAGGGAAAATGAACCTTAAGAAACCTCGTTTCTGATAGATTTGAAAAACAAAAATGGCAACCAAGGGAATTTCAACCTTATGAAACCTCTTGTAGTAGTAGATTCGGGAGACAAACAAGGCACTAGCTTTGGCTTAGTCAAGTAATATAGTAATGAATAAAGTCAATAAATGAAATATATTCGTTAATGAATGATTAGTAACACGAAGTAATTTAGTTAAGAATGCACGATACACTATTTTTTTTCTTTTTAAAGACAAGAACGAAAACCACTTATTCACTTCATAACACTGGACACTCGATAAAACACGTCTGTTCACAAGGAAGACTGATCACTATATATATATATATATATATATATATATATATATATATAATAGGGTGGTCCAAAATTATACAGTAAATTTTAAAAGTATCTGAATCTCAAGTCTTACCCTTGGAAATTGTTACCTATATTAAAAAAAACGTTACTGACCAAAACTTATCAAACTTAATAAATATTTAGTGGTGCGACACTCGACTTTAAATTTCTTAATTTTCTTGTTTCAAAATTCTTTGAATTCATATTCAAAAATTTCTTTAGTTTATCGCAGTCCCCCTCTATATTCAACTAGAATGGAGTATTAACCACTCAGAGGTGGGGGTCTTATGGGTGCCTATCTCCCACTCATTGTTGCTGCGTTCGCAGTTCCTGCTTCAAGTTTGATTTTTTTTACATTAGGAGACTGCAGGCGATGTTGCTCCACTACTTGCAGGAGAAACTGCTTTTGACTTTCATTCTTAGTTAGATGTGCATTGAAATTTTTTATTAATGCTATTCCTCATTCGGAGTTATCATTTGTTACCATCACTGACTTGACATACTCAAGGGCCATTTGATAATCTTGTCTGTTCTTCCAGTTTGTTGGATCATCCTCAAGAAAGGCTATTGGAAGTCCGAGCTTAGTGAAAAATACTCGAGACGAGCTAGTAACAAAGCTGGCTACTGTCTTGTTTTGAATATCGTTGGCAGAAAGATTCATATTTATTCTTTTGGGTGGATGTTTAGATCCCCTTATGTCGAGTGCCTTTACCATGTCTCTTTTAACATCAATGGAAATATCTTCATTAAAGAATGAAAGTGAAATAAGAAATTCACTTAGGTACAAAAGATGGCGAGAAAGTGCTTGAGATGCTGCAGAAGCAATGCTTTTGTTTTCGTATACTAGCAGCAGTTTTAGTAGCGAAAAATCATTGGCAGGAGCAGAAGCAACGATAGGTGCAGAAAACCATGCAGGAACATAGTGTCTAATGGCAAATTGTGCAAAACGTTTTATCCCACTTTGTTCCTTTAGAGTCATTAAACTGTGAGCAGAAAAGATTAATTTTTATTGCATAGATTATGCGAGACATCCACATGGCGCGATGCAAAGCACCTGGCTTTAGAAATTTGATTCCACGTGGTGGTACATCTCCTAGGTAGATGATTGCAAGTTCCAGGACCTCTCTGTAATCATCTCGGATTTGTGTGGAGGTTAGATGTTTCTTACAAATAACAAGCAGTTCATCACGTCCTGGAGTATCAGGAAAGGTTTCAAAATTTTCTTTATTGATGGAGTTCCAGGCAGACTTAAAGCGTTTGAATATCGGAATATCAGGTCCGCTACTGGCGGAACAAAGACATACCTCAAAAACATTGAATGCAATAAGTTCACTTATATGGTGCCGGCATGCAATATTTAGTAAGTCTTCTCCAAGCTTTTGTTCTATTTGTGCAGTAGCTCCCTTTTTAGAACCCGTGTTCGTGGCCGTTGTGTCAAAGCACATACCTTTAATGCGATCAATTAAGTTCCAGTCCTTTGAACATTCGACAACAGCTGTTGCAATGTCTACTCCTGTGCCAGACTCGAGTTTGGGTACTACAAGCAACTTTGATTTGCCTCCTCCTGACACCAACCCTGCTAATCTTTCAACCTTTTCATTTCCACTTAAATCGATTAGCATTTTTCCATCCCAATGCACCATTAAAGAACATTCAGGATTAAAGGATTCTTTTAAATCTTTTGCTCTTTTCTCATGTATATCCATTCTCTTTCGACGAACTGTACTTCTGCTTATGGACAAGTCATCAAGATCATGATCTAATGGAGAGGCAGCAGCTGATAGCACATATACGGCCTGTCTATCAGAAATATTCTATCTATCCAGTGCAACTGCAACGTCTTGTGTTACAAGTTCCTTCTTATTTGGTTTGTTCGGAAGCTTCTTGCCTGCATTATTTTTTGATGCCGTGTTAGTTTTACACAACATTGTTTCATCTTCACTACTCAGGCTCATTGTTTCATCTTCACTACTCATGCTACTTGAAGTCAATTTGGCAGACTTTGTTTCTTCCTCCTTTCTCTTACTTTCACTACGTGCTAACGGTTCTTTAGATGACTCTCTCTTCCTTTTACGATCTTCTTTCTCTGATAATGCTTTGTCAACGTTAGCCATATATCCTTTTCTTCCATTCTGTTTTTCAGCTTGGAAGAATTCTCTGTCTTCCTTAATCTTGATCATCTCGTGCGCTTTTTGGTGAGCAATATCAAAGAGATCGTTTAAACTGTCCTGAAACAATCTCTCTTTCTTACGCTGAGTTTCGGAGCACCGGATTTTTAATTTTTGGAGCGTTCTACTGTATATTCTGTATATACTTTTTCAATCATTGGTATAACATTATAATCAGCTCTTGTTGGAATTCTAGTTTGTTCCCAAAATTCAACTACTTCTATGTAAACTGTTTTAGAAGCTTCTCTTAGAGTTTTCTTTTCCTTAAGTAAATAAAAAAGACAACGGAGCACATCACCTTTGAAAGGAAGTTTTCTCCCGCATACCATTTCAATTGGTTGTCCAATGAGCCATATTTCGGTATTTCTGCGAGTTTTCATTGAGGAACTTGCCATTTCTAATATGATTATTCACTATTGCAACACTGCAAACGAACTGCAATACACTGCAAACAATACACTGCAAACGACTGCAAACAATACACTGCAAATGAGAGGTTGGCAAAAGACTGAGGCTTGTGAATAAAAAATACGATTATTATAGGAACGCCCTTTCAATACGTTTACGCAAGATGAGCACTTAATGGGAAAAGCGACGAAATCTATTTCATTGAAAAACGTGAATACAAGTATCAACAGAAATGATGCGATTGTTGCCTCAACGTGTTCAGTGCCGCTCATACAAGATGTGCTTCGGAATATTTAACCACAATAAGCATACAAAAATCTATATTATGCAAAATTTGATATATATCGAAATATTTTTCGTAAAGACACAATAAATCTATGTTATGGGGAAGAAGCATAAAATGTTTTTAAAAACATCTAAATTCAAATGCGATGTGGCACCACTAGGAATCTTTTGATCATATTAAAATTTTATATTTAGTTTTTTCAACATAGGTAACAATTTTAGGGGGTAAGACCTACGAATTTTCAAAATCTATTTTTTTGGACCACCCTAAATTATATATATATATATATATATATATATATATATATATATATAATTATATATATATATAATACTGTATATATAATATATATATATATATATATATATATATATATAGTATATATAGTGTATATATACAGTGTGTATATATATATATAATATATATATATATATATATATATATATATATATATATATATACAGAGTATATGTGTATATATATAATATATATATACAATATATGTATATATATAATATATATATTTAATATATATGTATAATATATATATATATATAATATATATGCATAATGTATATATATATAATATATGCATAATGTATATATATATAATATATATGCATAATATATATGTATAATATATATATAATATATACATATATAATATATGGATAATATGTATATTATAATATATATATTATATATATATATATATATATATTATACATATATATATATATATATATTATACATATATATATATATATATATATATATTATATATATATACAGGGTGGGCGGAAAGTAGCTCCCTATTTTGGATAAAAAAATACGTATATTATCCATTTATTTCAGAAAAAATAATATGAAAAGGTAGGCATACATGGTAGGTTTTCTCTAAAATTCAATGTGGGCTCCAACTCTTTCCACCAGCTTCTGGAGCCGCCCAGGAATGGCGTCCACTGACTTTAGCAGGAACTCCGGCGGGATGGAGGACATGACTTCCCAAATTCGGTCCTCCAGTTCTTCCAATGTCCTCGGTTTGGTGCGGTAGACTTCTTCCTTTACCCACCCCAAAGATCTGATATTTATGCAAGATGGCGCCCCTCCGCACTTCGCTCTTGTTGTCCGTGAGTGGCTGGATGCCCACTTCCCTGGGCGTTGGATGGGTCGTCGTGGTCCACATCAATGGCCAGCCAGGAGCCCCGACTTGACACCGTGCGACTTCTTTCTTTGGGGGTGGGTAAAGGAAGAAGTCTACCGCACCAAACCGAGGACATTGGAAGAACTGGAGGACCGAATTCGGGAAGTCATGTCCTCCATCCCGCCGGAGTTCCTGCTAAAATCAGTGGACGCCATTCCTGGGCGGCTCCAGAAGCTGGTGGAAAGAGTTGGAGCCCACATTGAATTTTAGAGAAAACCTACCATGTATGCCTACCTTTTCATATTATTTTTTCTGAAATAAATGGATAATATACGTATTTTTTTACCAATCCAAAATAGGGAGCTACTTTCCGCCCACCCTGTATATATATATACGTCTTTCCTTGTGAACAGACGTGTTTTATCGAGTGTCTAGTGTTATCAATTGAATAAGTGGTTTTCGTTGAAGTGTTTTAAAAAAAAAATAGAGTTCGATGCATTCATAACTAAATTACTTCGTGCTACTAATCATTCATTAAAGAATATATTTCATTTATTGACGTTATTCAATACTATATTTGATCAAACCAAGGCTACTGCACGTGGCTTACCTTGTTTGTTTTTCAAATCTATCACAAAACGTGGAGACATAAGGTTCATTTTTCCGTCCTTCGAGAGGTCAGGTAGAGTGTGGGCACACACCGTGTGAAGAAAAGGAAAAAAGTCGGGTCGAATCGCGGACAGATAAGTGTTATAAATACTCTTCTTTTACAGATCTTTTGTCGGTAGTTTAATTCTATATTCATTTAGCATAAATTTGTGTTACAAGAACCTGTTTCTGCGTTTCAAAAACGCGTTAGACCTACGTTGTAATTTATTAATTTCCAAACGCTCGTTTTTTGTTTTTTTGTTTTTGTTGTTTAACTTTTTAAAAGCATGGCACCCTCGTCAAGTACTTGCAGTCGCTGTGAAGGGAAATTTGCCGCTTACGCGTTTACAATGGCTAATAATAATAATTAGTTTGCAGGTGGTGCTCAAACTTGGAAGTGCTGAGGAACGAGTTAGAAAGTGAGAAGGAGGCCAGAGTAAGCCTTGAAGAAAGGGTGATGCTCCTGACGGCAAAATTAGAATCCCATGAGACTCCAGTTACGACCCCTCCTGCCTCAGTTGTTACTAATCATAAAATAGTATTAATAGCCCTCTCTCTTCTCCTAGTTTCCAACCCTTCGTTCGAGTGCGTAATGGAGCCCCATTGAGAAAACCTAAGACATGTCTACCAGTAATAACAAACAATAAGTTTTCTGTTTTAGGTTTCGATGATGCTGATGAACCGGAAATACGACTCGTTGGCGATTCCATTGTTCGAGGGCAGCTCGAGGAATTCTGTGGGAGAAACCCTCGTCGTAGGCGCCGTTACTGCTACCCTGTTGCAAGGGTGGAGGATATAACTAATAGTGTTGACCAATTTACAGAGGGTACCGCCGAGGACACAACGTATGTTATTCATGTCGGTACTAATAACGTTTTAAATTCTAGATCGGAAGAACTGCTGGCTAAGTACAGGGACTTACTAGAGCGATTAAAGGAAAAAACTAATAAGATTGTTTTAACAGGTATACTTCCTCGAATTATCCATCGTAACGATTTCTAGAGCAAGGCGACCAATATTAACAATAACCTAAAGTCTCTTTGCCAACAGGAAGGAGTGCATTTTGCGAATTTTTGGAACAGTTTTTACGGCAGGAGGGACTTGTTCCTCGGAGATGGACTTCATCTTAATGACGTTGGAGCTGCGCGTTTAGGAAGACTATTTCATAATACTGTCTCTTCTTTTCAGGTTGCCGTAACTCCAACGGTCCCAGCGTAAATTCCATAAATTTCCACTGCGCTCGCAAAGGTGTCGCAATTACAAACAATTTGAAGGTTCTATACTTAAATGCTCGTAGCCTACGAAATAAAAGAAACGAATTTTTTTCTTTAATTGCTTTTAAAGACTATGATATAATTGCGATAAATGAATCGTGGTTTAGCACTGAAACTCGTGACTTTGTAGGGGAGTATCAAATTAAAGGTTATAGACTTTTTGTTAAAAACAGAATAGGTAGGCGAGGAGGCGGTGCTATGTTGTATATCAAAGATAATATAGCGAACGTTATAGAAGTAAAGCACACAATTCCAGAACCGATAGAACCGACTATAGCAGAACTTAAATTGAACGATTTCAAACTTTTTGCCGTTATATATAGGCCCCCTAATCAAACAGCTGATACGGACGAAGCGTTATATCGTGAACTAAAGAGAATAATCGGTAGTGAGCAGGCTTTAGTTATGGGTTCCGCAGGGAGACGCGGAAGGTAATCGTTTAGTTAATTTTCTCGAGGATAGCTTTCTTATTCAAAAGGTTGGGGAACCTACGAGGTTGGACAGTATTTTAGAGTTAGTAATAACTACGGATGATAGGCATATTACTGATCTTCAAGTAATAGAACCGTTAAGCAATAGCGATCACAATATGGTAGAATTTGTCCTCTCAGTAAGTCACTCGAAACCAGCTAACTCGACTAAAATTCCTAACTTCCAGCACGCAGACTTTAGTAATTTTCGAAATAAATTGTCACACGTCAATTGGGAAAACGTAATGGGGAATTCGAACGCAAAACTAATATGGGAATCGTTCGAAACAGTATTTAGAACTATAAATGAGGAATGTGTACCGTACAAAATTAAGCGTGCGAAAGTAAACAATAAGCCCTTGTGGTTTACTTCTAGAGTAGGAGACATTATAAAGACAAGAGATAGGGCTTATAGGCTACATAAGTGCGATAAAGACAATTTGTTGTTACGAAACAACTACATATCTCTAAGGCGTGAAGCGAAAAGTGTAATAAAAAAGTCCAAGCGCGAATTTGAAATCTCCATAGCTCGTTACGGTAAAGAAAACCCCAAGCGATTCTTTCAATACGTCAATAATAGAAATCCATTAAAAAGCGAATTGGGACCTTTGAAAAATGTAAACGGACATCTAGTTTCTGAAAACAAGGAAATGGCTACCTTGCTAAACGAATTTTTTACTCAGTTTTTACTATAGAAGATGTAACGAATATCCCTACGGTCATTACACATAATACCTTTTGATAATGGTAATATTTTGGATAATATAGTGGTTAATGAAGGGGAAGTAATGCGCTATATTGATAAAATGAAAACGCGTAAATAACCGGGGCCGGATTCCATATATCCCATGCAACTAAAAGAATTAAAAGATAGCATTGTTGTGCCGCTAACAAAGATTTTTAATGCGTCTATTTCTGAGGGGTGCGTACCAGATAATTTCAAGTTAGCAAACGTAACACCTATCTATCTTTAAGAAAGGTGATAAAGGTGCGGCGGGAAATTATAGGCCAATCATTTTAACGTCTGTTGTAGGTAAGCTACTGCAATCAATAATTAGGGATCGTATAGTCGAACACCTAGAATTGCATAAACTAGTTAGAAATACGCAGTACGGATTTAGGCGAAACAAATCTTGCTTAACTCATCTTTTAGAATTTTTCCAAAGCGTGGTTGACGTTTACGATAGACATCGGGCGGTTGATGTAGTGTAATTAGATTTTCAAAAAGCGTTTGACACCGTGCCACACCAAAGACTCATTGAAAAAACTAAGGCTCATGGAATCAGGGGTGTAGTAATAAATTGGCTAGAAGAATGGTTGCGAGGTAGGAAACAGAGGGTGGTCGTTGATGGAGCGGAGTCGTGTTGGGCTAGTGTAGCGAGTGGCGTTCCTCAGGGTTCTGTATTGGGCCCCTTGCTTTTTCTTATATATATTAACGATTTAGATGTCGGCCTAGTCAGTACAGTTTCAAAGTTTGTGGATGACAAGAAGCTGGGTGGTAGGGCGATTAATGACGAAGATAGAGGTAAAATCCAGGAAGATCTGAATAAAATCGTTGATTGGTCAGTCACATGGCAAATCAGATTTAACGTTGATAAGTGCAAAATTTTGCATATAGGTTCGCGTAACGGTAATTTTGCGTATAGTATGTCAGGAAAAGATTTAACAAGCGTAGAGCAGAAAAAATATTTAGGAGTTATAGTCAGTGGTGATTTAAAAGTAGCGAAACAAAGTACAGCAGCGGTCAATAAGGCGAACAAAGTGTTAGGTTTTATAGCTTGAAATTTTGAGTACAAATCGCGCGATATTATAGTTCCACTTTATAAATCATTAGTTAGACCCTATTTGGAGTACGCGATCCAATTTTGGAATCCGCATAAGCGCAAAGATATAGACAAAATCGAAAGAGTTCAAAGACGAGCAACTAACATGATTCCGTCGCTTAGGTCAAAGTCGTACGAGGATAGGCTTAAAGAGTTAAAATTGACAACACTCGAGACTAGGAGCCTAAGGGGTGATCTAATCCCGGTTTTCAAAATTATGAATGGGTTCGATAATGTAGATAGAGATAGCTTTTTCGAAATATCTCAATATAATAGGACTAGAAATAACGGGTGTAAGTTGACAAGTAGAATGTTCGAGACAGCAGTTGCCAAAAACTTTTTTACGCATAGAATAGTAAATAGCTGGAATAGTTTGCCGGTAGAAGTAATTAGTAGCACTTCTGTAAACAAGTTTAAAAATCGATTAGACAAATATGTTGATAGATTGGGTATAGTTTAAGGTAGTAAAATTAAGGCTTTGTGGTGATAGATCCCACAGCTCAACACAAGTGTTGTGGGATATAGGGAGGCAGCATCTTGGGTTAGGGGATACTCTCTGTCCTTACCCACCCCATTTAAAGAGATTCCTCTGCCGAGCGGTGCCCCCCATAGTACTGTGAGGTATTGAAAAACTCATGATCTTCACTTGCCCCACAAACACCTTTAAATGGGAGACCCAAAATGGGTGCGCACACATTTCTACATTACTGTACAGTCTTTACAGTCACACCTACACCTTTCCTCCTAAGTATATATATTGTAATGTATATGGTTGTAAATTTTGACTTGGTCCGCAATCGATATGGACCGTGACTTATTTTTCGTTGGCAAGGTACTAGTATTGATGGATACCGTAGTGAAATTGACTGGATTCTTTGGATCTGATATATTTGCATGTCGCTTATAAATAGATATAGAGTGTAACATATTTGTGGATAATAGTCTATTATGACTTGATCCTCTGGATCCAGTGATTCTATCTTTACTTGTAAATCGATAATTATTTAGTTTTTAATTGATAATTATTTAGTTTTAAAAAAATTGGTCGTTGCAAATGTACAGGCAGTTGTTACAGAAAATTCTTATGTTCTTGTGGTTCGGAACCCACGTAAAATTGTAGGTCCCCTCCGCCACCATACACAATACACAATTACGAACACAGTTAGGTAGACCAGCCATGAGTGGATCCTAGGGTCTTTGTTGGTCTGAAACATTATAACATTATAGCATTATACACACTGCATATATATATATATATATATATTATTATATATTATATATATATATATATATATATATATATATATATATATATATATATATATATATATACATACATATATATATATATATATATATATATATATATATATATGTGTGTGTGATATATATTATATATAACATATGTCCCACAAAAAATACACCCAACTTTAGACTGTACTAACTCCTCCAAAAAGTGAGATATTTTGGATCTGTTTGTTTGATTTAATATAGCAAATTATTCTTTGTTAACGTTCAAATTTATTCATGTTTAAACGATTTAGTGTTTAAGCATCTGCTTTTAACTGAAGGGTACAGCAAAATGGGTTGCGCGGAATGATCATTTCTCCCAGCCAGATAGCTCCTCTTGCTTTAACCAATGTGCTACTTTTTACGTCGAAGGATATTGCAAATATTTTTTTTAAATAATTCGAACTTTTGTATCTAAGATACGAGTCATACATATAAATGAAGAATCTGAATTACTAAATTTATAAATAACTTTGAAACCCTTATCATGCAGTTTACACGAAGGCAGCGCGTTCTCATGGTCACAACTTATCTGCAAAGCTTAAAACAAGTTCAGAATACCTTCGAACTACAATTTCCCGATAGAGCTTCTCCAACTAAACGTACAATTTTGAAGAATGTTCGGAAATACAAAGAAGAAGGAACGGTCCTCAATTTGAACAAATGACGTTCAGGCCATCCGAAGACGGCAAGAACAGATGAGAACATTCAGCATGTTCAGCATTTATTAGAGAGACATCCAAAAGTGTCCACCAGGCGAAATGGTACAGAACTCTCACGCATGTCATTTCATCGAATAGTTCGTGAGGATTTGAATTTGTACCCATACAGAATGGAAATTCGACATCAACTCATTGAAGGAGATCTACCTCGCCGCCTAAGATTTGCCCAATGGTTTCTTGAAAAACCAGAAAGATTCACGGAACAATTAGTGGTTGGAGATGAGGCGGCCTTTTTTATGAATGGTCTAGTGAACAGACAAATCTGCCATCAGTATGCACCAAAAAATCATCCACCTGACAATCATATCTACGAAAAAGAATAACTCTAGACAAAAACTGTCTCTCTGGGTAGGACCGTGCGGTAATGGAGCGTTAATTGGCCCGGTCTTTTACGATGTTAATCTAAATGGTGAAGCTTACCTAGAAATGATAGACCGAGAAATCCTTCCACAAATACGTATTACTTATGGAAACCGATTTAATCGTATTTGGTGGGTGCAAGACGGAGCTCCTGCTCACAGGAGAGTTATTGTGAAGGAACGCTTGCCGGAAGTCTTCCACCAAAGAGTAATTGCTACAGGAGGCCATGACATTGAATGGCCTCCCAGAAGCCCTGACTTGACTCCGTGTGATTACTTTTTATGGGGTCATTTGAAAAATAGAGTATTTGCATCACAACCTATCAATTTAGATGATTTGAGGACTCGCATCACAGCTGAAATCAACTTGTTAAAAGACAATCCAGATCTTATCAAAAGAGTGATGGGGAAGATGAGAGCTCGACTCCAGATTTGTATCTATAGGAATGGCGGTCATGTTGAAAGAAAACGAAACTAAGCATAACTTTTGCAATAAGGAATAAAGAAAAATCTGCTTCGTATCTTATTAAAATTATGTTAAAGCATCTATTATTATGTATTTGTCTTTTCATTACATCGATAGCACACACATTATTTTTTCATTGACCAATTTTGCGCAATCCATTTTGTTGTACCCTTCAGTTAAAAGCAGATGCTTAAACACTAAATCGTTTAAACATGAATAAATTTGAACGTTAACAAAGAATAATTTGCTATATTAAATCAAACAAACAGATCCAAAATATCTCAATTTTTGGAGGAGTAGTTGCGCGGTAGGAAACAGAGGGTGGTCGTTGATGGAGCGGAGTCGTGTTGGGCTAATGTAGCGAGTGGCGTTCCTCAGGGTTCTCTATTGAGCCCCTTCCTTTTTCTTATATATATATAGTGGACCTGGTTTTTAGCCGTTTAAGGTGATAATGATTTAAATGTATGCAATGATTAATTGATGCAATGACTGATTGCTTATTAATGAAAGGCTATTTGAGTAGGTCCACCATACTATTGGAAGTGACCGAAATGGCAGCGAGGGTCACCAAGTTGGATTACACCCAAGCAAATTAATGCTAAGGTTATGAAAGACACCTTATGGGTTTTGTATTTTATTATGAAAATAAAGCCGTTATTTATTCACTGTGATATAACAAAGAATTGACAATAATTAATTGGTAGTTTTACGTTATGCTTATGACATAGACTTAGCTAATAAGATGAAAAGTTAATAGCTTAATTGACACGTAATAAGTAATGTACTCATTGATGGTATGTAAATGGCATGCGACATGGAACATTGAATGGGCCTAGTAAATGATATAAAGAATGCACGTGCGTTTGGTACATTGAATGGAAAACATGACACTGATTAAGTAGGCTAAATGATTGCATGGATGCACAAGGAATAATTGATGCGGCCTAATAATAATGGATTGAAATGCTTGACAATGATTACACAAATATCATTTATATATAAGACCATTATGTGATGTTAAGTGATTACGTCAAGAGAATATTTAGTTAACACATAAATATAGGAATTGAACATAATAACGGATGATACGCGGAATTACGGTATTGAAATGACACTTGAATTGGAGAACGGGCCTACTGCGTTCTTTCACGAGAGTCAGTTGGAACGTTTAATTACTCACTTTGGGAGTATAGCCTGCTGTTCGGCGGTAGGCTAATATAGGCTTCACAAGAGTACTTAGAATAGGAGGTACTTATCTTAGGACGATGTAACCCTGTTGAAGGCGGGTTGAAGACGAACCTATTAACGTAGATTCGAGTTGTCGTTGTCCGTTAAGCCTCTCGAGATGATGGATGTAGACTTCGTACGGAGGCCTGAGGTGATGTTACTTCTCGAGGTGCAGGCTGGCCTTAAATGATCTTGCAGGCGTAGGCCTGAGGTGCTGAATATATCTCGAGGAATGTAGATAAACTTGAAGGCTTGATGATAAATCTTAGGCCTTGGAGGAAGTAGCAGGCCTCGCCTCCGGCCAGAGGCCGGAAGGCCGTTGAAGAGATGATATCGTACAGAGTAGTCTAACGAAATGGAAGCGCTAACGAAGTGAGGAGGAGTGAGAGTGGGTGCTCGCTTTTATACGTAGTTCCTGTGACGTAGGACTTCGCACCAAATCTTAAGACGCTTTGTCCGCGCGTCCTTTAGTTGATAAGGGTTTGCGTTCGCGCCCTTTGGGAAGAAACAGACTTTCCATTGTTTGCCCACGTGTTTTTTCCAAGCTGTTTAATGATAGCGTGGAAGTAAAGGATTTCTGTCTATTTGTTGGTCTATTTCTTGTCGATCCGCTACATATATTAACGATTTAGATGTCGGCCTAGTCAGTACAGTTTCAAAGTTTGCGGATGACACGAAGCTGGGTGGTAGGGCGATTAATGACGAAGATAGAGGTAAAATCCAGGAAGATCTGAATAAAATCGTTGATTGGTCAGTCACATGGCAAGTGAGATTTAACGTCGATAAGTGCAAAATTTTGCATATAGGTTCGCGTAACGGTAATTTTGCGTATATTATGTCAGGAAAAGAGTTAACAAGCGTAGAGCAGGAAAAAGATTTAGGAGTTATAGTCACTGGTGATTTAAAAGTAGCGAAACAAAGTACAGCAGCGGTCAATAAGGCGAACAAAGTGTTAGGTTTTATAGCTCGAAATTTTGAGTACAAATCGCGCGATATTATAGTTCCTCTTTATAAATCATTAGTTAGACCCCATTTGGAATCCGCATATGCGCAAAGATATAGACAAAATCGAAAGAGTTCAAAGACGAGCAACTAAGATGATTCCGTCGCTTAGGTCAAAGTCGTACGAGGATAGGCTTAAGGAGTTAAAATTGACTACACTCGAGACTCGGAGGCTAAGGGGTGATCTAATCCAGGTGTTCAAAATTATGAATGGTTCGATAACGTAGATAGAAATAGCTTTTTCAAAATATTCAATATAATAGACTAGAAATAACGGGTGTAAGTTGACAAGTAGAAGGTTCGAGACAACAGTTGCCAAAACTTTTTTACGCACGGAATAGGAAATAGCTGGAATAGTTTGCCGTAGAATAATAGTACACGTCTATAAACATGTTTAAAAATCGAATAGACGCATATGTTGATAGATTGGTATACTTTAAGGTAGTAAAATTAAGGCTTTGTGAGGATAGATTCCACAGCTCAACACAGTGTTGTGGGATATAGGGAGCAGCATCTTGGGTTAGGGGATACTCTCTGTCCTTACACACCCGATTTAAAGAGATTCCTCTGCCGAGCGGCCCCCATAGTACTGTGAGGTATTGAAAAACTCATGATCTTCACTTGCCCCACAAACACCTTTAAATGGGAGACCCAAAATGGGTGCACACACATTTCTACATTACTGTACAGTCTTTACAGCCACACCTACACTTTTCCTCCTAAGTATATATATTGTAATGTATATGGTGGTAAATTTTGACTTGGTCCGCAATTGATATGGATCGTGACTTATTTTTGGTTGGATGCATACCGTAATGAAATTGACTGGATCCTTTGGATCTGATATATTTGCATGTCGGTTATAAATAGATATAGAGTGTAACATATTTGTGGATAGTAGTTTATTAGGACTTGATCCTCTGGATGCAGATTCTATCTTGAGTTTTAAATCGATAATTAATTAGTTTTAAATTTATAATTATTTAGTTTTGTAAAAATTGGTTGTTGCCAATGTACAGTTAGTTTATATATAAATTTCTTATGTTCTTGTGGTTCGGAACCCACTTAAAATTGTAGGTCCCCTCCCCTACCACGGAAGACATACACAATGCAGAATTACGAACACAGTTAGGTAGACCAGCCATGAGTGGATCCTAGGGTCTTTGTTGGTCTGAAACATTATAACATTACATTATAACATTATATAATATATATATATATATATATATATTATATATATATATATATATATATATATAAAACATATACAGTATATATACTAGTGTGTGTATATATATAATATATACAGTATATATATAATGTATATATAGTATATACATAATATATATATATATAAATATATATATTTTAATATATATTAACATATATGATATATATATATATATAGTGTATATACATATATATATATATATAATATATATATATATATACAGTTATATAAATATATATATATATTATATGTATATAGTATATATATATATATATATATATATATATAGGGTGTATATAGTATTATATATATATAATATAGTATGTACATATATATATATATATATATATATATATATACATACATATATATATACACAGGGCGTTTCATAACATGTGGGACGCACTTTCAGGATGGATTCAAGGACTGAAAACAATGAAAACAGTTTATGTAAACAGATTCCCGAAATCGCTTTGTTTCAGAGCTACAGCTCGTTTTGTGTTCCAGAAATTCTTTCCGCAAACTGTTTAAAAACACTGCTTGCCGACAATGTTTGTGAGTGTGTACGAGACTTATTTCATGTATGATCTTGCCGGTTGTAATATTTCGTACACTCTATGATATGTTTCAATATCGTTGAGTGTAGAGCAATCAGCGCCAGAAATGTTGAGTTAGAGGAGCGGGTCCTGAATCGCGTGGAGGAACATCCTGGTGTCAGCACCCGAAGAATAGCAGCAGCAGAGGGTGTAAGGTACAAAACTGTGTGGAGAATTTTATGGGAACAACAGCTTTACCAATATCACATTCAGAGAGTACAAGGTCTTACTGAAGCTGATTTCCCACCACGAAAGGCTTTTTGTACTTGGTTCCTTCAACAGTGTGCTCGCGATCCTCTTTTTCTATCCTCCTTGTTGTTTTCTGATGAGGCTGCATTCACAAGAAATGGCGTGATCAATTTTTAATTTTTACAACACTCATCACTGGGCCGAAGAGAATCCGCATGCCATCATCTAGTCAAGGCACCAACAACAATTTAGTATCAATGTATGGGTAGGACTTATTGCCGACAACTTAATCGGTCCTTTTGTTTTGCCTGGAAGATTAACAGGAGAATCCTATTCCAATTTTTTAAGGAATGATTTAAGCGATTTACTAGTTGAAGTTCCTCTTGGTGTCCGACGTCGTATGTGGTTTATGCATGATGGCGCTCCGCCTCATTTTAGTTGAGTAGCCAGAGACTATTTGGATGACCATTTCCCTGATAAATGGATAGGCCATGGAGGACCCATTGTGTGGCTTGCTCACTCCCCGGACCTGAATCCACTCGATTTTTACCTGTGGGGTCATCTGAAATCCATCGTTTACGTGACACCCATTGACAACGTTGAAATGCTTCGCCAACATGTAGAACAAGGATGCCAGAAAATCCAAGCAATACCTGGAATGTTTCAACGCGTCGCGCAGTCTATGACGAGGCGAGTTCAGGCGTGTATTCAAGCGCAAGGCGGTCATTTTGAGCACTTCCTTTAAAGGTACATTAGGTGGATACTTGCTGGAACACATAACGGGCTGTAACTCGGAAACGAAGCGATTTCGGGCATATGTTTATATAAACTTTTTTCATTGTTTTCAGGTCCTGAATCCATCCTGAAATTGCGTCCCACATGTAATCAAACACCCTATGTATATAAATAAAGGGTGATCCAGAGAAATGGGACCCAAAAGAAACCCCTGTAACTCTTAAAGTATAAGTCCTTTTATAAAATCATACGCATCATTCGAAAGAGGATAGTTACAAGTTTGTACAGGATTGTATAGGTTTTGACAATACAAGACAAGATAAGATACAAAACAAAATAAATGTGTTAGTTAAAACTAACCCTTCAAGATGACTGCATGGACTGTGGAACAGCTGCGTTTCATAACTGAGCAATATTATGAGCATGGAAGAAGTGTAGTTTCAGCTCAAAGATCTTTCAAGACAAATTTTCAGATGTCAAAATCACCTTCTAAGAAAGTAATCCGTCGGTGTGTCAGAAATTTTTCCCTAACTGGCAGCATTGGAAAAAGAAAACCAACTGGAAGAGTGCGCACAGCAAGGATAGACGAGATCATTAAAGAACTCATGAAATTGTACAGGATAATCCTAACATAAGCATCAGACGTGCTTCTCAGCTGTTAGGAGTTGGATATGGAACAACACAGCGTATATTCAAGCAAAATTTAATGCTCTTTCCATATAAAATTCAAACAGTGCAACAACTAAACGATGGAGATTTCGCACGAAGACGACAATTCTGTCAATGGATCCAACAGAAGGTAAATGACACCACCAATTTTCTAGCAACTTTGATTATGTCAGACGAAGCCCATTTTCACTTGAATGGAACTGTAAACAAACAAAATTGTCGTTTCTGGGCACCAGAAAATCCATTGAATATTACCGAAGTCCCGTTGCATAGTCAGCGTGTAACTGTTTGGTGTGGTCTTACTGCATCTCAGATCATAGGGCCGTAGTTTTTCGAGGATTCCACCGGAAACACGGTCACTGTAAATGGTGATCGCTACGAAAAAATGTTGACCGATTTCCTTATTCCTAAATTAAGAGATCTTTGTCTAGAAAACCACTGGTTCCAACAAGACGGAGCTACCTGCCATACCACGAGGAACTGCATGGCAGTTTTGCGTCAAACGTTTCCAGGCGAGTTAATCTCAAGATTTGGAGACGTTGAATGGCCCGCAAGGTCTCCGGATTTTTCTCCCTTAGATTATTATCTCTGGGGATATTTAAAGAGTAGGGTCTACAGAAATAACCCAACGACCTTGCAAGAATTGAAGGCTGCCATCACAAATGAGATACAGGCCATACCACCGCACACTCTTGCAAAAGTGATGCAGAACTTACAAACGAGAATACTGGAATGCTTGGCAACTAATGGAGCACATTTGAAAGGAGTCATTTTAAAAAAATAAATATTTCATAATAAACTTGTAACTCTACTCTTTCGAATGATATATAGTTTTTATGAAAGGAATTAAATATTAAGAATATTTGGCTTTTTTTTATGGGTCCCATTTATCTGGATCACCCAGTATGTATATATATTTTCTTTATTCATATATTCTTTCATTCATATAATTTTTATATTCATATATATTTATATTCATATAATCCTTATATTCATATATATTTATATTCTTATATTCGTTTTTACATACAGAGTCCAAACTCGCATAACGCTGACTCAAATTCGGATAAAATTGTTTATTTGATTTCTATTTTATTTTTGCTGAAAAATTGGTGAATTATTTATTTTTAATTATTTCATCATTTTTTTAGCTTTGGCTTAATAATGTAATGTTAAATTCTGTAATGTTCATTTTCTGTATACATTCTCTCTTCGTTGTAAAAGATGAAGTCATGTCTTGCTTAACACTTAATTTTAAATTTTAAGCATTTAATTTTCGCTGATATACATGTTTAATTGTAATTCATAATAAAATGCATATTTCATTTTCCATTTTTAGTTAACTCGGCAGATCAAGATAACATCAGATCTGTCAATATACGCTTTCAAACAAAAATATTGCTTCATCTTCAAATATCTTGCTTATCTGCCTAGACATTGCTACAGTTAAAATATTTACCTTATCTTTAAATATTTTTAAAAATATATCAGTCTACTGAGAATAAAAAACAAAAACAGATCGTGGGTCAATTACTGACTCACGAGACAATTTTTAGTGACCCACGAGCTCTTATTTAAGTATGATAAAATATGACTTTAATTTTTAATATTTTCTGCCTTACAATTTTAAAATTACTTTATTCTCCCACCGAAATAAACAGCTGATACACAATGAAACGTTTTTAAACGTATAGTATACATTTAAAAACGTGCGTGTATGTATGACAACCGACTCATGGTGCAGGCCGTGAGGTCATCCGGCTTCCCCGTTTTGCCGTTCAAGTCCTTAAGTTTGGGAGTGCCAAATTATTAGTGCAGAAATTATCACTCATACAAATTTTTTTACAAAAAAAACGAAAAACTAGTTCTGAAGGTAATGGAACTGGAAGGTTATTTCATGAAGCGTGGACTGTGAAATACGGTGTTATTAAACGAAATTATGAAGCTTTTTGTTGTATTTGAAAAGTGGACATTGTTGGTCACTTTTATAATATTAAGCGACATTTTGAAAGTAACCACAAAAAATTGTGCTTAATTACAGATGAGGAAAGGAATGAAATTAGTATGCGGCACTTAAACCAACAGGAACAACAATCTGCTATTTTCAAAACAATTTTTGAACCAAACAACAGTATTACAGCAGCTACTTTTCAATTATCGTCAGTAGTATGCCCTCAAAATGGACGAGTGCAATGCAATTGCAAATGCTGCAAGATGTTGCAAGAGTGCCAACTCCTCCCCCCTTCGTTGCAAGGCACCCACAGTGCCAACCCCCTCCCCCCTTTGCTGTAAGTCACCAATGGTGCCAACTCTCCTACCCACTTGTTGCAAGGCACCCCCTAAAGGGGGGAGGGGGTTGCTGCAAGAGCAACAAGGGGTTATGCAACTTGGAGGCGGAGTTATCCCCGAAGTTGCAATGAACTTCCGCTGGGGGATAAGGTGGGACGGCCTCACCTCCCCAAAGGGGTACCTAACCTAAGAGAGAGGAGAGAGAGAGGAGGAGAGGTGTTCGCTTGACAGGAGCCAAGCGCATATTAAGACTTCAGCCGAGCGGCCGTTGTCTTATAGGGCCCCTAATCAGCCAGTCGGCTTAATCATCCAGTGCCGCCAGGCATCATCAGCCAGTTGGCACAGTGTATACTTCGTTTGGCACGTACACGCCCGTCTATACGCCCATAAAATATTACGATTATATGCGTCGGGCTCCGGCGACCGCGCTAAACTATAGATCTAAGGTGGAGTGTAGGCGGGCTCGAGAATCGGCGGCGGCGCGTCCTCCCGCGGTTGGTTGCCAGGGTGACCTAATGATCCGTGTTAAACCGTAGGTCTAAGGTGGAGTGTAAACATCCTTCCACGGTTCGTAGGGGCAGCCAATATTTTTAATTCTCGGTCTCTTTCGGTTATTTAGGCATATATAATATATATATATATATATATATATATATATATATATATGGTGGAGCTTTAATAATATTTTTCTCGATAATTCAGCACCGCAGTAGGATTTTTAAATTACCAAAACTTTTAAGAATTATCTGCTTTATTCGTGGCATTTTCTCTTATTGTAGCTCTTTATTTTTACTTAACCTTATAGGACCGATGCGGAACTTGATCGTGTTATAGCTACTTTTGATGAAAGGGGAATAAATGATATGGATGCTTCTCCGCACAGCCAACCCAGTGACCTGAATACAGAAGTCGAGGTATTGGCTCACATCCGGTCCAGCGAGTGCCAGGTCATCGAGGAACTAATGTAAGTATTTTTGAGGTTAAGAACAAAACACATTGTATTTTCATTTATTAAATGGTAGAAAACATGTACAAAGCGGAACCAGTGTCCGTTAAATAAGTCTTAATGGCTACATTTTACAGTTACAAATGTATATACAACTTTACACAATATAGATATACACCTTTACACATACAGCGGGTGCTAACATATGGGAACCTTTTTTTTTTCTGCATACACTTTTATCGTTCATCTCTGTGTCGCACAAATCGAATAATTTAAAAATTATAAATCCCTTCCCACGTGACATGTGCAGGAGAAATGAAATGCAATACATGCACGTTTCGCTATAATATCCTTGAAAACGGTATGGGTTCCAAACTCAGGTACATGTAATTGCGATAAACTGCACAATCACAGAATCATTCCAGGGCTGAAAGCCGAGTGAATCAAAATAGTACATTCTTTCCCTATTTTTAAAATAGATTGCAAACCAATGAATCCCCTCACCCCCACAATGTCGGTGTTAACGATAATCCCGTACCAGTTTCTCGTACTTGGCAGCTTCAATATTTCATTCTTCGCAAACACACCGATAAATTTTGAGCGTGTGAAACGGTCACTTTTCATTACTCTCTGGAGTGTATTCGCGTCCATTTTAAAAGTCTGTGACCACGTTCCTGAAACGATCAACTTCTATTAGTGCCTGTGATTCGAGGTACACGAGTACACTTATAGGCGCGTCTATAGGCTTGGCAAATTCCAACCTGACTGAGATATTCCCACTCTGCTGTGGACTTAAATGCGTATTTGCGCCAGCAGACAAGTCAGGCGTAATATCAAATGAATAAATGTTAAATTCTTCGACAAATTCTTTCTGCGTTACACCAAACCCAAGTTCGTCACAGGCGCCTGTATTATGAGCCAGACTACTATATGCTCTCGCGCAGAGCGGGAACACAGCGTCTGATGAGTAGTCCGTAATCATGGTCCCTCCCAAAGCGATGCCATTTACGTATAGAGTAATATTTTTAAGGCCGAAATTCTCGAATTTAAAGGCACTCTTTTTATATTTTCCATTCGTCGAGGCGTGGTCCTGCATTCCAATTAATATCCTTTTAGGTAGGACTCCAAGGGCCACGTTTTCTAGTTGCTTCGAGGCCAACCCCGGGCACCGTGTATAGTTTGATCTGTACCCTGTTAATTGGGTATTTTACTGTGGCGTGTATTAAGTCTTTCTCAATTTCTATTTGTTTCGGGAACTTAATTTCACTCGGCGTATACGCAAATACGTCTCCATGATGTGAATCACAACGGGTTTCGCGCCCTCTTCTTGATCAGACCCCAGATTTATGCAGATCTCAGGAATCGTGCGGGTAAGCTTCAACTTCATATCCACCCCGTTCATAAGCAGTTTCTCCTGGAATGTGAAATCTGTATGAAGACGTCCAAAACATTCGTATATCTTTTTTTAGAATTTTTAAATTTATCCTTTATACCATTTTCATCTTTAGTATGGTAATATCCCTCGGCGGTTAAAAAGGTGTCCTTCGCTTCTTTTGAAAAGTTGAGGACATTTTCCAGATAGGCTCGTAGGTGGTAGTACCCCGTTCCTGCCGAGATGTTAACCTGGTTTAAATACACCTCACACTGGCTGAATATGGAGTGTAAAAAGTTGGTTTCAGGGTAGGCAGAGTAACTATCATCGCAGTCCGTTCCATCAGAATGGGCTATACGCAGTTTAGCGTACATGTGCATGCAGCTCGGGTCAAAAAAGTAAGGGCCTGAGCTGGGTATCACGAATTCTATAGGGGCACTCGGCGAACTAATTGTGTTTAATGGGTTAATTGTAATAAAGTCGCTATGCTCAATAGAGACCTGAGTGGGGGATATCAAAGAGGGACAGTTCCGATTTACAGCATTGTGAACTACACGGATGGATGAAACGCGCCATGACGAGTCAGAAATAGTGCCACCTCCCTCGACAAGTATTAGTCAGCCTATGATTCGTGAGAGTAGTGTCCTCAGCTTATATCAGTTAAAAAAATGATCAGCCATAGGTTTCATACGCTTAGGGCACTTCTTTTTTTATTTCCTTTTACGTTTAGCGCCAGGTGATGGTAACTCCTTCTTCTTGGCAGTTCTCTTCTTTCCGCCACCACGCATTTTTCTCTTTGCATCTTTGATGATTTCATCCCGTGTACTTTTTAAATGTTTTTTAGAGCTTTTTTAGGCTTAGTTCCGCCCATTATGTCTTCTGCCGCGTTAAAACCTGTTTCTAACGCCTTCCGCCCTAGGTACCTGGCACCCCTCTTCAACAGTGGGACAGCGGTGCGTAGTATGGATGAAACAATTGATCCAAGTAAACTCCCACGCTGGTATCTCACTCCTCGGTAGACTGTGAATGGCCTTCGAGTCATTATAAACGGCAAAAGTGTAGTTTCACTGTTACACTTCCATCACCGAATGGGAAATTTTTTCCCTCAATCGTTCTTATATAGAGAGAGATGTTGGTTAATAGATTACTCGCAACATTTACATAATGGGGCTTGTCATATGTAATGCTCAAACTTTTCCCTCTATGGTTGGGGATGTATGCAATGCGCAGCAGGCGCACCTGGGTGTCCCCAACAAATTGGTGCTCTATGATATTGCTGTAAATATAGCACATTTCTGGGGGAGAGCTTTCACCCAATTTCTCCATCTTCAATTGATACATTAAGCTGGACAAGTCATGCTGTGCCTCGTGAAAGGTATCTCTTTGGAGAGCTGAGCTATATCGGCCCTCAGCCACAATTGTGAACAGCTCTTTATCTTTAATATTTCTACTAAGCGTTGACTTTAACTTCAATGTGCATGCAGGCGTGTCTATATTTACGACTTCAAAAAGTAAATCGTTTGTCAGGTACGACTTTTCAAGACTCTTGTTTAACCCCGTCACAATGCCCATGGCTGTATCATAATGCCCGATTCCTAGCGATACATTTGTGCTATAGTACCGTTCCTCACCGAACAGGACTGAACGCATAGTATTGTCTAAGGTTATGCCTAATTTTTCGCACTCATCTAGTCTTCTAAGGATCAGAAATATGATCTGTTCATTTTCAAGAGTTAAAAATTTGGAGACTGGAGTTCACATAAGCCCACCTCATACGAATCACGCTTCAATTCATTGGGTCCGTGGAGTTTTGTCACAAAGTTGGCGAGGGTATTGTTAGCGTGTACAGACGGAGAAGAAGAGGACGGGAGTGTGACATAGAAGTGGCTAGGTGCCATATTGCATACTAATTAAGCTTCATTATTGCAGCAGCTTTTATATAGATATTGAAGCTTTCTGAGTAACCCGGCCATTTCACCAGGTACATTTTTCTCTTTCCTGAACCTTTGCTGCCGAAAATCTTTTCAATTATAAACACACTTTTTCTTAAATTAAATGTCGCTTTCTGCAACTCCTCGCGGTAAAAGCCTCCAGCGATCTCTTCCCTATTCAAATCTTCAACGTAATACATCATTATCTCACCTTTAGGTCTCATAGCACGAACTTTAAAAATCTCACGTGTCCATCCTTGCTCAAATCCCATCGCGAATTTATTTCCCGAACGTGATAACCTTACATATTCATTGATTTTGAAATGTGTAGTGTGGTGGCGGTGCTCCATGTCTTCTCACCTCTGGCAGCGCACCTCTTTCTAAAACTTCGTTAGGCGTTGTGCCAATCTTACGATGATGTGAACGGTTGTATGATGAAACCAATGAACCGAGAACGTTGAACTCTTTCAGCTAAAGACGCCTTATATATAGAACTGCTAGTGTAGTAACTGATATTAAACTCTGTCAGCATGTTCTGAAAAGCGCGACCTATAAATTCTTTCCCCATATCCGTACAAAAATAGCCTGGAACCCTTTCTTCTTTTAACATTAACGTTTTGGTCGCTTTAGCAACTGTTTCAGGCGATTTATTTTTCATGGGAATTAGCCACAGATATCTACAGAATACATCTATTATGAATAGGATGTAGCGGTATCCGTCATTATACGCTGAATATCTGTGCATGTCTGTTAAATCCGCCTGCCAAATAGAGTCATTCGAATCCGCGGTTGTCTTGGCCGTTTTAAACCATTCTCTCACCGGTTTATGAAGTGTATAAGCGTCCTGTTCCCGCAAAAACCGCTCACCATCTTTTTTCCTCACACCGTAAACACCTTTGTATAGTCTATTAACGCCACCATAGGAGGCGGGTTTAGAAATGTCATAATAGCGTTTACTTAATATGTTAGCCATTTGCGTATTTTAGAGACACGTGCATAAGGTTGGCCGTTTGTTCTCTTCTTTCTCCTCTTCAGAGACGTTGCTGCTGGGGGCGATGGCGTCCTCAGTTGTGACACATGCGAAACTTGATCCAAGTTTTTTAACCTATTCGGATTACCTATCAATGTTTTGGGAACATTTATTTGTTGTAGTCTTCCTTTACTGTAATATGCTTCCATCCTGTTGGTGAGGGTCTGTCCCACTTTCTCATCAGATAATGAACAATATCAACGATATTGGATCCTTGTACACATGTTCCTTTAACAATGACCTCGCCTGTATCGGCCCGCTGTATGATGGGGTCCTCACTCAATAGATTATAAAGACTTAAGCCTTTATTCCTCAATGTATGTGGAAGGCTGTTTTTTAGGACATGTTCGATGTGTTGTGTCCCGTTGTTCTTTGGTTTGTCATCTCTAAAGTCGGGGCCAGATCCTGTGTCGCCATGCTCAGCACTACTCGCGCTGTGCCTAACAACCACGGGGAGCTCTGTAGGATACTTATAATCCTCGTACTCATGAAGAAATTTCTGCAAAGCCTCTTGATACAAGATCCTTTTCTCATCAGGTGACTTTTCGCTGTTTAATAGGGTTAGCAACTCGCTTTCCTTTCTTTTAAGCCTGCTTTTATGGGGTTCTAGAGCCATGTCTGGAATCTTTGAACTTTGGAATAAAGCATACACCATGAAGCATACACCTCATACAGAATGACAACCACCTTCTTCATTATATTAATCTAATCAGTAAAGGACCCAAAACTGAAAATAAGATGGGTAGGAATGATCCTCCTCTTTGTACAATAATTCGCTTTTTCTTACCCACAGTTTGACTTTTATGAGCGAGCGCTCGTATTATGTTCTTGTAACGACGTAAGCGAGCCTTCTGACAGGGTTTCATTGGCACATTACATTTTATAACATTAAGACAGATTTCACAAATGCATTTTAAAAAGCCAGAGTCTATATTTTTAACAAACATCTGTTGCAGTGTCCGGGGCAATCGTTGATAGATTTTTATTAATTCACGATATTTCTTCAGCCTATTTCTCATTCTGGAATATACACTGTTTCAGGTTCGCTTAGGAATATATTCGTTCTAAGAAGCACCCTAAACGTGTTTCGCGGGTGAAGGTCACAAAGCAAATATCCATAACGCTGGTATGTGAGCAGTATAAAAGCTCCAAATGTGAAAGCCTTGTAGTTGAAGCTGAGAAGAGGGATTGTGATCTGTGTAGACGCACATTTTTCAATAATAAATGTTTTGAGCTCCATAAATCAATTGGCACGTGCAAGAAAGTGAGAATCTGTGAATGTGGTATGTTTCATATGATGGATAATTGGGGAAAGTTTGAGCACAAATGAGATGAAATTCACTGTTCTATATGCCATGAGAAATATAAGGTGATTGGAGTAAAGCATGTATGTTATAAGAAAGACGCCAAGCCTTAAAACAGACCTTGTATAACTGTGTACTACGATATAGTAACATATACGAATGCTGAAACCAAAGAGGTTATTCCACATTTACTTGTAAGCCAGACTATCTGTGATGAGTGTATGTTGAGCGAGTGTAATGAGTGTCACAAATGTGGTAAAAGGACAAACGTTTTTAAAACGAATGCCCACGATAGCCCTGTGAAACCTTTTGTGTCCCATGTTGTCAAGTTAGGGGACAAGTTAAAAACAATGACTGTATATTCTCGCCTATAACGGGGCAAAATTTGACACACAGTTCCTTTATAAGGAGTTGTTTGAGCACGAGTCATCTGAGAAATTTACCGGTGTCCCCTTGAAAAGAGGCAACAAACTAATACAGATGCAAATAAGAGGTAATGTACAGTTTAAAGACACTTTATTATTCACACCTTGTAAATTAGAAAAGCTACCCAAGGTGATGGGCGTAGCCGCTGAAGTTTCAAAGGGATATTTCTCTTACACATTCCTCACTAGCGAAACTTTAAATTAAGTAGGACTACCTCCACTCAAACATTACATTAACTATGAATGTATGAGTACAGATGAACTTGAAAATTTTGACCGATACTACAACAGTTTTAATGAATGTAATCCTTATAATATAGCTGATGAATGTGAGCGTTATTGCATGAATGATGTGCGAGTGCTTAGAGTATGCTTTCAAGCCTTTAGAAGGATGTACATATGCTGTTTCAAATGCGATCCGTTGCAAGTCGCCACCACCATCGCCTCATTATGTTTTACGGTGTTCAAGAATAACTTCTTGCCTAAAGACACCTTAGCCGTTATCCACAGAAACAACCCCCGCAGTTATGGGCACAAGGCTATTTACTGGCTCATACACCTACAGCAGCAGATAGGTGTATACATAAAGCATGCCCGCAACACGGGTGAAGTATCCATTAAGGTTAATGGTCGTGTTTTTGGGGTTGCTGGTCTAAGTGAAAACCGTGCCACTGGTGAGAAGACTGTGTACTCCTTTAACGGATGCTGGTGGCACGGGTGCCCCCGTTGTGAGTGTGGAATCGTAGGAGATATCCACGGTAGATCTCCTGCCGACAGTCAGTCTTGCGTGGACCCGCACCCGGGTTCAACTTATAGGCTCCCAGTTCACTCACAGTCTTGTGGGAGCATGGGTATGATGCACGGATGGAAACAGATGGACAGTACCTACCCTGAAGAAATAAACACTATCAAACGTTCAATTGTGCTGGTTCCTCTCAAATGCGGTGATAGCTAGTTCGGAGGGCGTACAAATCCCTTCAAGTTATACTTTCCGCCTACGGAGGGCGTGTAACTCCATTACTACGACTTCTGCTCTTTATGCCCCTACCTGATGAAGAAGAATCCGTACCCCATAGGTGCACCTGAAAAAATGGTGGGTTCCACCATACCAACCATCGAGGAGTTTTCAGCTAACTTGAATGAGCGCTACTTTGGACTCTCTTTCGTAGACGTGCTACCCCCTCGCGATTTATGGATGCCGATCTTACCCGTCGTTATAGATGACAAGCTCACGTTTCCCCTGTGCGTGAAGTGCGCAGAAGATAACAACGGCGATTGTGACCATACAACCCACCAGCGTAAGATCAGGGGTGTATATACAAACCCTGAGCTGGCCCTAGCCGTTCGCCATGGGTAGAGAATAATGAAGATACATGAGGTGTGGAGGTTTCAGAAGCTACCTAACCTTTTCACACCATTGAGGGGTCCCGCGTCTTAAGCTACCTAAGCGCCAAAATTAAAGTTTGCCAGAAATCGCCTCCAAAGTTCAGCAATATTCTCGCCATAGTATCTCTGTTATCAATTGAGCTAGAACGTTTATTTTTGGCTAAATTAGAGTTCTAAGTATGCTAATGAAGATGTTGCTGAGTTTTTGGAATAGATTTTCATATTTCATATTTTAGATATATAATTTTTTTAATTTTTTTATTTTCTTAATATGCCGAACTTTGGGTGAACTTTTGGCTGGCGATAAAGGTGAAAAAGTAGTTCGCTTCATAAGGTTTCAACCATACTTCTAGTGTCGTAAGGTCATTATAACCGAAACCACGCGATAGAGGAAGGGTGAAAATAGTGATATCCATCAAAAACACGTTTTCGCCTGTGGTGGCGCTTAGGTATCTTAAGACGCGCGACCCCTCATATATAAACGCTTTTTTGAAGGATAAGGTTGAGGCGTCAGGATATCCGCGAGGGGTTGAAACCGAAGATGAAAAAACGGCTTATATTCAGCGTTACCGTTCCCATGAAGGTATACAGCTTGACCGATCGTAAATTGGTAACAATCCTGGCAAACGCTTTAGTGCAAAGTTGTGTCTAAACAGTCTTTGGGGAAAGTTCGCGCAGAATACCGGCAAAGGGAGCGTCCATTTGGCACAAAGTTATAGTGAAGTCTGGGATTATGCCAATTCCCCCGATAAAGAGGTTATGGAGATCGTGAATGTAGGTAATACTTACATAATAAAGTACAACAATACCGAATTGGCCAAAGATACCTCACGGGTTACACACATACCTGTTGCCAGTTTTACAACGGCCTACGCCCGCATCAAACTTTGGGGCCTATTGCACTCTCTTGGACGGAGGGTGTTGTACGCTGACACAGATAGCGTGATATGATATTCACAGCGAGAGAAGGTGAATACATGCCTCCTATTGGTGAATTTCTCGGAGAGTTGACTGATGAGATCAAGGCTGAGTATGGAGGCATCGCATACGCCGACACTTTTGTCTCAACAGGGCCAAAAACCTATGGGTACGGGTAAGGGTAGGGGATGATATGAAGTATATCGTGAAGGCTAACGGTATCACGCTTAACCATGCGAACCGACGAGTCGTTAACTTTGACTCGTTGAAGGATCTAATGTGCTTGGATGATGATGAGGGTGACCAACTACCCCAACTGACTGTGGGGACGCACAATTTTCGGGCGCAGAAACTGAGGTGTGTGAAGGAACTCAGGGGCACGAAGGTATGCCGTAACACCTATAGGAAGCGTTACCAGGTGCCTGGTACCTATGATACCGTACCCTTTGGCTACCTTAATTCTTGATTGTATTTATATATATGTGTATTGTTATGTTTATTTATCACGTATATTTGTTTCAATTAAGGTTTCATTTTCTCCTTTGCGTGCGTGCGTGTGTGTGTGTACAGTAAAAAGCTAAGCTCCGTCCACTGTAAGATCGGCAACGTGAGTCCTGCCGCTACCTGAGCATATCGCTATCCCTGCTCAGTTGACCTCTGCATACCCTTGAGCTCAGATGTGTGTTCTCCCGAGTAGAAAAAATAGTAATGGCTACCTTTAATATTGCGTGTTCAACGTTTATGAAGTGGTTTTCAGCAAAGTGCCAAGATATGGTGGATACTGAAAAACTCCCTATTCCACCCACCTTTGATACTTTTAAGGCTACATTCAGCCGCGCGAAGGACCAAGATGTTCAAATACTCTACGGGTATTCTGGCGAGGGCATTGTAGGATTTCGTAGTACAAACGATGTATTGAAGTATGTTATAGACCTAACCTTTATAAAGGCTCACATATACCCCGAAGTAGAAGAAGCAACACGTTCAGAAGATAAGCAACGGTTATGGATAGTGAGTCTTGTTGATGAGTGGTGTGACAAGCGATATTATGTCATGTTACCCCATACCGACTACTCGTACCCTACGGTTGAAAATGTAAATCTTGTCATCATGGAGAATCTTAAGTATTTTTACCACTATATTAATATATATCATGACGAGGTTTGTAGTGAGGTTGTGGCTAATGGGCTGTGTGAGATTTAAGCAGACTTTAGAGACGAATATCGCTTGTTAAACAAAAAGGATAAATATGGGCATATGTTTCTCTCAAATAGTGCACCGGATTGTGAAGATGTTTAGTTTGTAGAAATGAACGTCTGGTGAGTGATAAAACATTAAAGCCGGGGTTGTTTCATGTAGTGGAAAATTCTGTTTGTCCAATAGCACAAGTGTTCGAACAAGCATGTACACGCTTCAGCAGTGTGACTCGCTCCCTCCCCCAGCGAGCCGCCCACACGTGTACCTCACCGTTTCATCCTCGACAGAATGTTTGAAATCGTTGGATTCCGCAAGCTGAAGCCTATATTAGACGCTCGTGTTACGGATATGATTTATTTTGACACGGTTCTTAAATACGCATACAACGCTCTGCTCGACAGATTTATCGAATGTTGGAATGAACAAGGCGAGAATGGTCTAGCGATGGATGTATATTTAAAAGGTTTAGATTCTTCGAAATATCCTGAACTTTGGTACAAAGCACTTGAGCGGTACAGGGCAGAGCTTGTCCATACTGTTCACCCTGAAGAGCTGTACCTCTATATAATGAATAGCTGTCGTTACGACTTGAAAGATTATTTCAATTGCCGCTATGCAGAGTGAAGAGTTCACGATTAAAACGCTCGGGACGGTAAGAAAAAACCCTCGATTGGAAAGGCGTGTTTATAAACTTGTATTTAATAATGATGCTGTGGTTAACGATGACCTCTTTGTGCGTGCTTTTGATTGTATTCTAGCCGTGTTTAAAGATAACTTGCCAACCGAATGTAAAGTGGGCACAAAAATAGTATTAAACGATATGAAAGCCATTTATGTTGAGTGTAGGTTGTGAGTGTAGGCATCTGTATAAGTTAAACGGTGAAGTGTTCCTTGGACGGTTTTACCGCGTAGTACAAAGTAATAACGATGTGAATGTAAACTCGATTATTTTTGAGTTTAGCGTTTTGCGCCGTAGAACATAAAGGATGTATATTTATTTATTTAATTGTGTATATATATAATATATATATATATATATATATATATTTCCTGTACTAATATGCAATTGATTATCCGTTTCGTATATTATTATTTTTAATTGTTTAATATACCCCGTAGAACATAAGGGATGTATATTTATTTATTTAATTGTGTGTGTATATATATATATATATGTATTTCCTGTATTTCTAAGTCAACTGGCGGATTAAGCCAGAATATATGCTTTAATTAAATAAATAGTGCAAACTGGCAACTCAGCCTTCTAAGCCAACTGGCTGATTAAGCCAGAATATATGCTTTAATTAAATAAATAGTGCAAACTGGCAACTTAGCCTTCTAAGCCAACTGGCTGATTAAGCCAGAATATATGCTTTAATTAAATAAATAGTGCAAACTAGCAACTCAGCCTTCTAAGCCAACTGGCTGATTAAGCCAGAATATATGTTATCATTAAATAAATAGCGCAAACTGGCAACTCAGCCAGATAAGCCATCTGGCTGATTAGGGGTCCCTATAAGACAACAACCGCTCGGCTGAAGTCTTAATATCCGCTTGGCTCCTGCCAGGCGAACACCTCTCTTTCTTTCTCTCCTTCTCCTCTCTCTTTCTTTTGGGGGATAACTCCGCCTCCAAGTTGCATAACCCCTTGTTGTTCTTGCAACATTTCCCCTCCCCCTGTTGCCTAACAATTTGCAACATCCCTCCCCATTTGTTGCATAACCCCTTGTTGATCTTGCAACATCCCCCCCTTTGTTGCATAACAATTTTCGACATCCCCTCCCCCTTTGCTGCATAACCCCCTTTGCAGCATCCTGTAGCATTGGTCAATATTGCTTTGCACCATTGCAGTTGCATTGCACTCGTCCATTTTGAGGGCATACTACTACCATCTACCATTGCTCAACACGGAAAACCACTTTGTGATATTAATTATTTAAAAAAAGCTTTTATAAACTGATGAGATTATTTATTTGAAGATTTTCAGAATAAAGATCAAATAATTAAACGTATCAATTAATGAGTTTCCTGTGGCGAGAAATACGGTCAAAGATAGAATAATTATCGTTGACAAAGATGTATCTGATCAACTTTTATTGGATTTGACAAATGCTAGAATATTTTCAATTTTTTGGATAAAAGTACAGATGTCACATCACAGGCCCGTCTAGCAGTTATTGCAAGATTTTATTCCGAAAATATAATGAAGGAAGAGCTAATTAAATTGATGACACTGCCTGAGAAAACCACAGGACAGGATATTATGAATGAATTGAAGAAGGAATTCATCCAAATGGGTATTAATTTCAGGAATATTTTATCTGTGACGACTGCTGGAGCTCCGAATATGATTGGAAAAAATGTTGGATTTGTTCAATTACTTAAACAAGACGTGAAACACCCTTCAGTCGAATTTCATTGTACAGTATTTTACACCAAGAAGCTCTTTGGGCCAAAAAAAAATTAAAATCACTTGAAAATGTGATGTCTCTTGTGACAAAGATTGTCAATTTTATAGATGCTCACGATCTTAACAAACGTCAATTCACCAAACTATTAGATGAGGTTGACTCTCAATTTTCAGGGTTAGTCATGTATAACAATGTCAGATGGTTAAGTCGTGGTCAAGTTTTGAATCGCTTTGTTGAATTGTAAGAAGAAATAAGATTTTTTTAATAAAAAGGAACATGAATATCCAGAACCGACTGACATGAATTGGTTGAATGACTTACATTTTTTCGCTGATTTCACATTGCATTACAATGTTTTAAATAAAAAGTTGCAAGATCGCGGCTGTGTTGTATCATCAATGTTTGAAAATATTAAAGCCTTTGAAAAAAATTAAATATTTTCTCAAAAGATCTGGAAGAAGTAAAATGTAAATATTTTCCATTATTGCAGAAACACTTCTTGACATCAAATATTTTGCAGACAATGAAGAAAATAAATCCGACGTGCTCAAACAGTACTCTTCAATAATAAGAGATGCCAGATGACTATCACTTTCAGAGAGGTTTTCACAATTCCGACAAATTGATGAAACATTACAATTCATCCAATTCCCCCACACTATTCAATTTGAAGATCTTCAGTTATCAGCTTTTCATAGGCTTGACATTGGCAATTTAGAAATGGAATTAGTTGACTTCCAAGAAAGTGCAGTATGGAAGACTAAATTTATTGATCTTAATTAGTCTGAAGTTACAAGAAAAGGAGAAAAGGAATCGGAGAGGTCAATTTTGGGTGTAACCAGAGAACAACAATCAATAGAAAGAGTAGAGAATCTTATTCTTGCAGAATGGAACTCTTTACCAAATTCTTTTGCATCAATGAAAAAGCTAGCATTAGCTCTGCTAACAATGTTTGGTTCATCTTATTTATGTGAACAGTTGTTTTCCTCCATGAATTTCGTCAAATCCACCACTAGAAATAGCCTTGGCACAGATATGAGTGCTGCATGTGTGAAACTAAAGACAACTAAATATAAACCTCGGATCAAAATATTAGCAGCAAAAATCCAACAAGAAGTTTTTCACTAAAAATAGTAAGTAAATTATTGTGACCCAATTTCGTTTTTTTAAAAATCAAAAGTAACAAAAATGACATGCCAGCAAAAAATGTTCGCCACCACTGCCCAAAACGGTACCAGCTACTCCAGAGTAACAAATCCGTTGCTGCCACCTAACCAGAACCCCCGTCAACTTCGAACCTCCCAAGGTCATGGACGGAGGGGTTAACATATATATATATATATATATATATATATATATATATATATATATATATAGTGTGTATGTATATATATATATATATATATATATATATATATAGTGTATATATGCTCGTGGGTATATACTATATACTGTATATGCGCCTCGGTGGTGTAGTGGTTAGCGTCGCTGACTACGAATCCATCGGCCCCGGGTTGGAGACTCGGTGACGGCAGCCAGCGAGCAGCAAACCCAGCTGTCCATCCTTCCACACAATAAAGAAAATGGTTGGTAGATAAATGGGCACCCTGGGTGGCCTAGTGGTTAAGAAGCTGGGGCTGCTTATGGGGCGTGGTTCGGATTCCACGTTAAACTGGAAGCCTAAGGTGGAGTGAAAGGCTTGACCTTCGTCAGAATGAACAATTCGGGCAGAAACTAACCAAAGGTATTATACACACACACACACCACATATATATATATATATATATATATATATATATATATAGAGAGTTATATATATATATATATTTTTTTTTTTTAACTGCAAACAACACAGTATAATTAACGTAAAGAACGACGCTTGTATAGAAGAACGTTCCGCACGAGATGAGGAGAAAGAACGAACAAATGAAAAATGAGGTAACCACCCGGGAATCGAACCCGGGATCTTCCGATTGCCGGTCAGATATGCTAACCATTACACCATGGGCCTCGCTTAATCAGAAGTCGTAATTCTCCTACATACGAGCAGAAACCAATGCCCTGAGGGGGCACCCTCGCATGTCGCACATATATGCATTTTAACTGCAAACAACACAGAGTATAATTAACGTAAAGAACGACGCTTGTATAGAAGTACGTTCCGCACAAGATGAGGAGAAAGAACGAAAAAATGAAAAATGAGGTACCTCATTTTTCATTTGTTCGTTCTTTCTGTCTTTCATGGCTGTCTGCCAATCACCGCGCGGTATACCTGAATGTTCTCGTTTTTGAATATGCATATGCCTAAACCACGCCCTACCCTTCGTGGCTCCTCCAATTCATTGCTCGTGAAAAGGGAGTGTTGCTCTCGGATTGGTCGAAAAAACATTAACCGTAAACCAATAGGCAGTTAAATCACGTTTGTGGGTTGGGCACTTAGCCCCTATAAATGGGGTGTTTCGTTATTCAGAACCAGTTTTTCGTACAACTTGCTGCTACACACGAATCATGTCTGAAATCTATAACTCCCCAGCCCTCATTGAAAAAAGCGATATTTACGGGCAAATAACACTTTTTCTATTCAACACCTTAGGTCAGAATGAATTATTCTCATCTCAGAATGTCACGGAAATTTGCGAGACAGTGGAACAGCCCCTCAATGAAGAAACCGCTGAAATGTAAGTAGCTTATATATATATATATCTCGTAGCCTGACTTAGCCAAACCTAACCTAGCCTAGCCTAACTTAGTCTTACCTAATCTAGCCTAACCTAACCTAGCTTTATTTTAATTTATAAAAACCATAATAATGCGAAGTGAACTGTTGTCTGCCCAGAGGTTCAGCTTCTATTCATATATATATATATATATATATTATATATATATATATGGTACGTTTTATTTGCGCTTCTCTCGACAGTGCTACAGTAGGATTTTACCAATTTGCAATAAAAGTGTTTTGAAAAACGTTCTTAATAATGAGCCCTATATATATATCTATATATATATATATATATATATATATATACGGTAGCCATCACTTTTAATTGCCTCAATTTCATGACAATTATTTTAATTACAGGACCGCCACGGAGTTAGACCGTGTTATAAACACTTCCGGCGAAAGGAGAGCGAGTGCTTCGCCAACAGTCCGCCCAGCGGTGCAGAGGTTACAGTAATGAATCACAGTCAGCCAAGCGATTCCGAATTTGCAGACGAGCTAATGTGAGTGTTTTGACCCCGTATAGTATTTTAAAAGTAGGTAGACTTTTCTACAAGGTAAATTATCCTCATTGATTTAACCGACTCTTTTCTCGTTTATAATATAACCTGGCCTTATTCACGGCCTATATATATATATATATGCAGTGGTGTAGTGCTAAATAAAGAAGTGAGGGAACGCATTTTGAAAGTGTTACTCAGATGCGGGGGGGGACAATGGCGAGCGCGGCGAGCCCATACAGCTGGGGGTCCGGTGGCACTGTAAGCCCCCCCGGGAAATCTTTTGAAATCTGACCAATTTCAGGGATATTTTGAGGTCATATGCCCTGGATATTAGGATATATTCCAAGGTTGAAGATGCAGTATTTCCAGTGTCATTAGATGTACGACATCCAGTACGATCAATAAAAATAGCTAACAACTGGAATGATTAACTAAAAAAAAGTTAACAACTGGTACGCCGTGGTGACTGTTTCACCAGATCTTTATAGGCTAGTATTACCTCAGTCGAAGCTAAAAGAAATGAAGCAGTTAATGATTCTTTCTCATATTTCTTCTAGGGGTGGGAATTAAAATTTCATGACGTTAGAGATTTGTAAGTTCGGATTTATTTGAATAGTGAGGGAACGCCGCTCCGTCTACCAAAAAAAGTAATGGAACGCCGTTCCCACGCGTTCCCACAGCACAACACCACTGTGTATATATAATTATATAATATATATATATATCAGTGGCGACTCCAGCTCTTCAAGACTACTCGGGCTCTTTTTAAATTTTCAAGTCTACATATGAGCCGACATTTAAATGCATCACAATAACTTAAGATTATCAATAAAATAAATAAATACATACCTCGGTAAAAAAAATTATTTGAATTTTATTTACTTGAACATAAAGTCCAAGCGTCTTGGTTTTAAAGTAAATTCCTTTAATATTTGGTCATGTAATTCCTTTTTGTTTTTTAAATCAATAAGTATTTCTTTTTCAATTGAAATCCTAGCCAGGGACGAGAGCCGTTCTTGAGCCATTGTGTTTCTTAAATATGATCTAATTAGATCAAGAACAGAGAAACTTCTTTCATTTGAAACAGAAGTTACAGGTATGGTAAGAAGGAGCTGAATCAGCTTTGTGGTTTCCGATAGGGGTGTGCCGGATAGTATTTTTTACTATCCGGCCGGATACCGGATAGCCGGATAATAAAAAAAATATCCTGCCGGATACCGGATAATATCATTCAAATAATTCATAATTTTTTATATATTATTATTTAGCTATTACTTGACTAATTGACTATACTATCAAATTTTAATCACTATTTGATGTAAATTATAGCTATCTTTCAATAACTTTACTAATTACCTATATTTTATCCTTTTCAGGATTGTTTCATTGCCTAAATCATATAGCTATATAGCTAGTTAGTATTAGTTACAGGCTTACAGCAATATTTTAACATTATTTACCCCCTAAAATGGCTAGTTTTATTTGGAAAATATTTACAATACATGAGACTAATCCAACGATAGATATTTGCTCCCTATGTTCCAAACAGATTAAAAGGGGATCAGAGAAATTCGGTGCTAGGTGCTATAGCACAAAACCTTTGCACAGTCATGCAAAGATAAGATGCTGCATTCAAAAGAATATAAAGAAGTGTCTCAACTTAACAAATCATCTGAAAATCAAAATCAACCTATAGCGACCACCTCAATGGCTCCGAAGGAGAAAAAATTAGTTGCCATGGAAAAGCAACTCACGTTAGAAGAAAGTTTTTCCTTTAAGAAAATATGGGATATAAATGACTCAAAAGCTCAAGCTTTACATAAAAAGATAGGATTAATGATGGCATTGGACAACCATCCTTTTAGTTTAGTTGAACAAGATGGCTTTATAGGACTGATGGCCCACGTACAGCCAAGGTATTTGCTACCAAATCGAACATATTTTTCAGAAAAAGTCATACCCAAAATCTATGAAGAACTCAAAGAAATTGTTATGAATAAATTGAAAGAAGGGAAATACATTAGCTTCACTTCCGATATTTGGACCTGCTCTTCAAATGAATCATTCATTTCCTTGTCAGGTCATTCGATCATGAATGACTACACTCATTGTAATGCAGTATTGCATTCAGCTCATTTTTCAGGATCGCATACAGGAATTAATATAGCGGACAAATTGCAATCTATGTGGCAATCATGGAATATCGACAGATCAAGGCGTAATGTATTGGTCAGAGATGGAGCTTCTAACATAGCTTTGGGATGTGACCTTGCGGAAATACCTTCTGTTCACTGTTCAATTCATTTGCTACAGCTAGTGGTGAATGATGCATTAATGGCTCAACGATCTATAAAAGATCTTTTGGCAAAGTGTCGACGTTTAGTGACACATTTTAACCACTCCCCACTGGCTACTTCTGAATTTAAAGCTCTCCAAACACAACAGGGTCATGTTCCTCTTCTATTGGTACAAGATGTTTTAACGCGCTGGAACTCATCTTATTTGATGCTAGAACGTATGGTTAAGTTGAAAAAATCAGTTCAAATATACCTTGCTGATCATAGTGAATTACTTGTTATTTCATCTAATGAGTGGCACTTGATTGAAAATCTTTTAAAGCTTTTACAGCCATTTTTTAAACTCACCCAAGAAATGAGTACAGAATATAGTTTACTCTCTACTGTTATCCCAAACATGTGCGCGCTTGAAAGGTTTCTTTCAAAAATTGGCCAGGATGATCAAGGAGTCCAAACTACAAAAGATGAATTGTTGAAGTCATTGCGGTCACGATTTTTTGCCAATGAAAGCAATGAAAAAACAAAGTGTCTAAATGTCTTAACAAATCAGAAGTATGCTCTAGCAACTGTCATTGATCCACGATTTAAATTTTTGTTTTTCAAAGATCAACAAAAGGAAAATATTAAGACATGGTTAATTGAAGAAATAAATGAAATAAACAACCTAGAGAAAATTAGAGATAAATATTTTGAAGAACAGGCTCACAGCAGCGACGATTCTAATTCTTCTTCCTCCTCAACAGGAAGAAAAAAGGCAAAGTTTGATGATGATCCACTCTCTGCTTGTTTCAGGGAACTAACACAAGAAAATTCAGAAAAGATACCTGGTGAGAAAAAGTTTTAAAAAAGCCGCAAAATGGCTTCATTCGCAGAAATAGCAGAGGAAATTGAGCAATATGCCAAAAAACCCATATCAGACAGACGACTATCTCCACTTGAAATTTGGAAAAATGAAGAATCCTTTCCATCTCTCAAGAAAATTGCTCTAAAATGGCTACTGACACCAGCATCTTCAGTTTTCTCAGAAAGAATGTTTTCCGAATATGGAAATATTTTTGAAGAAAAAAGAAGTACTTTGCTACCAAAGCGAGGGGAGATGCTTCTTTTTATCCATCACAATGGACGAAAATTTGATTTAAACTTGTGAATCTAGTGTCTTGAACATAGTATTAATTTTTATTGTTTAATGTGAGTTTTTACTTTTTAAGGTTTTGCTATTTTAATAATTTCACTTACCTTACTGGTATATTTGATTAGGCTATATGTTTTATTTTTATATCTCAAATCTTAATAAAAGGTTTCCCTAATTCATATTTTTTCATATTGTAATTTGCAATATATATAAAAATAAAAAATAAAAATTAAAATTAAAAAGTAAGGGAAGCTGGGATCTTAGCTATGCGTCACACTTTTAGCTGGACCAAACATTTTGCCTTTATAGCAGTGTTAATATAGTTACATACTAGTAGTGGTACATGCTTATTTATCAATTATTTTAATTTTAGATTTTTGTACAACTATATTCAACTTTTGCTAGCTAAAGGCTATGCAAGCTAAGATTGGAAAGGGGCGGGCCCAGATGGTATTGGTATTCCCATTACAAAAAGACTATCATAAATATCCGGCTATCCGGCCGGATACAGGATACCGGATAATAGCTGTTATCCGGCCGGATAGTGGTATCCGGCACATCCCTAGTTTCCGACATCGCAGACAATAATCCTAGTTTGTGAAAGACTTCTAAAATTTAATTTGCAGATTTGCATTTTCTAAAGTCACACTCACGATAAAGATATTTCAATTCGTTAACTAAGGATTTGGAGTCAATTACATTTGGATATTTAGTTCGTAAAGCATTATGATGATGCATTGGAAAATTTTCAGCAAATTCTGGAAACTTGGTCACATCAATCAACTCAAAGAACGGAAACTCCTGAATGCAATCAAATCGTTCCCTCATTGACATTAGTATAATGTCATTTATTTCGAAATATATTGCTTTATAGTTCATTTGTTTGCCTCTAGCTCTTTTTTTCGGGGGAGAAGGCAGGTCTTCGGATTGTTCGAAGTCTGCTATTGTTTCTTGAAAAACTTTATTATATGCTTTATCAGTACGAGCGCACTTAATAAATTCAATAAAGTCATTTACTTTCTGCTGTGCAAACTTCATGTCAAACTGCTTGCATTGCAGAAGATCAAATAGTTTTTCGGCTTGTGACAATATATTTTCAAAGCAGTTAATAAAAAACAGAAAAGTGAAATCATGCAATTTTATAAGTAAATTATCAGTTTGATTAAGAGTATCTTCATCCCATCTTCCACTGTCATCTAAAATCTTTTGAAATACATTTTTCAGAGTTTCACGCTGCCTTTTTATTGCTGACACGGTTCTAAATCTATAGCACCACCTTGTTTCACAAAGTGATGGAATGCTGATATTAAGCTCTCTAAATACAGCTTTTCGTTTCGTACTTGAAGAAGCAAATTTACTGAAAGCACGTACATTGCAAAAGAACATTTTAGCCCTGTTAACTTTCTCTGACATTTTACTTAACACTAAATTTAATTTATGTGCATAGCAATGAATAAACTAGCCGAATTTAAAACCATTTTCTCTCAGGCAGTTGAAGGCACGCTTATCGAAACGTAAAAAGTTACCATGTATCGCCAGAATTAAAAATTGTGCCTCTACAAGGCCGAAGGATATAAGCCCGAGTTGAAATGTTTTTTCTTTATAAAAAAAAATAATAGGAGGAAAACCGTATTTTATTTAATGAGAATTAGAAGAAGGACTATTATGTAACCGTATGCAAGCAAATAATTATTCATTAAAAGAACTTTAAATATACGATATTACTTATACTTTCTTGGGCGTAATGTCTTGCGCGCGAGTAAAGGATCTTGAAAGATTACACGAAAACTTAATGTCAATATAGTTTTTTTATAGGTAGTAAGGGTATCTAAATGCGCTCAAAATTTGCTTGCGTGTCGAAGGCTAGACAGAAAAATAGTAACATTCTACCAGCCAAAAACCATTTTTACAATTTGTGTTTAAAAATTTTTTTAAAACTTAAATCTATAAATACACAATTTTATATCTCATGCTTCTCCTTGCCCCTTGCTTCTCGGGCTCAGCCCGAGAAGCCCGAGTGCAGGAGTCACCACTGAGATATATATATATATATATATATATATATATATATATATATATATAACGTTTCAATCGGTGTTATCTTATAAAGAAGCCATAATTGCAAAGCATTTTCAGTTATTCTCTACATCTTTCATCACTATTTCCGTATATATATATATATGAAAATTATTTCACGAAAGTAACACGTGAAAAATATTTATGATGAATAAAACCACGAAAGCGCTTGAGCACCTTTTTGTGTTTCCTTTCCTTCGTGGTTTTATTCATCATATTATATATATATATACATATATGGCATGTTTATATTTCTTGTACAGCTAGGTTTTTAGAAACGAATGCACTTTTAAGAAGTGCATTCGTTTTTAAAAATAATTTTCTCTTTATTTTACAGGAGCGAAACGGAGTTAGAAGAGATTATAAAAACTTCTGGAGAAAGGGTGGCGACCGAAGTGGTATCCACACCACGCTGCGAATCAGATGTCATGGTATTGTCACACAACCGCTCATCTGAATGCACTGTCGTCGCAGATATTATGTGTTTTTTAGGATATTAACAAAACACATTATTTTCATTTATTAAACATGTACAAAAAGGGGCAGCGCCCAATTCTTTATTGTTACAAATGTATATACAGATTTACACAATATAGAGCTTACAAATTATAGGGGGTTGCAACATGTGGGAATTTTTTTTTATCTATCTGCATACATATTTATCGTTCATATTTGTGTCACACAAATCGAATAAATTTAAAAAATTCACAAATCCCTTCCCGCGCGACATGTGTATGAGAAACAAGATACACTATAGCCCACATGTTTCACTGTAAAAGCTTTGAAATTGATATGGGGCCCAAATTATCTCAGGCACACGTAATTGCGCGATAAAATTTACGATTGTCGAGTCATGCCATTGGGGGAGCCCGAGTGAATTGAAGTAATACATTCTTTCCTTAGTTTTAAAATAAATCGCAAACCAGTGAATTCCCTCGCCACCCGCAATGTCGGTGTTAACGATGGCCCCGTGCCAGTTTCTCGTGCTAGGCGGCTTCATTATTTCATTCTTTGCAAAAACCCCGATAAATTTGGAACGCGCGAAACAGTCACTTTTCATCTTTCTCTGGAGTGTATTTGCATCCATTTTAAAAATCTGTGCTTATGTTAAGGAAACGGTCCAGTTCTATTAGGGACTGTGTTTCTAGATACATTAGTACACTAATAGGCGCGTCTGTAGGCTTAGCGAAATCCAAACGCACTGAAATCGCACCGGTCTGCTGCGGGTTTAAATGGGTACTTACGTCAGCAGTCAAGTCAGGCGTAACGTAAAATGAGTAAATATTAAACTGTTCCACAAATTCTTTCTGTGTTAGGCCGATTCCAAGTTCGTCACAACAGGTTTCGCGCCTTCTTCTTGGTCAGCGCCCAGATTTATACAGATCTCAGGGCTCGTGCGGGTAAGCTTCAATTTAAAGGGTTAATTGTAATAAAGTCACTGTGCCACGACGAGTATCAGTCAATCTATGATTCGTGAGAGTAACGTCCGCAGTTTATATCAGTTGAAAAAAACGATCGGTCATAGTTCTCATACGCTTAGAACACTTCTGTTTTGGAGCCCTTTTACGTTTAATACCACGGGACCCCTTCTTCTTTCTAACAGTTCTCTTCTTTACACCACGTATTGGTACCCCCTTCTTCCTATCAATTCTCTTCTTTCCTCCGCCACGCATTTTTCTCTTAGCATCTTTGATGATTTCATACCGTGTACGTTTTAAATGTTTTTTTTAGAGCTTCTTTAGGTTTAATTCCCGCGAGCATTTCCTCTGCTGCGTTAAAACCTGTTTGTAACGCCTTCCTCCCAAAGTACCTAGCCCCCCTCTTCAGTAGTGGTTCAGCTGTGCCCAGTATGGATGAAAAATGGACCCAAGTCCACTACCACGCTGGTATCTCACCCCTCGGTATACCGTGAATGGTTTCCTGGACATTATAACTCAGTGCGCCGAAAGTGTAGCTTCACTGTTAAGCTCCCATCGCCGAATTTTGAAATTTTTACCCTCAATCGTTCTTATATATATTGAGATATTAGTTATTAGATTAGTTGAGACAATCACATTATGGGGTCTGTCATATGTAATACTCAAGCTCCGTCCTCTATGGTTGGGAATGTGCGCTACGCGCAGCAGTCGTGCCTGGGTATCCCCAACAAAATGGTGTTCCGCTATATTGCTGTAAATATAGCACATGTCTGGAGGCTGAGAGCTTACATCCAATTTCTCCATCTTCAGCTGATACACTAAGTTGGACAAATCATCCGGTGCCTCGTGAAAGGTGTCTCTTTAGAAGGCTACTCGATAACGCCCCTAGGTTATAATTTTGAACACTCTTCCGTCTTTAAGATTTCTGTTAGCCTTTGATTTTAGCATTAGAGTAGGTGCAGTGCCTCCTCTGTTTACGAATTCGTATATTAAATCATTCGTAAGGTGTGAGTTTTTTAAACATATGTTTAAGTCTCTCACAACATCCTCAACCGAACCATAGCGCCCCGGTCCTAGTGTCCTCTCTAGTAACTCATCTGCACATTGTTTCTTAATTAATGTCACATGTGCTTCTGTATCTAGGAGAGCGGTTAAACCTCGGTTATCTGGGGTGCAATTTATTATTAAATCTAGTAGGTTCACAACTATAATCCTGATGGGTAGTTTATGTGTGTATGTGGGTTTATTACTGCTATTTAGGAGGGATCACTGTGAACTGCTGCCTCAAAAGTGGGATCTAGAAAAGAACTTGAACTGACTTCTATGGGAGGACCTGAGTCATATGCTACGGGATCACCATACACTGGAGGGTCTTCTTGAAAAGTGTACTCTGGGAAAACTGATTCTTCAACGGGTACTTCTACGTACTGGACCATCTGACATTGCTGATTATATCGGGGTCTGGACATCGGGTAATAATATAGTTGACCTTGTGGTCGTGATCTATTTGGTTGGTGGTTCTGTTGAGGCTGGGAACTAACTGGTTTCCGAGAATTGTAGGACTTTTAGGAACGTTGGTGATTTGATCTCTGGAAGTGGGGCCTGTACCCTGCAGGGGCTTTGTCAATACATTTTTGTCGGTCGCCACGACGATGACCATGTTCATGAAAGTGGGAGCAATAAGGAGGATGATTGTATTGACAAATCATGTGGCCAAAACTATCACAATTAAAACACTGAGGAGGAGGGCGTGCATTCTGGGTGTGTGGGGCTTGTTTATGAGGTGGTGTTCCCTCCATCGTGTTCCCTCCATAGGGTTGTTGTTGTTGTTCCGGTAGTTCTGGCTTGGTTAGTCTGAGTAATGTTCCTTTCTTTTATTTATGGCTACACTTACTGGTTTGTCAATATTTAGAGACGCTTGAAATTTCTTTTTAGGTGCTACGGGTAGGTTTTTGTAAATGGATGCTGCTACTATTAGGTTTCTTTGCTTTGAAGTGAATGTAATGCCGCATGCATTTTCTGCGGCTCGGAGGTCTTCTCCTACGAATTTATGTGTTCGTGTTATGAAATTATTTAAATCTTCGTGTTCTTCTTTCTTCCATTTAGCTTGGAAAACAGCTTCTAATGTGGCAAAAGGTTGTGCGAGTCTTATTTCTTTGAAAAATTCTGCTAAATGTTTTTTAAAATTGTCCCAAGTTGTAGTTTCGCTAATGGATGGGACGTATGTAACTATCATGGGCATTCCCATCCTTAGGGTCAATAAACCTTTTAGCTCCCCTAATCTTTATATCATCATCTATGATGCTTTCGCGTAAGAAATGCTGTTCAAGAGACTCAATTCAAGGTCTTACGGGCGTTTCAACGAAGTTATTATCTATGGTTCACTTAAAAATTAGGACAGTGTGGGGATGGTTTTCAAGTCTACCTAAGTTAATGTATGCTGCGGAAGCTGTTTGAGACATGTTGGCTTGTGCTTGATCGGACGTTTGCGTGATTGGAAATATGTTTGAAGGGCGCGGGGTATGTGGAAAAATGGGTGTAGGGGAATTTTCAATGTCAGAAAGGGCACCGTCTGAATCGCTCATATATGAAGGTACTGTTAATGTATTCTAATTTGGTCTGCTTAACCGATCTTAATCTATGGAATGATCACTTGAGTGGCTTTCCTAACTACTCTATCTAAGAAATACACAAATAAATGCACAACAATTTTCCTAACGGGAAAAATTTAAAAAAATTGTAAACAAAATAATAAAAAAAATTTCACTCGAATGTACGTGAATGTACGGTAATATTATGATTGGCGCAGTAAATAAAATTATTCTGTGCTAAATATAATATTGGAAAGAACTCGATTTCAATAAAAAGAAATGTATCACTGGTGTATGGAATGTTCACTGGGTTTCGTGTTAATTCTGGCTTGATGCTAATTATTAACTGTTAATTATACTGTCTTCTCAAATACTTAGTAATTAATTTGAAAAAGTATCTGTACTTAACAAGATTCCTACGGCGAAATCCTTGAAGACGTGTCCTGAAGACGTGTCTTGCTGGCCACTTGTTCCTGGACGAAGAATGGGCGTGGAGAACTTGGAGTCGTGACATACCGGTCGAGTGACGGACGTGAAGAACTGGAAGTTGTGACATGCCGGTCAACTAAATGTTGGTTCTAGTTCCAGGATTTAGAAGACTGGAAGAATCCTAGTTGCAGAGGTCGCCAGTTGTTAACCCCTCCTCCTATGGCCTTGGGCGGTTCGAAGTTGACGGGGTTCTGGTTAGGTAGCAGCAAATGATTTGTTACTCTGGAATATCTGGTACCGTATAGGGAATCGCAGTAGTTTCTCTTATACTACTCTCCGATTTCTTCTTGTAGTGGATCGGAGGATTTTGTGGAGCTGATTAAATTCTGTGAAGGTTCCTCATTCTTCTTGTAACGTATCGGGAAATTATTTTTCTCTTACTGTAGTTTACTGCTAAAATGTTACAGGTAATGATCAGCCTCTAAATTAAATCAGACAAATCAGAATGAACATTGGAGAAATATTACGGGTTTACTGTATATATTGAAATTTTTAATGACATTATTATTATTTAATAATGATCTGTTTTTGTTTATTATTCTCAATAGGCTGATTTATTTTGAAAAATATTTAAAGATAAGGTAAATATTTTAGTTGTAGCAATGTCTAGACTGATAAGCAATATATTTGAAGATGAAGCGATATTTTTGTTTTAAACCGCATATTGACAGATCTGATGTTATCATGATCTGCCGAGTTAACTAAAAATGGAAATTTAAATATGCATTTTATTATGAATTACTATTAAACATGCATATGAGAAAACATTAAATGCTTAAGATTTAAAATTAAACGTTAAGCAAGACATGACTTCATCTTTTACAACGAAGAGAGAATGTATACAGAAAGTGACATTGCAGAATTTAACAAGATTACATTATTAAGTTAAATCTAAAAAAATGATGAAATAATTTAAAAAGAAATAATTCACCGATTATTCAACAGAAATAAAATAGAAAGCGAATCAAACATTTCATCCGAACTTATGTCAGCGTTATGCGAATTTGAACTCTATATGTAAAAATGAATATAAGAACGTACATAGATATGAATATAAGTATTATATGAACATAAATATTATATGAATATAAAATATATGAATATAGAAATTATTCATTGTTCATTTTTACACACATATATATATATATATATATATATATATACAAACACGAGTGTGTGTGTATATATGTATAATATATCTATATAAAATAAATATGTATATATCATATATATATATATATATACATAGCATATACAGTATATAACATGTATATTATATATATATAAATAAATATGTATATATCATATATATATATATATAGCATATATATATATAACATATATAATACAGTGCCCGCGAAAAGTATCCGATCACCCTTGAAATTTGTATTTTTTACATAAAAAACAATGTTTAAATGTATACTAACCTTATATTAGTATTTTGTCATCTGTCCTTTTGTTTGGATGACTTGTTCTAGACGTTTTGGCATGGATTTAATCAAGTTTTGACAAACTTCCACTGATATTTCCTTGCACCATACCTTTTTGATGGCCTCTTGTAATTTTTCGACTGAGCCAGTGTCGTGGCATTCAACCTTATTTTTTATTATTAGCCACAGATTTTCTATCGGATTGAGATCTGGACTATTACCAGGCCAATCCAAAATATCAAATTTATTGTCAGTAATCCATTTTGTCACTATTTTGGCCCTGTGACATGGTGCACCATCATGCATGTATGTTTTTGTCCTTTGGATTGCCATTGCCATTACAAGTTTATCCTGTAGCATTGCTAAATACCGTGCACCATTCATAGTTGTGTTCTTCGGAAGAAAATATAAGTTTCCACGCCCATAGTAACCGAAACAACCCCAAACCATCACACTTGGAGGGTGTTTCATTGTCTTTAGGGTGTATTTAGGGTCCATCCTATTTGAGCCAATAGGCCGGTGAACCTTTTTTGGACAACTTCTGAATGTCAAAAATGTCGACTCATCGCTAAATAAAACCTTCTTCCAGTCATCAACAGTCCAATGAATGTATTTTTTACAAAATGCGACACGTTTTTTACGCATTTTTTCATTAATGAACGGTTTCTTAGCAGCATGGCGAGATGGTAATCCGAGTTCTTTTTGGAGCCGCTCCTGGATAGTTCGTTCAGAAACACCAGATAACAAATTATTCATATTAAATTTTATTTCTTTCGCAGTTATTGTTGGTTTTTTCAATACTAAACGTTTCATAAGTTTGTCTGTTCGCGAATTTGTTTTTTCTCGGTCTGCCAGATCGTTTTTTAGGGACTGGCGTGGTTAGGCCACCATTGTTCTCAGCCCGTGAAACCCATAAATTAACGGTACTTTGGGATATGTTTAATTCCTTAGCTATCTGTCTCTGTGATTTCCCACATGCATGCAAAGCAACAATAGCACCTCGACAATCACTCTTAAGTTGTTTTTTAGCACACATTATATATAAATTTTATTTACACCACTTTCTGTAAAAAAAAAAAAAATATCAAGAAATTTACACAAACAGTGAAATCTGACAAATTTGAGACACAGCCACCCGCAACGAAGGCTACCAGAACACTAATTTGAGAATGCGTTGGATAGCTCTCATATCAGCGAGCAACCTCAAAGTTACCAGATGTCGCTAGAACAAATAGAAAGTGAATTACGTGTCTCTGAATATCAAGGGAAAATATTGTATTTTCTTGAGTGATCGGATACTTTTCGCGGGCACTGTATATATATATATATATAAATAAATATGTACATATCATATATATATATATATATATATGTGTGTATATACTCTACATGAACAAGGCATTGAATAACCCATTCGTCTATAATGATATTCCACTCTCGAACCAGGACTCTCCTAAACAATGTTTTACTACCAGCTTGGCGACCACGTAGCACCCATAACCTGGAGACTTCTGTACTCTTCTCACGTTCTATGGTGAACGTAAGGTTCACATGAGAACCCTCGGACCGCCAGATATCCCACGCGCAAGCCACACACGCTTTCGCCCTGAGAACCTCATTTACTCATTTGTCTCACGCACTTCGCAGAGCTTCTGACGCGAGAGTAAGTCGGATTCCGCCGTATATAAGGAGGAGTCCGAAGCCTGGACACTCAGATTTCTGAGTGCATGGATTGCGCCGGAAATGGTCTCCGAGCTGAATCAGTGGAAAATTCAGCTCGTTGAAGATATAGCTTTTGAGAAAATTGGGTTTATTCAAAAATTTGTGCAGTGAGGGTTCTGACCGTAGGATACGAAAGGCGGCAGACTTCAGCAATGTTTATCGTGTAACTCGATTAATTTACATTTAAGGATTGACTATTCTTTTTCTATGAACTTTTATTATTAACTGTTAAGTCTGCGTAAACGAAACATTTGATTCACTGTAACTGACTAAATTTTATATTGCCTAAATTCAATTAAAAACCTTAATCGCCGTCATGTTTCCTTTCTCTTTGACTTTTCATAAGTGGGGAAAAGTAAATCTCGGATCCACAAAGTGCTCTTCGATTATGGGACTTCGAACATCGAGACGTCATTCTGCATCCAGGAGTACTTAAGTAATACCCTCTCTCGAGTAATCCATGTCATCCTGACTTGCCCGACAGAGAAAGAGGCGTATTACGGTGGTGTCAGAAGTGGGATCAAAGATTTTCTTTATCCTTTTTCTTAGCCAAAGACACCATCGACGGCTGAAACGAGTGCATGCGGGCCACCTGCACCGGACAAAAGAAGACGGAGAGTGATACCAGGATCACCCGATCGAAAACTGCTGATCAGGCCCAACTGAGGTCGAAGTCTTACCAGAATCCAAGCAACAGGAGAAGTGCACCTTCCCATCAGAGAAGATATTAAGGTAAGCGACCCTGTTTGTGTTCTGATTGGTTTCAGGGGACGAGAAAATAGTTCTCCTGTAGCAAGCAGCACCCTGAAAGTGATCCCTTCAGGAGTTCGTTTTTACCAGCCAGATTTTGACTTGAATCGAGTCCCATTCTTTCCGTCAGGAATATCTTATTTCAAGTCCAAAACTAATTTGGAACATCGTCCCTTGTTAACAAATTTTAGAGATTCAGTAGAATTTTGACCCATATCTTTAGATACAACCTCTAATATGCCAAGTAGCCAGGATAGTAGAGAAGCTGAGGGCAGAACCCCTTCTACCCCACCATCTCCTCCTTTTTCCCCGAAGACTGCCAAACACTAGGTCATATGCACACTCCTCCCGTGTGGGAAGGATGATTTCATCCCCGAGGAAAATAAAAAAACTCAAGCAGGCTGCAGAAATTTGTCCTATATTTTTTGGTACATATGCTGAATATTTAATCGCGCCAGCTCAAGGGGGAGTGAAAAGTTGTGACCTTTCAGGATTTTAGTTTTGAAATAGTTAGATTGATCCCTGATATAGGGATAAATAGTGATCGCATGCACATAAAATTAGCTATACGATGTTCGGTTCTCCCCAGTAGACTAGTGTTTGTAGGTTTTGGGGAAAGTGTTAAAACGTGGAAAGTTTCTTGATGGGTGTGAATACCTTCATTGTCGAAATAGACGGGATGAGATAACAAATAAGTTAATGAGTATAGAAAGGGAATGCAGGCGAGCGGATGAGTCTTTTACTTCATTCGTATATCGTATTAAACGAGAAGTAGAAGGGTTAAAAGATGACGCGGGCGAAGATTCGGTAAATACTGGCTCATACACATAGCGTAACAGATAGGTGTATATATAGAACAAGCCCGCAACACGGGAAAGTACCCATTAAGGTCAATGGTCGTGTTTTTTGGGTTGATGGTCTAAGTGAGGATCCAACCACTGGTGAGAAGACTGTGTACTCCTTTAACGGCTGCTGGTGGCATGGACGCCCAAGCCCTGAGTGTGCCGTCACAGGGGATCTCCATGGAAGATCACATGGACCCGTATCCGCGATCAACTAATAGGCTCCCAGTTCACTCACAAGATCTTGTGGGAGCATGAGTATGATGCACGGATGGAAACAGATAGCCAATACCGTGAAGAAATAAGGGCCATCAAACGTTCAATGGTGTTGCACCCCCTCTCAAATGCGGTGATAGCTTGTTCGGAGGGCGTACAAACCCATTCAAGCTATAATTTCCATCTACGGTGGGCGTGAAACTCCATTACTACAACTTCACTTCTTTATATCCCTACGTGATGAAGAAAAATCCGTACCCCGTAGGTGCGCTTGAAAAACTGGTGGGTTCCACCATGCCCACCATCGAGGAGTTCTTAGCTAACTTGAGTAAGCGTTACTTTGGACTCTTTCTCGTAGACGTTCTCCCCCCACGCGATTTATGGATGCCTATATTGCCTGTTGTTATAGACCACAAACTCATGTTTCCCCTGTGCCTGAAGTGCGCAGAGGAGAATAATGGATCCTGTAATCACACGATCAACCAGCGTAAGTTCAGAGGTGTATATACAAGCCCTGAACTGGACTTAGTCGTTCACCATGGCTACAGAATATTGAAGATACACGAGTTATGGAGGTTTCAGAAGCTACCAAACCTTTTCACGCCATATATAAATGCTGTTTTGAAGGATAAGGTAGAAGCATCAGGGTATCCGCGAGGAGCTGATACCGAAGATGAAAAATCGGCTTATATTCAGCGTTACTGTGCCCGTGAAGGTATACAGCTTGACCGTTCCAAAATTGTCAAGAATCCTGGCAAGGGCTTTAGTGCAAAGTTGTGTCTAAACAGTCTTTGGGGGAAATTTGCACAGAATACTGGCAAAGGGAACATTCATTTGGCAAAAAATTATAATGAAGTCTGGGATTATGCCAACGCTCCCGATAAAGAGGTTATGGAGATCGTGAATGTAGGTAATACTTACATAATGAAGTACAACATCACCGAACTGGCCACAGATACCTTACGTGTTACAAACATACCTGTAGCCAGCTTCACAACGGCCTACGCCCGCATCAAGCTTTGGGGACTACTCCACTAGGGCGGGTCATACTATGCATTTTTTTTAAATCAATGGAGAGGGGTGTTCAAATTACATATTTTGGTGTATAGAACACAATTCTGAAGAAAATATTTAATTCTGATAACCCTAACCTACATCATTTTGCAGTTGATTATTATTAAATTGTTGATTATTTTACTATTGTAGTTACCCCAGAATATGTCTTCTCACGTTTTCTATCATGGCTGCTCACGTTATCTCTCATAGAGCATTGTTCTAACTAATTCATATAAACACATATAATGTAATTCATATAATAACAATAATATTTAAATACTCAAATAAAAGGGCAAACTTGATGCCAAAGAGAGGTTCATTGTCAAGTTAGACAAGTTCTTTGATATTTTGACTTGCAAGTGTCAGATTACCAGTTGTGAGGGGGGAGGCTGTGAGGGCTGTGTTATCCAAGCCCACATTAACTGTTCCTGCAGCAGAGAGAAAAAGATTCCTGTGAAAGATCTTGCCTACATCAAGGGACAGAAAGAGAAGGTTGGAAGTAAGGGACCCCACCAAATAGGGGGTCCTGATCTACCAGAGCACAAGAGACAGGTGAGGACATTGAAAAGGCAGTGGATGGAAAGGAAGGCAGAGGAAAGGAGAAGGAGCAAGGAGGAAAGTGCTGCAGTAGCAGAGAAGGCAGCCAGGAAGGATGTTAAGAGATTTTTGGCAGATGGTGATGAGGATCTGGAATTGGAGAGAAGTGGTGATGAAGATGAGTTTGTTCCTGAAGTTGAGCTCTTCCCTCAAACTGACCCTGAGCCAGCAGCTTCGGCAAAGGTACAGAAAAAACTATGATGAGATTCAAAACATTGCCCTTGCTAGTGTAAGGTATGGCATAGGGCTGAGGCCAACTGCAGCGATAGCAACAGCAGCTCTGATTGACGCAGGAATCATCACAGAAGAAAATACAAGTAAAGTGATTGATAAGCAAGGTCAAGAGAGCACAGGAGAAGTTGATGAGAGAGCTGGGGGAACAGTTCGAGAAGAAGTGCAGGGAGGAGGGGGGATCTCTTGCATCCTCTTCGATGGGCGGATTGACCTGACCAATGTGATGATGGAAGCTGAGGGCAGTGACCAATCTTTTCCCGCAAAGATCAAGGAAGAACACTATAGTGTTGTTAGTGAGCCTGGCAGCTACTATCTGTTCCACTTTACCCCAGAGAAAGCAACTAAAGAGGAGTCACATGCGGAGAAGATTGCTAAGGTCCTGTTTGCCTGGCTGAAAGAGAGGGGTTATGATAAGACCTTGTTGGCCATTGGAGGAGACTCAACAAATGTCAACACTGGTGTGAAAGCTGGAGTAATGCGGAAGCTGGAGCTGCACCTGGGGAGAAAGCTGGTCTGGTTGGTGTGCAACCTGCACACTGTTGAACTTCCCCTGCGCCATCTCATTGTTGACCTTGATGGCCCTACTCTGTCAGACAAAAAATTATCCGGGCCAATAGGAAAGCTCCTTGATTCTGCTACAGACTTTGATATCAATTCAAACTTCACCCGAATCTCTGTTGGCCCCACTGATCAAGCTTCCTGACAAGGTCATTCAAGATCTCTCAACTGATCAAAACTATGGCTATAAAATTGTCTGTGCAGTCAGGGATGGAGTACTTCCTGCAGGGCTGGCTCTGTTAGAGATAGGACCAGTAAACCACAGCCGCTGGCTCACCAAAGCGAACAGACTTCTCAGGCTCTGGGTGTCAAAGCACGGACTTAAAGGAAAGAACCTGAAGATTCTGCAATTCATTGTGGAATTCATCATTGGAGTGTATTACCCATGTTGGTTCAACGTGAAGGTCAAGCACTCCTGGATCGAAGGCCTAGGCACATCCTCTTTCAGCTGGACTGCCTCAAGTCCCAGAGAAAGGAGGTGCTGGATATTGTGATGCCAACTGTGAGAAGATCTGCTTGGTATGCCCACAGTGAAGTCATCCTCCAAACACTACTCTGCTCTGAGGATCAGAAGGAGAGGATTGAAGGGGTGGAGAGAATCCTGGCCATCAGGGGAGAGGGGGACCCGGACACTCAGCTGGGGGACTCCTCTGTTAGGAGCAGAAGGACACCTGACATCAATTGTGATGCTTCCAGCATCGGTGACTTGATCAGCTGGTCAGAAGGTGTGTCAGCGCCACCTCTCACCTGCTCTCTAAGCACCTCAGAGGTGAAAAACTTCATCAACACCCCATGGAGGTGCGCAACTGGCCTTGCCACACACAAAGCATTGAGAGGGTTGTTAAAATGGTGACTGAGGCTTCTGCTAAGTACTTCTCACAGGAAAAGAGGGATGGAGGGATCAGGGCTCAGGAGACCAGCAGGAAGCTGATGTCCAAGTTTGAGTCAAAGCAGGATTTGTGCAACCTGGCAAAGTTCAAGATGTCAGGAGAATGATCTTTGTAATTATATCCAGTGATATACATGCAGTTCACCTATTAATAAATATATGTAAAGTTGATTTGGCCTTGTCAATATACAGTAAATGATTTACCTTATATCTTTTAATATATTATATAGGGGTTCAAAAGGGTAAAATTGGCAATTTAGAAATACAAAATGATGTAGGTTAGAGTTATCCTATCCAAAAAAGAAGCTCATATTTGAATTCCCCATGTAAAAACATAATTTAGACACCCCTGATGGTAGGATTTCCTTCAGATTCATGTTGTCACCTGAGTACGACCCGCCCTACTACTGCACTCTCTTGGGCGGAGGGTGCTGTACGCTGACACAGATAGCGTAATATTCACAGAGAGAGAGCGTGAATACATGCCGACTATTGGGGAATTCCTCGGAGAGTTGACTGACGAAATCAAGGATGAGTATGGCGATGGTGCATACGCTGACTCCTTCGTATCAACAGGGCGAAAAACTTATGGGTTACGGTTGAGGGTGGGGGAGGATATGAAATATATCGTGAAGGCTAAGGGTACCACGCTTAACTATGCCAACCGACGCGTCGTTAACTTTGACTCGTTGAAGGATCTAGTTTGCTTGGAAGATGAGGGCGACCATCCACCCCAACTGACTGTGGGGATCCACAATTTTCGGGTGCAGAAACTGGAGTGTGTGAAGGAACTTAGGGGTACGAAGGTATACCGTAACACCTATAGGAAACGTTACCAGGTGCCTGGTACCTATGATACGTATATTTATCAATATTTGTTTCAATTAAGGTTTCATTTTCTCCTTTGGGTGCGTGCGTATGTACAATCCTAAGCTCCGCCCAATGTAAGCTCAATCAAAGGGTCACGTGACTCCTGCTACTACCTGGGGATATCTCTTCCCCTGCGTACTCAGTTTACCTCTGCAAGCCCTGGCTACTTTTGATGTTGCGTGTTCGACGTTTGTGAAGTGGAATTCGGTAAAGTCGGAAGATGTGGTGAATACTGAAAAACGACCTCCCCCCCCCCCTCTGAGACTTTTAAGGTTACATTGAATCGCGCGAAGGAACAACATGTTCAAATACTCTATGGATATTCTGACGAGAGTATTGCCGGATTTCACGGCACAAACGATGTAATGGACTAACTTGTAGGACTATACTGTATAAAAGCGAACATATACCGTGAGGTGAAAGAAACAACGCGTGCGGAAAAGAAGCAACGGATTTGGATAATGAGTCTTGTTGATGACTGGTGTGACAGGTGGTATTATGCCATGCTGCAATGCTGCATCATACTGAGTACGCGTACCCTGCGGCTGAGAACGTAAACCTTGTCATCATGGACAAGCTAAAGTACTTTTACCACTATATTCATATATATCATGACGAGGTTCGCAGTGAGGTTGTGGCTAAAGGCCTGTGTGAGTTTTTAATAGTTTAGAGACGAGTATCAATTGTTAAACAAAAAGGATAAATACAGTCACATGTTCCTCTCAAATAGTGCACCGGATTGTTAATATGTGGAGAACGTCTAGTGCGCATTCCGATAAAACATTAAAACTGAAATTACCCCATGTGTCAGAAAATTGCCCGGTATAATGGGTACAAGTACTCACATGATTCAGGCTAGAACAAACCCGTACACGATTCAACGGCTTATGGTGTGACTCGCTCTCCCCGTCGAGCCGATCCTCCGACCTGTGGCTCATAGTCATCTCAGAGCTTGAACCGACTGGACGTGCACTCCTTGATTATGATGGAACTTCCTTTGAAAAGCATTCTCAATGCCGTGTACGATGTTTCCGTGACGAAGTCATTGTGCGTGTTCAGGCATGAAACCGGTGCAATTAACTATGTACTTAAAAAGACTTGTAGACAAGCAAACTCTGGTAAACATAATGTTATTTATTTAAGTGTTGAGAAGATGAATAGAGTATTCATGATAGTTGAGAAGTGGGGTGAGAACCGTTATAAAATACCTGCAGGTGTAGGTACAAGAAGAGAACAGATTAGTGATGCCCCCTCATATGCCGATGTTTGTACGTTGTGTATAAATAACTATCAGCCATGCATTGAATTCCGACTGATATGGAAGAATGCATCTGATAATAACGTTCTTGTCCCTACACGAAACCGATTCATCCTCGACAGAATGTTTGAAATCGTCGGATTCCGCAAGCTGAAGCCTATATTAGACGTGCGTGTTAAGGATATGAATTATTTTGACACGGTTCTTGAGTACGCATACACCGCTCTGCTCGACGGATTTATCGAATGTAGGAATGAACAAGGCGAGAATGGTCTAGAGCTGGATGCTTATTTAAAAGGTTTAGACTCTTCGAAATATCACGAACTTCGGTACAAAGACTTGAGCGGTACAGGACAGAAATCGCCTACACTGTTCACCCTGAAGAATTGTACCTCTATATAATGAGCAGCTGTCGTTTCGACTTAGATTATTTCAATTGTCGCTATGCGTTGTGAAGAAGAGTTCACGATTTAAATGCTCGGGTCGGTAAGAAAAAACCCTCGACTGGAAAGGAGTGTTTATAAACTTGTATTTAATAATGATGTGGTGGCTAACGATGACCTGTTGGAGCGTGCTTTTGATTGTATTCTAGCCGTGTTTAAAGATACCTTGCCAACCGAATGTAAAGTGGGCATAAAAATAATATTGAACGATATGAAGTCCATTTACATGAGTATAGGTATCCCTATAACTTGAGCGGTGAAATTATGTTAAATCGTACTTACTGCGTAGTACAAAGCAATAATGATGTGACTGTAGACTCGATTACGTGAGAGTTTAGTGTTTTAGTTAAGCGCAGTAGAACATAAAGCGAATGTATTTTGAGGTATATTTATTTTCAATATATTTAATATAATTGTGTATATATGTATATTTTTTTCTTGTACTGTTATATTGATGGTTATACTCCATCGTTTTGTATTATATATTTTTTTTTATTTTTTTATTATATATGTATATTCCATTCATATTTCTTATGCTATTATTATTTTTTATTTTATTTTTTGATCATATATATTCCATCGTTTGTATAGGATTGTTATTTATTTTCTACATATTTCGTGAAATTGATTCCAATAATTCGTCTAAATAAACAGAATGTAATGGCGCTTTATTTAATTCTTTTGGTTTTGTATATATAAAAGATATTATTATTTAATTATATGTATACCAAATGGCTGGTTACGCATTCTAAACCGACAGACGGATTTCTAAGTCAACTGTCAAGAATATCTGAATAGCGCAATCTGGCAGCTGAAAAGTTAATTAATATATACACATGCACCTGCCTTCTAGGTCTTCTTAGTCAACTGGCGGGTTAAGCCAACTGGGGGATTTTAAGCCAACTGTCAAGAATATATGCTTTAATTAAATAAATAGAGCAATCTGGCAACTCAACCCTAATAATGTAAACGTGAACAAGCCATTTACGCCTTCTAAGTCAGATTAAGCCGTCTAAGCCAACTGCGGATTAAGCCAACTGGTTGATTAGGACCTTATAAGAGGCTCGGATGAATCCTTATCATGCGTCTCGCTGGAGCTAGGCGAACACCCATCTCTCGTTAGGTTAAGGCTCAGATTAGTTTTCCCTTTGGGGGTGAGTCCGTCCCACCTTCCCGTCTCACCTTCCCCCCCAAAGTCCCCTCCCCTTGTTGCATAACCCCCCCTTTGTTCCATAACCTCTTACAACATTTCCCCTCCCCTCTTTGCAAAATTGATCAAGATTTCCAATTTCATTGGACTCGTCCATTTTGCGGTCACACTACTCTGGTCTACCTAACTCTGTTTGTAATTGTATATTGCGCATGTCCTCCGTGGTGGCCGAGGGGGACTTACAATTTTACGTGGGTTCCGAACCACAAAATCTTAATTTTACTACCTTAAACTATACCCAATCTATCAACATATGCGTTTAATCGATTTTTAAATATGTTTATAGACGTGCTACTAATTACTTTTACCGACAAACTATTCCAGATATTTACTAATATACGCGTAAAAAAGTATTTGGCAACTGCTGTCTCGAACCTTCTACTTGTCAAATTACACCCGTTATTTCTAGTCCTATTTTATTGTGATATTTCGAAAAAGCTCTCTCTATTTTATTTACGTTGTCGAACCCATTCATAATTTTAAAAACCTGGATTAGATCACCCCTTAGCCTCCTAGTCTCGAGTGTAGTCAATTTTAACTCCTTAAGCCGGTCCTCGTACGACTTCGACCCTAGCGACGGAATCATCTTAGTTGCTCGTCTTTGAACTCTTTCGATTTTATCTATATCTCTGCGCATATGCGGATTCCAAAATTGGATCGCGTAATCCAAATGGGGTCTAGCTAGTGATTTATAAAGAGGAACAATAATATCGAGCGATTTGTACTCATAAATTCCAAGCTATAAAACCTAGCACTTTGTTAGCTTTATTGACAGCTGCTGTACTTTGTTTCTCCACTTTTAAATCACCAGTGACTATAACTCTTAAATCTTTTTCCTACTCTACGCTTGCCAAGTCCTTATCTGACATACTATACGCAAAATTAGTTATGCTAACCTACGTAAAATTTTGCACTTATCGACGTTAAATCTCATTTGCCATGTGACTGACCAATCAACGATTTTATTGAGATCTTCCTGGATTTTACCTCTATCTTCCTCATTAATCGCCCTACCACCCAACTTCGTGTCATCCGCAAACATTCAAACTGTACTGACTAGGCCGCCATCTAAATCGTTAATATATATAAGAAAAAGCAAGGGGCCCAATACAGAACCCTGAGGAACGCCGCTCGCTACATTAGCCCGACACGACTCCGCTCCATCAACGACCACACTCTGTTTCCTTCCTCGCAACCACTCTTCTATCCAATTTATTACTACATCCCTCATTCCATAAGCCTTAGTTTTTTTTTCAGTGATTCTTTTGTGCGGTACGGTGTCAAATGCTTTTTGAAAATCTAAATACACTACATCTACTGCCCGATGACTATCGTAAACTTCAACCACGCTTTGAAAAAATTCTAAAAGATCAGTTAAGCAAGATTTGTTTCGCCTAAAACCGTGATGCGTATTTCTAACCAAGTTATGCAATTCTAAGTGTTCGACTATACGATCCCTAATTGTTGATTCCAGTAGCTTACCTACAACAGACGTTAAACTGATTGGCCTATAATTTCTCGCCGCGCCTTTATCGCCTTTCTTAAAAATAGGTGTTATATTTGCTAACTTAAAATTATCTGGTACGCACCCTCAGAAATAGACGTATTAAAAATCTTTGTTAACGGTACAAAAATGCTTTCTTTTAATTCGTTTAGTTGTATGGAATATATGGAATCGGCCCCGGTGATTTACGCATTTTCATTTTATCATTTTAGTGCATTACCTCCCTTTCACTAACCACAATATTATCTAAAGTATTACCATTATCAAAAGGTATTATGTCTATAACCGTAGGGATATTCGTTACATCTAATGTAAAAACTGATGTACAAAATTCGTTTAGCAGAGTAGCCATTTGTTTAGTTTCAGAAATTAGGTCGCCGTTAGATTTTTCAACGGCTCCAAGACACTCTTTACTGGTTTCCTATTATTGACGTATTGAAAGAATCGCTTGGGGTTTTCTTTGCCGTCACGAGCTATGGAGATTTCAAAATCGCGCTTGGACTTTTTTATTATACTTTTCGCTTCACACCTTAGAGATATGTAGTTGCTTCGTAACCACAAATTGTCTTTATCGCACTTATGTAGCCTATAAGCACTATCTCTACTCTTTATAATATTCCCTACTCTAGAAGTAAACCACAAGGGCTTGTTGTTTACTTTCGCACGCTTAATCTTGTACGACACATTCCTCATTTATAGTCCTAAATACTGTTTCAAACGATTCCCACACTATTTTTGCGTTGGAGATCCCCCCATTATGTTTTTCCAATTGACGTGTGACAATTCATTTCGAAATTTACAAAAGTCTGCGCGCTGGAAGTTAGGAATTTTAGTCGAGTTAGCTGGTTTCGAGTGACTTACTGAGAGGACAAACTCTATAATATTGTGATCGCTATTTCTTAACGGTTCTATTACTTGAAAAAACGTGATTAGCCGATCCTCCGTAGTTATTACTAAATCTAAAATACTGTCCAACCTCGTAGGTTCCCTACCGTTTTCAATAAGAAAGCTATCTTCGAGAAAATTAACAAAACGATTACCTTCCGCGTCTCCCTGCATTGTATCGTAATTCACATTGGCGCAATTAAAGTCACCCATAACTAAGGCCTGCTCACTACCTATTATTCTCTTTAGTTATATATCTATACTATCTATATATCAATATGATACACACGACCGTCCATGGAACAAGGAACTCTTCTGGGGAAATTAAATCCACTATAGTCCGAATAAGTAATGGTAAATGACAAACACTATAGTTTTTCTTTTTTCATGATGTTAGCCCGACGTGTGCAACGGGCCACTCGCAAAGAGGTCCCAAAAATATAGCTTCCCTCACCAGCTATCTGCAAAGCAAATAGGATCCAGCTTGTGACAGGATCTAGGGTTTAAAGCAGCCTAACCCCGCTACATTTAGAACCTCAATATAAGCAAAAGACTCGTTGCATTCACGTCGGATTGAATACAAAAGAAAAAATTCCTTGCTCCATGCACGGTCGGAGTGTATCATAAAAAACCTCAGGGAACCATTCTGAGTTCACTCCCATCATGAAACGGAAGTTATGTGCTTTGAAAAGTGGACGCTCAATTCTGCCAGTTGAGGTTTAAGTTTTGTTTTTGGCTAAAAATATGATAGTTACCCTTTTTCTTTGATGTATTCAATCCGACGTGAATGCAAAGAGTCTTTTGCTTATATTGAGGTTCTAAATGTAGTGGGGCTAGGCTGATTTAAACCCTAGATCCTGTCCCAAAGCTGGATCCTATCTGCTTTGCAAATAGCTTTGCGAGTGACCCCTTGTCCACGTCGGGCTAACATCATGAAAAAAGAAAAAACCTATAGTGTTTGTCATTTACCATTACTTATTCGGACTATAGTGGATTTAATTTTCCTAGAAGAGTTCCTTGTTCCATGCACCGTCTGCGTGTATCATAAAAAACCTCAGGGAAGCATTCTGAGTTCACTCCCATAGATATCCATAATATTTCAGAAAAAATCTTGCTAATCATAGGTTTAGGTTCAAGTTGATAATTAAAGCGATTTTAATTAACGTAAGCCAACTGCTGGAGGTTTGGACAAGCTTCAAGAAAATCGATAAAACAAGAGATATCAAAAGAATACCAGGTAGCGGTATTAAATTTAGCCACCAAACAGTTCTGATTTAAATCCTGTCGATTACGGCCTTTGGGAACATTTGTCACAGAGAATTTATCGGGTCAAAGTAATAAACGTCGCTCATTTACGACAGCTTCTTCTGGAAAAATGGGATGAGCTACTACAAGAACAAATCAATAAAGCCATAGATGAGTTTCGTCCTAGATTGAAAAAGGTTGTAGAAGTTCGTTGTAAACATAGCGAGCAGTATTTTTAACATCAAGGTTGCACCATATGCGAGTACTTTGTAACTTTTTATCAGCACATACAATGCAATAGTAGTTTAATGGAGAATTTCCAGTGACATAAAGAAATGTTCAATAAATCCTAATTTTCATTAGTTTTCTTTGAAATCCGCTCACCGTATAGGAAATTTACTTAGTTGTGAGGTGTGAAGAAAAATATTGAAATCTGACATTACCTTTGGATTTTACAGCCACTGTTCGAGGTCTCCCTTTTTTTTGCTGACCCGATATATATATTATATATATATATATTATATATATATATATATATATATATATATATATATATATAAGGTGAAATCGGTACACAATAATATACATATGGAAAATACTTAAGGGCTTTGTCCCTAACTTTAGAAATGAAATAGAGACAAACTGGAATGCGAGAAAAGGAAGGTTTTGTACAGTCCAAGCTGCTGTGGGACAGGGGGCCATGAAATCGAGGATGGAAAATACCCTCAGAATACAAGGCTCAAAGCTTTTCAATGCCCTACCAAGAGAAGTAAGGAATCTCCAGCACACCGACCTGAATAACTTCAAGAACCAGCTGAACAGATTCCTGTGCAAAGTCCCTAACCAGCCGTGTGTGGCTGGCTACGAGTGCAGGAGAAAATCAGACAGCAATTCCCTCCTTCACCAAATCCCTCAAATGAGGCGGGATGCAGCAGAGGGGTCGACTGCAGGTCGCTCCTGAACCGTCGTTCAAACTCACCTAAAGTAACCTAAAGTAAGTGTGTGTGTGTGTATATATTAGGGTGGCCCAGCAGGTGTAGACGTGTTTTTGTTGTGTTCCTGCCCTCTGGGTTACGCCGCGCAGTGAATCACACCAATAAGGCAAGTTAAACTTTTCACCAGTGAGTGGCAGACACTATGCTTAGTTTTTCTGTCATTCATTTACTGCACTGACCTTGATAAGCAATTTGGAACGATGAATTGTTTATTAAAATTGTTAAAAATTAAAAAAAAATTTAAAATTTATAAAAGTTTATTAAAATTGTTAAAATTGTTTGTTTTATATTCTACATAAAACATAACTTATGTATAGCTTCTTTAACTCTAATTTCCATTTTATCTTCCATTCCACAGGCCAAGACCATGACAACGACAAGGAGCAGTCCGAAAGTTTGGCTCCTGGGTAAGCCGGACCCGGACATCTTGGGATCTGACCTGCCAACAAACGGGGCTATTCTCAGGAACTTCATGTTTCACCACCAGAAGGGATCCACAATCGGTGACAGTGCTAAGGCCACCATAGACAGAGCGCTGACAATCTGGGACAAGGCACGAATTCCGACCCAGCGGGTGGACTCCGGCGTGCGCAAGGTTCGGAAGCTCTATGAAGAATATTGTGGGTTGAAGAAAAACCGATTGAAACCGAAAGACGGGTGCCGAATCAAGGAAAGAAAATTCAAGGAGAATCTCTCCAAACTATTTGACATCTCACGAAAAGACGCCCTCAGTATTATGACGGACGAAGAAGACAAACAGTTCCTGCGGATGCAATAGCAGGATCCCTCGAGCGCGAGTATGTCCGGGATCGACAAGACCTTGACGAACAAGGAGACTCGCAAGCACCTCAGGAGTGATCAGGCCAGTGCTCGAAAGGAAAAAAGCATGTTGAGCGCCCAACAGGCAAATACGGCTGTTCCGTCTAGTTCCGCCATTGCTGACATCTGTAGCTCCTCCACATCGACGGAGTCCGAAGATGATTTCCAAGCTCCGTCAACATCCAGTCAAGATCAGCCAAGGAATAAGAAATCGAAGCAGACCATTGTGACCAAGGAAGTAGCCGCCGCGCTCGACCGAGTGAAACTCCCTGACCGCGCTGCCATGTTCGTCGTAGGAGCCGTCACGCAAGCGCTCGGTCATGGCCTGGAGTCTGTGGCGCTATCCTGGAACACCATTCAGCGAGCGCGGGTCACCACTCGTGAAGCGGCAGCAACTGCAAAACAGGCTGTTTTCTCGCCGGACAGCCCACTGCTTCTCCACTGGGACGGTAAACTGCTTCCAGATATCACCGGCAATAAAAAGTTGTGGATCGCGTCGCCATCTTGGTGACTGGTGGTGAAACAGAGCAACTTCTTGCCGTCCCTAAGATCGGCCGCGGCACGGGAGAGGAGCAGTGCAATGCATGTGTCCAAACGCTGGAGGAATGGAACCTCAAACCCATGATCCAGGGACTAGTCTTCGACATGACGGCAACCAATACTGGGCTGAATATGGGCGCGTGTACCCTAATTGAGAAGGCTCTGGGCAAGGGGCTCATCTGGACCGCGTGCCGTCATCACGTGTTCAAGGTAATGTTGTCGGCCGTATTTTCTGTCGCCCTGACACCAACCGGTGGGCCTGAAGTGAGAATCTTCAAACGCTTCCAGAAGACCTGGCCTGATATTAATATAGTTGATTTCCGTTCTGCTGGAGACGAGCTCTTCGTTGGCATGCCGGATGGCCTACGAGAGGAGATGATGTCATTTTACTCGGAGGCAGTCAAGAGCCAGCTCCCACGGGATGACTATGGAGAGTTGCTTCAGCTCTGTCATATATTCCTAGGGGGTTCCTCCGACGGAGAACCGTCCTTTCGTGCGCCAGGCGCTATGCACAACGCGCGGTGGATGGCTAAGGCAATATACTCGCTGAAGATCTTCCTTTTGAGGAGCCTGTTATTCCCATATGTTTCATTTATAGGATATTGTTATAGTGCTCTAGAAGTTGTGATTGGCATGATCTTCGTGATCGGAATCCGTACTGATTTTCGTTGAACCTTTCCAGTGTCTCCAAGAAGTCAGATTTTCTCTCTGACTGTTCTTGCAAATATTTTGGTGAGGTGGGACGTCAATGACACTGGTCTATAGTTCTTTGCTTGAGATCTATCCCCTCTATATATATATATATATATGGACAATGTTCCCTCTTTTCAAGATGCTCTGTATTTCCCGTGTCTAGGGATCTTCTCCATATCCAGTATAAGGGTGTAGCTATTTCATTTTTAGTTTTTAATCAGTAGGTCCATTTGTCCGGATCTGCAGCTGAATGTGATTTCATTTGTTCTATAGCTCTCGCTACATTTTCTGCGGTAAAATCAAAGTCTGTTATACATTCTCATTTCAATTTCTCTTCGAAGAATGCATCTAATTCAGGTATCGCTTTGTCACTTTTTGGGGTACTGAAGACCGATTCATACTGGGCTCTCAACGTTTCAGATATTTCTTTTAGATCGTTTGTTATTCATTATTTTCTTTCCTTAAGGGCCCGATAGTAGCGCGCGTTTTTTTTCCTTTTTGCATAGCTGTTGAAGCATTTTGGATTTTCCTTTATTGCTTCTACTGACTTTTCTTCTTCCCTCTCTGTATGGCCCTTAATCAGGGCTTGTATTTTCATATTGATACCCTCCAGTTTTTCTTGTATTGCTTTCCTGGCATTGTTGTCTCCGCAATTAGCTAACTTCGCCGCTACTCTTTTTCTTTTGTGGAATATTTTTCTTTTTTGCCTCTCTATCCAGTTCCTCTTTCCTTTTGGCTGTGCTTTTTGAACATATTTTTCTAAAATTTTTAGCGTCTTTTCTTCCAAGCTTGTTAGCCTTTCCTCCTTTGTTTTATTCTCTAAGACTGTTCTCCACTCTATTTGGGCCATGTGTGATCTGATTTCTTCCCAATTTATGGTCTTGGAGTTTAAGTTAAAAGCCCCAAATTTGTTTCCTCCTTCCGTATGTGTATTGTCTTTTAATGTTATCGCCAAATTTGTTGACAACTCGATTATGTTGGGGTCTGAGATAATAGTTGGGGTTATTTTTATATCAGCAATCAAGTTCATGTTATTCGTGAATACTAGATCTAGGCAGTTATTTTTTTGGGGGTATTTTCTCTTATCTACTGTGTCAGCATAAACTCTTTTGTGAAAGCCATCAGCATTTTTGCTTGCTCCTGATCCTCTCTTGTGCCCCCCTTATCTTGTTATATAAATATATTTGTACCCATCTTTTTGTATTTTATAAATGGGAAATTAAAATCGCCGCAGAGTATTATATTAGGGGATGGAGAGTTTACGGACTTTATTAGGGTTCTGATATCATCAATGGCATCCGAAAATTTTTCAGTTGGAGAGTTTGGAGGTCTATAGATGACTATCAGTACCAAGTTTAGTTTCTTTATTTTCACTGCAAGGGTTTCTACGAAGCTGTTGGATTTACTTACTACCGTCTCTGTCATATGACTCTTATGTACGTAAATAGCACAGCCATCTTTACGCCTCGCTATTCTATCCGCTCTTAGTAAGTTGAATCCATCGATATGCAATTCTTCCTTATCGATACAGTGTTCGCAGTTATAGCAGTTTCCTTGGCAATCTTTAAGATGTGTTTCTGTGAGGCATACGATGTCCGCCCTTGTTTCGTCCGTAAAACCTTTCAGGTGTGAAACTTTGTTTTGTCAGTTGTTCGGTTTTATTCCTTGAATATTTGCCAGGACAATATTTATGTTCTTTGTTTTGCATTGCCCCGTGTGCATTTTAAGTTCGTTGTCCTTTTGTTCGCATGTTTTGTGGCCTTGTGTTCCTCCGAGATGGATCCGTTCCCGCCTATCTGTTCTGGTAGCTTCTTGCCACGAAGTGGTCCGATTTGAGGGTTTCCAGCTGTCAGCTGCATGTACTGTATCAGACTTAGCAGCCGTATTGTGTTCGAGATGTTGAAAAAACTTTGTTTGCTATTTGTGTTTAAAGAGTTTTGTTTGCTGTTTGTGTTCATATTTTTTTTTCTCACATTCCTCCTGTTGTCATTTGAAACGTGTCCTTTGTCCTTTGAACTTGCCGGGAGATGATGGTAGTAGCATTTCCTCCCATACTGGCAGGTTCCATATGTCGCGTAGGTTTTGCAAAATTAATGTCCGGATGGTAGAATTTGCACTTTCCACCGAATTTGCAGTGACCATTATTGTAGAAGTAGTTGCACAAGGGAAGGAGTTCGTAAATACATTGTCCTTCCTTATATCTGCAAATTCCTTTCATATAGTATTTACATATAGTTTCTTCCTCATTTTTACTTATATATATATATATATATATATATATAATATATATATATTATATATATATATACAGGGTGTCTCAGAAGTCGCGCACCATTGGCTAATGTGGCTTCATTCAATTTAATTATTTTAAGATAGCTTTTTATTAACTGTACATACTATTAATTTTATTATTCGAACATTATCGAACATATATTGTAACTAACATCACTTATAAACCATTTCGACTCGCAAACCTCGAGACCAATCATTGAAAATTCCAAATGTGTATGTGTGTTCATTCATCCACAAATCCTAACCCTCCGGCCATCGATGAAGTTAGATAAACAACACATTTTTTTAATTTAATAACCTTTATTGATAAAATAAATACATTAGATTTACAATTTTTGTTTTTGTTTTAACATAAATAATTGTGAAATTGGAGTATTTATTTTAATTTGGCCCTTAAGCTTTAGTCTTTACTGGGCTCTTAATTAAAAATAAAAGTTATTATTAATAGTACATAAATCACAAGAATTATTAATTAGGGTATGTATTAATCTTAAATTATTATTATTATTATTATTATTATTATTATTATTATTATTATAGATATAAAACAAATACAAAGTCATTCTTGAAAATATGATACCAATACTATACAAAGAAATCAATATTAGACATGAGAGATGAACAATAACAAGTAAAGTATATTTAATCCCAGATTACACACGAGAAATGAATAAGTAATAGAATAATGTACATTTAATCCTAGATTTTTATTAGTATTCCATTATTAATCGAGATTTTAATTTGGTTTTAAACGAATTTACATTCACAATATTTTTTAAATCAGCATTTAAATTATTCCATAGTTTCAGTCCAATGAAAATAGATAATTATTGACATGAAGACAATCTAAATTCAGGTATAACATGCTTGATCTATTTCTGGTGTGATATGAGTGGATTTCTTGATGAGCTACAAAATATCTATTTGCCCACTGTAAGTTAATGATTTTGTTCTTATACTTGTAAATAAAAATAAAAAGTTCCAATTTGACTGCATCTTTGAGCTTTAGTAGTTTTAGCTCTTTAAATAATGCACTAGAGCAGTGGTTCCGAACGTGGGCGTTTGAGAATCTTAGGGGGGCGCTAGGAAACTGTAAAATTGTTACCTTCTATTACTAATCACTTATCCTGTTATATTATTATCTTTATGAGGGGGCACCAGCAAATATTGAGAGACATAAGGGGGCGTTGGCCTAAAAAAGGTTGGGAACCACTACACTAGAGTGATCATGGAAATCATCAGATAATAACCATATTGCTCGTTTTTGGATGAAAAGATACTGTTTAAAGCGCTGTTAGCGGAGTTTCCCCAAACAAGGGTACATTATGTTATATAAGGAAGAACTCATTGCAGTTAATAAAACCTTTTTAGGGACTACATTTATAAGTTTAAACATTATAGCAACGCTCCTTGAAATCTGTTTTGAGATGTAATTTACACGATCACTCCACTGCAAATTCTTGTCTAGCATTACACGAAGAAATTTTGTTTACAGAGATTTCATTAACATTTAGTTCAAAAACACATTTCGTTTATTTCGATTTTACACATTTCATTCATTGATGTCATTAGTTCTTTTTTCTCTTTAGTTATATTTTCATTTACCATCAGATGTAAAAGAGTCATTTCCGTTGTTTTATTATTAGATTAACTTATTAAGTCGTGAGTTAAGTCGTAAGTTAAGTCGTGAGTTAGATTAAGTCATGATATTTTCGTTAGTTTTAACGAAAATATCACGACTTAACCTCACCAATCGTGAAGGGCGTACAATTAACCTAACCGGGCATTCATTTTGCCTACAGCGCATTCAGTTGATCTAACCGGGATCTTTTCCGTTTGGGAGCTACCAGCGAATTTTAATGAAAATTGGTATACTAATGTAGTTTCAGTCACTGATTTCAAAAATAACATTCTTTATTTGGAGAAATGAAAAACAAACATGTTAGAGTACTTTAAATAATTAATGTGTTTTTGACCAAAATATCATGACTTAATCTAACCAATCGTCAAGGGCGTACAGTTGACCTAACCGGGCATTCAATTGACCTAACTGGGCATTAATTCTTGAATTTTCTGCTACTTTTACAGATCTGCCGGGATCCTTCAAAAAACGTATTCTTCGTAAAGTTGCACTTTTTACCGTTTGACCGACGCTTTTGGCAACGAAAGAACCGGGTATTTTTATCACAGGAACACACTTTTCCACACTTAGAGCACTTTTTCAAAAACAGTAGAAGTTTGTGACTGGCTAAATTTAACACAATCCTCTGTAACTAGTTTAAGGTAGTTAAAACGCATATTAATTATTTAAAGTGCTCTAACATGTTTGTTTTTCATTTGTGCAAAAGAAGAAAGTTATTTTTGAAATCAGTGACCAGAACTACATTAGTATATCAATTTTCATTAAAATTCGCTGCTCGCCCCCAAACGGAAAAGAACCCCTAACCGGGTATTCAATTAACCCAACTGGGCATAATATATATATATATACATATATATATATATATACACACAGCGTTCAACTTCCACCTGGGCAACGCCGGGTCGCTCCGCTAGTAATGAAATAAAGGTATAGAAAATTTTTCGAAACCGTTATCATCGTCTTTTTCAACATTGTTGTCACCCACTTACGACCCGGTTACTGGGGACCACCCCAAAAGATCCACATCTTTCACCATGTTTTTTGTAACTGTATAATTTATTGATGATGTTGTTAATGTTCTTGTCTATTACGTATTGGAGGAAGTTGTTAATTAGGTTATGCCTTCTTCTTGTGATTTCAAAGTCGAATAGTTCCCAAGTTGAACAAATTCTATAAATTCTATAGACGAGGATTTTAATTATTGAGCTTTAATATCTTAGAGGTAAGTATAAAGTGTAGTTAGTATATGTTCCTTTGTTGGTGGATTCGGTGTATATGTTAGTTCGTACATTACTGCTTTATTGAATTATCAGTTTTACGTCTAGGAAGTGAAATTTGTTATTTGATGTTTATCCTTTCTTTGGTTAGTAGTTGAATGAGTGCCATAAACACCTGTAAATTAACTGCAAAAATTGAAAAATGAAAGATGCAAATTGAAAAGTACAGAGAGAGAGAAAGAGAAATTAAACAAATACCAAGAAGCGACAATGAAAGAGAATTACTGTACGTATTCTCCAAATAAAAAATCGAATCAGAAGTATTTGAAGATTGTGTGCAAGTATAATTTCATTTTGACAAACTAAATTGAAAAGCACGGGGATTCGATGCATTCTGCTACTTTCTGCATTCCCATAGCTTAGATTTATGCGTGTCTTCGAGTCTCGATAAAGTTCTTTTTGAAAGAGGGAGATTGCGCAACAACCAAGTCCGTTTGACAAAGGGTTCTGATTCATTCGGTGAATTCATTGTGTAACACCCAGACTTCTGTATACAAACCCTATTTTCATTCGTCTTTCATCAGCATAATGCTCACATTTTTACCCTTTAAAGTATACAGCAGGCAGGAAATCGTCTAGTGTGATTCCACACTGTAAATACTGACAGGAGGGAACTGAATTTGCAACTTCTGTTGTAGTTTTTAATTTCTTTAGAACTTTATTTACTTTCCTTGATATATATATATATATATACAGGGTGTTTGAAAACTTTCTGTACAAATTGTAATGGGGGATAGGCAACACCAAGACAAACCCTTTTCGTCTATAAGTGTATGTCCGCTGACGTCACCATTCGGCGCGAGAGGGCGCCGCTGCAATTGGCTAAAAGGTGAAGTGGGCTAGACTCGCGCTTGCCGCGGGCATTCTTAAATCGGACGTAGTACGCGTAACATGTTTATTTAAAGAAGGCATGTTTATTTAAAGAAGGTGCTGAAAGTTGCGACCGGTAGCATCAATGCATGCCCGACAGCGTCGAAGCATTGACCGACGTACACGTCGAAGGATTCCCGGCATTTCGGAAACAGTTCCAGCGGCGACAGCGATTCTTGCTACGAGGTCTTCTTCTGAGTAAATGGGAGTCTCGTACACGAGGTTCTTCATGTGTCCCCACAGGAAGAAATCGAGGCATGTTAAATCGGGCGATCTCGGTGGCCAGGCTACGGGCCCACCCCGGCCTATCCATCGGTCCCCAAAAGTGGCGTTCAAATAATCCCGCACATCGTTGCTGGAGTGTGCTGGGACCCCGTCGTGTTGAAACCACATTCGTCTACGAATAGCCACGGGAACATCTTCCAGCAGTTCCGGCAACGTTTCTTCAAAAAATATCCGATAAACCCGCCCGTCGAGTCGGGCAGGCAGCAGGTACGGCCCAATCAACTTGCCATGGACGATACCCGCTCAAACATTGACGGCGAACCGTTCTTGATGAGCATGCACCCGTGTAGCATGTGGATTTGCGTGCGCCCACACGTGAGAATTGTGCATGTTAAACACACCCTCACGTGTGAAACAGGCCTCATCTGAGAACAGCACATAAGCCGGAAAATTAGGCTGCACCGCTGTCTGCTGCAGAAACCAGCGTGCGAATTCCACACGAAGAGGTTAATCCCGAGGTTGTAATGCCTGGACTCTCTGACAATGAAACGGATGTAACTGCTGCTCGTGCAACACTCTCCAGACCAGGTCGTGGTTCACACATAGGATACGTGCAACACCTCGCGTGCTTGCGCTTGGATTGTCCTCAAATCGCCGTAGGATTTCTTCTTCCATGTCAGGAGTGTGCGCACGTTTCTCTCCCGACCAGTCATGCATGTTTGCATGGAATGTTCCAGTTTCTCGCAATCGCCGATGCAAATGCACAAACGTTTGGTGGTTTGGCACACGTCTGTTTGGGAAGCGCTGTCGGTACAACCTCACAGCAGCTCTTCCGTTTCCATTGGCAGCCCCATACACCATATGCATGTCAGCCACCTCAGCAGTCGTGAAGCGCTCCATGTTACGCGTACTACGTCCTATTTAAGAATGCCCGCGGCAAGCGCGAGTCTAGCCCACTTCACCTTTTAGCCAATTGCAGCGGCGCCCTCTCGCGCCGAATGGTGACGTCAGCGGACGTACACTTATAAAAGAAAAGGGTTTGTCTTGGTGTTGCCTATCCCCCATTACAATTTGTACGGAAAGTTTTCAAACACCCTGTGTATATATATATATATATATATATATATATCGGGTGGCCCAAAAAACACGCCCTGAGATTTGAACATCAATAACTTCAAAAATATGCAGTTCACACTTTCAAAACTTACAAAACTTTTACCTCAATCTTTCGATAAGCCATCATAAAAATTTCAGACCTCTACATAAAATATTTTTTCTCCAGCTGAGGACCAATGAGGTATAGTGAAAAAAACGAATATCATAAACTGAGAAAAAAAATTTATTCACATCTTATCAACAAATATGATCAATATAATCCGCCGTCCTGCTTACAAACTAATCTTAACCTTTTCTTCCACGGCATGATACATTTTCTGATTTCTGCTAATGTTATTTTGTCCCAACATTCGATTATTTTTTTCTTTAGTTGCATTTCTGTAAACTTTTCTGTTTGGCCTTCATAAATCTCTGCTAGAGTGTTCCATATGCAATAATCCATGGGATTGCAATCAGGTGATTGGGGGGACCAGTCGTTTTTTCCAATGAAAATCGTTTCCATAATACAGACGCCGACAATCAGGCAAAAGATTCTCCTCTAAGAGATTTACATAGGTTTTTTTGGAAAACCGACTCTAGTGGTAAAGTCTCGATGGAGGAATGTCTTTCTTACGCCGACCATAAACAACATCGTTCCGGGAGTTTCGAGCAATCTCGATGTGAAATTGCTGTCACGTCTTGAAACACGGATCATTTTAAATGCTTTAAGTCCTACCGTTCTCTGCATTCTTTGTATGGAACGTCGACTGTTACCTAAATTTCTTGCAATTTTCCCTCTGAGAGCAGTGTGACCCAGGTCGATCCTCCTGAAATAGGCTCATCATTTCGATCATTGCTACATTGTCTTCAGTGTAAACTGTTTTAGGCCGACCACTTCCACGCTTCCGTGCCGTAGAACCGGTTGCTTTAAGTTTTTTAATTATTCTATTCACAGACTTAACATTACAAGTTATTCCTGGAAATTCCCTCAAAATTCTTGCCCCAGTCCATCTTTTTTCCAAGAAACACTTTTTCAATCACCATTAGTATGAGTGTATGACCCATAATTTGAAGGGTAAGTTTAAAAAACAGTATTTAAGATGGGTGTAGCATATATCATCTGACTTTTTTCAGAGACTACCAGATTATCCATAGGCGAAGGAAACTACTACAAGTCTTAGAATAGTTACCAGGTACAGCTATACACATTTAGAATTTGTTATTCATTTTTTTCACCATACCTCATTGTTCCCTCAGCTGTGGAAAAAGTATTTTATGTAGAGGTCTGAAATTTTTATGATGGCTAGCAGTATGACCGCAAAATGGGAGAGTGCAAGAATGTTGCAATACAATTGCAAATGTTGATCAATGGTGCAAGATGTTGCAAAGGAGTATGCACCAAAGGTGGGAGGGGGTTATGCAATGAAGGGGAGAGGGTTATGCAATGAAGGGGTTATGCAACAAATCAATGCTGCAAAGGGGGAGGGAGGGGACTTCGGGGGTAGAAGGGAGGATGACCTCCCCCCAAAGGGGTAGCCTTAACCTAAGAGAGGGAGAGAAAGGAGAAGGAGGAGGGTCTTTGGGGGAGAAGTTGGGATGTCCTCACCCCCCAAAGGGAAACTTAACCTAAGCCTTAACCTAAGAAGGAGAGAGAAAGTTCTTTATTCCACCGGAGTCTGACGCATTATGAACGTCCACGGACCAAGTAGCGGTCATATAGAGGGTTGTGAGTTGCCAGATACCACTTATTTATATATGGAGGGGTTACCAGAGAACATTTATTTACACGAGTTGCCAAATATTGTGTTTTAATTATGTTCAGGTATACCTTATTAGGGTGAGTTGCCAGCTTGCGCCATTTATTTTAACTTATTTAGACCAGTTTCCACTTATTTATTTATTTATTTAAAGGCAAGAGCGACTTTCTCCTTAAAGTTTTGAAGTTGTTCAGCAAGAGAACTAATTATTTAAACGATTCTCAATATTGATAATAAAAGAAATACACTAGACAATTAATCCATGGCTTAGCAAAAGTAATCGTTCATCTTAATATTAATAATAAAAGAAATACACAGGACTCTTTATATTGTACATTATTCCAATAACATATTCTCTAAGAATAATATTTAATTTATTTATAATTTACTTATAATTCTAACAACTTAGAATGTATGCTGTGTCTATTTACTTTTGACAGTCCTTTTCTATACACCTTCTATATTTTTTATAAACCAAAATCCGCGAAATAAAGAAGAGGATTCCTTTATTCATTTGTTTTCAAACTAATTTCAAACAAAAATATCAATACACACCTTATATATATATATATATATATATATATATATATATATATATGCGCCTCTGTGGTGTAGTGGTTAGCGTCGCTGACTACGAATCCATCGGCCCCGGGTTTGAGACCCGACGCCAGCCGGCGCGCAGCAAAACCCAGCTGTTCATCCTTCCACACAATAAAAAGAAAGTGGTTGGTAGATAAATGGGTACCCTAGGTGGCCTAGTGGTTAAGACGCTGGGCTGCTGATGGGGCGTGGTTCGGATTCCACGTTAAACTGGTCTAAAGTGGAGTGAAAAGCTTGACCTTCGTCAGAATGAACAATTTGGGCGGAAGCTAACCAAAGGTTACCAAAGGTATATAAAAGAAAAACAATAATTATTTTAACTAACTTCACCTAAAGGGTCTATTTACTTTTGTCATTCCTCTGTATATATATATACAAGATGTGTCTTCACAATTTCGTACATTTTTTTCGTTCATTTTAATATTAATTCATTCTTTACAGTATACTAAATTGACAATAAACCCTTTAGATATTCTACAAGAATAATATTCATTTCACCTATAATTCGAAAAGAAGGCATTCGTTAAAACTTTTTATTCGAGGAATGGAAGAAAACATGGTATAAGCTCGAAACAGGTGAATCGCTGACCGCAAAGGCTGACCGCAAACTGGTTACATTGGAATGTGGGTCAAACCACATCCGTCTATCTGATTTTCCTCCGCTGACTACATATATTATAATTGTCATGCTTATTATTATACAGGTTTTCTTGCACAATTTTTTGAAAAGAAAAAAGCATCAATTTTTTATAATTATATTGGAACTCATTTATCGAGCTGGTTTATGATGGCCGTAAGTAGTCACAGCAAAATTTTAAAAATATATAAATAAAGGAATGAAAAGAAAAACAAAAATATTTATAATTTCTTTATTATACAGTAAAATGCTCTCGATAAGATCGTAAAGGGAAAATTTGAAAAAAAGAGAATCAACAATTCATTTTATTAAACTGTAAAACATAATTGATTCCTTGTGCAGATTTTGTCGGTGAGCCTCTGGTTCGGTCCAGCATGCTAGCACCTGAACCTAACCTAACCTATGATTCAGACCATAGATTCTCTGGAAGATAATGGAGAATATATTTAATACACAGATTTTCAAAAGACCTTTTAGAGACAGAAGGAAAAAATATACATACGAGGAATATATGCAATAAATTCAGACCATAGATTCTCTTTGTAAGTGGAACCTAACCGTGGTGTGAATTACAGTAGTAATAATAAGCTAAATCGGTTTTCTTTCTCCCCGAATTGTTCATTTTTACAAAGATCAAGCTTGTCACCCGCCTTAGACCTACAGTTTAACGTTGAATCCGAACTACTTTTCTTTGCGTGTAGTTTGTGAGGTATCATCTCCATAGTCATTGTCGCTGTTATTGAAATAAAATGACTGAATGAAAAAATGGAAAGGTTTATTATTATTATTATTATTGCGATGATTCGATTAAGCTTATCGCTCCTGCTCTCGAGGATGAAGTCGTGAGTTGGCTTCTTTTACTCTCCACTTCACATAGGTACACCCGGCTTATCGGGGATTGTATGTACCAAGAAATTACAATGTCACCATCCGGATTCGATCTCTCAACCACCGATCAGCACCCCAGCGTCTTAACCACTAGGATACCTAGGGCGCCCATTTATCTACCAACCCAACCAGACATTCATTTTCACGAGCTAAACACAATTTAATCACACTCATACGCGAGAATTTGCAGGTAAAGAGTCAAGACGAATATATGAACCACAGTTGAGGATCGAATAGTATGACCACAAATAATAATAACGTAAAATATTGTCGTGATAGAGATGGCAAATGTTGATCAGTGTTGCAAAGGGGCGAGAGATATTGCATAAAGGGGTGCGTTCTAAAATGGGAAAACCGCGAATAGTATGGGCGCAAATATTAATGCAAATATTGTCAAGGTAGAGATTGCAAGTGGCAATACACGATGTGAGCATTAAATCTACGGAGAGAAGAAAAAGACACCATTAGTCGACCAATCAGGACGTCCAAAGCGTGGACCCGTAATATTGGTGTTACACAAATTTATCATAGCCCCGCCCTGTTACATTGACAACCAATCATTAAACTTACGAACCGCCTATTAGTCTTTTGGGGTGGTGCTTGGAGATCATGCATATAAAAGGAAATATTTTCAGCTGGGAGTCACTAGTTATTTTCACCAGTGAATAAACATTCCCTCCGCCATGATTCAAGAACTTTACAGTTTACCGGAATTATATCAAGAGGGTTACATTGTAGCGTTGTCCACAATTAATCTTTTTAACGCGGCTGACCGGGATGGATTATTTCCAACACAAACCGTTGATGATATTTGCAATGACGCTCCTTACGATCCGACGCAAAGGACTGCCATAGAAATGTAAGTGCCTGTAATTTTATTTTTTGTAGCCAATTATTTGCAAACTTGTTATTTATTTAATGTGCCTGTCATTAGGAGAAAGAGCACTGTTCTGGATTATTTCATCATATATATGGAGGATTGTAGTAATTCATCTCATCACATTAAAAATGCTTCATTTAGGCATCCGCAATTAGTATGCAATTCAATTAATATTATGCTAAAGTCCTGTTTTTGATTCATTGAATTTTTTATAGCAATCTTTTGCATGTTTTAAATAATTTTATAAATTTCGTAATAAATCTTATTCGGCATTTTCTCTTAAAGGAACTTCTCTGAGCGGTTCAAAGATATCGTCACATTGTAATACTCTTACTATATGTATACTCTGCATATGTTTTAAACAATTGGGTTTTTATTAAAAAAGATTTAGTATGAACTAATGAATTATTCTTTCTTCTTTAACGTCCGATGAGGATTTGACACGTGTTATACAAACTTTTCGTTTTGAAGAAACCCATATCGTGGACCTGAATACGGAGGTAGAAGATTTACCGAGCAGTCAATCCAACGATTGTCACATCATTAGCGAAATAATGTAAGTATTTTATGTTTCGATCTTTTTTTTCGGGGAAGAAGACAATGTATTTTCATCAATTTATTAAATAAAAGAAATCATGTTTTTAGTACAATAACGACCTTTAACTACAGAATATACAAACTAACATTATAGGTTACAAATATATATATGCACGAACAAAACATCATACTATACAAAGAGTACGCATAATCGGAAAACGGCTTTTAATCTGTCTGCATACCATTTCGTCGTTTCGTTGAGTGCGACACGGGTCGAATAATTTTTTAAAAATTGTAAATTCTTTACCACGTGATATATGCATGAGAAATGAAAGGCCGTACATCCCACACGTATTACTAAAATATCCTTGTAGCCGAAAGGGATTCCATACAACTTCGAAGATATGCAACTGATCGAGAAATTTTACAATAACAGGGTCACTCCAGGGTTGAGTGCCGAGTGAATCAAAATAGTACATGCGGTCCCTATTTTTAAAATAGATTTCAAACCAATGAATCCCTTCACTACCAATACCATCTGTGTTCACAATAAGGCTACCGCAATTTCTCGTAGATGGCAATTTTAATGTTTCATCACAAGCACCTGCAATATAGGCCAGATTACTATATGCTCTCGCGCAAAGAGGAAACACAGAGTCTGATGAATAATCCATATCCATACCCCCTCCCAACGCAATGCCATTAATGTATAGAGTTATATTTTTAAGGCCGAAATTCTCGAATTTAAAGGCACTCTTTTTATATTTTCCATTCACCGAAGCATGGTCCTGCATCCCGATTAATATCCTTTTAGGTGGAGTTTAGTAAATTTTTCTCAATTTCTATTTGTTTTGGTGAACTTAATTTCACTCGCCGTACGCGGAGGTATGTCTCCATAATGTAAATCACAAAGGGTTTTGCTCCTTCTTCTTGATCAGCATCCAGATTTAAACAGATCTCAGGATTCGTGGGGGTGAGCTTTATTTTCATATCAACCCCGTTCACAAGCAACTTCTGGAATGTGAAGTCTGTTTGCAGGCGTCGAAGACACTCATATATCTTCTTTTTAGAATTTTTAAATTTGTCCTTTATACTACTTTCGTCTTTAGCTTGATAATATCCCTCGGCACTCAAAAAGGTATCCTTTGCTTCTTTGGAAAAGTTCAGCACATTTTCCAGATAGGATCGTAGGTGGTAGTACCCCGTTCCTGCCGAAATGTTGAAATGATTTAAATAAACGTCACACTGGTTGAATAAGGAGTGCAAAAAGTTTGTTTTAGGGTATACAGCATATTTGTCATCACAATCCGTTCCATCAGAATGGGCTATACGTAGTTTAGCGTACATGTGCACAGAGCTTTGATCAAAAAAGTATGGGCCTGAGCTAGGTATCACGAATTCTATAGGGGCACTCCGTGAACTAACTGTGTTTAAAGGGTTAACTGTAACAAAGTCACTGTGTTCAATAGAAACTTGAGTTGGAGGCATGTCAAAGAGGGACCGCTCCGATTTACAACATTGTGAACTACACGGATGGATGAAGCGTGTCCTTAGCTTATATCAGTCAAAAAAATGGTCAACCACAGGTTTCGTTCGCTTAGAGCACTTCTTTTTTGATATCCTTCTTTTTTGATATTCCGGGTTTTAAACTCTTTACTAATGATAGGATACATAGGATTGGTGCCGGCGTTTGCGATATGCGTTGGAGTTAGGGCGCGTAGTATTAGTTTTAATTTTGTTGTTGTTTATAGAACTCCCGTTCAACCCCTCGATACCGATACTAGATTTTACTCACTTCTTGTAACTATATTGACAATCGGAATAGTATAATTGTCGGAGACTTTAACTGCCCTAATATTAATTACTAGACTTTTACTGGTAATGAGGAGGGTTTGAGATTCATTGAGTTCATGGGAGATACTTTTTTACGACAGATGGTTACCGAACCAACGCGCGGTGACAATATTTTAGATTTGTTGATGACGAACGGCGAAAATATAGTCGAAGGTTTAGAAGTAGGTGAGAGTTTAGGATGTAGTGATCATCAAATTCTTAGGTTTAAGTTATTGATAGAAAACACTAAGGATAGTAACGTAATAGAAGTCCCTGATTTTTGTAGGGCTAATTTTGATAGTTTTTCGGATAGGATGAGAGTAGTGGACTGGGATAATTTATTTATGGGTAATGACAAAAATTTGCATTGGGAGGCGTTTAAAGAAAGTTTTATGAATATTGAAAGAGGTTTATTCCTCGTAGGCCCAAGCGCGCTAGAAATCATTGTAGGCCCAAGTGGTGGACTAAGGAAATAGGCGAGTTCATGAACGAGCGTAACAGAGCGTATATACTTAATAAGCGCAATGGCATGGCAGCTAACTTTAATAGAGATATCGAGTTTAGACGTCAGGTTAAAAGCTCAGTTAGGAATGCTAAGCGTAATTTAGAGATACTTATAGCTGCGGATAGTAAACATAATCCAAAAACGTTTTTTGAATACGTCAATAATCGTAAGCCGATAAAAGATAACATAGGCCCTCTAGTGGATGTTAACGTCGCTTTGGTTTCTGACGCTCAGGCGATGGTGGGTATTTTCAATAACTTTTTTGCAACAGTTTTTACCGGAGAAGACGTAAATAATGTCCCCGACGTGGACGGTATCGTTCCATTTAGTAGCGAGACTATTTTGGATGAAATAACTGTTTACGAGGGTGAGATTGCGCATTATATCGATAGGCCAAAAGATAGCAAGGCTCTAGGCCCTGACGCTTTTTATCCCAGACATTTGAAAGATTTGAAAGGCGTTATTGTAAGCCCCTTAACGAAGATTTTTAGTCAGTCACTCGAAACGGGGATTATTCCTGAAGACTTCAAATTAGCTAACGTCACGCCCATTTTTAAGAAAGGCGACCGCATAGTAGCTAGCAATTATAGGCCCATTAGCTTAACGTTAATTGTCGGTAAACTATTGGAATCCGTAGTCGAGATTTGATTAATAGTAGTCAGCACGGGTTTCGATGCAATAGATCTTGTTCAACTAATTTGTTAGAATTTTATAACGAAATAGTGCGCGAATACGATAGGCATAGAGCGGCTGACGTTATATATTTAGATTTTAAAAAGGCGTTCGATACAGTTCCGCATAGAAGATTAATTGCGAAGGTTAAAGCGCACGGTATACGCGGTCAGGTAACTAACTGGTTTGAGGAATGGCTTCGTGCTAGGAGACGGAGGGTCGTTGTTAATGGTAGTGAATCGGGGTGGTTGGATGTACGTAGCGGTGTCCCACAGGGTTCAGTGTTAGGCCCATTGCTATTCGTAATTTACATTAACGACATAGATGTAGGATTGACCAGTAACGTGTCAAAATTCGCCGACGATACTAAAATAGGCGGTAAGGTTGTTAACAAGGACGATAGAAATAGGCTCCAAGACGATGTAAATAGGATTATGGAGTGGACAGATAAGTGGCAGATGCAATTTAACGTAGACAAATGTAAAGTTTTGCATACAGGTTCTCGTAACAATACAGTAATTACACGTACACGATGGATGATAGAGAGTTAGCGAGCGTTGACGAGGAAGTAGATTTAGGCGTACGCGTATCTAAGAATTTAAAAGTTAGTAACCAGTGCCTGCAGTCTTGCGCAAAAGCTAATAGGATGTTAGGCTTCATAGCGCGTAATTTCGAATTTAAATCGAAGGATATTATATTGCCCCTTTACAAGTCCCTAGTCAGGCCTCATGTAGAATATGCCGTTCAGTTTTGGTGCCCGTATTTGCGTGAGGATATTGATAGGTTAGAAAGAGTTCAGCGTCGTGCCACGAAACTAATTCCGTCATTGCCCAACAAGCCTTATGGAGATAGGATTAAAGAGTTAGACTTGCATTCACTCGAAACTAGGAGATTAAGGGGGGAGCTTATTGAAGTTTTCAAAATTGTTAATAACATCGATAACGTAAATTTTGACAAACTGTTCACTTTCGATAATAGCAATACTCGTAATAACGGATTTAAGTTGCGTGGCAGACGTTTCATTACTAATATCGCTAAAAACTTCCTTACGTTTAAAGTAATTGATAAATTAAATAATCTTCCCGCGTCAGTCGTTAACTCTACCAGCGTTAATATGTTTAATAACCGTTTAGATAGGCATTTTAAAAATATTAACGTTGTTTAAAATAAAAAAAACAATTAGAAATAGGACCTCTGGGGATGGTGGTCGAGGATGAGCCTGTTGATGATTAATGCCAGCTTGTGACATGCCAGCATGTGATGCCAGCAATAAATAAAAAAATAAAAAATTAGACTAACAAGAACGTAGATGTAGCTCGTAGAGTAAACTAACCCACTTTTTGTTATACTCTACCTACTTTTTTTAAATCCTCTCCTTACTTGCATGTCTGTAACTCTCTTTACTTGCATGTCTGTAGTTTGCATGGTATGACAGTGAGTTAAGACTGTGTTTGCATGGTTTGTAAACGTTCTTATTTTACTTCTTTTCATCTTTCACCCCTCTCCTATTCTCTTCGACTATTTTTCCGACTTGTCGGCAGTGGCCGGCGGATAATGATGGGGAGTCTTTCTTTCTCTTTTTCTGAATGAATGTTAACCACGAATGATAGGTTTTGCTACTTACTTAACCCCTTATTCTCCTCTTTTAACCCCCTCCTCTTTCCTTTCTTTCGGGCTAACCTTAGAGTGGATCTTAGGGGCTTTGTTAGCCTTAGCTTCTGTAGATCTGTAGATCCTTTTACGTTTAATGCCACGTGGTGATAATCCCTTCTTCCGGACAGTCCTCTTCTTCTTCCCACCACCACGCATTTTTCTCTTTGCATCTTTGACTATTTCGTCCCGTGTACGCTTTAAGTGTCTTTTTAGAACTTCTTTAGGTTTAGCCCCAGCCAATATGTCTTCTGCTGTGTTAAGACCTGATTGTTAAGAACTGATGCTCCACTATATTGCTTTAAATATAGCATATGTCTGGGGGTTTATAGCCGTCAACCATTTGCTCCAATTTCAACTGATACATTAGGCTGGACAAGTCGTGTTGTGCCTCGTGAAGTGTATCTCTTTGGATGACTGATCGATATCTTCCACCGGTCATAATTTTGAACACTCTTTGGTCTTTAATATTTCGGTTTGTCTGCGATTTTAGGGCCACAGTGCATGTATGGGGATCATTGTTTACGATTTCGTATACTAAATCGCCCGTAAGATTTGAGCTTTTTAAACTTACGTTTAAGTCTCTCACAACATCCTCGGCCTCTCCATAGTGACCCGGTCCTAGTGTTACTTCTGTACTGTAATACCGTGCATCCTCAGTCAGGGCGGTACGCATGGTTTCATCCCGAGTTACCCCGGCTTTTTCACACTCATTACAGTCTCTAAGAATCGTAAAAACGGGTTCTTTATAATTAATATTTAAAAAAAGAGTATTCAACTGAATTTCGCATATACCCACCACATACGTATCACGACCCAATTAAGTGGGTCCGTGGAGTTCTGTTACAAAGCTGGGTAGTGTGTTGTTAGGGTGTACAGACAGGGACGAGGAGGACGGGAGTGTGACGAAGAAATGGTTAGGCGCAATGTTGCATAATATTTAAGCTTCATTATTGCATCAGCTTTTATATAGCTGTTGAAGCTTTCTGGGTATCCTAGCCACTTTACCAGGTACATTTTTCTCCTTACACAATATTTCCTAATTAAATGTCACTTTCTGCAACTCCTCGCTGTAAAACCCTCCTGCGATTTCTTCCTCATTCAAATCTTCTACGTAATACATCATTATCTCGTCTTTAGATTTCATAGCCCTAACTTTAAAAATCTCGCGTGTCCATCCTTGCTCAAATCTCTTCGCGAATTTATTTCCCGAACGCGACAGCCTTATATAATCATTGATTTTGAAATGTATAGAGTGAGGTGGTGGTGCTCTCTCTCTTCTCACCTCTGGGCGCGTACCTCTTTCTAAAACTTCGTTAGGTGTTGTCCAAATCGTGCGATGGTGTGTAGTAGCTGATATTAAACTCTGTCAACATGTTCTGACAAACTCGGCGTAAAAATTCTTTCCCCAAATCCGTACAAAAATAGTCAGGAACCCTGTTTTCTTTCAACATTAACGTTTTGGTGGCTTTAGCAACTGTTTCAGGCGGTTTATTTTTCAGAGGAATTAGCCACAGATATCTAGAGAATACATCTATTACGAATAGGATGTAGCGGTAACCATCGTTATATACTGAATATCTTTGCACGTCTGTTAAATGTGCTTGCCAAATAGAGTCAATCGAAGCAGCTGTTGTCTTGGCTGTTTTAAGCTTTTTTCTCACAGGTTTATGAAGTGTATGAGCATCCTGCTCCCGCAAAAAACTCTCAACATCTTTTTTCCCTACTCCGTAAACACTTCTGTACAGTCTATCTACGCTTCCGTAGGAGGCTGGGCTAGAAATATCATAATAGCATCTTCTTAATATGTTAGAAATTTGCGTATTTTAGATGAACGTGGGTAGCGTTAATCGTTGTTTAACCTCTTCTTTCTCTTCAGAGGTGTTACCGCCTGGGGTGATGGCCTCTTCAATTGTGTCACGTGCGATGCATGTTCCAAGTCTTTTAACCTGTTCAGATTTCCTATCATTGTTTTGGGAACATTTATTTGTTGTAGTCTTGCTTTAATATGCTTCCATCCTGATGGTGAGGGCCTGTCCCACTTTCTCACCAGATCATGGACGATGTCTACGATTTTCGATCCCTGTACCTTTGCTCCTTCCACAATGATCTTACCTGTATCGGTCCATTGTACAGTGGGATCCTCATTCAATAGATTATAAAGACTTAAACCTTTATTCCTCAATGTATGTGGGAGGGTGCTTTTTAATGCATGCTCGACATATTGTGTGGCCGACCCATTAATCTTTGGTTGGTCAGTTCTATCGTCGGACACAGGTCCTATGTCACCATGTCCATCGTTCCCCGTGCTATGCCTAATAACCACGGGAATCTCTATCGGGTTCTTATAATTTTCGTACTCGTGAAGAAATTTCTGCAGAACTTCTTGATATAAGATTCTTTTCTCATCAGTTGTTTTTTCACTGTTTAATAGGGTTAGCAATTCGCTTTCCATTCTTTTAAGCCTGCTTTTACGGGGATCTAGATACGTGTCTGGATTCTTTGAACTTTGCAGTGAAGCATACACCTCGTGTAGAATCACTGCCACTTTCTTCATTATCTTACTCTAGTCAGTAAAGGCCCCAAAACTAAAAATACGATGGGGAGGAATGAGCCTCCTCTTTCTACAATAATTTGTTTTTTCTTCCTCACAGTTTGACTTTTACGAGCGAGTGCACGTGTTATGTTCTTGAAAGGCGTAGGCGAGCCTTCTGAGGTGGTTTCATTGATAAATTGCAATTTATAACATTAAGACAGATTTCACAGATGCATTTTAAAAAGTCGGAGTCGATATTTTTAGCAAACATCTGCTGCATTGCCCGGGGCAGTCGATGATAGATTTTTATTAATTCATGGTATTTCTTTAGCCTCTTTGTCATTCTGGAATATACACCATTTCATGCTCGTTTGAAAATATATTCGTTCTTAGAAGCACCCTAAACGTGTTTCGCGGGTGAAGGTCGCAAAGCAAATATCTGTAACGCAGGCTTGTAGCTTCTTTATAAATTTCCAAAAACTCCTTACGCTGATTCGGGAACATGTGATTGCCTAATACCCCAATTTGTGATACATCTGTACGTTGCGCGAATAAGACTAGATATTGTGTATTTAACGACACATCGCGCATGTATCTATTTTTGAAAAATAGATTCTGATTGATGAAGAACACGCTTATGTTAAGATGGTGAGAAAATACTGTAAATGTCTCGGCAAACGTTTCATCCATCTCCAACATGAGATCGTCAATTACAATGACTGTATGTTCATTTCCCTTTAACGAATTAACGTCATATACACCTTTGTGGAACAAAATATCATCTTGGTACTCGTTGAACACTGATTGATTCGTCGAATAGCACCATATAACTTTATGCACAAATTTTGAGAACATCTCTCCCTTTTTTTTAATGATTTTAAGCATAAACACAGTTTTACCACATCCTGTCGGTCCAGATATAATACATGTGGATGGGCTCGTGAACCTAAATTTTTCTACAGAATCCATTTCTAACACGTCAGACTCCTAAGTGGATCATTTACAAAATATAATAAATATTTAAGTGATGACCCTTATATTCTACAGTCTTGCTTTTCTCTTCTCCCACAGAACCGTGAATGACGATGAGGTACAGCACCCCATCATCGATATTACAGATGACTCCGACGAGAGTGTAGTTGTGGTCACAGAATCCATCCCTTTGACGAATCCTCACCAGAGATACCTGTAGCACGCCCCAATTCAAAGTGGAGGTATATGAAGAGCCCACGACGTCAGGTATAAGGCGCACAAGGATTGCGCCGGTTGTTAGACCCCCAGTAATAGAGCCTCTACCCTCTACATCTTACGACACAACCCCCACAATAGTACCTTCTCAAATATATCCCCTTATTCCTGTTCAATTCAGGGTACATCTTCCACAGCCACAACAGCTTCTCTGTTCTGTTGAGGATGGCATTACATTCGAGTTGGTGCGCACCGCTAGCCCCAATCCAGCTTTGACTAGAATTCGGTATATAGTCAGGGTTGATCCTAGATCCATGTATAGCAATGGTGTTGAACACGGACTACGGCGCATAGTTGAACGTATTGTAGAGTTTGCCCTTCAGAACTGCGACGAACGTGAAGTCAGGACGAGGCTGTCCTTCGGATTCGGGTTAGATGACGGAGATGTAGATGATTCTTGGGTAGTAATACCGTTCAGACTCTTGGCAGATATAGAGTATATAGGGTCTAGGACAACTGGCCGCGGCCAACTAGCCACAGCCCAACTCACCACGGCCAACTCGCCGTAGCCAACTGGCCGCAGATATAGGGAATAAGACAACTCGCCGTGATATAGAAAAATTATTTTTTTTTTTATGAAAATTGTGTGTAATAAAACAAGTGTGTTAAAATTGCTTTATGAAAGTACTTTATTGGAGTACAAAAAATAAAATAAGGATAAAAATGCAAATATCTATGAAAAGTTATGGGCAATTCCCCTAAGGTATTCAACAAAATTTCGACTGTCAAATTTACTGACAACTGATTTTATCCTTGCATCTGCTTCTCTGAATTTTTTTAACTTGACTGGAGGATTTTGCCCTGCAATCAGCTGCTCGTAATATAGATCTCTTCCTCGTTGAACTTTTTTCAAACCATCAATAAATTTCCAAATCGTAGGATGTTGCATTCCAAGTTCATTTTGCAGTCTTCGGTGCGCAGCTTCTGCGTGATTGTTAGTCCTGTCTTCGTCATTCAAGCAGCGTTGATAAACATTCCACATTTCCTGTGGAAATACACACGCATATATACATATATATACATATATATATATATATATATACTAGCGGAGCGACCCGGCGTTGCCGGTGGATGTTGAACGCTATATATATGTGTGTGTGTGTGTACACACAGTATATGCCCGGTTAGGTCAACTGAATGCCCGATTAGATTAATTGAATACCTGGGTACGTTAATTGAATGCCCGATTAGGTTAATTGTACGTCCTTGACGATTGGTTATGTTGAGTCGTGATATGTTCGTTAAAGCTAACGAAAATATCACGACCTAACCTAACCAATCGTCAAGGGCGTACGGTTGACCTAACCGGGCATTCAACACCCAGGTGCACAGCCTCTAAAATTATATTTAGAATAAAAAATTTAAAACTATAAAATTATAAATTATAAAATCTGGCCACCGCGGCCAGTTGGCTACGGCGAGTTGGTCGTGGTGAGTTGGGCTGCGGCTAGTTGGCCGCGGCCAGTTGTCCCATTCCCGAGTATATATTAGGCCGTATAATGCAGGCCTCTCAAAGTAGTAATAGCCTTCAATATGGACAACTTCACGGTAAATATTGACTGTGTTCCGTGTTGCGGGTCATAGTGCCACACCTTATACCCTTAACTTCAATTCTCAGGCTATTTATAGACGGCATATAAACGTCGATCGTGGTTGCGGCTTCATAGCAGTAGTCTTAGCTCGTATGTTTACTGTACTAAATACACGGACCCAAAAAATTTAGTTGCCTACGGTAGTGGAGCGTGCCCGTAAACTAGCTGTAGACTGTAAACTTGAGTTTGATTGTAATATGTGTCCTGAGGAGCTGAGAAGGGTAGAACAGGAAATGAATGTTCGTATAGTTGTATTTGGATTGGATGATCGTCGTAGGAGTGTGTATGTTTTTAAAAGCAGTGTGAGAGATCGTACAAGACCCCTACTTATTTTAGGGTTGTCAGGAACAACGTATCTCCCCATCCGTAATATAAGGAACCTTTACGCGAGTTATGATAAAAGTCGAAAATATGGACGACATCATGATTTGTGTAAGGGGTGTATCGAGTTTGCGGATGATACAGTGAAACATTGTAAAGATTGCCACATGGTATGTGAGCAGAGTAAAAGCTCCAAATGTGAAAGCCGTGTAGTTGAAGCTGAGCAGAGGGATTGTGATCTGTGTAGACGCACATTTTTCAATACTAACTGTTTTGAGCTCCATAAATCAATTAGCACGTGCAGGAAAATGAGAATCTGTGAATGTGGTATGTTTCACATGATGGATAATTGGGGAAAATTCACGCATAAATGTGATGAAATTCACTGTTCTACATGCCATGAGAAATATAAGGCGGTTGGAGTAAAGCATGTATGTTATATGAAAGACGCTAAACCTAAAAATAGCCCTTGTATAATTGTGTACTACGATATAGAAACATACATAAACGCTGAAACCAAAGAGGTTATTCCACATTTACTTGTTAGCCAGACTATCTGTGATGAGTGTATGGAGATCGAGTGTGATGAGTGTCACAAATGTGGTAAACGGACAGACGTTTTTAAAAAGATTGCCCACGATAGCCCTGTGAAACTCTTTCTATCCTCTATTGTCAAGTTAGCGGGCAAGTTAAAAAAAATGACTGTGTATATTCTTGCCCATAACGGGGCAAAATTTGACACACAGTTCCTTTATAAGGAGTTCCTTGAACACGAGTCATCTGAGATATTTACAGGTGATCCCTTGAAAAGAGGCAACAAACTAATACAGATGCAAATAAGAGGTAATGTGCAGTTTAAAAACACTTTATTATTCACACCTTGTAAATTAGCAAAGCTCCCTAAGGTGATGGGTGTAGCCGCCGAAGTTTCAAAAGGATATTTCCCTTACACATTCCTTACGAGCGAAACTTTAAATTACGTAGGACTACCTCCACGCAAACATTACTTTAACTATGAATGTATGAGTACAGATGAACGTCAAGATTTTGACCGTTACTCCAACAGTTTTAGTGAAACTAATCCTAACAATATAGCTGATGAATGTGAGCGTTATTGTGTGAATGACGTACGTGTACTTAGAGTATGCTTTCAAGCCTTTAGAAGGATGTACATAGGCCGTTTCAAATGCGATCCGTTGCAAGTCGCAACCACGATCGCCTCATTATATTTTACGGTGTTCAAGAATATCTTCATGCCTAAAGACACCTTAGCCGTTATTCACAGAAACAATCCCCGCAGTTTTTGGCACAAGGCTATTTACTGGCTCATACACATAGAGCAGCAGACCGGTTTAGACATAAAGCATGCCCGCAACACGGGGGAAGTACCCATTAAGGTTAATGGCCGTGTTTTTGGGGTTGATGGTCTAAGTGAAAACCGTGTCACTGGTGAGAAGACTGTGTACTCCTTTAACGGTTGCTGGTGGCACGGATGCCACCCTCGATCAAATTATAGGCTCCCAGTTCACTCACAAAGTCTTGTGGGAGCATGAATATGATGCACGGATGGAAACAGATGAACAGTACCGTGAAGAAATAAGGACCATCAAACGTTCAATTGTGTTGGATCCTCTCAAATGCGGTGATAGCTTGTTCGGAGGGCGTACAAATCCCTTCAAGCTATACTTTCCACCTACGCAGGGCATGAAACTCCATTACTACGACTTCTGCTCTTTATATCCCTACGTGGTGAAGAACAATCCGTACCCCGTGAGTGTACCTCAGAAACTGGTGGGACCTCTCCTCTCCACCATCGAGGTGTTCTCAACAAATTTGAACGGGTACTATTTCGGCCTTTCTTTCGTAGATGTGCTCCCCCACGCGATTTATGGATTCCGATCTTACCCGTCATTATAGACCACAAGCTTATGTTTCCCCTGTGCGTGAAGTGCGCAGAGGAGAACAATGGGGAATGTAATCATGCAACCAACCAGCGTAAGATCAGAGGTGGATATTCAAGTCCAGAGCTGGATCTAGCTGTTCGCCATGGATACAGAATATTGAAGGTATATGAGGTGTGGAGGTTTCAAAAGCTACCAAACCTTTTCACGCCACATATAAACGCTTTTTTGAAAGATAAGGTAGAAGCATCAGGGCATCCTCGAGGAGTTGATACCGAAGATGAAAAATCGGCTGATATTCAACGTTACCGTGACCGTGAAGGTATACAGCTTGACCGTTCCCAAATTGTAAAGGACCCAGGCAAGCGCTTTAGCGCAAAGTTGTGTCTAAACAGTCTTTGGGGAAAATTTGCACAGAATACTGGCAAAGGGAACGTTCATTTGACACAAAGTTATAGTAAAGTCTGGGATTATGCCAACGCTCCCGATAAAGAGGTCATGGAGAGTGTGAATGTAGGTAATACTTACATAATAAATTACAATAATACCGAATTGGCCACAGATACCTCACGGGTTACAAACATACCTGTAGCCAGCTTCACAACCGCATACGCACGCATCAAACTTTGGGGTCTATTGCATTCTCTTGGGCGGAGGGTTTTGTACGCCGATACAGATAGTGTGATATTCACAGAGAGGGAGGGTGAATACATGCCCCCTATTGGTGAATTCCTCGGGGAGTTAACAGATGAGATCAAGGATGAGTATGGAGACATCGCATACGCAGACTCTTTTGTCTGAACAAGGCCAAAAACTTATTGGGTACGGGTGAGTGTGGGGGAGGATATGAAATATATCGTGAAAGCTAAGGGTATCACGCTCAACCAGGCGAATCGGCGGGTCGTTAACTTTGATTTGTTGAAGGATCTAGTGTGCTTGGATGACGATGAGGGCGACCAGCCGCCCCAACTAACTGTAGTTACCCACAATTTTCGGGCGCAGAAGCTGGGTGGCGTGAAGGAACTTAGGGGTACAAAGGTGTGCCGTAACAACTATATGAAACATTACCAGGTGCCTGGTACCTATGATACCGTACCCTTTGGATACCATAAGCTTTGAGATGTCTATTGTTAACTTACTTATTACTCGTATTTGTAAATATATATATATATATATATATATATATATATATATATATATATACCTTGAATATTTCGTTTATTAAATAAATCGTGTTTCAATTAGCGTTTCACTTTCTCCTTTGTGTGTGTGTGTGTGTGTGTGTGTGTGTGTGTGTGTGTGTGTGTGTGTGTGTGTGTGTGTACACAGGAGAAAATTCTAAGCTCCGCCCAGCGTGTGTACAGGAGAAAGTTATAAGTTCCGCCCACCTGTATGATTGGTCACGTGACTCCTGCTACTAGCTGGGCATATCTCTTCCCTGCGTGTTCAGTTGATCGCTGCAAGCCTTGGGTCTCAGACGTGCACTTCGCCAAGTGGTGAAAAATAGTAATGGCTACCTTTAATATTGCGTGTTCGACGTTTATGAAGTGGTATTCGGTAAAGTGTGAAGATAAGGTTACTGAATGGCTCCCTATTCCACCCTCCTTCGATACTTTTAAGGCTACATTGAATCGTGCGAAGAAACAAGATGTACAAATACTCTACGGCTATTTTGGCATTGCAGGATTTCGTAGTACATGTGATATATTGAGCTATGTTGTAGGACTAAAATTTATAAAAGCTTACATATACCGTGAAGTAGAAGAAACAACACGTGCAGAAGAGAAGCAACGGATATGGTTAGTGAGTCTTGTTGATGAGTGGTACGACAAGCGATATTATGTCATGTTGCATCATACCGAGTACTCGTAACCTGCGACTGAGTATGTAAATCTTGTCATCATGGAGAATCTTAAGTATTTTTACCACTACATTAATATATATCATGACCAGGTTTGTGGTGAGGTTGTGGCTAAAGGTCTCCGTGAGTATTTAACAGAATTTAGAGATGAGTATCGCATGCTAAGCATAAAGGAAAAATCTGGTCATATGTTTCTTTCAAATAGTGCGCTGGAGTGTGAATAAAATGTGTTTAGTTCGTGAAAAATCCCTATGCAAAAATGTCTGGTGCGTATTCTGGGGAGTGGGAGTGATAAAACATTAAAATCGATATTGCTTCATGTTCATTCAGCTTATGGTGTGACTCACTCCTCCCGTCGAGCCGATCCGTTGCATGTGGCTCATAATCATCTCAGAGCTTGAACCGACTACTGGACGTGCGCTCCTCGAATACGATGGAAATTCCTTTGAGCAGCATTCTCAACGCCATGTCCGATGTGTCCGTGACGAAGTCGTTGCGCGTGTTCAGGCGTAAAACCGATGCCATTAACTATGTACTGGAAACGACTTGTAGACAAACAAACAAACAAACGGAATGTTGTTTATTTAAGTGTTGAGGAGATGAATAGAATCTTCGTGGTAGTTCAGAAGTGGAGTGAGGATCGTTATAAAATTCCAGCTGATGTAGGTACAAGAAGAGAGCAGATTAGTGACACCCCCTCATATGCCGTTGTTTGTACGTTGTGTATAAATAACGATCAGCCATGCATTGATATACGACTGATGTGGAAGAATGCATCTGATAATAACGCTCTTGTCCCTACACGAAACCGTTTCATCCTCGACAGAATGTTTGAATTCGTCGGATTCCGCAAGCTGAAGCCTATATTAGACGGGCGTATTACGGATCTGCTTTATTTTGATACGGTTCTTGAATACGCATACACCGCTCTGCTCGATGGGTTTACCGAGTGTAGGACTGAACAAGGCGAGAATGGTCGAAAGGTGGATGCTTATTTAAAAGTTTTAGACTCTTTGAAATATCATGAACTTTGGTACAAAGCACTTCAGCGGTACAGGGCTGAGCTCACCTACACCGTTCACCATGAAGAACTATTTCTTTATATAATGAGCAGCTCTCGTAACGACTTATAAGAATATTTCAACTGCCGCTATGCAGTGTGAAGAAGAGTTCACGATTGAAAAGCCCGGGACGGTAAAAATAAACCCTCGATTGGAAAGGAGTGTTTATAACCTTGTATTTAATAATGATGTGGTTAAAGATGACCTCTTTGTGCCTGCTTTTGAATGTATTCTCGCCGTATTTAAAGATAACTTGCCAACCGAATGTAAAGTGGGCACAAAATAGTAATGAACGATATGAGGGCCATTTACATAGAGTATAGGTCTCCCTGTAACTTGAGCGGTGAAATATTATTAAGCAATGTTTACTGCGAAGTGCAAAGCAATAATGATGTGACTGTAGACTCGATTACCTGTGAGTTTAGTGTTTTGCGCAGTAGAACAAAGTGAGTGTATTTTGATGCATATTTATTTATGTATATTTATTTGTATATTTATTTGATGTATATTTATTTGATGTATATTTATTTATATTTATTTATCCATCGTTTTGTATTTTTTTTTGTATTTTTAGATTTTAGTTAAGTGCAGTAGAAGATAAAGTGTATGCATTTATTTTCAATATATTTAATTATTTAATATAATTGTGTGTGTGTGTATATATATATATTTATCCTGTACTGTTATATTGATGGTTATACTCCATCGTTTTGTATTATATTATTAAATTTTTTTTATTATATATATATATATATATATATATATTCCTCGTTCATATTTCTTATACTATTATTATTTTTATTGCATGTATTCCTCGTTTGATTGTACATTTACTTTCTATATATTTCTGAATCCAATAATTCGTCTAAATTAACAGAATGATATAATGGCGTTTTATTTAATTCTTTTGAATGTAAACGATATTATTATTTAATTATGCCAAATGGCTGGTTACGCCTTCTAAACCAACTGACGGATTTCTAAGCCAACTGTCAAGAATATATGCTTTAGTTAAATACATAGCGCTATCTGGCAACTCAACCCTAATAATGTACACCTGAACAAGCCATTTATGCCTTCTAAGCTAACTGACGGATTTCTAAGCCAACTGTCAAGAATATATGCTTTAGTTAAATAAATAGCGCAATCCGGCAACTCAACCTGTACATCTGAACAAGCCATTTACGCCTTCTAAGCCAACTGGCGGATTTACACTTTATAAGACAGCGGGCGCTCAGATGAAGTCTTAATATGCGCTTGGCTCCTGCCAGGCGAACACCTTTCTTCTTCTCTCTCCTTCTCCTCTCTTTCTCTTGGGGGATAACTCCGCCTCCAAGTTGTATAACCCTTGTTGCTCTTGCAGCATTCCCCCCTCCCACTTTGTTGCATAACCCCATCCCCCTCATTGCATACCACCTCCCTCTTCATTGCATACCACTCCCCTTTTTGTTGCATACTCCTTTGCACCATCTTGCAACATTGATTAACATTTGCAATTGCAGTGCAACATTCTTGCACTCTCCCATTTTGCGGTCATACTACTATGGCTTATCAATAGATTGAGGTAAAAGTTATGTAAATTCTCGAAGTGTAAACTGCATATTTTTGAAGTTACTGATATTCAAATCTCAAAGCATTTTTTTTTTCCCACCATATATATATATATCAAAGCTATTGACTTCTTAGGGAAGTGTGTATATATATATATATATATATATATATATATATATATATATATATATATATATATATATAGGGTGTTCCAGAAGTCTGGGAGGTGTTTTATTTGGCTCTAACTTTTTTTTTTATTAATTTATCTATTTTTATTTTTTAATTAAAGTACCCTTGCTGCGATTAATGAAAATGGAATCCTGGACAGTGCAACAAAGAGTGGCTATTGTGGAACTTTATTTGACAAACAACTCTTCCATTGTTGCCGCTCAAAGCGCTTTTCGATTAAAATTCAACACACGTTCTGCTCCTTCTGATCGAGCTATTCGACGGTACGTCGCTAAATTTCGTATGGGAAAGGGTCAGGGAGACGAACCACGGACTGGACGTCCTCGGACAAGCCGAAGTCCAACTCTGGTTGAGATGGTTCGTGAAAGCGTTGAGGAAAATCCACATCAGTCCGACAACGCAGCCAGGAATTAAACATTGCAAGAAGTTCCTTACATCGAATTTTAAGAGAGAATATCAATCTTTACTCATACAAAATTCAAATTAAACCACAAGATCATCGGAGTCAGATAACGTACGCTAATGCGATTTCAGATTTACGCAGTGAAAATGGAGATTTTCACTAGATATTAAATTCGTAATTAAAATCGCAAAAAATATATTTTCAAGTGTCACAAATCTTTTTTATTTAATCCCCAAACAAAAAAGTTATAGCCAAATAAAACCCCTCCAAGACTTCTGGGACACCCTTTATATATTTATATATATATTAGTAGTGGACCGGATATCCGCATCCGCATAATTTTTAACATCCGCATCCGCATTTCTGACTGCGGATGTTATGCGGATATTACTTCTAATAAATTATGCAATTTACAATCAAATTAGCTTATAAAGTAGCTTATAAGGCCCAGTCATGCACATTTCATGTAAAGTATTAAAATTATTAATGAACAAACAAATATACATATAAACCTCAAAATATAAATACCTGGTAACACAGAAAATTGAATGAAACTTGTTTCATTGAATTTTCTGTGGCTGAAACTCTTGAGAAAGTTATTATTTTTATCATAATGAAAATATTAATATTAATTTTAATTCTTATGCATTGCCTGCCATGATAGTAATATCAAGAAATTTGAAAAATTGTCATATATTCATAATTCTATATTATATTGATAGATTAACTAAATATCCGCATCCGCATCCGCGGATATTGAAATTAAAGATCCGCATCCGCAGATGTTGAAAAAGAGAAAAACTGACATCCGGTCCACCACTAATATATATATATATATATATATATATATATATATATATATATATATGTGTGTGTGTGTGTGTGTGTGTGTGTGTTAGGGTAGTCCAAAATTTGAGCTAAATTTTCAAATTAGTTGGAAATACTCTCTACATGACTGCTCTTATTCTTTTAGATATGAAGTGATCTTGTGCAAAATATTTAAATTTGTCGATTCAGTACATAATAAGAGGTCGCTATGATTTTCACATTTTCAATTAATTAATTAGCTAATCATTTTCTACCCGCTTCATTTTTAAAGGACGCGGCAGTCACGTCACATTGACTCCGCCCACCTTTCAGAGGATGATGCAATTGTTCGATTTCTTGTATAATGCTGTTTGTGAATTAGACAAATCATTTACGCGTGCATCATTTCAAGTTTAAACTTGTTGGAGGACGGTTTTAAGTTCGTTCAAACTTCAAGAGCATAGGAGTAGTATCTCATGTAAGCATTAAATTCATATATATTAATTATTAATTCATATATATAATTATTAATTCATATATATTAAGTATTAATTCATGTGTATTATATTTATTCAGTATAAATATATATATATATATATAATTATGTTCTTTATATGCAAATTTATAACCGGTAAGAATGTTGCTATTAAATTAAATTATTAAAATTGTAAGGTGTGTATATGTATATATACAGTATATATATATATATATATATATATATGTATATATATATATAAGTTATATATATATATATATATATATATATATATATATATATATATATATATATATCTTGTCTCTTGAAGTTTATTATTTACTTAGCCAAATTTTTAAAAATATATTTAAGAATATCTTCCTACCCATCAACCACTAACCACTGCAATCAATTTTTTTACTTTATTTATTTTGACTGCAATTTTTTACTTTAACACTTATATAATTGTGCTTTGGTGCCAAACGGTTAATGCATTATTTTCTCTCATTTTTCAATTTATGGCTCGAAGTACTCGCTCATCTGCAGAAACGTGGGTTCTAGGAAAGCCCAGCAACGAGTTATCAACTGCAAGGTTACCCACAAGTGGTGAGCTTCGTTTGGTTCAGTTTCACCACCATGAACAGTCCAAGACCTTGAAAGAGAGCTACAACTTGGCCTGCAAAGAGGTCCTGCAAGTATGGCAGAGAGCAAGGATTCCTACACAGCGAGTCGATCCCTGCGTTAGGAAGCTGTCAAAGCTGTACGAAGAGTTCCTTGCGTTGAAGAAAAACCGCAAAACGCAGCTACAAAGCTGCAGAGTGAAAGAGAGCATGTTCCAAGAGACTCTCTCAGAGCTTTTCGACGTTGCCTCGAAGGACGCCTTGAAGGTGATAGACAATGAAGAAGACCGCCAATTCCTGATGAAGCAACGAGAAGACGTCTTTTCCTGCAGTATGGCAGGCCCTGACAAGATTAATTTTGCCAAGGAATACCGCAAGAGATGTCGACAGGAGAAAGATGCTGACAAAGCTCTAAGGTACAAAGAAAGAGAGGCTGTATTCCAGCCTGGACCTGCTGCTCTGCCATCATCCACCACATCCACTTCATCCTCTGAAGAATTCAACGCTGAAGACGATGATTATCGTCCGTTGACTTCGACCGGAAGAGCAGATGTACACTCTCATCCTCCGAAACGAAAATATATCTTCACATCACTAGATGTGGTTGCTGCTCTTGATCGCGTCAACCTTCCCGATCGAGGAGCAGTCTTCGTTGCTGGATCAGTCGCTCAAGCCCTGGGCTATGATATTTCTACAATGACTCTTTCACACAGCTCCATCCGTCGTTCAAGAAGGCAAGCAAGGCAGGCAGCAGCCAAAGAGAATCAAGCTTCGTTTTCTGTCGAAGGACCCCTTCTGCTTCACTGGGATGGGAAACTACTTCCCGACATCGGCGACGCAAAGAAAACAGCCGAACGAACAGCAGTAATCGTTACAGGAAATGGGATGTAAAAACTCCTAGCCGTGGTGCCAAAAATACAACGAGCTACAGGAGAAGAATATGCCAAGGCTTGCATTTCGACGATTGATGACTGGAATCTTCGCGGTGAGATCCAAGGTCTCGTATTTGACACAACTGCGTCTAATACTGGCCTTCACAGGGGAGCCTCTACCATGATTGAAAAAGCAGTAGGGAGGGAACTTGTCTGGATCGCTTATCGACAACATATCCTTGAAGTAGTCTTCTCAAAAACCTGCAACGCACTTCTTGGACCTACAGGTGGCCCGGAAATGACTCTCTTTAAACGTTTTCAGAAAAATTGGCCATCACTTCAAAAGGATTCCTTCATGAAGGCTTCAAACAACCTATTCAGAGATCCAAACATGTTTCAGCTTCGAGAGGAAATGATCCAGCACTTCACAAAGGCAGTGGAGTCTAAACAATCGCGTGATGACTACGAGGAATTGCTACGACTCTACCTCACCTTCCTCGGGTGCAGTGATGAGAAAGAAGTCAAGGTCCAACTCACCATGCACGCTGATGGCCAAGGCCATCTACATCCTCAAACTTTATTTGTTCAAGCATCAACTACAGCTGACAGCACGTGAGACGGAGAATATCACCGAGCTCTCTCTGTTTATCACCTTGGTCTAAGTACGTTTTTGGAACGAGGCCCCCGTCGGAATCAACGCTCCTTTCAACGATATTCTGCTTCTTAAAATCTTGCAAAAGTACCCAAATCAAACCATTTCCAAAGCAGCTCTTCAACGGCACCTGTGGTATCTTGGAAAGCATCTCATCGGTCTTGCATTCTTCGATCCTAGAGTCGATGTTGAGACCAAACGGAAGATGGTCGTAAACCTCCAACGTAACGAGAATACCACTGTTACTCGTCGATTTAAGCTTCAAGGAAACAATGAAGATTTGAATTTGTATGAAATGGTCACCAAAAGGACTGGGAATCTTCAGTCTGTTAAAGAAAAAAGGAAGGAAGGCAGCGGAGGATACGTTCCTGAAGACCGATCCCAATTCCTGGACGGAGGATGCTTGCTTTCAAGAGTTTCGACACATAGCGATCAACCTAAAAGTTGTCAATGATTCGGCAGAGAGGGTTATCGCCCTTATCAAGGCTTATAATACATCTTTGACGAAGGATGAAGAACAAAAACAATTCATCCTCCGATTAGTAGCAAAACATCACCAAGACTACTCATCGTCTTCGAAGGAGTCAGTGATGAAGCGTTAATCTAAGTAATGATGTATATCATAAACGAATGATAAATGTAAATTTCTATCAACCATATCATTTTTGTTCTTTAAAGTTAATCTGTTTTCTTTAAGAGTTATTCCGTTTTCTAAAAAAAATAAGCTGTTTTCTTTGAGATTTAATCTGTTTTCAAACAAATAAACTAGTACTTGCCCTTGTTTTTTCATTATATAACCCACCCAGAAGATCAATCTATTAGAAAATGAGTAGTAAAATGAAATTCATAGCGACCAGTGAATATCATTCAATTAGGCTGAAATTTGGCATGCAGATGTTTGATAGATATAAGAACAGGAGAAGCCATGTGGAGGTAAAAATTACAAAATTTTATTTTTTAGACCACCCTAATATATATATATATATATATATATATATATTTATAAATGTTGTCTTTGTCGCCACTAATGTTGGGGGCTGTAATGATTGGCCCCTCGTGGGTTCTTTTCCTTCCTTCGGTCTATGTTATAATGTTATAATGTTTCAAACCAAAAAGACCCTAGGATCCACTCATGGCTGGTCTACCTAACTGCGTTCGTAATTGTGTATTGTGCATGTCCTCCGTGGTGGCGGAGGGGACCTACAATTTTACGTGGGTTCCGAACCATAAGAACGTAAGAACAATTTAAAACTAATTAATTATCAATTAAAAACTAAAGATAGAATCTCTCGATCCAGAGGATCAAGTCATAATAGACTACTCTCCACATATATGTTACACTCTATATCTATTTATAACCGACATGCAAATATATCAGATCCAAAGAATCCAGTCAATTTCATTACGGTATCCATCACTACCAGTACCTTGCCAACCAAAAATAAGTCACAATTTACAACCATATACATTACAATATATAAACTTAGGAGGAAAAATGTAGGTGTTGCTGTAAAGACTGTACAGTAGGGTGGATCACTTTTCACTTTTTTTAAAATATTATAGCTGGTCAAAGTTTTTCCATGATTTGGTTCAGTGGAAGTACACTGACACCATTTTTACCAAAATCGATCAATATTTAGGGGTCGCGCATCGACCTTGAAAATTTCAATTTTGGAAATTTGGCCAAATTGACAATTTTTTATTGAATAAAGATAAATCATCAAATGGCCATATTTTCTGAATCCTCTCAGTGAAAGAAATCCTCTCAGATACTTACCAAGTTGATAGGAGAAGTGGTTTAGAAGTTACACTCACCTAGAAATAACATTAAAATTTAAAATACCGTATTTGTCCCCCGTTATGGACGTAATCATAGCAACAGTAGCTGGCGCATCCTAAAATCCCAATTACACACACACGCTATGTCTACGACCAATAATTTTACTAATCACAGTTTGCTTTTTACAGATCAACTGTGTCAATTGATTCTTGTTTGATAAGTCTAGACTTTAGTACAATGGATAAACTGTTAACAACCAGGAGTGGGAAGACTCTAAAAGTTACTTATTCTGGAAAAGAGAAAGCAGCAACAACAGCACCACCTTCTCTAAGGTCAGCCACGGACGTCTTCTTAATTGGTCAGCCATCTTCCTCGATCGGTGGTGCCAAATTGCCAACCACCCATCAAGTTCTCCAGTACTTCTTCTATGCCAAGCAGGAAACTACTGACAGGAAGGCCGCCGTAAAAGACACGGTGGCCAATGTTCTGGCATTTTGGAACATGGCACGTATAAAGACGATCACGAGACGTAACTGCGAAAGAAAACTGGAGTTACTGTGGGAAGAGTGGCGCTCGCTGCAAAAGAGCAAGATGAGAGACAGTGACGCGGGAAAAGGCAGGGAGAAGTTTTCAGAAAATCTGAACAAGCTCTGGGACATCGGAGCTCCCGATGCTATTGAAGAGATACAGAAAAGTCGACTGCTCTCAGACAACAACAAACAAGAAGATATTAAATTTTATGAGGATCAACGGGGCCTGCGCCAGGCAACAATGAGTGGGAATGATAAAGTGTTCGTTGTCAAGAGAAAACGGCAACTCTCAAGACAACAATCTCGTGATGAGCCAGGCACCTCAAAAACGAAATTAGGAACCGAAGCTGAGAGCGACGATGAATCTATAGAAAGCAGATCATCGAGCAACTCCGAATCACAGCTAGAACCACCATACCGACAGTCGAGAGAATCAACTGTATCAATCAGCCTTCCTCACCGCATCCTCAATGCACTGGCTGTTATTGAAGTGGCTGATCGCTTCCGGATGTCCAATAATCAGGTGTGTATATATCAGTAATGATCTTTCCTTGACAAAGATATAATAGACGTAACGACGGAAAATTTAGTGATTATTTTGTCACATAAAAACCATACGCATCCTTGTCAATTTCCTTTCAATTTCGCACAAAGGTGGCAAGTGTCGTGGCGGCAGTCCTACGTTCGGCAGATCCGCCCGCAGACCTGGACAAATTCAGTATCTCGAAGGACACGTCTCGCCGTGGAAGAGTGGCACATCGTTGTGAAGTGTCGACAGCTGTACAGAAATCCTTCGTATCTCCGAGGCATGCTGTCGTCCACTGGGACGGTAAAGTAATCAAGGTCAGTTTTGCCCTCACCGTGGACGACAGTAAATTAACATGTTCCAGTGACGACAGTGGATTGACATATTCCAGTGGACGATAATGGATTGGCATGTATGACATACGTTTCAGGAATCTCTTGGATCAGTAAAGCACCGCCAGGCGATTCTCATCTCCGGAGCTCCCCAATGCACAGAAGGAAAGTTGCTGGTCGTTCCGACTGTTGCTGACGGTACCGGTCTGTCCCAGGCCCAGGCGACCTTTCGTGCTCTCAAAGACTGGGGATGAGAGAACAACGTGATTGGACTGTGCTTCGACACAACTTCCTCCAATACGGGGAGGGTGCAGGGTGCGGTGGTCCGGCTGGAGAACATGCTTGGTAAACCGCTCTTCCAGCTGGGCTGTCGCCATCACGTTATAGAGCTCATCGTGGGGGCAGTGGTCATCACCGCGTTTGGAAGAACCACAGCACCAACTGAACCTTTGTTCCAGTATCTGAGGAGAAGGTGAATTTCAAGTCTAAGTCGCATTTGTTTTCTCCAATGATTTTTTGCTTTCAGAGCAATTGAGATATCAGCGTCCTTCTACTAATGATGTTAATAGCAGTCGAAAAGGGAAACTTCAGTCGTTTTCATGCAATATTTTCATAACTCCCCTTTCAGGTGGGACAAGCTCGACCTCTCGACTTATCGCGAGCTGGAGATCGAGCATTTGGCGGAGGTGACGTGGCTGATGGAGCTCCGAGATGAGGCAGTAAGTTCCTCGGCACCGCTTCTGGTCTTGTCAGAGAAGACTACCGAGAAGTGGCGGAGATTACACTCCTGGTACTCGGGGCCCAGCCACGTCGTGGCACACACTTCATATGCCCAGGAGCCTACCATCATGCGGGGTGGATGGCCAAGGTTGGTATTTTGAATTAGAAGTTAAATATTGTATTGCCTTCTGCAAACAGCCATTTGAAGTCCCTACCAGAAAAAATAAGATAAATAATTTACCATTAAACAAACTTATATGGAGTGGTATCGGTATTTATACATCACAGTGCGTATTCGTTTCAGATCATCTACTACACGAAGCTCCTGATGTTCAGCGGTCAGCTGGAGTTCGACGACGAGCTGGTACAGAAACTTCAGAGAGTGGTACTATTTACTCCACTCCTCTACGCACCTGCCTGGCTGGCGGCTTCTGTCGCAGCTGATGCCCCGCTGAATGACCTTGTGTTGTACCAGCGTCTTCTGCAGTACAGGGCTGTGGATCGCGAGATTGCAGAGGCTTCACTGGCAGTGATCAGGCGGCACTTGTGGTATCTGAGGCCTCAGACCGTCGTTTTCGCCCTCTGCAGTGACAAAGTGGAAGACACTGTGAACCACGAGATGGCAAAGAAGCTGCGCCGCCTCGCTGTGCCCGACGACTTCACGTATGACAACGTCTCAGTTGATGACACGACACGCCTTCCGGACCTGATCGATGAGTCATCGTGGTTCGTGTTCACAGGCCTGCAGGTGTGCGCGTCTACGTGGCTCACTCTGCCGGTGAATAAGTGGGATCAAGATAAGAACTACTGTGATCTGAAGAATGTCATCTCGCATCTGAAAGTTACCAACGACGTGGCAGAGAGAGGGATAAAACTGATAGAAGATTACGCGAACACTGTCACAAAAGACGAGTCACAGCTGTCTTCTTCAGCTCGTGGAAAAGAGCCGGAAAGAACTCGGTGACTTCAAGAAGTCGTCACTTGCCAAGATGACGTAGCGCAGAGGGAAAGGGAGTTAGCAGAGAGAGTACATGGCGCACGCCTTAAGATGACGTGTGTTCTAACCACGATTCATACAGTTTTTGAACCTAGTTAGGGGCACCGGAGTAAGTGCCTTTACTGATATCGGTAAACCGTTTTAATACAAAATACATTTGATCTTTCCTTATTCGTTTTATCTTATCCTAAAAAGCAGACAATGGCAGGCAGCATATGGAGGTACGGGGACAAATACGGTATTTTAAATTTTAATGCTATCTCAAGGTGAGTATAACTTCTAAACCACTTGTCCTATCAACTTGGTATCTGAGAGGATTTCTTTAACTGAGAGGATTCAGAAAATATGGTCATTTGATGATTTATCTTTATTCAGTAAAACATTGTCAATTTGGCCAAATTTCCAAAATTGAAATTTTCAAGGTCGATGCGCGACCCCTAAATATTGATCGATTTTGGTAAAAATGGTGTCAGTGTACTTCCACTGAACGAAATCATGGGAAAAACTTTGACCATCTCTAATTTTTAGAAACAAGTGAAAAGTGATCCACCCTACTGTATAGTAATGTAAAAATGTGTGTGCACCCATTTGGGTTTCCCATTTAAAGGTGTTTGTGGGGCAAGTGAAGATCATGAGTTTTTCAATACCTCACAGTACTATGGGGGGCACCGCTCGGCAGAGGAATCTCTTTAAATGGGGTGTGTAAGGACAGAGTATCCCCTATCCCAAGATGCTGCCTCCCTATATCCCACAACACTTGTGTTGAGCTGTGGGATCGATCAACAGAAAGCCTTAATTTTACTACCTTAAACTACACCCATTCTATCAATATATGCGTCTAATCGATTTTTAAACATGTTTATAGACGTGCTACTAATTACTTCTACCGGCAAACTATTCCAGCTATTTACTCTTCTGTGCGTAAAAAACTTTTTGGCAACTGTTGTCTCGAACTTTCTACTTGTCAACTTACACCCGTTGTTTTTAGTCCTATTACATTGAGATATTTCGAAAAACCTATCTCTATCGACGTTATCGAACCCATTCATAATTTTGAAAACCTGGATTAGATCACCCCTTAGCCTCCTAGTCTCGAGTGTAGTCAATTTTAACTCCTTAAGCCTATCCTCGTGCGACTTTGACCTAAGCGACGGAATCATCTTAGTTGCTCGTCTTTGAACTCTTTCGATTTTGTCTATATCTTTGCGCATATGCGGATTCCAAAATTGGATCGCGTACTCCAAATGGGGTCTAACTAATGATTTATAAAGAGGAACTATAATATCGCGCGATTTGTACTCAAAATTTCGAGCTACAAAACCTAACACTTTGTTCGCCTTATTGACCGCTGCTGTACTTTGTTTCGCTACTTTTAAATCACCAGTGACTATAACTCCTAAATCTTTTTCCTGCTCTACGCTTGTTAACTCTTTCCCTGACATACTATACGCAAAATTACCGTTACGCGAACCTATATGCAAAATTTTGCACTTATCACGTTAAATCTCATTTGCCATGTGACTGACCAATCAACGATTTTATTCATCTTCCTGTATTTTACTCTATATTCGTCATTAATCGCCCTACCACCCAGCTTCGTGTCATCCGCAAACTTTGAAACTGTACTGATTAGGCCGACATCTAAATCGTTAATATATATAAGAAAAAGCAAGGGGCCCAATACAGAACCCTGAGGAACGCCACTCTCTACATTAGCCCAACACGACTCCGCTCCATCAACGACCTTCCTCTGTTTCCTACCTCGCAAGCACTCTTCTATCCAATTTATTACTACACCCCTGATTCCATGAGCCTTAATTTTTTCAATGAGTCTTTTGTGCGGCACAGTGTCAAACGCTTTTTGAAAATCTAAATACACTACATCAACCTCCCGATGTCTATCGTAAACGTCAACCACGCTTTGAAAAAATTCTAAAATATTTTTTAAGCAAGATTTGTTTCGCCCAAAACCGTGCTGCGTATTTCTAACTAGTTTATGCAATTCTAAGTGTTCGATTATACGATCCCTAATTATTGATTCCAGTAGCTTACCTACAACAGACGTTAAAATGATTGGCCTATAATTTCCCGCCGCACCTTTATCGCTTTTCTTAAAGATAGGTGTTACGTTTGCTAACTTGAAATTATCTGGTACGCACCCCTCAGAAATAGACGCAGTAAATCTTTGTTAGCGGCACAACAATGCTATCTTTTAATTCTTTTAGTTGTATGGGATATATGGAATCCGGCACCGGTGATTTACGCGTTTTCATTTTATCAATATAGCGCATTGCTTCCCTTTCACTAACCACAATATTATCCAGAATATTACCATTATCAAAAGGTATTATGTCTATCACCGTAGGGATATTCGTTACATCTTCTATAGTAAAAACTGACGTAAAAAATTCGTTTAGCAAGGTAGCCATTTCCTTGTTTTCAAAAACTAGATCTCCCTTTACATTTTTCAACGGCCCCAAGACACTTTTTACTGGATTTCTATTGTTGACGTATTGAAAGAATCGCTTGGGGTTTTCTTTACCGTCACGAGATATGGAGATTTCAAATTCGCGCTTGGACTTTTTTATTACACTTTTTCGCTTCACGCCTTAGAGATATGTAGTTGTTTCGTAACAACAAATTGTCTTTATCGCACTTATGTTGCCTATAAGCTCTATCTCTACTCTTTATAATGTCTCCTACTCTAGAAGTAAACCACAAGGGCTGGTTGTTTACTTTCGCACGCTTAATTTTGTACGGTACACATTCCTCATTTATAGTCCTAAATACTGTTTCGAACGATTCCCAGATTAGTTTTGCGTTGGAGTTCCCCATCACGTTTTCCCAATTGACGTTGACAATTTATTCGAAATTTACAAAATCTGCGTGCTGGAAGTTGGAATTTTAGTAGTTAGTTGGTTTCGAGTGACTTACTGAGAGGACAAACTCTACCATATTGTGATCGCTATTGCTTAACGGTTCTATTACTTGAAGATCAGTAATTAGCCTATCATCTGTAATTTTTACTAAATCTAAAATACTGTCCAACCTCGTAGGTTCCCCAACCTTTTGAATAAGAAATCTATCCTCGAGAAAATTAACTAAACGATTACCTACCGCGTCTCCCTGCATTGTATCGTAATTCACGTTGGCGCAATTAAAGTCACCCATAACTAAATCCTGCTCACTACCGATTATTCTGTTTAGTTCACGATATAACGCTTCGTCCGTATCAGCTGTTTGATTGGGGGGCCTATATATAACCGCAACAAGAAGTTTGAAATCGTTCAATTTAAGTTCTGCTATAGTCGAATCTATCGGTTCTGGAATTGAGTGCTTTACTTCTATAACGTTCGCAATATTATCTTTGATATACAACATAACACCGCCTCTTCGCCTACCTACTCTGTTTTTAACAAAAAGTCTATAACCTCTAATTTGATACTCTCCTACAAAGTCACGTGTTTCAGTGCTAAACCACGATTCATTTATCGCAATTAAATCATAGTCTTTACAAGCAATTAAAGAAAAAAATTCGTTTATTTAATTCGTAGTCTACGAGCTTTTAAGTATAGAACCTTCAAATTGTTTGTAATTGCGACACCTTCGCGAGCGCAGGGGAAATTTGTGGAATTTACGCTGGGACCGTTCGAGTTACGGCAGCCTGAAAAGAAGAGACAGTATTATGAAATAGTCTTCCTAAACGCGCAGCTCCAACGTCATTAAGATGAAGTCCATCTTCGAGGAACAAGTCCCTCCTGCCGTAGAAACTGTTCCAAAAATTCGCAAAATGCACTCCTTCCTGTTGGCAAAGAGACTTTAGGTTATTGTTAATATAGGTCGCCCTGCTGTAGAAATCGTTCCGTTGGATATTTCGAGGAAGTATACAGTAGCTGTTAAAACAATCTTATTAGTTTTTTCCTTTAGTCGCTCTAATAAGTCCCTGTACCTAGCCAGCAGTTCTTCCGATCTAGAATTTAAAACGTTATTAGTACCGATATGAAAAACATACGTTGTGTCCTCGGCGGTACCGTCTGTAAAATGGTCAACACTATCAGTTATATCCTCCACCCTTGCACCAGGGTAGCAGTAACGGCGCCTACGACGAGGGTTTCTCCCACAGAATTCCTCGAGCTGCCCTCGAACAATGGAATCGCCAACGAGTCGTATTTCCGGTTCATCAGCATCAACAAAACCTAAAATAGAAAACTTATTGCTTCTTATTACTGGTAGACATGTCTTGGGTTTTCTCATTGGGACTCCATTACGCACTTGAACGAAGGGTTGGGAACTAGGGGAAGAGAGAGGGCTATTAATACTATTTATATTATTAGTAGAAACTGAGGCAGGAGGGGTCTAACTGGAATCTCAAGGATTCTAATTTTGCCGTCAGGAGCATTACGCTTTCTTCAAGCCTTCCTCTGGCCTCCTTCTCACGTTCTAACTCGTGCATCAGCACTTCCATGCTTGAGCACCACCTGCAAACTAACTGTCCATTATTATTAGCCATTGTGAACGCGTAAGCGGTAAATTTCCCTTCACAGCGACTGCAAGTACTTGACGGGGGTGCCATGCTTTTAATTAGTTAAAAAACAAAGAACAAAAATGAAACAAAAAACTAAAAACAAAAAACGAGCGTTTGGAAATTAATAAATTACAACGTAGGTCTACCGCGTTCTTGAAACGCAGAAACAGGTTCTTGTAACACAAATTTATACTAAATGAATATAGAATTAAGCTACCGACGAAAGATCTGGAAAAGAAGAGTATTTATAATACTTATCTGTCCGCGATTCGACACGAATTTTTTCCTTTTTTTCACAGGGTGTGTGACCACACTCTACCTGACCTCTCGAAGGAAGGAAAAATGAACCTTATGACTCCTCTTTTTCTGATAGATTTGAAAAACAAACAAGGCAAGCCACGTGCAATAGCCTTGGTTTGATCAAATAATGTAGTACTGAATAACGTCAATAAATGAAATATATTCGTTAATAAATGATTAGTAGCACGAAGTAATTTAGTTAAGAATGCACCGAACACTATTTTTTTTAAAACACTTCAACGAAAACCACTTATTCAATTGATAACACTGGACACTCGATAAAACACGTCTGTTCACAAGGAAAGACTGATCACGGGACTACAGTGCTCTTATGTGTCACTTACATATCAGGATGGCGTTGATACTTCAAGAGGTAAGCCTTAAGGATGAAAGATGAGTGAGGGGCTTACTATAATTTTATTGGATGAATAATGGAGTAGATGAACCGGCCTTTCGGCAACGGGTTATGCGTACAGCACGGGTAAGGTTTATCAATCAAAGCATCCTGGGCGCCCCCAGTCTCAGAGTTATATAGCCTCAATACTTGTGCATGCGCATTGTACTCCGTCTATAAGGTCGAGCGTCCCCTGCTATTTACTTGACATAAGTAAATAGCATGGAGGCATAGAAGGCAAAACATTACGCAAAATATTGAGCTTTAAATAGGATACCGTAAAATAAAAGTTTACTTACGACATCAAAACTTGACTTTTCTTGCCTTTCTTTCAGCAAATTCATTAATTAAATTCTCAAAGTTAATATTTCTAGCTTTCTTGTTTTCAATTGATATAATTGAGTCCACTTAATCTTTTTTCATTCATAGAATTTCGAAGCTAGTTCTTTATTAGTTTAAGTTTTGAAAACGATCTCTCTGCACTTGAAACTGTCACAGGAATTGTGAGGAACAATGTTATGGCAGTCACAACTTCGGGAAAACTTGAGCACAAAGTACTGTTGTCTTTAATTAAAAATGAATATAGCTCATGGATTGTCGTCATTTTTTCAATGTCTGTTTTTAAGCACATTCAAAAAGAGAGTAATTGACTTGGAAATCCAGAGGAAATATCATTTTTATATTTATTTACTAGCTTTGTTGCTCTCTCAAATAACTTCTCATCACTTGTTGAAACGACCCTGGCCCCGGGGCACTGCCCCGCCTGTCCCTAGCTAGCTCCGCCCCTGGGAGTGGTCGTTATATAACAATTCCTCCCCCTTTCAAAAAAAAAATTTTCGTCCTCGCCTCAAGAAGAGTCAAATACACATACGAAACAAGACTCATGAATCCAACCGATAATTGAACAAGTACTATAGTAAAGTCAAAGTAAAACGAAAATAAAAACAGTTGTAGAGGTAATTATACACTGAAGTCGGTATAGAGAGCTAATAGTCGGAAGATAAAGTCACAGCAGTTGAGTGGGAATGTAAATAAAAAAATTATTTTTTCTTGGTATGGTTCATCTACTCCGTAAAAACGAATAAAATTTTGAAATAAGTTGGCTATACACAAACAGTTTCAATAGTTGAGTTAAAATGAAAAGTAAACAAATTAAAATTACTAAAAGTTAACAAAATTAAATAAAAAACAAACAAAATTAAATCACTAAATTATGAAGTTTTAGAGTTCCAAATGTTAAACTAAAACAGATAAGTAGCCCAAATAACAAAATAACCATGATAAAAATATTAAATATATAGCAAAACAAGAAATCATTACGCGAACTCCAAATCATTGCCAATAATCAAAATTCAAAACTCATTGAACATACAAGCAAAAAAACTAGAATCATCACAAATAAACATCTACGAGGTATTTAAGAATAAGGCCAACATGGGTCCAGTTTGCACTCTAATCCGGAAGAATAGCAACTTCATCCTCACTATCCGTGTCACAATTTAGGGATCCTTTTAGGGTGATGTTGTTTAGATACAAATGTGATGGCGATCTGCATGTATGATATTTAAGTTGACCGAGAGGATCGCATCCTCTCCAGATGGGATATTGCTATCTTCGAAATCAGCACAAAAAATACTTAGGAAGTCGTGAAATCGAGTTCCTAAGGTGAGATGTTGTAGTCAGAAATGTATCAGTGTGTCATGGTCAACAACGAGTCGTTCTATTGCTCGCGTGTGATTCTGACCTAGGAATCGGACCTTTCTTAATTTAATGGTTGTTAAACGAGGAAGCACGCTGAGAGAAAACAGCAGCTCTAAACTCTACGGGTATCATGACCTCAGTCAGCTTCAGCGTTTGCAATTTATCAATGTATGAAAAATTTTAAATAACTACTCCTCTCCGTAGGAAGGAATCGGACCCTATGCAGATTAAGAAGCTTAACCTTTCTGAATCTAAGTAGAGCTCCTAAACACTCTCGAGTAATATGTCTATGTTCCGCACACGGACTAGTAATTCGTAAACTGCTCTTCTTGGCCGTACGGTCAATCCATTGGTTGATTTGTGACCACAATTGTGGAGAGGCTATATGTTTGTAACGTACATCGGAATAGCCTTTTTTCATAACAAAGTACTCGTGCCATAATTGGTACACAAGGCAGACCACAAAAGCGTAGTCGTGCACGTATCCTAAAATTTTGTATTGTATTTCCAATGGCATCTTTCTAAGTAGCATGTTCTAACCTGCAATGAGGAAGGACAGACCGATTATGGGTGTGGATCACACTACTACTACTATGGTACCCTTATCAATCAAGATTAATACGATAGCCACACCAGCCCAAAGATAGAATAAAATCGAAAAGAAGAACATAGATTTAGAAATACATATTGTAGGAAAGTCTTAGGGGCAGAGTATAAATTCACAGTCATAGAGGTAAAATATAACATAAAATATATAATATATACGGAAGTGGGAGACATGAAATATAAAATAAAATAGCAAAGATGAAACGTAAAGATAAACTCATAAACAAGACATAAAAAGAATAGACATGGTATATCACTAGGCAAAATATTAGCAAATTAACTGTATAAATAACGTAAATTTATAAATGAGTATAAAATTAACACTATTGCTTAGACTAGAGGTGGACACTCTGTATTACACTCTGGTATTCAACTAGATGGGGATTCGTCGGAGGGTTCCTCATACAGGTGAGACTCCATGGGAATATAGGTGACGTTCTCGCTGGACCTTGCTCCGTCAGGCGCATCGTTCTCTCGGGAGCCAATACTGGTTTCGGAATCAGAAGCGAATCCTACCCTGGGGGGAGGCATAGCCGGCAACGGTCGAACATTTACGGCTGTGATGGAACCAAGGGGATCGGCCGACGAAGCGGGATCCTCTTGTGGTGGAGGAACAGGAGCTGTTGTCTGCGGCTCACGCCGCCTATGACTGGAGGCAGCTGTCATCAGTCCCCAGTCATGGTTTCTTCGGTTTCTTCAGCAGCCGAGGTAGCCGCATGTTACCATCACTATTAACATGACAAACGTAGTACCTCCCACGTTGGCGAAGTCCCACGTTCGATGGTGAGCGGTCTGGAAATGTTCCAGTTCCAGGTTCTCCATGAATTGTTGGATTCTCGTCATCCCCACCGCTTGGGGCAACGATTTGTTAAAGTGTTTGATGGCCATCAGTAAGTATTCTGAATGCAGCGGTGTCATAAAGTTGAGGTCACGGTACGAGGAAGCACGGAACGGTGTGACCGTCACCTCCTTCGTTCTCCGGAACGTCGACCATGATGATATACGGAATGCGCTTGATATTGCCGAGCAACCTTCAGGAAGCTCGAAACTGCCAGTGGCCCTCAACGATATGTGTTGGACGTCTCCCTCGCTACAATGAATTGTAACTGGAGTTGACAGGGAAACGCTAAAGAATACGAGGTCCTCTATGCGTAACAAAATTGGAGGGAAGTCTTTATGTAAGTTCCGGGCACAGGTACCTAATTCCGTTGTGGATTCATTGAGGAACAGTCTCACCACACATTGGGATGACCTCGATGTTAGGAACACCGAGGGGGTGCGGCAATGATGCACTCCATCTACTAGTATGCAGTCGTCCAAGTCCTTCAGGACAATGAAACTCTGTCGGTCCCTACTAACTCCCAAGTACTCTCCCTCCGGCTGTACGTCGATGAAAAGGTCGGCGCCCTGAGTTCATATTGGTAAATGAAGGACCCGGTATAGGGTTATTGGGCTTTCGATGCCCTTAAGTGGGAGGAGAACGATAATTCGGACCGTTTCATCATCCGTTCTGACTAAGGTGGTTCGGGCCAGGGCGAAGTATTTAGGCAGCGTAACTGAGGGCACTGTATATCGTAAAAGCCGCCCAGTTTTCGTCTCCACTTCTTTTAGTAGCTTCAGGCAGAAGATCGGGTCAAATAGATATGTCGTTAGGTGTCCTCCGTAAGCTCAAAGAAGTGCAGCCTTAAGCCTGCTAATTCTAATATTGATACCTTCTGTAAATGAACTCAAGGATTGAGCGAGGATTTGGAGGAAAATGATGTACGAATCCTCCTGAAGCCGCTTCTTGAAGTACGTGATGATACTCCTTTGAAAAGAGTCGAGGTTGTCTCGGAGCTCAATGACGTATTTTCTCAATGTAGACACGTCATATATGGTGGTGTTGATGAGGGTCAGATGGTGATTCGATGCCGTGGCTATCTTTTCCTGATTTCTCTCGATCGTTTGCACGTGTTACAGTAATTCTTCCACGGTTGCGTCCCTGGCCACTCCAAAGGCTGTGTTGAAGAAATCTCCCACAGGGTTGATGAGTCCCCGTTGGCTGCGGTCGTCGACGTCCTCTCTGGGTAGGATGTCGAAGAAGGTGCAGATCTCCCTGCTGGCTTCTTTTAATTGGTCGTATAGGTTATCCACCGTTCTACGGGTGAGATGTAGTTCTGATACGAGTCGAGTGTTGTCCTTCAGTTCTCCATATGATCACAACGCGTGATCACACTCGGTCTGCAGTAGTTCCATTTTCTCTCGGAGGGCGCTCAGATCATTCAAATATGGGGTTACGCTCATCTTGACTGAGAACACGTACGTTGGTCCACTTGGGATGAGGGTTCCTTGTCTGGAGTAGATCACTCCATTGGCGTCCATTCCTTGGAATCCGGCGACCTCGCCTCGCATCGACAGCATAAGGGTTACTATCATCACCTGAGAAAGTCAGGACACAGTAACGCGGAATATAAAGGGATAATCCTTCGGCTACAAGTGCCCCTTCTGACAAAATTTACTTTTAATTTATATTAATTAATTAATTAATTTGCTTAATTAATTCCCTCTACCTACCATTGCATATCCTCTATGATATTTATTAATTTATGTTAACACATACAGACAATTGTCCTATACCAAACCTATAATTTAGGAAGCAGATCTTCGGCTCTTTCTCTTTATCTCCCCTCGACTAGATACCTACCCTAAATACCATAAGCCCCAATGTAGTAGTTACTAAACTATTTATTAGTGCATAATACCATATTACTAATTATTACCATTTTACCATATTACCATATTACTAAATATAATTTTTCAATAAAACTTAACCAGTATTATTCGGGATTCCCACGTAGCTGTTGAAAACATACGCAATCCTTTTCTTTCTCTCTAACCGGATGTGCAATGCAAAAACAAGCTTGTTTTTTGATAACTCTCGTTAATAAGCCGCTAGCTTTCGCAAACGACTCCAACTTAAGCAATGTAAGTAATATAATATATCGTATATAAAATATAGGCAATATATGAGTATATCTTATATTTTAGTATACTATGGTACATTATGTATATCGCGTCTTGTGAGAACATCATGATATAAATAATACTTCCTGTAAGTTACTGAGTAACGTTAAAAATTGATTAATATTAATAATAGTGATAATAATAAATGAATAATAATAACAACGATGATAATATTTAGAGTGTTGATATTGCTATTATTAATAATAATGTAAATAAGGATAATATCCACAATAATAATAACAATCCTCAAATATGCAGAATGCTCCTGATTGTATGACAAAATGTAATAATAAATAGGATAATATGAATAATGCCTTGATAATGAATAATGATATTTGTAATGAAAATGAAGAGAATAATAATTTTAATACTAACATTAACCAAACCATGATTAGAAGAGTTATAATAAAGAGTCATGTTTTGCATTGCGTTTACTCTTTGGTATATTTGGCGTGTCCCTTCTGGTGTTTCACCTCATTGTCGAAAGCACTTCTATATTCTGAAATCAAACTTACGTACCTAAATAAAATGTGAAATGATATATATACAAATGACATTAAAGTCTTTTCAGGTTTCCTACATCGAGACACTCGCTAAACAAGCACTTTCCTAATTATTTATAAATCGTGCGCGCTCCTTCGTCAGGTCGTAAGAGGGGGTCTCGACGAGAGTTCCCTCTGAATTAAACCCATCAATTCTAAAGTTCCGACAAGATTGGTTGCCTTCTTCAAAACAATTGTAGAAAGAGCTGGCGTTCATTCATGCCTCGACACTGCCATAGTCAAATCCATATCCTAAGGTGTAAGGTAAGAACTGGTGTGGGTGGTTCTGTATTCACTGGACCCTTGGATCGTAATGCGTAGCGCGATGGCGTTACTACTGAGCGACTGGGACCGTTACACGGTTTCGGGTCCTTTGTCATCTTCGGATTTTTCCGCACCGGATTTATGGGAGACAGACTTGGTTGAAGGGGTATTTTAGTCTCAACCCGGTCTGTAACGTCCGGCATTCCGTCTAATGTGAGCGGAGTTGAATCGAATCTCCTTATTACCTGACGTCTCTCCTCTGGTTGCCCTTGCCTCAGGGGAGAATATAAGCTGCGATGACCTTCGAACTGTGGATGTAATCTTTGTCTAGACAGTTCCCTAATAATGTGATCTAGCTTACCTTCCACGTTTCCATTTCCGAGGGCCCACCATGGGCCCTTTTCGTTTCCACATTTTCCGACGTTCTGTCGATCGTGGGTGGTGGTCGATCAATATGAGCTGAATAATCCTTCGTCTGTCGTGGATGCTCCTGTCCCGCATTCGAAGGACATTCTTTGACCGCGGATTCGGCTTCCTTTTCCGCCGATTCGTTGGTGTCTTCGTCGGGTCTGTGGTCATATTCGTGTTCCTCCTTTTCTGCGGGGTTACCCTCCTCGGGTATCGAGCTACCTCTTTTTTCTGTTTTCATGTTATCGAGGTGAACTCTTCTCTCCTTTCCTGTTTCCAGGAAGACATGAGGGTTAAGACATGAGGAAGACATGAGGGTTAAATTTCGTAGTGATTACGTAAGACCCATCGTAGACCTGCTGTAAGGCCTTTGGGACACCTGGGGTGGGCACCCTCCTTACGTACATCTCTCCCCTATCTTAGGCGTTCTCAATTTCCTGTAATCGTACCTCTCGCTCATCTCCAGTTCCTTCCTCACTGCCTCGTAGGCGTTCTGCATCATAATCGAAAGGCGCCAATTAAATGGTCGTCATTTTGATGGTAGCAATCGGTAGCATTGATGTTATTAAGATCCTCCGGATTGGGCTCCCTCCCAAAGTAAAGGAAGAAGGGTTTAACGCCTGTGGAGGAATGTTTCACTATGTTATGCAAATATTGGACTAAAGGCAAGTATTCGTCCCAATAACGGGTTGAATAGTCCTCTATTAAAGCTCTGATGACATCTTTGATAGTAATAAACCGTCTCCGTTCACTAGTCCCGGTAACATCATGTCTGAACATGAAATCAACTCCCAGAATGGCACTCACGCTTGCCGGTAATGCGGAAGTGACATATGCCACTACGTCATAGACTTTACCGTGACAATTCACGTTTAAATCGAGCTCTCCCTCTATGGGTAGATACTGGTTATTGAATAGTGTATAGTCAACGTACGAGCTCCTCACTTCACTATGTAATCCTAATTGCTCGATAAATGTAGAATTTATGAGACAGACCTCAGAACTGGAATCGAACAAAATCAGTGGGTCCATATGGCCTACCTGACCCCTAACGATGGGTATGACCAAGTGTCGACGGGTGTCAGATTTCCTAGCAACCTCATTTACACTCGCAATGTTTCCTAGTTCATCTTCTGTTGCACTCGTGCCATTTTCCTCCACTTCCATTTCCATTTCCATGTTCAACTTTTCACCCAGTAAGTGCATTAATTCAGCAAACTTATCCACTAGCTCAGACCTATTGTCACAATCTACACTTTCTTTACATTTTCTTTCTTGCAATCGCATATTTCCCTTACACTTTTGCTCGTGTAACTGTTTATCGATACTCATTACTGTCACCACTGGTTCGCACGGTACGTCATATCCTCTCACGTCATTGTTTTCGCTGGGAACACAAACTTATTTCATTCTCTTCTCGTCTCACTTCTCTCGTTTCTTTTATTTCATTTATTTCATTTACTCCATTTATCTCATTCATTTCATTAGCAGTCCCATTCCCGTTTTCGCTGGGAATAATCTCCAATTCTTTCCAATCCATATCACATTCATCACTCGATTCACTCATTCCTACATTCGATTGTAGGAACGTTGATTCCTTACTCGCAATTTCGCGCCCGTCTGTGTCCTCGCAATCTTCAACACTCTGCACGCAATTCACAAACACATTCCTGTCGCAGACACAAATTTTACATCTAGGTTCGTTCGAAATCATGGAACTTCTAATCATACTTAATTCATTTTCACAATTTCTTATATACATTCCCAATTATTCTGTTGTTAATGTTTGCCAGGTTTCCGAAATCTGTCGGTTTACTCGTTTTTTGTCGTTTCATTCACATAATAACGAACATATTGAAAATCGTAATAATCGTTATAGTAATCATCGCAAAACTCCTCTCTCTTCACTGCACCCTTCGTATTTGGTTTTTTCCTGCCTAATAAAGGGCATCTGCCGTCCAAGTGTCCGACCTCGCTACACCATATACAAATCGGCGCTGATTTTCCTTGCCTATATACCGTAAAGGGCATGTAATATTTATGGCCTCCGAGCCTTTTTACATATCTTTGATATCTCCCCATCTTAGCCAATATGATAACCTGAATCGTGTCTCTACTACCTACCACAAAGGTGTTGCTAATATATTTCTCCTCGCAGCTATTTGACCTTCGGTGACCTTTCTCACCACTCATGCGGGTCTGACCTGGCCTTAATTCTATACGGGATAAGGGGGGTCTGACCTGACTTTATTTCTATAGGGTATAAGGGTCCGTCCAAGGGGAGTTCACAATCGGCGTTTGGATTTTTTAACGCAGTTGAAAAGGATGGGTCAACGGATCCAAGAGTGGGATCGGGTTTTAAATCTAACAAGGAGAAATTATGGGCAGAGGATGTACAAAGGGGTTACAAGGGAACTTTCAGTGTATCAAGGTTCTGTGGAGGTAGAGGGTTATGAGTTAGTTCGCGATTACTTTCAGGGACCTGACTTAGGTTCGCCGGCAATGGGGAAACTTTACGTTTACCCTTCGCCGCCTCAACTGAACGAGAGTCGCTCACCTGAGTTTTGCGTCTTGTCGTAGGCGGACCTGAAGCTTCTGCGCTGCGTGTTCTAGCGGCCACTCCTTTCGAATGAGAGTCGGGTTGCCTGGGTGATGGTTGTTTGGGTGGCATCCACCGGTGTTCGTAATCGGATGCCTACGTCCTATTCGGGGCGGAGGAAGCGTCACTAAGAGGTTCCTCCTGGGCTATGAAGACGTGAAGACAGGCGGTTTGAACAAATAACGTCTGTTAGTTCTTCCTCCGGAGTCCTTAGTGAACGTGACGAGAACTCTGGTGTAATAGGTACACTCCCCTGGGGGGGCCAAAGAAAGGCCTTTTGAGACAAATATTTTATAATTGATTTTGGTGTGGGGGCTGTTAAGTCACTTTTGACACCAATATTTTATAAATGTTGTCTTTGTCGCCACTAATGTTGGGGGCTGTAATGATTGGCCCCTCTTGGGTTCTTTTCCTTCCTTCGATCTATGGGGTTGTACCACAATGCCTTTATATGTCACTTACGTATCAGGATGGCGTTGATACTTCAAGAGGTAAGCCTTAAGGATGAAAGATGAGAGAGGGGCTTACTATAAGTTTAGTGGATGAATAATGGAGTAGATGAACCGGCCTTTCGGCAACAGGTTATGCGTACAGCACGGGTAAGGTTTATCAATCAAAGCATCCTGGGCGCGCCAAGTCTCAGAGTTATATAGCCTCAATACTCGCGCATGCACATTGGACTCCGACTATAAGGCTGAGCGTCCCCTGCTATTTACTTGACATAAGGGAGTGGTCGTTATATAACATATATATATATATGTGTATATATATATATATTATATATATATATATATATAGTAATACCTTCAATATCGTTGTTTTGAACATCGTCGTTCTGCGCTTTCGTCATTGCTATGCTTGCGAATAAGATTTACAACATCATCGTCTTGGTTTTGCTATTTCGTCGTCTTACACCTGGCAGAAATACCCTTCCCCTCTGCACAGAAATAACAAGTGCGGCCAATGTGCCATATTGGACAAATTTTTTGCTTAAAAAAATTTCAAATTTCATTTTTTCGTTCATATTATAAATTTTCGTGTTTAAATAAAAGGTTTGAATTAAACAGTTTCTTATTGATGTTTTTCCTGTGATTGAGCTGTAAAACGAGTGTATTTGAACTGTATTTGTAATGCAAAAATCCCGATTTTGACATAAAAAAATCTGAGAACGGAACCTCTTATTTCCCATAGGTTACATTCCTTAAACATCTTTGTTTTGAATATCCCGCCTTTTCCAAGAACGCATTAGCGACGATTTTCGAGGTATTGCTGTATATTGATATGTATATATATATACCGTCTGTTAGTCCTTCCTCCGGAGTCCTTAGTGAACGTGACGTGTATATATATATATATATATATATATATATATATTTATATTTATATATATATATATATATTTATTTATATAATCAATATATATATATATATATATATATATATATATATATATAGTTTTATCATATTGTGATATTTCGTTATTTACGTTATCGAACCCATTCATAATTTTAAAAACCTGGATTACATCACCCCTTAGCCTCCTAGTCTCGAGTGTAGTCAATTTTAACTCCTTAAGCCGATCCTCGTACGACTTCGACCCAAGCGACGGAATCATCTTAGTTGCTCGTCTTTGAACTCTTCCGATTGTATTCATATCTTTGCGCATATGCGGATTCCAAAATTGGATTGCGTACTCCAAATGGGGTCTAACTAGTGATTTATAAAGAGGAACAATAATATCGCGCGATTTTTACTCAAAATTCCTAGCTATAAAACCCAGCACTTTGTTCGCTTTATTAACCGTTGCTGTCCTTTGTATCGCCACATTTAAATCACCAGTGACTATAACTCCTAAATCTTTTTCCTGCTCCACGCTTGCCAACTCCTTCCCTGACATACTATACGCAAAATTACTGTTACGCGAACTTATATGTAAAATTTTGCACTTATCGACGATAAATCTTATTTGCCATGTGACTGACCAATCAAAGATTTTATTCAGATCTTCCTGGATTTTACCTCTATCTTCCTCATTAATCGCCCTACCACCCAACTTCGTGTCATCCGCAAACTTTGAAACTGTACTGACTAGGCCGACATCTAAATCGTTAATATATATAAGAAAAAGCAAGGGGCCCAATACAGAACCCTGAGGAACGCCGCTCGCTACATTAGCCCAACACGACTCCGGTCCATCAACGACCACCCTCTGTTTCCTACCTCGCAACCATGAGCCTTAGTTTTTTCAATGAGTCTTTTGTGCGGTACGGTGCGAAACGCGATTTGAAAATCTAAATACACTACATCTCCCACACGATGATTATCGTAAACTTCAACCACGCTTTAAAAAAAAATTCTAAAATATTAGTTAAGCAAGATTTGTTTCGCCTAAAACCGTGCTTCGTATTTCTAATCAAGTTATGCAATTCTAAGTGTTCGACTATACGATCCCTAATTATCGATTTCAGTAGCTTCCCTACAACAGACGTCAAACTGATTGGCCTATAATTTATCGCCTCCGAAATAGACGCATTAAAACTCTTTCTAAGCGGCACAACAATGCTTCCTTTTAATTCATTTAGTTGTATGGAATATATGGAATCCGGCCCCGGTGATTTAGGCATTTTCATTTTATCAATATACCGCAATACCTCCTTTTCACTAACAACAATATTATCTAAAGTATCACCAATTTGAAAAGGTATTATGTCTATGACCGTAGGGATATTCGTTACATCTTCTATTTTAAAACCTGACGTAAAAAATTCGTTTAGCAAGGTAGCCACTTGAATGTTTTCAGAAACTAGCTCTCCGTCAAAATTATTGACATATTGGAAGAATCGCTTTGGGTTTTCTTTGCCGTCACGACCTATGTAGATTTCAAAATCACGCTTGGACATTTTTATTACGCTTTTCGCTTCACGCCTTAGAGATATGTAGTTGTTTCGTAACCACAAATTGTCTTTATCGCACTTATGTAGCCTACAAGCCCTGTCTCTACTCCTTATATTATCCCCTACTCTAGAAGTAAACCATAAGGGCTTGTTATTTACTTTCGCACGCTTAATCCTGCGTTGGAGATCCCCATTACGTTTTCCCAATTGACGTTGTGACATTTCATTTCGAAATTTACAAAAGTCTGCGTGTTGGAAGTTAGGAATTTTTTTCGAGTTAGCTGGTTTCAAGTGACTTACTAAGAGGACAAACTCTACCATATTGTGATCGCTATTGCTTAACGGTTCTATTACTTGAAGATCAGTGATTAGCCTACCGTCTGTAGTTATTACTAAATCTAAAATACTCTCCAACCTCGTAGATTCCCCAACCTTTGGAATAAGATAGCTATCCTCGAGAAAATTAACTAAACGATTACCTTCCGCGTCTCCCTGTATTGTATCGTAATCCACGTTGGCGCAATTAAAGTCACCCATAACTAAGGCCTGTTCACTACCTATTATTCTCTTAAGTTCAGGATATAACGCTTCGTCCGTGTCAGCTGTTTGATTTGAGGGCCTATATATAACCGCAGCAAGAAGTTTGAAATCGTTCAATTTAAGTTCGCAATATTATCTTTCATATACAATATAACACCGCCTCCTCATCTACCTTTTCTGTTTTTAACAAAAAGTCTATAACCTCTAAATTCATACTCCCCGACAAAGTAACGTGTTTCAGTGCTAAAGCACGATTCATTTATCGCAATTAAATCATAGTCTTTACAAGCAATTAAAAAAATTAGTTTATTTTATTTCGTAGGCTACGAGCATTTAAGGATAGAACCTTCAAACCGCGATACCTCCGCGCGCGCAAGGGAATTTTAAGGAAATTACACCGGGATCGTTCGAGTTACGGCAGCCTGAAAAGAAGAAACAATATTATGAAATAGTCTTCCTAAACGCGCAGCTCCAACGTCATTAAGGTAAAGTCCATCTCCGAGGAAGAAGTCCCTCCTGCCTTAGAAACTACTCCAAAAATTCGCAAAATGCACTCCTTCCTGTTGACAAAGTGACTTTAGGTTATTGTTAATATAAGTCGCCTTGCTGTAGAACTCGTTACGTTGGGTAATTTGAGGAAGTATACCTGTTAAACAATCTTATTTGTTTTTTCCTTTAGTCGCTCTAGCAAGACCCTGTACCTCGCCAACAGCTCTTCCGATCTAGAATTTAGAACATTATCAGTACCGACGTGAATAACATACGTTGTGTCCTCAGAGGTTCCGTCTATAAAAAAATCAACACTATTAGTTATATCCCCCACCCTTGCACCAGGGTAGTAGTAACGGCGCCTATGACGGAGGTTTCTCCCAAAAAATTCCTCGAGCTGCCTCGAACAATGGAATCACCAACGAGTCGTATTTCAGGTTCATCTACGTCTTCGAAGCCTAAAACAGAAATCTTATTGTCGTTAATACCGGTAGACAAGTCTTAGGTTGTCTCAATGGTGCTGCATTGAGCACACGAAGGGTCGAGAACTAGGGGAAGAGACAGGGCTATTAGTATTATTCATATAATTAGTAGAAACTGAGGCAGGATTGGTGGCGACTGAAGAATAACTCCTCTCAGAAGGCCCAAGGGATTCTAACTTTGCCGTCAGGAGTACCACCCTTTCTTCAAGCCTCACTCTGGCCTCCCTCTCACGCTCTAGGTCAACGGTGGACAAATCCCGGCTCGCGAGCCGCATGCGGCTCTCGAGGTTGTTAACTCCGGCTCGCGAGACAATTTTGTTTTTTATTGTATTTATCATAAAAGACAAAATTCACAATACAAATATAATTTTTTTTTCACATAATAAAGAAATATGAAAAAAAACAAGGAAAAATTTAATTGACAATAAAATGCGTCATGCGTACGACAATTTCTTTTGCGTGACAGGCACTAAGCGGGATAATTACGTAATTAACACCAATCGCCACTCACCAGTGTCCAGTACCCTTCGAGCTACCCTGCGAGCCGCGTGTAGTAACGAGTAAGTGTGTTTTAAAATTGGCTTCTTAGATCAAATAGTGGCTATTTTCCTCGACTATACAAGTGAAAGTTATGCAACCCCTTAGTTCATTAAAATGACTGAGCAGACAAAGTGTAAGGAACGGAAATATGAAGAAGAAAATAGTTTTTAAACAGGAGTGGGAGAAGACCTTTGCCTTTACTATTAAGGGTGGGAAACCTGTGTGTCTTATCTGCCACGTGGCACTCAATCACTTTAAAGCCAGTAACTTAAAGTGTCATCACGAAACTAACCATAAAAATTTTATTACGGAATTTCCCCCCAAACCAGAATTGCGGAAGACTAAGTTAACAATGTTGAAATCTAGCCTAGTTGCCCAACAAACTGTACTTTCATCATTGTGTAAGACAGCTGACTTAACTACTGAAGCTAGTTTTGTTATGGCATGGAATATTGCTCGTGCTCAACTTCCCTACAGTAGTGGAGAATTTGTGAAGAAGAATATTGCCGATGTTACTGCAATTCTCGCTCCAGATAACACAAAGCTTCGAGAACAAATAGCAAGTATTTCTATTTCCCGCCACACTACAGAGAGATGTATTTCCCAGATCAGTGCTGAAATTACATGCTCGTTGCAGAGTGATTTGAAGAATTCTGTTGCATTCAGTTTGGCCCTCGATGAATCCACAGATATTAAAGATAACCCTCAACTGGCGATATTTGTTCGTTATGTTACTGGCGATGGAAATGTGAAAGAAGAACTCTTGGACTTAATGACCCTAAGAGAAACCACCAGAGGGGTTGACATAAAGAACGCACTTGACGAGGCATTATCAAATGCTCAAGTACCATTGAATAAACTTGTCAGTGTTGCAACAGATGGAGCACCAGCTATGGTAGGACAAAATGTAGGCCTAGTTGGGCTCTTGACACGCGATCCCAAGTATCCTGTGTGTCTCTTTATTCACTGTATCATTCACCGTGGTCATTTGGTAAGCAAGTACTTTAGGTATGACAGTGTTATGAAATATGTTCTAGAAATTGTGAATTTCATTCGTTCAAATGCAAAAACGCACCGAGCCTTTAGAAATTTTATCGAGGAGCTAGATCTTCAAGATAAGCCAGATGATCTTTCATTCCACTGTATTGTGAGGTGGTTATCAACTAGTAATCTGAATAGGTTTGTTGCACTGTTGGAGCCTATCACTGATTTCCTGAAAGAAAAGGGAAAGTCATACCCACAACTAGAAGGTCACGAATGGGTGCAGGATCTGATGTTTTTTACTGATGTAATACAACACCTTCAAAATCTAAATTTGGCACTTCAGGGAAAGGATAAGGTCATTTCTGACCTTACGCAGACAGTTTTCAGTTTCCAGAATAAAATAAAGCTCTTCCAAAAAGATCTAGTAACAAAAAAATTTGACCACTTTCCCCACCTCAAAAACCGAGCAAACACTTTTCCTGATATTGAAATAAAAGATAATAAATTGGAGGAATACAAAGGTAAATTAGAAGGACTAATTGATGATTTTCAGTTCAGGTTTGATGAACTAAAGAAGCTAAAACCATGCTTCGAATTTCTTGTAAATCCTTTCCTGATTAATGTCGTCAACGATGGCTGTCCTGTTACCACACCTTTTGTTACGGAAGCTGCTTCAATACAAACAGAACTTCTGGAGCTACAGGAGGACGTGGGTTTAAAGTTGATACATAAAAGCTTATCTGCAGTTGAGTTTTGGAAGCAAGTACCAGAGACAAAGTATCCTCACCTCAAGAAAACCAGTTTCCGACTTATCTCGGTTTTTGGGACAACTTATTGCTGTGAAGCACTCTTCTCGGTAATGAAGTTTGTAAAGTCAAAACATCGTGCTGCCCTCACTAACGAACACCTGACTGAGCTTCTTCATACCGCCTTAACATCACATCAGCCAGACTTTAAAGCATTAACAGCCAAAATGAAGACCCAAACTAAGCCTTCTACAAGCAGTAATTAAACAATTTAATAATGTGAGTATAACTATATGTATATGTATATGTTTTTAATAATTAAATTCTTTTTAAAATATTTTGCGGCTCTTGTACATTTGAAAAACGTCGTATGTGGCTCTTGGGTCCAGGAAACTTGGCCACCCCTGCTCTAGCTCGTTCCTTAGCAATTCCATGTTTGAGCACCACCTGCAAATTAACTGATCATTATTATTAGCCAAAATAAATGCGTAAGCGGTAAACTTTCCTTTACAGCGACTGCAAGTACTTGACGGGGGTGCCATGCTATTAACTAATTAAAAAATGAGCGTTTGGAAATTAATATCGAGTTAATAATGGTAATATAATAACGACGTACGTCTCCTAGAATAAGTAAGTTGCAATTAATAAATGAAACGTAGTTCTACCGCGTGCTTATTGTGACGTCACCTGCGCAAGCCCGTAAAAATGTTCTTCAAGCGCAGAAACAGGTGCCTGTAACACAAATTTATGCTAAATGAATACAGTATATACTTAATTAAGCTACCGAGAAGGTTCTGGAAAGGAAAACGTATTAATAAAGATGGATGATAAAAAAAAAGGAGAAAAACTTATCTCTCCACAATTCGGCCGACTTTTTTCCCTACCTGATGATCCTCAACGGGGCAAAATCAACCTCATTAGATCACGTTTTGGAATTTTACCCTCTCGAAGGAAAACAAACACTGCAAAAAATTAGCCTTATTATCAACCTTATATATATATATATATACACACACACACACACATATATATATAATATATATATATATATATATATATATAATTTATATATATATGAAAGCAAAAGACTCGTTGCTTTCACGTCGGATTGAATACATCAAAGAAAAAGTTCCTTTTTCCATGCACGGTCTGTGTATCATAAAAAACCTCAGGGAACCATTCTGAGTTCACTCCCATCATGATACGGACATGTTATGTGCCTTGAAAAGTGGGCGCTCAATTCTGCCAGTTGAGGTTAAAGTTTTGGTTTTTGGCTAAAAATATAATAGTTACCCCTCTTTCTTTGATGTATTCAATCCGACGTGAATGCAACGAGTCTTTTGCTTATATTGAGGTTCTAAATGTAGATGGGCTAGGCTGCTTTAAACCCTAGATCCTGTCCCAAAGCTGGATCATATCTGCTTTGCAGATAGCTGGTGAGGGAAGCTATATTTTTGGGACCTCTTTGCGAGTGACCCGTTGCCCACGTCGGGCTAACATCATGAAAAAGGAAAAACTATAGTGTTTGTCATTTACCATTACTTATTCGGACTATAGTGGATTTAATTTTCCCAGAAGAGTTCCTTGTTCCATGCTCGGTCTGTGTGTATCATAAAAAACCTCAGGAAACCATTCTGAGTTCGAAGTCGACGGGGGTTCTGGTTAGGAGGCAGCAACGGATTTGTTACTCGCAGTAGTTTCGTCTATACTACTCTCCGAGTTCTTCTATAGTGGCTCGGAGGATTCTGGGAAAACTTACTAAATTATCTGACGGTTCCCCGATTCTTCTTAAAACGTATCGGGAAATTAGTTTTCTCTATTTAAGACTAAGTTCTCTGAAGAGAGCACGGCTCGAAGGAGAAGATAAAGACTTTTTCTTACTGTAATTTACTGCTAAAATGTACAGGTAATGCTCAGCCTTTGAGTCTAATTCTAAATTTACAGGAGAAGAGGTTCGACCTCTTTTGACCATGGCTCAGGCAGGAATTTAAAAGGGAGGAGGGCCTCGGCCTCCTCGAGGAGGGCTCCAACTTCCTCGCTGAAGGGCTGCTAAGATAGGAGTAATTCAATTTACAATACAAGAAGTAAACAAGTCTAAATTTTGGGGGAGTACAGTTGAAGGTTAAGTTTTCACCTTTAACTGGAGATCTAAACACTTCTTGGACGTTAAGCATAATTCTAACACATATCAGAATTTTGAAAGATTCTAAAATAAAACGAAAAACTAAATAACAAAAATTAATAATATCGCCGAGTATATATTCCTAAATGGCGACATAATGTCGGAGTAGTACACTGAGTACAATCCCAAGTACATCACTGAGTACATTGTAATTTTGGTTTATTACAACTATGATTATAATTACCAATTAATTCACATTTGCTTATTATCGTCAATTACAGTTTCATTAAAGTACATTAATTACATTATATTAAATTATTACAGTTAATTGCAATTAAACAGTTAACTATAGTTTTTTTACAGTGTTTCATATTTATAGACAATTAGGATGTTAGGAGTATAACACAAAGTACATGGGCACATACGATATATATATATATATATATTTAATGTAAAGAACGACGCTTGTGCAGAAGAGCGTCCGCACAAGAAGAGGAGAAAGAACGAACAAATGAAAAATGAGGCACCTCCCAGGAATCGAACACTGAATCACACAATGTAAGGGGTTCCAAAAAACCTTAGGAGGCCCCACATTTGCAGCTTACATATTTACTTATATAGAAATAGTTTTTAGTGATTATAAAAATATATAAAATTCTTTATTTATTGCAGGTATTAAAATTACTCTAGCTGATAAAGTGATAATATAATGGCTTCTCAATTAATTGGTGATTCGGAGAGGCAACGTGTGATAGATCGCATACGAGCAATAACATTTCGGGAAGCTCGTGATGCTGGAGCCACCTTTATAACACGTTCATGGGTTGCCAAAAAGTTGCGAAGAAGTGAGGACTTCGTCAAAAGAAATTGGAATAAAACTTTGGATGAATATGAAATGGATACAACCAAATCTGGGCGCCCAAATTTGCCACTCTCTCAGGAAACAAAGGACATCATTGAAAGCGGTACGCGTAAGCGGAAAAACAGCTGTGCTAAACTTTCTAGAGAGATCGAAGTGTTGAGAGGAAAGATCGTTAGTGGTGAGATCATTCGACTGTACCGTCATAGGCAAGGTTTAAAGCCTTGGCATGAACTTCCAAAGCCAAGAAAAACTCAACTTAACATCGATGACAGAATGTGGTTTGCCCATTATCTTGAAGATTGGGATGTGGATGATTTCATGCATTTAGCTGTCTTCGATGAGTTTTTTGTTTACGTAACACGTCGGCCTAACTACCAAAATGATCGAGTGTGGGCCACAACACCAGATGAAATCGATGACAATGAACATTATCGCGAATTATTAAAAAGTCCAGACTGTGTTAGTGTGTTTGTTTTGTTCACTGCAAAGAAGCTCATGTGGGTGCCGAAGCCAAATGGTCAGAGTTGGGATGGATAGTATTTTCGTGATATTATTCTATCCCAGCATGTCATTCCTTTTCTAAGAAACCCAAACAATGTTATGGCTGTCGATCAGGTCACACTTCTGCACGATAAGGCCCTCTGCTTTAAGGCATTAGCCACTCAACAGTTGTTGCGGAACCATGAGATCGATTTCTTTGGAAATGAAGAATGGCCAGGAAATTCTCCTGACCTGAACGTCTGTGAACACATTGGATCAGTTATAAAGGACAAGGTTGAATGTCTCTTGTTTTTCAAGAACCTGCAGCAAATCGATTTTCGAAGGATACAATGACGCGACACATTGAAACTGTTTTAGCAAATTTGCGTAACGATCAAAATCTATTCACGTCACTTTTGGCAAGCTACCCAAAGCGAATTCAGGCTGTCTTGGAAGCCAATGGCGGGAACACCAAGTTTTAATTGTTTCTCATTAAATGCAGGCTTAAATTCTCTTTTGTAAGGTATGTTTAGTATATATGTACGGCATTAGATGTAGGAGAATTACGACTTCTGATTGACCGAGGACCTTGGTGTAGTGGATAGCATGTCTGACCGGCAATTGGATGATCCAGGGTTCGATTCCTGGGAGGTGCCTCATTTTTCATTTGTTCGTTCTTTCTCCTCTTCTTGTACGGATGCTCTTCTACACAAGCGTCGTTATTTACATTAATTATACTGCGTGTTGTTTGCAGTTAAAATGTGTGTGTGTGTATATATAACATGATACACATAATAATGTTTTATGATTAGAAGCAACAAGAGAGAAGCTTTTGGCGACGTCAGCGGTGTTTGAACACCTTGAATCAGCATGAATGAGCAGCTTGCGAGAGGTGAACGCACTTAAAAGAAAAAGTTAACCCTTTCATACCTGATTTTCGTTTCTTTTCATGCCACAAAAAAACACTTATGTGATATCTCCAGAAAGACTAAAACCTCATAAAATTTGATGGTCTCCTGGATGACCATACGACATGAAAGGGTTAAAAGAATACATGTGGACGTATTTACATGTACGTAACTATGTATGTAATCATGATCATCAGGGGACATGTACGAATGCACAAAGTATTTACACATACCGGTACATAACACAGTAGGTTGTGTGCGTAATATAGACATGAGTAAACATGGACTGATTGGTTGATAGGGCATAAGTAGACAATAGGTAGATGAATGAATAAGTAATAAAGTTAATAAAGGATAACGGTCAAGATAAGATATGGACGTATGGATGAATATGGTCGAATAATAATATTTATACTACATAACACCAGACAGGACACAACATATAAATAATGACTTTAGAGAATAAAGTTTTCATTATTATTAAAGAATTTACCATACATTGAATACGAAAGATATCCACATACTAAACACGTGATTCAGTCAGTATTCAAGGTATGGAAAACGTGAAGAGAATTAAGTTACTTTATGACGTCATAGTTTTTCAAATTATGCCATACGTCAATTCATAATTAATATGTCATAGTTATTTAATTCGTACGTACCGTATAAGTCATTATTGGGAGAATTTAGAAGAGATGAATTAGAGCAATACAGTAATGAAAGGTTTATAGCCATTGTACAAAGAGTGAGTGAAACTATTAATTAAATATATATATATACTTATACGAGTATACAGTAAATATTAAGGAATTGGGTACATTGGAGGAAGAATTAAGTAAATGAATGAAGACGGACAAACAGGGGTTCAAATCATGCCACATGCAATGGGCATGCATAATCTAATAAAATTTAGGGATGAGGGTTAGATGCAAGACAACAATAATTAATTATCATAAAGTCTATAATAAATGGAAAATGGAGATATGGGTAATATTGTGATGGAAATGTTAAACGATCTAAACCGTCGAGTGTCTTGTTTGTACTTTAAGGGAAAGAAATTAAGGGACATTCGCTCCTCACAACGAACCTCCAATGACACAAACATGGATACGACTGAACCATAGAAATGGTAGGTCGCATGGTTGTGACACTGCAAAAATAGAAAGCAAATCAAAATGTTATCCAAACTCGCGTTAGGCGATTTTAGTTCTTATGTAAAAATGAATATTTGAATATAAAGATTATGTAGGAATTATTCATTGTTCAGTTTTACACACAAACACACACACACACACACACACACACATATATATATATATATATATATATATATTATATATATACTGTATATACATAATATATATATTATTGACGTATTCTTTCAATACGTCAAAAATAGGAATCCATTAAACAGTGTCTTGAGGCCGTTGAAAAATTTTGACGGAGAGCTAGTTTCTGTAAAACAAGCAAATGGCTGGCTATCCTGCTAAACGAATTTTTTATGTCAGTTTTTACAATAGAAGATATAACGAATATCCCTACGGTCATAGACATAATACCTTTTCACAATGGTAATACTTTAGATAATATAGTAGAAATAACGGGTGTAAGATTACAAGTAGAACGTTCGAGAGAGCAGTTGCCAAAAACTTTTTTACCCATAAAATCGAAAATAGCTGAAATAGTTTGCCGATAGAAGTAATTAGTAGCACGTCTATAAACATGTTTAAAAATCGATTAGACGCATATGTTGATAGATTGGGTATAGTTTAATTGTAGTTCCCCTCCGCAACCACGGAGGACATGCACACTACACAATTACAAACTCAGTTAGGTGGACGAGCCATAAGTGGATCCTAGGGTCTTTGTTCGTTTGAAACATTATAACAGTATAACATTATAACATATATATATTTTCACAGTTTTATTTTCACATCTGATAGATTATAAACACATCACTTCTCAACATAGTCTCCCTGTTTCTCAATACACTTAGTCCAGAGCTCCCTAATGCCATCACAAAAGAATGGTTTTGGTTGTGTGCGTAGCCAGTCATGCACCGCCTCCTTCAGGTCATCGTCGCCTTGGAATCGCTGACCTCTCAAAGAGTCTTTTAGTGGTCCAAACAGGTAAAAATCCGAAGGTCCTAGGTCTGGACTGTAGGCTGGATTGTCGAGAACTTCAAATTTAAGTTCTGAAGGCATTTTCTAGTCTGTGCAGCGGTATGAGGGTGCGCATTGTCGTGTAACAGAATAACACCTTCCGACAATCTCCCTCTCCGTTTTGTGCGAATTGCTTGCTTTAACTCATTCCGAAGCATGTCAGAATACGATGCACTTGTTACTGTAAGTAGTATAGTGTCAAAATGGACGAGTGCAGGAATGTTGCATAATATTACGTAATGTTGCAAGAGTGCCAATTTCCCCACCCCCTTGTTGCAAGAGAGAGAGAGAGAGATAGGAGGAGAGACCCAGAGGTGTGAACCCAGAGCTGGGTGTTCACTCGGCTGATTGCCGAGCTCATATGGCACTCTTCATACGTCCGCCATCTCTTATAGTGCCCCTATTCAGCCAGTTGGCTTAGGCAGCCAGTGCCAGCCACTGCCTCATGGCGTCATCGACTTAGACCATCATCAGCCAAGTGCCACAGTGTGCTAAAAGGATCCGGGCACGCACCCCACTCTAGGTCAGCCCTGTTGCGGGGCCCCTACACATCAGCTAAGTGCCAATGCCTCCCGGCTGAGCCATATAATTACCCAACCAAATAAAATATATAATTGTGTACAAGGAATCAATAAAACGCCGTTACACCAATCTGTTTTTAAGGGGAAGTTTTAGCCCTGTAACTTATACTTTTTTTAACTATGTTTTATATATATAGATAATATATATATATATATATATATATATATATATATATATATATATATATATATAAAGAAAACATGTTTCAATTTTGTAAATAAAACTCCATTACGCAAAATCGTACGTAATAGAGAAAAAATCATTACACCGTTTATTTATATTATGAATTGAAGTGTTAACCGTGGTCGCACCCCGGCATATATATATATATATATATATATTGCCAAATAATACAAATATATATATATATATATATACATTATGATATTTATAATATTTTTTCATATCCAGGAAAATAGACAATGTTATCACCCCAAATAACAAAATCTGACACCATACGTACATCTTTTTCTATGGACAAAGCATCGACCACACTAATTATTTTTAGCGTTTATATATACAATAGAAGGTCATCCCAATGACCTGTGCCTTAAATCTATTTTTCAAAAAGTAGACTACCCAGCGTTAAAAATGCGTGGGTGCTTAAAATTTTTTATAAACCTCCAAATTCTTTAAGAAGTATACTCTGCGTAAAACAAACGGACACATTACACCTCATTAAGTTATGATTATTATTATTAGCAACATGTAACCAAACATGTTCTGATAACTACCGATTACACACATTTAATAATCATACAAAGCATATGCAGTTATATTAATATTTTTTAATTTGCCAAATTCAGCAATCAGCTAAAAGAATATTAAAAAATATATCGCCGTGTTTTGTCTTTTATTATTTACTTATTATAACTTATTTAATTCCATTATTTCTTTATCTTCTTTCCTCTTTTTCACGTTAATAACCGAGTTTCTAAAATATGAAGATAAATGTTAACACGAAAAATTATCACTTTATTTTCTTATCATTTTATTCTTTTACAAATTTTTTAAATGTACAGGTAAAGGGTTTCATTTTATGCACAAACGTACAGTATATATATATATATGTAGGAGTTCTCAGCTAAATATAAATTGTATTTATTCTATTTTAAGCAAGTTTTAGGCCTAATGTGGACCACAGCGTTTATTAGCATTTGTCTCAAAAGTAATCTAAATTTATTTTATGACAGTTTGGTAAACAATTATGTCCCAAACTGCCATAAACATGTTTCTTCGGGAAGGTTAAAAGCATGACCCCCTCTTTAATTTTATTTTCCAAGAAATGGATATACAATGGGGATATATGTATATACATATTTGACTTTTAACCATTCGAAGAAATCAATTCATCCTTTCGAAAAAATGAATTGTTTTGTTAATACTTGTAGAAAAACCTTTACGTCCCCTTCCTATTCTGTAAAGTGACCATATGACCTAAATATGACCCTAAGGAAGACCCACCTTTCGCCGAATATAATTGTAGGATTGTCAGACAAAGGGCCTTCAGGACAATAGAAATATGCAGGTGTCTGTGAGAGCAAATAAATAAAAAAAAACTTTTTTAATTTCAGCAATACGAGAATGAACTGGTCTACCAACAAACGGGTCTGATCCGCCACCCAGATTTGATGGCGATCTGCCAATCACCGCGCGGAATACGTGAATGAAGTCGTTCTCAAGAAGTCTATAGCTAAACACCGCCTACCTTTCGGTTTGGTCGAAAAAGCATTACCCGTAAACCAATAGGCAGTTAAATTACACTTGTGGGTTGATCACATACGCCCCCCTATAAATGGGGAGGTTCGCCGTTTAGAGCCAGTGTCTCGTCCGGTTTATAACAACACACAAGCCATGGATGAAATCTATAACTCTCCCGATCTGTTTTTAGAAGATCACAGCTGTCACGTTGCGTTGTATCTTTTCAGTGTTACAAATGGTGGAAATCTCTCTTCACAGAAGATTATTGAGATCTGCAACGAAGTGCAAGAATCTACAACCAACTTATTTGAGATGTAAGTAACTTAAATGTGTGTGTGTGTGTATATATAACCTTACCTTACAACCTTACAAAGGTTCCGCGTGATGATTTCTCATTTCGCGAAGGTCAAGCTTGTCGCCCCTCCTCTCGAGTTGGCCTGGTGAAGTAGTGAGTTGGATTCTTGCGCTCTCCACCTCACATAGACAGGTACGCCCGGCTCATCGGGGATTGTTCTGAGCCAGGCGTCTAGTCTTCTTTTGAAGATTTCCACTGCAACTCCCTTCGTGTTTCTTAGGTCTTTGGGCAACTGATTAAACAGTTTTGGTCCTCTCACTACAAAACTATTTTCTTTCAGGGTTAAGGATGTTCCCTGTCTCGCCTTCAATTTGGGAATACGACACAGTGTACCGCTTCTACTTTCCATCGTTGTTTGGGGAGTTATGGGATTCAGAGTAAGATTAGGGACTAGTCTCTCCATTATTTTCCAAGTGTAAATAATGGTGTATCTCTCTCTTCTCCTTTCCAGTGAGATAGCGAGCGTCAACCCGTGGAGGGGATAATGTAGGTGTTTTGAAACTATATACTGTAGAATGTTTTTACATTTCTTTTGGATTTTAACAAATTGCAATAAGAATGTATTGAAAACTATGCTTATTCATTGCATAATGACCCATATATATATATATATATATATATATTATATATTTGCCGCCATACACATTACTTTTAGCGACAACCAGTTTCATGCATCTATTTTAATTACAGGAACGACACGGACCCAGGCCATGATATAAACACTTTCGACGAAAGGAGAACGAGTGCTTCGCCGAACAGTTCACCCAGCGGAGCAGAGGTTACAGTATTGAATCACAGTCGGCCAAGCGAGCGCGAATTTGCAGACGAGTTAATGTAAATGTTTTGAAGGCTATGTAGTATTTTAAAGTAGATTTTTTCTACAACGTAAATTAGGCACAGTGATTTAACTGATTCTCGCTAAATGAATTTTTCTCGTTTATAATATAACCTGACATTCATTCAGTATTAATTAGCCTTATAAGTACCACTGCAAGCGCGTTTTGAAAGTAGTTTAGGTCTTATTCTCGGGCTATATATACAATGTAAATCGGAATTAATTTATAAAAGGCCGCTATAATTGCAAAACATTTTCAATTATTTTCTACATCCTTCATCGTTATTTCCGCATATATATATATATATATATATATATATATATATATATATATATATGCGGAAATAACGATGAAGGATGTAGAAAATACACGGCATGTTTATATTTCTTGTACAGCTAGGTTTTTAGAAATATTAAAACTTTTGAGAATTGCATTCGAATTGAAAAATAGTTTTCTCTTTATTTTACAGGAGCCAAACGGAGGTAGACGATATTATAAATACTTTTGGGGAAAGGGTGATAAATGAAGTGGTATCCACAACAGCTGGCGAACCAGATGTCGTGGTATTGGCACACAACCGATTGCGCTGTCGTCGAAAAGATTATGTAAGTATTTTTTTTTAGGATAAGGACAAAACGTAACATATTATTTTCATTTATTAAACATGTACAAAAAGGGGCAGCGCCCAATTCTTAATTGTTACAAATGTATATATAGGTTTACATAATATAGAGCTTACAAATTACAGGGGTTGCAACATGTGGGAACCTTTTTTGATCTATCTGCAATAATAATAAAAATAATAAATTAATAAATAATTATTATTATTCTGCATATATATTTATCGTTCATATTTGTGTCACACAAATCGAATAATTTTAAAAAATCCATAAATCCCTTCCCGCGCGACATATGCATGAGAAATAAAATACAATACAAACCAAATGACTCAGTATAAAAGCTTTGAAGGCGATATGGATTCAAGATAATCTTAGGCACACGTAATCGCGCGATAAAATTTACGATTGTCGAGTCATGCCATGTGGGAAACCGAGTGAATCGAAATAATACATTCTTTCCTTAGTTTTAAAATAGATCGCAAACCAGTGAATCCCATCGCCACCCACATTGTCGGTGTTAACAATAACCGCGCACCAGTTCCCCTTACTGGGTACCTTCAATATTTCGTTCTTAGCGAACACTCCGATAAATTTGGAACGCGCGAAACAGTCACTTTTCATCATTCTCTGGAGTGTATTCGCATCTATCTTAAAAATCTGTGCTTATGTTCCGGAAACGGTCCAGTTCTATTAGTGCCTGCTTCTCGAAATATATTAGCACATTAATAGGAGCGTCTGTAGGCTTGGCGAAATCCAACCGCATTGAAATCGCCCCAGTCTGCTGCGGGTTTAAATGGGTGTTTACGCCGGTAGTCAAGTCAGGCGTAACGTCAAATGAGTAGATGTTAAACTGTTCCACAAATTCTTTCTGTGTTAGGCCGATTCCAATTCATCACATGCACCTGTATTATGCGCTAAACTGCTGTATGCTCTCGCGCAGAGCGGGAACACCGCATCTGGCGAGTAGTCCATATTCAAAGTCCCACCCAGTGCGACACCATTGATTTATAAAGTAATATTTTTAAGCCCAAAATTTTCAAACTTCAAGGCACTCTTTTTATAATCCCCATTCGTCGAAGCGCGGTCTTGCATCCCTACTAATATCCTTTTAGGTAGGACGCCAAGAGCGATGTTTTCTAGCTGCTTCGATGCCAATCCTGTGGGAATCGTGTACAGTTTGATCTGTACCCTGTTAATTGGGTATTTCACTGTGGCGTGTACCAGTTCTTTCTCAATTTCTATATGTTTCGCGGAACTTAGTTTCACTCGGCGTATACGCAAATATGCTTCCATGATGTGTATCACAAAAGGTTTCGCGCCTTCTTCTTGGTCAGCGCCCAGATTTATACAGATCTCAGGGCTCGTGCGGGTAAGCTTCAATTTCATATCTACCCCGTTCATAAGCAACTTCTCCTGGAATGTAAAGTCCGTGTGCAGGCGTCCAAAACATTCATATATCTTTTTTTTAGAATTTTTAAATTTATCCTTTATACTACCCTCATCTTTAGTGTGGTAATACCCCTCGGCGGATAAAAAGGTGTCCTTCGCTTCTTTTGAAAAGTTGAGGACATTTTCCAGATATGCTCGTAGGTGATACGTCACACTGGCTGAATATGGTGTGCAGAAAGTTTGTTTCTGGATATGCAACATAATTATCATCACAGTCCGTTCCGTCAGAATGAGCTATGCGAAGTTTAGTATACATGTGCATAGAGCTCGGATCAAAAAAGTAAGGGCCTGAACTGGGTATCACGAATTCTATAGGGGCACTGGGTGAGCTATTCGTGTTTAAAGGGTTAATTGTAATAAAGTCACTATGCTCAATAGAAACTTGAGTTGGAGGCATCTCAAAGAGGGATAGCTCCGATTTACAGCACTGTGAACTGCAAGGATGAATCAAACGGGTCATGTTGAGTTAGAAACAGTGCCACCTCCCTCGACGAGTAACAGTCAATCTATAAATCGTGAGAGTAGCGTCCTCAGTTTATATCAGTTAAAAAAATGACCGATCATAGGTTTCATACGCTTAACATACACTTCTTTTTTGGCGCCCTTTTACGTTTAATACCACGTGACCCCTTCTTCCTAGCAGTTCTCTTCTTTACGCTAAGTGTTGGCACTCCCTTCTTCTTCCTATCAATTCTCCTCTTTCCTCCGCCACGCATTTTTCTCTTCGTATCTTTGATGATTTCATCCCGTGTACGTTTTAAATGTTTTTTTAGAGCTTCTTTAGGTTTAGTTCCAGCGAGCATTTCCTCTGCCGCGTTAAAACCTGTTTGTAACGCCTTCCTCTCAAGGTACCTGGCACCCCTCTTCAGCAGTGGTACAGCTATTCGCAGTATGGATGAAAAAATGGAGCCAAGTCCGCTAACACGCTGGTACCGCGCACCTCGATAGATAGCGTGAGGTTTTCTGTACATTATAACTCAGTGCGCCGAAATTGGAGCTTCACTGTTAAGCTCCCGTCACCGACTGGGAAATTTTTACCCTCTACCGTTCTTATATACAGTGCCCGCGAAAAGTATCCGATCACCCTTGAAATTTGTATTTTTTACATAAAAAACAATGTTTAAATGTATACTAACCTTATATTAGTATTTTGTCATCTGTCCTTTGGTTTGGATGACTTGTTCTAGACGTTTTGGCATGGATTTAATCAAGTTTTGACAAACTTCCACTGATATTTCCTTGCACCATACCTTTTTGATGGCCTCTTGTAATTTTTCGACTGAGCCAGTGTCGTGGCATTTAACCTTATTTTTTATTATTAGCCACAGATTTTCTATCGGATTGAGATCTGGACTATTACCAGGCCAATCCAAAATATCAAATTTATTGTCAGTAATCCATTTTGTCACTATTTTGGCCCTGTGACATGGTGCACCATCATGCATGTATGTTTTTGTCCTTTGGATTGCCATTGCCATTGGAAGTTTATCCTGTAGCATTGCTAAATACCGTGCACCATTCATAGTTGTGTTCTTCGGAAGAAAATATAAGTTTCCACGCCCATAGTAACCGAAACAACCCCAAACCATCACACTTGGAGGGTGTTTCATTGTCTTTAGGGTGTATTTAGGGTCCATCCTATTTGAGCCAATAGGCCGGCGAACCTTTTTTGGACAACTTCTGAATGTCAAAAATGTCGACTCATCGCTAAATAAAACCTTCTTCCAGTCATCAACAGTCCAATGAATGTATTTTTTACAAAATGCGACACGTTTTTTACGCATTTTTTCATTAATGAACGGTTTCTTAGCAGCATGGCGAGATGGTAATCCGAGTTCTTTTTGGAGCCGCTCCTGGATAGTTCGTTCAGAAACACCAGATAACAAATTATTCATATTAAATTTTATTTCTTTCGCAGTTATTGTTGGGTTTTTCAATACTAAACGTTTCATAAGTTTGTCTGTTCGCGAATTTGTTTTTCTCGGTCTGCCAGATCGTTTTTTAGGGACTGGCGTGGTTAGGCCACCATTGTTCTTAGCCCGTGAAACCCATAAATTAACGGTACTTTGGGATATGTTTAATTCCTTAGCTATCTGTCTCTGTGATTTCCCACATGCATGCAAAGCAACAATAGCACCTCGACAATCACTCTTAAGTTGTTTTTTAGCACACATTATATATAAATTTTATTTACACCACTTTCTGTAAAAAAAAAAAAAATATCAAGAAATTTACACAAACAGTGAAATCTGACAAATTTGAGACACAGCCACCCGCAACGAAGGCTACCAGAACACTAATTTGAGAATGCCTTGGATAGCTCTCATATCAGCGAGCAACCTCAAAGTTACCAGATGTCGCTAGAACAAATAGAAAGTGAATTACGTGTCTCTGAATATCAAGGGAAAATATTGTATTTTCTTGAGTGATCGGATACTTTTCGCGGGCACTGTATATTGAGATGTTGGTTATTAGGTTAGTTGAGACAATCACATAATGGGGTCTGTCATATGTAATACTCAAACTCCGGCCTCTATAGTTGAGGATGTGTGCAATGCGCAGCAGGCGGGCCTGGGTATCCCCAACAAATGGTGTTCTACTATATTGCTATAAACATTAGGGTGTGTCAATTTTGGGGGTGAAATGACTAAATTGAAAATCATGTGATTTGGTAGCAATTTAATGTAATCATTTGGCATACAAATAAAAAATAACTCCTACCTACATCAATTTTAATTCAAAAATTCCATTTTTCCGTAAATTCGTAACAAAATAACAAATGTGCGCAAACATCCTATCAACATTTAAAGTGGCAATAAGGTATCATTCAGAGTCTTTATTTGAAAGTAACCAATGCAGTCATTTCCTTTTTGCTGCGGTTCCTTGACATCAGCATTCGGCTTGCTACTTGCGCTTTGATGTAGCCTTCTCGACTCTCGTGACTGTAAACTTGACTAGCTGCTTCTGTGACCATTTTCACACATCTCTCCACACTCTGAGTGTGAGAAGGCCACTTTGGCACTTACATTGGGGCCTCTTTAAGTTGTGTTAAATCTTTGTTTGTTATACATGTTGTCAGTGGTGGCTCCAAAACTTCCGAACTCAAGTTAACTAATTCTGACAATTTCGTGGCATTGACGTTTATCGGAGGTACCTTCCTTGTCTGAACAGAGCAGTCTCCCAGCTGGTCATCATCTAGTGATGTTCCTCTAAGCTTTAGAATGATTTCCACAGCCTCAGTTCGCTCTTTGGTACATTGGCTGCAGAGTATTGCTTGCAAAACTGCCTCTGGCCTAGCATACCAAGCGGACCTTCTCACCACAGGTAACACGATGTCCAGCACTACTTTCCTTTGGGTTCTCAGTAGCTGTATTTGAAACAAGATGTGGTTGGGCCCCTCCATCCACATTGGATTAAGTTTTACATTGAACCAGTGAGGAAGATAAAACCCAATAATAAATTCAACAATCAACATCAAATTCTGTAGCATTTTGCCCTTCAGTGCATGTTTGGAAACCCAAATCCTGCAGAAACGAATCGCTGTAGTTAACCAACGACTGTGACTTACGGGTCCAATCTCCAAGAGAGCCAGATTTTGAGGAAACTCTCCTGATCTGATTGCTTGAACAATACGATAAGCATAAGGTTGATCCGTGCTGAGGTCTTTGATAACTTCTTCAGACAACATTGGAAGGGGAGGGCCTACTTCGACCTTTGGAAATTTTGTATTTATTTCTAATTCCGTTGCTTCATCTAGCATGTTGCCAAGGGGGCCTGACCACTTGTTGTTGCTCTTTGTAGGACCATCAAGTTCCTGGATAAGACGACGAAGAGGTAGTTCCCCTGTGTGCAAATCACATACAATCCAAACAAGCCTTCTTCCAAGTTTTTTCTCTAAATGCGTCATAACACCGCCCTGCCATCCAGTGTTCACCGCAGTTGAGTCTCCACCAACGGCCTGCAGTGAACTGTCAAGTCTTCTTTCTTGAAGCCAAGATATTATTTGATCAGCAATTGCCTCTGCATGTTTCTTGCCTTCTACTTCTGCTTCAGGAACAAAGTGAAACAAATAGCGGCCACCAGGTTCGGAACACACAGAGTAGTGTTCTTCTTTGATGAGACCGGGAAACTTTCTGTCCATTCCCTCTACCTCTAGGAGAACTTTGTGTCATCTCTTCTTCCATCAAACAAAAGGCAAGAGAGACCTTCCTCCTTCAAATCTTTTTCATGCTGATCAGATATTTCCTTCATTAGTTTTTCTTGTGCTCTTCTTATCTTATTATGATCTATCACTAAGGATGTATCCTCTCGGCTGATGAGGCCTGCATCTATCCAAGCGGCAGTCGCATTCTCTGCAGTCTCTCGTAGCCCCGTATGGTGGCGAATACTGGCAAGGGCAATGTTTGAGATGTCTTCAGTGTTGTATTTCATTCTCTTCGGCGAAGGTTCAGATGGCATTTTGGAGCTATCATCTGATGTTGCTTCTTTCTGTTCATTTGAAGAGCTTTCAAAGAAGTGAGAAACCTCTTGATAGAGCTCTTCATCTCTTTGGGTGGCTTCTTCACTCTTCTTTTTCTTCCTTTCTTACCTCTCTCGGATTTTCTCTTTTTTCTTAGCAATAACAATCTGTTTTTTGGTTTCTGAATAATCTGCCGAACCAATCTGCATACTTCCTTAGCCTCCTGCCTTTGTTCTCTGCGCCTTTATGAAAGCCAGCTCCGAAACAGGGATCTTCTTCTCACGAGGACAGCGACAATCAATGTGAGGGTGAGGTTCTCTTCTGCATGAGGGGGAACAATTGGCTTCAGAACACAACTCTGTGGGACACTGGCAGTTAAAAATGTCAAGAAGAGTATCAAGTGAGTGCAGAAATTTATTTTTCTTTGCTAGTTTTCCTTTACCAAGTGATGTCTCAACTGCTTTGTGCCACAGCTTTGTTAATTTTAGCTCAATAGTTCTATACTGATTGAGTACAGGTGGTTTGAATAACACATTAGTTTTTTCCACTGATGCAGAAGAGGGGGAATCATGTCCCTTATGAGCTCTTTCTCTGTGTAGTTCCTTCTATCCTTTGTATTTTGTTCACGAAGGAGTAACCCTAGTCTCAGCATGTCTCGCACTGTTGGTAGTTCTGATACGGGAAGCTCCTTGCCTGTACCGACTAACAGGCTCAAGTGGCATGACGACTGACCTCTTGCCTTCAATTTTGGCATCTTAGGAATATCTGAAAAGAAAGAAAAACATTTAAGTATTTTATATCAATTACGATGTTTCAAAGTTTAGTCATTCGATGTTCTAAAATTCAATAAAACAATATTTCATGGGATTACAACATAATTAGACAGAAGAATATGATAATAATAAATAACTGTAATAATCAATAATCCATACTTACAGTTAAACTGTAGTATTCGTCTAGTAGAATAACTATGAAGTAGGTACAAGAGCAGTAACAGAAAACCACCGTCTATGACATCTAAGAGGCAACTGAGGACTGAGAGTGAGGGACAGTTCTATTCATGTTGTGACTTGTACATTTTACAACAACTATATGACCTTGAAAACACTATATGCGATCAGTGGGATAATTCTGTGACAGATGAATAGTTAATCAATTTATGTCCTATTATTTAGTAAAAGAGTCAATTTCTGAAACTTTAAGGTAAAATTGATGTAGGTAAGGGTTATTTTATTTCATTTTAGTTGGCCAATTTCAAGTTTTGACATGAAAAGACACTATATTTTCACTACCAAAATTGATTTGAAAAAAGTTGACAAAATTGACACACCCTAATAAGCATAGCACATGTCTGGAGGCTCAGGGTCTTCAGCCATTTTCTCCATCTTCAATTGATACATTAAGCTCGACAAGTCATCCGGTGCCTCGTGAAAGGTGTCTCTTTGGAAAGCTGCGCTATATCGCCCCTCAGCCACAATTTTGAACAGCTCTTTATCTTTAATATTTCCACCAAGTATTGACTTTAGCTTCAATGTGCAATGTGAATGCATGCGCGTTTATGTTTACGACTTCAAAAAGTAAATCTTATGTGAAGTATGACTTTTCAAGACTTGTTTAAACCCGCCACAATGTCCAGGGCTGTGTCATAATGCCCGACTCCTAGCGAAACAATTGCGCTATAGTACTGTTCCTCGCCGCACAGGGTTGAACGTATAGTATTGTCTAATGTTATGCCTATTTTTTCACACTCATCGTTTCTTCTATAGATCAGAAATATGATTTGTTAATTTTCAAGAGTTAAATATTTGGTGGATAACTGAAGTTCACATATCCCCACCTCATACGATTCACGACCCAATTCAACTGGGCCATGGAGTTCTGTTACAAAGCTGGCTAGTGTGTTGTTAGGATGCACAGACAGGGACGATGAGGACGGGAGCGTGACGTAGAAATGGTTAGATGACATGTTGCATACTAATTAAGCTTCATTACTGCATCAGCTTTTATATAGATATTGAAGCTTTCTGGGTAACCTAGACATTTCACCAGGCACATTTTTCTCTTTCTTGCACCTTTGCTTCCTAAAATTTTCTCAATTTTAAACACGTTTTTTCTTAAATTAAATGTTACTTTCTGAAGTTCCTCGCGGTAAAAAAAACTCCGAGATTTCTTCCCCATTCAAATCTTCAACGTAATACATCATTATCTGGCCTTTAGGCCTCATAGCCCTAACTTTAAAAATCTCGCGTGTCCATCCTTGCTCAAAACCCTTCGCGAATTTATTTCCCGAACGTGACAGCCTTACATAGTCACTGATTTTGAAACGCGCAGAGTGTGGTGGTGGTGGTGGTGGCACTCCATCTCTTCTCGGACGCTTGCCTCTTTCTAAAACATCAAACATCATTAGGCGTTGTACCGATCGTACGGTGGTGTGAGCGGTTGTAGGATGAAGCCAGTGAATCGAGAACATTTATATATCTTTACGTGTTTTTATGTGTAAAATAACGGTGCATGCTCTCTTTTATTGTACGTTGAACTCTTTCAACTAAAGATGCTTCATGTATAGAATTGGAAGTGTAATAGCTGATATTAAACTCTGACAGCATGTTCTGAAAAGCTCGCCCTATAAATTCTTTTCCCATATCCGTGCAAAAATAGCCAGGAATCCTGTTTTCTTTCAACATCAGTGTTTTGGCCGCTTTAGCAACTGTTTCAGGCGATTTATTTTTCAGGGGAATTAGCCACAGGTATCTAGAGAATACATCTATTATGAACAGGATGTAGCGATAGCCATCGTTGTACACTGAATATCTTTGCATGTCTGTTAAATCTGCCTGCCAAATAGAGTCAATCGATGCGGCTGTTGTCTTTCCTGTTTTAAATCTTTTCCTCACCGGTTTATGAAGTGTGTAAGCATCCTGGGCATGCAAAAATCTCTCAACATCCTTTTTCCTTACACCACAAGTACCTCTGTACAGTCTATTAACGCCACCATAAGATGCAGGGCTAGAAATGTCATAATAGTGCTTACTTAATACGTTAGCCATTTGCGTATTTTAGAGGCACGTGGATAAGGTTGGCCTTCTACTCTCTTCTTTCTTCTCTTCAGAGGTACGGCAGCTGTTGTGTGCAAAGGTGTACTCAGTTGTGACACGTGCGATGCATGTTCCAAGTCTTTTAACCTATTCAGATTACCTATCAATGTTTTGGGGACATTTATTTGCTGTAGTCTTGCTTTAATATGTCTCCATCCTGTTGGTGATGGCCTGTCCCACTTTCTCACCAGATCATGAACAATATCAACGATATTGAACCCTTGTACCCTTGTTCCATCAACAATGACCTCGCCTGTGTCGGGCCACTGTATGATGGGGTCCTCACTCAATAGATTATAAAGACTTAACCATTTATTCCTCAATGTATGGGGGAGGCTGTTTTTTAGCACATGTTCGATGTACTGTGTTCCGCTACTCTTTGGTTGTTCAGACTCTTTGTCACTATGCTCAGCGCTACTCGAGCTGTGCCTCACGGTGAGCTCTGTAGGATGCTTATAATCTTCGTACTCATGAAGGAATTTCTGCAAAGCCACTTGATACAAAACCCTTTTCTCATCAGGCGCCTTTTCACTGTTTAATAGGGATAGTAGCTCACTCTCCATTCTTTTAAGCCTACTTTTACGGGCTTCTAGAGCCGCGTCTGGGGTCCTTTGTAATGAAGCATACACCTCGTGCGGGATCACAACCACCTTCTTCATTATATTAATCTAGTCAGTAAAGGCCCCAAAATTAAAAATAAGATGGGGAGGAACGAACCGCCTCTTTGTAAAATAATACGCTTTTTCTTACCCACAGTCTGACTTTTATGGGTGATCGTCCGTATTATGTTCTTGTAACGACGTAAGCGAGCCTTCTGAGAGGATTTCATTGGACATTACATTTTATAACATTGAGGCAGATTTCGCAGATGCATTTTAAAAAGTCAGAGTCGATATTTTTAACAAACATCTGCTGCAACGCCCGAGGCAATCGTTGATAGATTTTTATTAATTCACCTTATTTCTTTAGCCTACTCGTCATTCTGGAATATACACGGTTTCAGGCTCGTTTGGAAATATATTCGTTCTTAGAAGCACCCTAAACGTGTTTCGCGGGTGAAGGTCACAAAGCAAATATCCATAACGTTGCTTTGTGACCTCTTTATAAACCTCCAAAAACTCCTTACGCTGACTCGGGAACATTTGACTGGCTGATATCCCAATTTGTGACACATCTCTACGTTACGCGAATAAGACTAGATATTGCGTATTTAACAACACATCGCGCATGTATCTATTTTTAAAAATTAAATTCTGATTGATGAAGAACACGCTTATGTTAAGGTGGTGGGAGAATACTGTAAATGTCTCGGCAATCGTTTTATCCATCTCCAACATGAGGTCGTTTATTACGATGACTGTATGTTCATTTCCCTTTAACGAATTAACGTCATAGACCCCCTTGTGGAACAATACATCATCTTGGTACTCGTTGAACACTGATTGGTATGTCGAATAACACCATATAACTTTATGCACAAATTTTGAGAACATTTCATCCTTTTCTTTAATGATATTAAGCATAAACACCGTTTTACCACATCCTGTCGGTCCAGATATAATACATGTGGATGGGCTCGTGAATCTGAATTTTTCTACAGCATCCATTTCTAACACGTCACACCCCAAGTGACTCATTTACAGAATATCACAAATAACGAGTTCTGCTCCTTATACTGTACTTTGTTTTCTTCTTCCACAGAACCGTGAATGACGACGATGTACAGCCCCCCATCATCGACGTCACGGGTGAATCCATTGACCGTGCATCTACAGTGCCCGTACCCGCCGATGAATCCTCACCTGCGACACGTGTAGCACGTTCAAAGCGGAGACATGATGAAGAGTCCTCCACGTCAGGTATAAAGCGCTCGAAATACGCGCCGGTTGTTAGACAACCAGTAGGAGAACCCCAGCTCTCGACGTCTTACGCTACCAACCCTACATCAGCTTCTTCAGCCCCTTGTACATCCTCCACAGCCCCCACCCGTTCTGTAGAGTCTGCAGTAATAGGCCCCCAGCACTCAACGTCTTACGCGGCCAACCCCCACATCAACCAATATAGGCCCTTGTCCATCCTCCTCAGCGGTATCTCGTTCTGTTGAGGATGATATAACGTTTGAGTTGGTGCGCTCCGCAACCCCAACCCCAGTCTTGACTAGAAATCGGTATATAGTCAGGGTTGACCCTAGATCCATGTATAGTAATGGAATTGAGCGCGGGCTACGTCGCGTTGTAGAGCACATTGTAGAGTTTGCCCTTCAGAACCGCGACGAGCGTGAAGTCAGGACGAGTCTGTCCTTCGGATTCGGATCAGATGATAACGATGTAGATGATTTTTGGGTGGTAGTGCCATTTAGGCGTTTGGTGGCTGAAGATGTAGAATATATATTAGGTCGTATATTGCACGCCGCCCAAAGTACCGGGTGTCCGAGAATTATCTGTACAATTTTGGCTGTTATTAAAAGTCAACCATGAAGTGTAGAAATTCCAGTGTTGTCCCATTTTACAGAGAATCTCATTAAGTTTTTTCTGATACCACGTTTTGACAAGTTTTTTAGAAATGTACGCGGGTGACAGACATTGATGATTTAAAAGCAAGAATCACAGCTGCTATTGAGCGAATTGATGTGGATATGCTGCAGCGTACATGGCAACATTTGGAGTATCGATTGGATATTTTGCGAATCACTAATGGTGCACATATCGAATGTTTGTAACAACGTTACTTTAATAAAAGAAACTTTTGAAAATACAGATTCTAAATAATCTTGTTTAAGAATTGTACGTGTGTTATCAAGAATTTTATTAAAAGATGAAATTGTACAGATAATGTTCGGACACACTGGAATTTCTAAAAAACTTGTTAAAACTTGGTATCAGAAAAAACTTAATGAGATTCTCTGTAAAATGGGACAACACTGGAATTTCTACACTTCATGGTTGACTTTTAATAACAGCCAAAAATTGTACAGATAATTCTCAGACACCCTATAGTCTTCAATATGGACAACTTCACGGTAAATATTGACTGTGTATTCCGTGTTGAGGGTCATAATGCTACACCCTACACTCTTAACTTCAATTCTCAGGCTATTTACAGGCGGCATATAAACGTCGATCGTGGTTGCGGCTTTATAGCAGTAGTCTTAGCACGTATGTTTACTGTACAAAATACACGGGTCAAAAATATTTGGTTGTCTACGATCGTGCCCGTAAACTAGCTGTAGACTGTGAACTTGAATTTGACTATAATATGGGCTCTGAAGAGCTGAGAAGGGTAGAACAGGAAATGAATGTTCGTATAGTTGTATTTGGGCTGGATGAACGTCGTAGGACTGTGTATGTTTTTAAAAGCAATGTGAGAGATCGTACAAGACCCCTACTTATTTTAGGATTGTCAGGGACAACGTATCTCCCCATCCGTAATATAAGATGGCTTTACGCGAGTTATGATAAAAGTCAAAAATATGGACGACATCATGATTGTGTAAGGGGTGCTCGAGTTTGCAGATGATATAGTGAAACATTGTAAAGATTCACATGGTATGTGAACAGTGTAAAAGCCCCAAATGTGAAAGCCGTGTAGTTGAAGCTGAGAAGAGGGACTGTGATGTGTGTAGACGCACATTTTTCAATAATAGCTGTTTTGAGCTCCATAAATCAATTGGCACGTGCAGGAAAATGAGAATCTGTGAATGTGGTATGTTTCACACCTTGAATGGTAGCGGAAATTTCAAGCACAAGTGTGACGAAATTCACTGTCTACATGCCAGGTGAATATAAGGCGGATGGCGTAAAGCATGTATGTTATATGAAAGACGCCAAGCCTAAAAACAAGCCCTGTATAACTGTATACTACGATATAGAAACATACACGAATGCTGAAACCAAAGAGGTAATTCCACATTTACTTGTGAGCCAACTATCTGCGATGAGTGTATGGAGATCGAGTGTGAGAGTGCCCAAATGTGGTAAACGGACAAACGTTTTTAAAACGAATGTCCACGATAGCCCTGTGAAACTATTTGTGTCCTATATTGTCAAGTTAGCCGACAAGTTCAAAAAAATGACTGTGTATATTCTTGCCCATAACGGGGCAAAATTTGACACACAGTTCCTTTATAAGGAGCTGCTTAGCACGAGTCATCTGAGATATTTACAGGTGATCCCTTGAAAAGAGGAACAAATTATACAGATGCAAATAAGAGGTAATGTCAATTTAAAGACACTTTATTATTCACACCTTGTAAATTAGCAAAGCTACCCAAGGTGATGGGGGTAGCAGCTGAAGTATCAAAAGGATACTTCCCTTACACTTCCTCACTAGCGAGACTTTAAATACGTGGCTACCTCCACCCAAACATTATTTTAACTATGATTGTATGAGTGTAGATGAACGTGAAGACTTTGATCGATACTACAACAGTTTTAATGAACGTAATCCTTATAATATAGCTGATGAATGTGAGCGTTATTGCGTGAATGATGTACGAGTGCTTAGAGTATGTTTCCAGCCTTTAGAAGGATGTACATAGGCCGTTTCAAATGCGATCCGCTGCAAGTCGCAACCACCATCGCGTCATTATGCTTTACGGTGTTCAAGAATAACTTCATGCCTAAAGCCACCTTAGCCATTATTCACAGAAACAACCCCGCAGTTACGGCCACAAGGCTATTTACTGGCTCATACACCTACAGCAACAGACAGGTGTATACATAAAGCACGCCCGCAACACGGGTGAAGTACCCATTAAGATTAATGGTCGTGTTTTTTGGGTTGATGGACTAAGTGAAAACCGTGTCACTGGGTGAAGACTGTGTACTCCTTTAACGGATGCTGGTGGCATGGATGCCCCCGTCCTGAGTGCGGAATCGCCGGAGATATCCACGGTAGATCTCCTGCCGACTGTCTTGCATGGACCCGCACCCGCGATCAACTTATAGGGTCCCAGTTCACTCACAAAGTCTTGTGGGAGCATGAATATGATGCACGGATGGAGACAGACGAGGTACCGTGAGGAAATAAACACGATCAAGCGTTCAATGGTACTGGATCCTCTCAAATGCGGTGATAGCTTGTTCGGTGGGCGTACAAATCCCTTCAAGCTATACTTTCCACCTACGGAGGGTGTGAAACTTCACTACTACGATTTGTTCTTTATACCCATACGTGATGAAGAACAACCCGTACCCCGTGGGTGCTCCTGAGAAATGGTGGGACCTAACCTGCCCTCCATCGAATTTTCAAGAAATTTGAATGATCGCTACTTTGGGCTCTCTTTCGTAGACGTGCTCCCCCTCGCGATTTATGGATGCCGATCTTACCCGTCGTCATCGACCACAAGCTCATGTTTTCCCTGTGCGTGAAGTGCGCGGAAGAGAATAACGGTAATTGTGACCATACACCCCACCAGCGTAAGATCAGAGGCGTATATACAAGCCCTGAGCTGGCCCTAGCCGTACACCATGGGTATAGAATACTGAAGATATATGAGGTGTGAAGGTTTCAGAAGCTACCCAACCTTTTCACACCGTATATAAACGCATTTTTGAAGGATAAAGTTGAGGCATCAGGGTATCCGCGAGGAGTTGATACCGAAGATGAAGAGTCTGCCTATATTCAACGTTACCGCGACCATGAAGGTATACAACTTGATCGTGCCCAAATTGCAAAGAATCCTGGCAAGCGCTTTAGTGCAAAGTTGTGTCCTAAACAGTCTATGGGGGAAATTTGCACAGAATACTGGCAAGGGGAACGTTCATTTGGCACAAAGCTATAGCGAAGTCTGGGATTATGCCAACGCGCCCGATAAAGAGGTCATGGAAATCGTGAATGTAGGTAATACTTACATAAAGTACAACAACACTGAATTGGCCACAGATACCTCATGGGTTACAAACATCCCAGTAGCCAGCTTCACAACAGCCTACGCCAGCATCAAACTTTGGGGTCTATTGCATTCTCTTGGGCAGAGAGTCTTGTATGTCGATACAGATAGCGTGATATTCACAGCGAGGGAGGGTGAATACATGCCTGCTATTGGTGAATTCCTCGGCGAGCTCACTGATGAGATCAAGGATGAGTTTGGGGACAACGCATACGCCGACTCTAAAACTTATGGGGTACGGGTGAGGATAGGGAATGAAAATATATCGTGAAGGCAAAGGGTATCACGCTTAATCAAGCGAATCGGCGGGTCGTTAACTTTGATTCGCTGAAGGATCTAGTGTGTTTGACCGATGATGAGGGCGAATGACCTCCCCAACTAATTGTAGGCACCCACAATTTTCGGGCGCAGAAGCTGGGGGGCGTGAAGGAACTTAGGGGTACAAAGGTGTGCCGTAACACCTATAGGAAACGTTACCAGTTACCTGGTACCTATGATATCGTACCCTTTGGTTACCATAAACTTTGATGGGCCTATTGCTAACTTATTCATCACACATATTTGTAAATATATATGTATTGAGAACAATCTTTGATGTGCCTATTGTTAACTTATTTGTTGCACGTATTTGTAAATATATACATACTGATTATTTCGTTTATTAAATAAATCGTGCTCGACTTGTGTTTCACTTTGCGTGCGTGCGTATGTACAGTAAAGTTAAGCCCCACTGTAAGACCGGGGACGTGATTCATCCCGTAGCCTGAGCAGGCCTCTGTCCCCGCGTTCTCAGTTGACCTCTGTATACCCTTGAGCTCAGACGTGTATTCTCTCCCGCGTAGAAGAAAATGGCCACCTTTAATATCGCGTGTTCAACATTTATGAAGTGGTATTCAGTAAAGGGCGTAGATGTAGTGGATACTGAAAAACTCCCTATCCCAGCCTCCTTTGACTCTTTTAAGGAAGCATTGAATCGTGCGAAGGGTCAGGCTATTCAAATACTCTACGGATATTCTGGCGAGGGGGTTGTAGGATTTCGCAGTACAGACGATGTACTGAAGTATGTTGTAGAACTAAGCTTTATAAAGGCACACGTGCACCGCGTGGTAGAAGAAGCGGCACGCTCAGAAGCTAAACAACAGTTATGGGTAGTGAGCCTTGTGGATGAGTGGTGTGATAAACGGTATTATATCATGCTACACCATGTCGATTACTCATACCCTACGACTGAAAATGTGAATCTCGTTATCATGGACAATCTTAAGTATTTTTACCACTACATTAATATATATCATGATGAGGTTTGTAGTGAGGTTGTGGCTAAAGGGTTATGTGAGTTTTTAACAGATTTTAGAGATGAGTATCGCCTGTTAAATAAAAAGCCTAAATATGAACATATGTTTCTCTCTAACAGCGCCCCGCAGTGTGAAGATTTTTAGGAGAGATAAAACATTATAAAATGTGCCTAGTTCATGAAATTTACCCTGAGGGAAACTGTCTGGTGCGTATTCGGGGGAGTGGTAGTGATAAAACGTTAAAACCGAAATTAGTTCTTGTACCGGAAAATTTCTCAAAACGCCTACCCAGTATAATGGGGTACAACAATTCATGTTGGGCCAGCCCGCACAGGTTTCATTAGATTATGGTGCGACTCGCACCTCACGGATCATACGGGTTCGAACAAACCCATTCACGTATCATCAGGGTGAGTCAACCGCCCATCGAACCGTTCCTGCCTACCTGCGTGCCTCACGCGGCTCATAGTCTTCTCAGAGCTTGCGCCGAGTGGATGTGCCATAGTCATCTCGAGCTGAATACGATGGAACTCCCTTTGAGAAGCATTCTCAACGCCTCGTACGACGTCTCCGTGACGAAGTCGTTGCGTGTGTTCAGGCGAGAAACCGGCACCATTAACTGTGTGCTTGAAACGAACAGTAGACCTGCGAGCAAGCGCAACGTTATTTATTTAAATCTTGAGGAGATGCATAAAATCTTCGCGGTAGTTGAGAGGTTGGCTGAGGACCGCTATAAAATACCAGCTGACGTAGGTATAATAAGAGAAGTGATTAGTGAAGCCTCCTCATATACCGTTGTTTGTACATTGAGTGTAAATAACAATCAACCATGCGTTGACATACGACTGATTTGGAAGAACACAGCTGATAATGGCGTTCTTGTTCCTAAACGAAACCGTTTCATCCTCGACAGAATGTTTGAGATCGTTGGATTCCGTAAGTTGAAGCCTATATTAGACACACGTATCTCAGACATGATTTACTTTGACACAATACTTGAATACGCTTACACCGCTCTGCTCGACGGATTTGTTGAATGTAGGAATGTGCAGGGAGAGAACGGACTAGCTCTGGATGCGTATTTAAAAGGCTTAGACTCTTCGAAATATCCCGAGCTTTGGTACAAAACGCTTGAGAGGTACAGAGCTGAGCTCGCCTACACTGTTCACCCTGAAGAACTGTACCTCTATATAGTAGATAGCTGCCGTTACGACTGGGAAGATTATTTCAATTGCTGCTATGCCGGGTGAAGAAGAGTTCACGATTGAAAAGTTCGGTACGTTAAGAAAAAACCCTCGATTGGAAAGGCATGATTATAAGCTTGTATTTAATGACATAGTTAACGATGACGTTTTTGCGCGTGCTTTTGATTACGTTCTAGTGGCGCTTAAAGACAACTTACCTGCCGAGTGTAAAGTGGGTAAAAAAAATAGTGTTGAATGATATGAAAGCCATTTACATCGAATATAATCCGCCGTATCAGTTAAACGGCGAGGTGATGCTTGAACGGTTTTACCACATCGTGCAGAGTAATGCTGATGTTGATGTAGCATCAGGCAGCATTGAATTTACCGTTTTGTACTGTAGAACGTAAAGACAATATATATATTTTTATTGTAATATTTTGCTAATACTACGTTTTGTACGAATATATATAATTAATATAAATATATATTTTTATTGTAATATTTTGCTAATACTACGTTTTGTACGAATATATATAATTAATATAAATAGATATTTTTCTAATATTTGGTTAATACTGTTTTGTACAGTTATATATAATTAATATAACTATTTTTCCTGTACTAATATTTGATAATATAATTTTTGATAATATAACTACATATTTTTCTAATATTTGATTAATACTGTGCTTTGTATGATTATATATTTTCCGTGTTTTGTACGACTATATATAATTAATATAAATATATATTTTTCTAATATTTGGTTAATATATGCTTTGCATGTTTATATATTCCCCGTTCTATTATTTGATCATATATATATATCCTATTCTATATCCATTAATTAATAAACAGAACGTTGTAATGGTGTTTTATTTATTCCTTGAACACTTTTATATCATTTGTTTCTAAAACAGAATAATTGAATAGATAAGTAACGAGGCTGACAGCTTAGCCAACTGTAACATAAGCTTATTTAAAATAAATAACGGATCTGGCAACTCAGCAGCCAACTGGCTGAATAATAATTATATATATGGCGTTGTCTGGCAACTCAGCAGCCGACTGACTGAATAATATATAGAAGAAATAAATATTTAATACTATCTGGCGCTTTCTGGCAACTGTGCCAACTGGCTGATTAAGCCAACTGGCTGAATAGGGGCACTGTAAAAGGCGGCGGACGGCTGAAGAAACTCATATGAGCTCGGCAATCAGCCAAGCAAAGACCCTCCTCTTCCTTTCTCTCTTCCTCTCTTGGTATCTCTTTCTGCTCCTTTGGGGGGTGAGGCGTCCCATTCCTCCCCAAAGAGGCTCCCTTAGGATAGGCATTAGGGTGGCCCACTTTTCAATTTTTTTTGAAAAGTATAGGTGATCGTGGTTTTTCCCATTATTTGGCACTATACTAGCACATTGGTACCATTTTTACAAAAATTGATCAATACTAGTTTTTTTTTTAAATGCGTACTTTTTAACTTTTTACTGAATCAAGATAAATCATTAAGTAGGGATGCTTTCTGAATCCTCTTAATGAGAGAAGTCGTTTCGTGTGCCTGCCAATGTCATACGACTAACAGTTTAAAGGTTGTGCCTGTATACAGGTAATACCAATGTGCTAGTATAGTGCCAAATAATGGGAAAAACCACGATCACCTATACTTTTCAAAAAAATGAGTCACCATACCCGGGCGGAATGTATAATGTATATAGGTAATTAGAAAATGCACTATGCCTGTGCCAGGTACCTAACCTATTTCTTTTTTTGCAGATCATAACATTTTGAAATTCTGTCTGAGTTCCTCATCCTTTGTCATGGACAAATCGATGGCAACCATAACTGGAAGAACTCTTGAAACTACAAATAGAGAGTCATCAAAAGGAAAGGCGAAAATAACATCGCTACCTTCTCTAAGATCGGCCTCGGAAATTTTTTTAGTTGGCCAACCGTCGTCCTCCATCAGTGGTAGCAAATTGCCAACAACACGGCAGGTTTTGCAATACTTCTTCAGTGTTATCCAGTACACTGCTAACAGGAAAGACGCATTTAAAGAAATCGTAAACAACGTCTTAAAGTTTTGGAACATGGCCCGCATTAAAACAATCACAAAGCTCAACTGCGAACGGAAGCTAGAGGCATTGTGGAAAGAGTGGCACTTACTTCAAAAGAGCAGAAAACGAGAAACTGACGCTGGAGGAAAACGGCAGAAGTTTTCGGACAGTGTGGACAAGCTGTGGGATATCGGAGCATCTGACGCTGTCGAAGATATAAAGAAGAATCGACTGCTGTCCGACAAGGACAAGAAAGAAGACATTGACTTCTACCTCGATCAACGTGGTCCTCGGGTGGCAACGATGAGCGGGAACGATAAAGTTTTCGCTGTAAAAAGAAAGCTACAGGAAGGAAGAAAACGTCCTCGCCAGGAGCTGCAAACCTCAAAGTGTGCATACGAAACCGGAGATGAGGCCATGGAGAATGATGATACTGGCATGTCAGGAGAGTCGGATGGCTAAAGTTAGTATTTTCAAACAAAAATAATCTAGAGATAAGTTTAAATGTTATTCAAAGATAAACATTTCATTATAACGCAAACAAAGTAATTGGTAACAATAAACCTGTCTTACTTACAATGGTGCCTATTCTGTTTCAGGTCATCTACTACACAAAACTGCTGATGTTCAGTAGGCAGTTGGAGCTCGACGCCGAGCTGGTCGACAAACTGCACAGGATCGTGGTGTTCATCGCTCTTCTGTACGTACCAGCTTGGTTGGCGGCCCCTGTAGCAGCTGATGCGCCGTTGAATGACCTGGTACTATACCAGCGTTTTCTGAGGTATAGGGCAGTGGATCGCGAGGTGGCAGAAGCGTCACTGGCAGTGATGAGGCGGCACTTCTGGTATCTGAGGCCTCAGACCGTCATCTTCGCTCTATGCAGCAACAAGGTGGATGGCACTGTGAAGCAACAGATGGCAGAGAAGCTGTCCCACCTCCCTGTACCCAAAGACTTCACATACGAGAACGTCTCAGTCGACGAGATGACGCTACTCCCCGACCTGATCGACGAGTCCTCCTGGTTCTTATTTGCAGGTCTGAAGATGTATGGGTCTTCGTGGCTCACCCTGCCAACTGATAAGTGGGACGAGAACGAGGACTTTTGTCGTCTGAAGGATGTGATCTCTAATCTCCAGGTCACCAATGACGTCGCTGAAAGAGGAGTCCAACTGATACAAGACTATGCGAACACGGTCACAAAGGACGAGGCACAGCTGCAGGATCTGCAAGTGGTGGAAAAGAACCGGAAAGAGCTCGGCTACTTCAAGAAGTCATCACGCGCCACGATGACATAGCACAGAGGGACAACGTTGCAGCCAGTGACGTGTGATAGTGGTCAATACAATGCAAAAGTGATTGTTTAAGTTATTGTTTCTTTCTTCCTTATTTGTCTGCTATTTGCTGATTTTTTTGAAAAGTATAGGTGATCGTGGTTTTTCCCATTATTTGGCACTATACTAGCACATTGGTATTACCTGTATACAGGCACAACTTTTAAACCGTTAGTCGTATGACATTGGAAGGCACACCAAACGACTTCTCTCATCAAGAGGATTCAGAAAACATCCCTACTTAATGATTTATCTTGATTCAGTAAAAAGTTAAAAGGTACGCATTTTAAAAAAAAACCTCGTAATTTCAAGGTCGATGCGAGACCCCTAAATATTGATCAATTTTTGTAAAAATGGTACCAATGTGCTAGTATAGTGCCAAATAATGGGAAAAACTACGATAACCTATACTTTAAAAAAAAAATTGAAAAGTGGGCCACCCTAATAGGCATGCCCCTTTGGGGGGTTCAGCTTGGGGGAGAACTCCGCCTACAAGTTGCATACCCCTTGCAATCCCATTTTGGGGTTGGCAACAAAGGTTGGCACTCCCCTTTGGGGGGATCAGCTTTGGGGATAACTCCAAGTTGCATACCCCTTGCAACACCATTTTGGGGTTGGCAACAAAGGGGGGTGCCTTGGCAACAAGGGGGGCGGGGAATTTTTTTCTTTTTTTCTTTTTTCTTTTTTGGTAACAAAGGTGGGGGTTGACCATAAAGGGGGGTGGGGTGCCTTGCAACAAAGGGGGTGGGGTTGGCACTCTTGCAACAAGGGGGTGGGGGATTGGCACTCTTGCAACATTACGTAATATTATGTAACATTCCTGCACTCGTCCATTTTGACACTATACTAATACTGTAGTTCTACGTTGTAGATAATGTTCAAGGATAGGGCCTCGTGTATCCCAAAACAGTGTTAGCATAACTTTACCTGCTGATGGCTGCGCTTTGAACTTCCTTGCAACGGGAGATGTTGGATGCTTCCATTACATGCTCTTACGTTTGCTTTCTGGTTCATAGTGATGGATCCAAGTTTCATCTCCAGTGATAATGCGCTCCAAAAAGTTTTCACCTTCATTAAGATACCGTGCCAAAAGACGAGAGCAGACATCCATACGATTACGCTTGTGCTCTTCTGTCAACTGTTTGGGCACCCATCTTGCACAAACCTGGTGAAAGCCAAGAATGTCATGAACTATCGAATAGGATGACCCTTGACTGATGTCTAATGAAGATGCAATTTCTTTTATTGTTAATCTTCTGTTATCGAAAATCATGGCTCTGGCTTCTTCCTGCTTATCACCAATGGTTGATGTTGACGGTCGTCCTGAGCGCTGAGCATCTGTCACACATGTCCGACCTTCCTTGAACATTTGAATGCACTCGTACACACTTCGCCATGGTAATGCATTATTTCCATACGCGTGTGAATTTCAGCTCCTTTCAAACCTTCTGCCCACAAAAAACGAACAACGGACCTCTGTTCTTCCAGATTGAAACAAATTGAAAGCGGCGCAGCCATGCTCACTACTCGTACGATATGTGACAGCTACGAGTAGCCTAAATACGTCTATACTGTTGCTAGCCTAAATAAGCCTATAGATCTCAGTTTGGCTCGTTATTACGAGTATATATTATATATATTATATCATCACTAAAATAAAAAGGGCGGATATTTATTGAAGTACCCTCGTGTGTGTGTGGGTGTATAATATATATATATATATATATAATATATATATATATAAGGTTATTATGCATTGATTTACAAGTGCACAATGATTGCATATTAATTGTAAACTGCTATTTACCATACAACAACGGCAGTAATCTAGATGAGTACATTGATTTGCTATACAAAATTAAGTCATTATCAGATAACCCCAAATATTCTCACAATATAATAATGGGGGGGCTTTGACGCGCATGTGAACTCGGAATTCTTTGTAGAATTGGGTAACATGTGCGAGTCTGCCAAATTAAGTATAAGTGATGTAGATGTATTAGGGGTAACCGTTGGTAATTTTACATACGTTAGTGACATGAGTGGTACCACCAGGTGGATTGATCATTGTCTCACAAGTAATAATCTAAAGGATCGAATTGTTAAAGTTCATATTCTGCATGATTTCCTTCTTTCTGATCATAGACCATAAGAAATATTAATTAACTTTACCAATTTATGCGCAACACGACTTAACAAGAATTCAATAGGTAGGAATAATCGCGTCGATTGGTCTAATGTTAATAAGCAACAGAGAATAAAATACAAAGACAGAACAGGTCACCTCTTTAATAATTTAGAAATTTTGCATCTTGTCTGTAGTAATTCTTGCTCAAATGATTCTCATTGCAAACTCATAGATAGGTATTTTAGTAAGATAGTATCCCTGTTAAGAGAAGCAGGAAGCCCCCTGATTAAATGTTACAACTATCATACTAAGATTATTCATGGATGGAATGATTTTATTGCCCCCCCCTGAAAGGGGAATCGGAAGACGCCTATGATTTGTGGTATTTTCATGGTAGACCCAGATTAGGACCAGTATACATGAATATGTGTAGAAGTGGGGGTCAGTATAAGGCGGCCATAAGGCAATGTAAACAGGAAGAAGATCTATTCGAGCATCAAAAGCCTGTGAAGCTCGCATGAATAACGATAATAACAAATTTTGGAAATTTGTTAAGAAACGGGTGTCAAAAATGTTCTCCCTCCGACAATCGATGGGGTGTCGGGGGAGGATGAAATTGCAAAGCTGTGGAAAAATTACTACTCTAACAATAAATGCAAAAATCTTCACTTTTGTACGTGAAGGTCAAAATATGAGAATAAAAAACCACTCTAATAGACAGAGTTTATTTCCACAACAGTTTCGATGCCCACTGGCATCCTCTTCGGGTAGATACAGAAAAACGAATGAACAAAGAACAAGAGGGAAAACAGTCCAAGGACCATTGAGAAATTCACACATAGGATAAATCCCGTTCTCCCGACACCGGAAGGATATTTTATCAAAGGGTCCCGCTTATAAGTACATTCGCACAAATTAAAACTATCTTCTTGTTCTCTACATACCGGTGTCGGGAGAACGGGATCTAACCTAGGTGCGAATTTCTTGATGGTCTCTGGATTGTTTCCTTCTCGCCTTTTTCATTCGTTTTTCGGTTTATAATTTCTGTAATAATAAACAACAATGTAATAATCAATGTAATAATAAATTTATAATTTCTGTAGTAAAATAATAATGCAATAATAAATGTAATAAATGTAATAATAAATATAATAATTATGCCAAAAAAATAATAGAATCTGTGTGTATAGAACAAGAAGATAATTTTTATTTGTGCGAAGGTACTTATAAACGGGACCCTTTGATAAAATGTCCTTCCGGTGTCGGGAGAACGGGATCTATCCTATGTGTGAATTTCTCAATGGTCCTTGGACTGTTTTCCCTCTTGTTTTTGGTTCATTCGTTTTTCTGTATCCACCCAAAGAGGATGCCAGTGGGCATCGAAAATGTTGTGGAAATAAACTTTGTCTATGAGAGTGGGTTTTTATTATCACTACTCTAACATTCTTAACAGTGTGAGTAGGGTAATCTTAAGATAGATTGCAGCGAAACGACTGTGGGAGGGACAAGGGAAAATACTTTGATATCAGTTCCTGAAGTAAAGAGGTTAATTAAAGAGTTAAAGACTGGTTCTGCGTCATGGGTAGATGACTTATCGAATGAACACTTAAAATATGTCAATGACTCAGTATGTCTGCATATATCATTGCTCCTGTCAGCCATGCTTGCTCATAGCTATATCCCTGCAGAGTTCATGAGGGTATACATCTTGCCCTTGGTCAAAAATAAGTACTTCATATAATAAGTACTTCAAAAATAAATAACTTCATATTGTCGTCATCTGCCCAATGGAATAGTGTTTCAATGTCGTTTTGTAATTTCCTTATGTCACCTTCGTTCAATAGTTCGTTACATATCTTTGTGTCATCTGCGAAGCATGATACAATACTGTCCTTAATATCTGCATCAATATCTGCAATCATTATTATGAACAGCAAGGGAGCTAATACTGTCCCTTGTGTGACAGCCCAAGACTTCCGAGACTTCCGATTTAACTCCGTTTATCACCATTCTTTGTGTTCTTTGCATCAAGAAATTAAATAGCCATCTTCCCAGCTTTCCAGTAATTCCTGTATTCTTAAGTTTGTGTGCTATGATTCCATGGTCACATTTATCGAAAGCTTTAGCAAAGTCCGTATATATTACATCTATGTTTTGTCGTCGACACAATGTTTCTAATATTTTCTCGTGGTGGTCTAGTAGCTGTGATAGGCATGATCTTCCCGCCCTGAAGCCATGTTGATTTGGGTTGTATAAGTCTTTTTCTTGTAGGTAGTAAGTAGTTTTGCCTCTAACTATACGTTCAAAACACTTTATAAAGTGTGAGGTGAGAGCCAATGGCCGATAATTCTTGGACATTGCTCTGTTAACATCTTTAAATAGAGGGGTAATGTTCGCGTTCTTTAAGGGGAGCAGAATTTGTCATGTGTAGAGTAATTTCCTCCGTAGTAAGTATAGCGGTTTGGCAATACTCTCTTTGCATTTCTTCAGAAACGTGGCACTCCATGTATCTGACCCTGGCACTGAATTGTCTCGCATCTGTGATAAGGCCGTAATTACATCTTCCGTGAACTCCAAATCCGGTAATAGGTTTGTGCCGGAATTTGTTCTTGGTTGATCTGGATCTATGTGAAAATATCGTCTGGGTTTTCCACTTCCATCTCGGACTTACTGGATGCTAAACACAGTTAAATTGTTCCCTAAACAGTTCACTTATTTCTTTCGCATCATTTGTGTATCCGGCCACCCCGTCTATCAACGGACCAATGCTCTTCTTACACTGCATTTTGCTTTCCGCAAACGTGTAGAAGTATTTTGGGTTATTTTTGTGTTTTCTGCTACCTTGTTTTCCTCCTTGTTTGTTTTATGTACGAATGTTTGCTTTAGGTCCATTTCTATTTCACGATGTTTCCTCTCTAGATTGAGTCTCTTTGCATCCGTTCTGCATCTGTGGAGATGTTTAACGGTTTGTTTTCGTTGCCTGAATAGTGTCCTGATTTTCCTCTCGAGCTTGCTACGTTTTCTTTCCTGTCTCTCTGGTATATGTTTCAGTATTATAGGTTTGGTTTCAGTCTCTATTGTACATAGTATCTTTTGTGGAGTCTTCTCGTGAAGTAGCAATTCCCAATTTACCTCCTTTAAATCTTTATTTACGTTTTCCTAATTTACTTTCTTTGAATTTATATTTAAGCCTTCAAATATTCCATCTGCCTCTCTAGGGTGCGATTTCGGACCTCTGGGTACTAACTTCAATTGTGTATCGATGAGGTTATGGTCGGAGAACTTTGTATGCGTTACTTTTTTATTTATTATTATCTCGTTGTTATTTGTGAAAATTAAATCCAAAACGTTCTCCTTTCTCGTGGCTTCACAGATTTCGTGGGTAAGGGCGTAATGTTCCATAATATCTAATAGCATTGTTGCTTGGGTTCTTTCATCTTTAGTAATGTTGCTATGAAACTCCTCGACATATATAACTTCGTCATTTTTCTTCCCTGATATGAATGGGAAATTAAAATCTCCGAAAATTAGAATATTTGTTGCTGGATTTTCAAGTAATTTTATTATGTTTTGTTTTTCATTTGTAGCAAATTGGAATTCATTTTTTGTGGTGTTTGGTGGTCTGTAGATGTTCATAATGGTTAGTTCAGTTCTTTTACTTATATAATAACTTCAACTGTGCTGTTTGATTTGTTTACCTTCACTTCACATGTGTATGTGTTTCTCATGTAGATGCAACACCCCCCCAGGTCTAGCCACTCTATGTGCTCTGTGTATGTTGTAATCCAGCAATGCTAATTCAGTATCCTCGATACAGTTTTCACAGCCATTTTCGCATTTATGCAAGTGTGTTTCTGTTAGGCATATAATATCTATGCTGGATTCGGTAGCTAAATTTTGTAAGCATTGTAATTTTCAGCCTGCATGTTCCGTGTAGAGGCCTTGAATATTTCTGTGTAAAATATATATTGGGTTTCTAATTTCCGTGTTCCGTTTTCCTATATAGTCGCCGTTTCCAGGTCGATCTCCGTTCTTGCTTGATGTTATTGGTTTGGCCGCTGCATTTGGGAGAATTGGGGTTGCGGCACTTGATACCACTGTCGTTGTATTATCGGTGGTTGTATTATCAGTGGGTGGTGCTGGATAGAGGGGTGATGTATGTAATGGTGTGGGGAATATTCCTCCGGAGTACTGTCCTCCCTTGTTAGCAGGGCAGGCTGTGCTTTTATAGTTCTCATTTCCTCTAAAAAATTTGTCTCCTTGCTCCTGTTGTTACTTCTAATATGGATAGGGTCTGTTCTTCCCCATTCTCTTCTTTGGGTACCCCTCATGTGAAAATATGGGCACTCTATATTTAGGCATTTTCTCTCTGTCAGTGACTGTCTGCACATAGGAGGGTGGAAAAAGTGGCAGTTTTGTTCGTATCTGTATCTTCCATTCCCTATCATATCGAAGCATTTTTTTGGATGACTGTACCTGCAGTTTGCACCATATATGCACAACCCTGTTTTTAGTAAATATTCACATATGGCCCGTCGTTTAATCTCTTTCCTGGCACTATGTGATTTAATTGCATTTTTCTGTTTCGCTACCACTTCTTCCCTGATCAGTGACTTTTCTGTCTTCGACGAGTTTTCATTAGTGTTCTTGGTACTTTCCTCTTTCTCCTTTGTATTCCTGGTGTCCCTCGCTTTCTCTTTTGTGTTCCTGTTGTCTCTCTCTTTGGGATGAGATATTTCATTCTCTGATGCTACTTTTGCATCTCCCTGTATCGTAGCGTGCTGTAGCGTACTTTCCTGTATTGTGTTGTCTTGAGCCTCGTGTTCTAGCATAAGAAATACGAACGAGGAATATATATATAAACAAAATAAAAAAATAATAAAATACAAAACGATGAAGTATAATCAGCAACATGTTAGTACAGGAAAATTATAGATATATATATATATATACACAATTATATTAAATAATTAAATATATTAAAAATAAAAAATAATAATATTAAATATATTGAAAATAAAAAATAATAATATACAAAACGATGGAGTATAATCATCATGTTAGTACAGAAAAAAAATATATATATATATATGTATGTGTGTGTGTGTGTGTGTGTGTACAATTATATTAAATAATTAAATATATTGAAAATAAATATACATCAAAATACACTCGTTCTACTGCGGTTAACTAAAACACTAAACTCGCACGTAATAAAGTCTACAGTCACATCATTTTTGCTTTGCACTACGCAATAAATACGATTTAACATTATTTCACCGCTCAAGGTGTGCGGGCTCCTGTACTCGATGTAAATGGCCTTCATATCGTTCAATACTATTTTTTGTGCCCACTTTACATTCGGTTGGCAAGTTATCTTTAAACACGGATAGAATACAATCAAAAGCACGCACAAAGAGGTCATCGTTAGCCACCACATCATTATTAAATACAAGTTTATAAACACTCCTTTCCAATCGAGGGTTTTTTCTTACCGACCCGAGCTTTTCAATCGTGAACTCTTCTTCACAAGGCATAGCGGCAATTGAAATTATCTTCCAAGTCGTAACAACAGCTGTTCATTATATAGAGGTATAATTCTTCAGGGTGAATAGTGTAGGTGAGCTCTGCCATGTACCGCTCAAGTCCTTTGTACCAAAGTTCGTGATATTTCGAAGAGTCTAAACATTTTACATAAGCATCCAACTCTAGACCATTCTCGCCTTGTTCATTCCTACATTCGATAAATCCGTCGAGCAGAGCGGTGTATGCGTATTCAAGAACCGTGTCAAAATAAATCATATCCGTAACACGAGCGTCTAATATAGGCTTCAGCTTGCGGAATCCAACAATTTCAAACATTCTGTCGAGGATGAATCGGTTTCGCGTGGAGACAAGAACGTTATTATCAGATGCATTCTTCCACATCAGTCGTATGTCAATGCATGGCTGATCTTTATTTATACACAAAGTACAAACAATTGCATATGAGGGGGCATCACTAATCTGTTCTCTTCTTGTACCTACACCTGCAGGTATTTTATAACGGTCCTCACCCCACCTCTCAACTATCATAAAGACTCTATTCATCTCCTCAACTCTTAAATGAATAACATTACGTTTACCAAAGTTTGCTTGTCTACAAGTCGTTTCAAGTACATAGTTAATGGTGCCGGTTTCACGCCTGGACACGCGCAACGACTTCGTCACGGACACATCGTACGCGCCATTCAGAATGCTTCTCAAAGGAAGTTCCATCGTATTCGAGGAGTGCACGTCCAATCGATTCAAGCTCTGTGATGACTGTGAGCCACGGGTGGGCGGATCGGCTCGACGGGGGAGCGAGTCACACCATAAGCTGTTGAATCGTGTACGGATTTGTTCTAGCATGAATCACGCGAGTACTTGTACCCATTATACCGGGCAATTTTTCGACACATGGAGTATTTTCAGTTTTAATGTTTTATGCACACTAGACGTTCGCCACACATTAACAATCCGGTGCACTATTTCAGAGAAACATGTGACCGTATTTATCCTTTTTGTTTAACAATCGATACTCGTCTCTAAATTCTATCAAAAACTCACACAGGGCTTTTGCCACAACCTCACTGCGAACCTCGTCATGATATATATGAATGTAGTGGTAAGAGCACTTTAGCTTGTCCATGATGACAAGGTTTACATCATTCTCAAGAACAGGGTACGCGTACTCGGTATGATGCAGCCTGTCACACCACTCATCAACAAGACTCATTCTCCATATCCGTTGCTTCTCTTCTGCACGCGTTGTTTCTTTCACCTCACGGTATATGTTATGTACGCTTTTATGCAGTTTAGCCCTACAACGTAGTCCATTACATCGTTTGTGCCGCGAAATCCGGCAATACTCTCGCCATAATATCCATAGAGTATTTGAACATCTTGTTCCTTCGCGCGATTCAATGTATCCTTAAGTCTCAAAGGAAGGGGGGTGTAGGTCGCCTTTTAGTATTCACCACATCTTCCGACTTTACCGAAAACCACTTCATAAACGTCGAACACGCAATATCAAAAGTAGCCATCACTATTTTTCGTCTACGTTTGAAAATACACGTCTGAGCTCCATGGTTTGCAGAGGTCAACTGAGCACGCCGAGGTAGAGATATGTCTAGGTAGTAGCAGCTGCCACATGACCGAGCTCACAGTGGGCAGAGCTTAGGATTGTAAACACGCACGCACACAAAGGAGAAAATTAAACTCTAATTGAAACAAACAAGTTTATAACGTAATAAATAAACATATCGTTAACAACACACACACACACACAAACACACATATATATATATATATATATATAAACAATCAAGGATTAAATTATCCAAAGGGTACGGTATCATGGGTGCCAGGCAACTGGTAACGTTTCCTATAGGTGTTACGGCATACCTTCGTGCCCCTAAGTTCTTTCACACACCCCAGTTTCTGCGCCCGAAAATTGTGGGTCCCCACAGTCAGTAGGGGTGGATGGTCACCCTCATCTTCCAAGCGCACTAGATCCTTCAACGAGTCAAAGTTAACGACTCGTCGGTTCGCATGGCTAAGCCTCACCCATACCCCATAAGTTTTTGGTCCTGTTGATACAAATGAGTCAGCGTATGCACCATCACCATACTTATCCTTGATCTCATCAGTTAACTCTCCGAGGAATTCCCCAATAGGAGGCATGTATTCACGCTCCCTCTGTGAATATTACACTATCTGTGTCAGTGTACAGCACCCTCCGCCCAAGAGAGTGCAGTAGTCCCCAAAGCTTGATGCGGGCGTAGGCTGTTGTGAAGCTGGCTACAGGTATGTTTGTAACCCATGAGGTATCTGCGGCCAGTTCGGTGATGTTGTACTTTATTATGTAAGTATTACCTACATTCTCGGGAGCGTTGGCATAATCCCAGACTTCACTATAACTTTGTGCCAAATGAACGTTCCCTTTGCCAGTTTTCTGTGCAAATTTTCCCCAAACACTGTTTAGACACAACTTTGCACTAAAGCGCTTGCCAGGATTCTTAACAATTTTGGAGCGGTGAAGCTGTATACCTTCACGGGCACGGTAACGCTGAATATAAGCTGTTTTTTCATCTTCGGTATCAACTCCTCGCGGATACCCTGATGCTTCTACCTTATCCTTCAAAAAAGCGTTTATATATGGCGTGAAAAGGTTTGGTAGCTTCTGAAACCTCCACACCTCATGTATTTTCAATATTCTGTAACAATGACGAAGGGCTAGGTCGAGCTCAGGGCTTGTATATACACCTCTGATCTTACGCTGATTGGTTGTATGATTACAATCACCGTTGTTCTCTTCTGCGCACTTCACGCACAGCGGAAACATGAGCTTGTGATCTACAGGGTGGGCGAGAAGTCACCGTACACCAACCAATGTGCAATCATAATCAATCATAATTAATCTGAATCACTTACGTACTTCGTGGTTACATGTCCAGTGGATCCGTATGTGCACCTTGATGCTGGACACACAAGCGGATGCGCCTCCATGTCCTCTGTGACATGCGTCGGAGCATTTGTGGAGTAATGGTACGAAAGGCGCCTTCCACAGCTCTGCGCAACTCTTCGTTGGTGTTGTAGCGACGCGCAGCCACTACTCCCTTGATAATACCCCACAACGAATTGTCCAGGGTGCTAAGGTCAGGACTACGTGGTGGCCATGGTAATGGTGCCGGAGATGTCGGTGAACCACGTCCAATCCAGCGGCCTGCAAAATGTTCGTTCAAAACGTCGCGCACAGAAAGAGCAAAGTGTGCGGGTGCCCCATCGTGCTGCAGCCACACGTCATCCATGAGTCCCCTATCTCTGAACTGAGGTATGAGCCACGTCTCCAACACTGCCGAATAAGATGCCGCGTTCACGGATCCATCGAAAAAGTAAGGTCCAATCAAATGACCTGCTGTCATATCGCCCATATCATAACATGCGGTGGATTATGTTCCAGCTTCTGCGTGAAATGGGGATTCTCATTTGACCAGAACATCACATTTATGTCGCGCGAACTGCGATAGATGGCACATTCATCACTGAAAAGAACCTTTGAGCGGGATACGGCACTTGGGAATGTGTCCAACAGCGCACGGCATGATTCATAACGCCGATCGATGTCGGCATCTGACAGTTCATTCAAGAAAGTTGGGCGATACGGCCTCACTTTCAGGTCTTTCTTCATGTGGTCTCGCATCGTTGACCGTGGCACACCAAGCTCTGATGATCGTTTCCGCGTCGACTTAATTGGGGAACGTTCAATGGAAGCGGCAATCGCTGCACATGTTTCCAAGCGCGTTGTTTTTCTCCCACTCCGCGGCCTGTCTTTAACGCTTCCAAGAGCGAACGCACGTTTTTCCCAATCCAGCAGTGTCGCTTTTCGTGGTGGAGCCTTATTAAACCGTTCCCGTGTGCGTGTGCGGTTTCTCATGCACCCACACACTTGCCACCAACCGCTCCTCAACAGAGTAGCTGCTTGTGTCAACCATACCGACAACACCACAACTAAATTCCACGGGTACGGCTGTCACGTACGCACTATCTTCGACACTGTTGCCAGATTGCCATTCGACACTGTTGCCAGACTGCTATTGTACGTAGTAGTGTGTGCTGTGCTGCGCTGTGTAAACTTAAATTGATTTCGGGTGCGTATCGTGCGGGTGTACGGTGACTTCTCACCCACCCTGTACAACGACGGGTAAGATCGGCATCCATAACTCGCGTGGGGGGAGCACATCTACGAAAGAAAGGCCGAAATAGTACCAATTCAAATTTGTTGAGAACACCTCGATGGTGGACAGGTCAGTTTCTCACCAGTTTCTCAGGTGCACCCACGGGGTACGGGTACGGATTGTTCTTCATCACGTAGGGATATAAAGAACAGAAATCGTAGTAATGGAGTTTCACGCCTTCCGTAGGTGGAAAGTTTAGCTTGAAGGGATTTGTACGCCCGCCGAACAAGCTATCGCCGCATTTGAGAGGATACAATACCATTGAACGCTTGATGGCCCTTATTTCTTCAAGGTACTGGCCATCTGTTTCCATCCGTGCATCATACTCATGCTCCCACACGATCTTGTGAGTGAATTGTGAGCCTATAAGTTGATCGCGGTTACGGGTCCATGCGAGGCTGTGGGCGGGGGATCTTCCATGGATGTCCCCTGTGATGGCACACTCAGGGCGTGGGCATCCATACCACCACCAGCCGTTAAGGGAGTACGCAGTCTTCTCACCTGTGGTTGGATCCTCATTTAGACCATCAACCCAAAAAACACGACCATTGACCTTAATGGGTACTTCCCCCGTGTTGCGGGCGTGCTTTATGTATATTCTGGTCTGTTGATGTATGTATATGAGCCAGTAAATAGCCTTGTGCCCATAACTGCGGGGATTGTTTCTGTGAATGACGGCTAAGGTGTCTTTAGGCATGAAGTTATTCTTGAACACCGTAAAACATAATGAGGCAATAACGTTCACATTCATCAGCTATATTGTATGGGCTAGTTTCATTAAAACTGTTGTAGTAGCGGTCAAAATCTTCACGCTCATTATCACTCATGTTGGTGTAGTTAAAATAATGTTTGGGTGAAGGTAGTCCTACGTAATTTAAAGTTTCGCCAGTGAGGAATGTGTAAGGGATATACCCTTTTGAAACTTCAGCGGCTTCGTCCATCACCTTGGATACCTTTGCTAATTTACAAGGTGTGAACAGCAGGGTGTCTTTAAACTGTACATTACCTCTTATCTGTATCTGTATTTGTTCGTTGCCTCTTTTCAAGGGATCACCTGTAAATATCTCAGATGACTCGTGTTCAAGCAACTCCTTATAAAGGAAATGTGTGTCAAATTTTGCTCCGTCATGGGCAAGAATATACACAGTCATTTTTTTTAACTTGTCCGCTAACTTGACAATATAGGATACAAAGAGTTTCACAGGGCTGTCGCGTGCAAGCGTTTTAAAAACGTTTGTCCGTTTACCACATTTGTGACACTCATCACACTCGATCTCCATGCACTCATCACAGTTAGTCTGGCTTAAAAGTAAATGTGGAATAATCTCTTTGGTTTCAGCATCCGTGTATGTTTCTATATCGTAGTACACGGTTATTCAAGGGCTATTTTTAGGCTTAGCATCTTTCATATAACATACATGCTTCACTCCATCCGCATTATATTTTTCCTGACATGTAGAACAGTGAATTTCATAACATTTATGCACAAACTTACCCCAATTATCCATCATATGAAACATGCCACATTCACAGATTCTCATTTTCCTGCAAGTGCCAACTGATTTATGGAGCTCAAAGCATTTATTATTGAAAAATGTACGTCTACACACATCACATTCCCTCTTCTCAGTTTCAACTACAAGACTTTCACATTTGGGGCTTTTACACTGCTCACATACCATGTAGCACTCATTACAATGTTTCACTCTATCATCCGCAAACTCGAGACATCCCTTACACAAATCATGATACCTTCCATATTTTCGATTTTTATCATAACTAGCGTAGAGAGTCCTTATATTACGAATGGGGAGATACGATGTTCCTGACAATCCTAAAATAAGTAAAGGTCTTGTACGATCTCTCACACAGCTTTTAAAAACATACACAGTCCTACGATGATCATCCATTCCAAATACAACTGTACGAACATTTATTTCCTGCTCTACCCTTCTCAGTTCTTCAGGACCCATATTACACTCAAACTCAAGCTTACAATCTGAAGCCAGTTTACGGGCACGCTACACAACCGTAGGCAACCAAATTTTTTGGGTCCATGTAATTAGCACAGTGAACATATGAGCTAAGACTATTGCTATAAAGCCGCAGCCACGATCGACGTTTAAATGCATTCTGTAAATAACCGGAGAATTGAAATTAAGAGTATAAGGTGTGGCACTATGACCCGCAACCCGGAATACTCTGTCAATATCTATCGTGAAGGTCCATGTTGAAGGTTGTACTACTTTGAGAGACCTGCATTATACCACCCAAGATATATTCTATGTTTACAGTTGCCAAGCGTCTGAATCGTATTACTACCCAAAAATCATCTACATCCCCGTCATCTGAACCGAACCTGACGGACAACCTCATCCGGACTTCACGTTCGTCGCGGTTATGAAGGGCGAACTTCACAATACGTTCAACTTTGCGTCGCAGTCCAACACCGTTGCTATACATGGATCCAGGGTCAACCCTGACCACGTACAGATTTCTAGTCAGGGCAGGGGTGGGGTTAGCGGTGCGCACCAACTAGAATGTTATACCTTCCTCCACAGCACGAGAAGCTGCTGCTGCTGGTGTGGAGGAAGTACCCGGAGTTGAACAGGAATAAGGGGGTATATTTGAGGAAGGCACTATTGTGGGGGCTGTTTCGTAAGACGTAGAGGGTTGGGGCTCTATTACTGGGGGTCTAACAACCGGCACAACCCTGGCGCGCTTTATACCTGACGTGGAAGGTTCTTCATCATGCCTCCGCTTTGAAATGCCGCGTGCTACAGATGTAGCTGGTGAGGGTTCGTCAGCGGGGAAGGAGTCTGTCGCTACGCGGTCATCAGAGCCATCTGTAATATCGATGATGGTGGGGGGGTTGTACATCGTTGTCAGTCACGGTTCTGTGGAAGAAGAAAAACAAGAATATAAGGAGCAGCACTTAAATTTTGTTATATTTTCTAAATGACCCACTTACGGGTGTGACGTGTTAGAGATGGAATCTGTAGAAAAATTCAGGTTCACAAGCCCCTCCACATGCATTATATCTGGCCCGGCAGGATGTGGTAAAACTGTGTTTATGCTTAAAAACATTAAAGATAAGGGGGAGATGTTCTCAAAATTTGTGCATAAATTAATATGGTGCTATTCGACGTGTCAATCAGTGTTCAGCGAGTATCAAGAAGATGTTTTCTTCCACAAAGGGGTGTATGACGTTAAGTCATTAAAGGGAAATGAGTATACAGTCATTGTAATTGACGATCTCATGTTGGAAATGGATAAAACGTTTGCCGAGACATTTACAGTGTTCTCCCACCATCTTAACATAAGCGTATTCTTCATCAATCAGAATCTATTTTTCAAAAATAGATACATGCGCGATATGTCGTTAAATACACAATATCTAGTCTTATTCGCACAACGTAGAGATGTGTCACAAATTGGGGTATCAGTCAATCAAATGTTCCCGAATTAGCATAAGCAGTTTTTGGAAGTTTATAAAGAAGCCACAAGTCAGCATTACGTATATTTGCTTTGTGACCTTCACCCGCGAAACACGTTTAGGGTGCTTCTAAGAACGAATATATGCCCAAACGAGCCTGAAACTGTATATATTCCAGAATGACAAATAGGTTGAAGAAATATCGTGATATAATAAAAATCTATCAACGATTGCCACAGACACTGCAACAAATGTTTGTTAAAAATATCGACTCCAACTTTTTAAAATGCATTTGTGAAATCTGTCTTAATGTTATAAAATGTAATATGCCAATGAAACCCCCTCAGAAGGCTCGATTACGTCGCTACAAGAACATAATACGTACGCTCGCTCGTAAAAGTCAAACTGTGAGGAAGAAAAAGCGAATTATTGTACAAAGAGGGGAATCATTCCTCCCCATCTTATTTTCAGTTTTGGGACCTTTACTGACTAGATTAATATAATGAAGAAAGTGGTAGTGATTCCGCACGAGGTGTTTGCTTCATTGCAAAGTTTAAAGATTCCAGACACGGTTCGAGAACCCAGTAAAAGTAGGCTTAAAAGAATGGAAAGCGGGTTGTTAGCCCTATTAAACAGTGAAATGTCACATGATGAGAAAAACATCGAAGATTATAAGAATCAGACAGAGGTCCCTGCGGTTATTAGGCACAGCGCGAGCAACGCTGAGCATGGCGACATAGGACGTGGGGCCGACGTTAGAGATGACCAACCAAAGAATAACGGAACGCAACACATCGAGCATGTATTAAAAAGCAGTCTTCCACATACACTGACGAATAAAGGCTTAATTTTTTATAATCTATTGAGTGAGGACCCCATCATACAGTGGACCGATACAGGCGAAATCATTGTTGAAGGAACAAGGGTACAGGGATCGAATATCGTCGACATTGTCCATGATCTAGTGAGAAAGTGGGACAGGCCTCACCAGCAGGATGGAAGCATATTAAAGCAAGACTACAACAAATAAATGTCCCTAAAACATTGATAGGAAATCTGAATAGGTTAAAAGACTTGTAGCAAGTCTCGCATGTGTCACAAGTGAGTACGCCATCACCTCCAACAGTAACTTCTCTGAAGAGGAGAAACAAGAGAACAAACGGGCAATCTTATCCACGTGTCTCTAAAATACGCAAATGGCTAACATGTTAAGAAAACGCTATTATGACATTTCTAACCTCGCCTCCTATGGCGGTGTTAGTAGACTTTACAGAGGTGTTTACAATGAAGGAGTAGGGAAAAAAGATGTTGAGAGGTTTTTGCGGGAGCAGGATCCTTATACACTTCATAAACCGATGAGAAAAAGGTTTAAAAAGGCCAAGACAACAGCGGCTTCGATTGACTCTATTTGACCAGCGAATTTAACAGACATGCAAAGATATTCATTGTATAATGATGGTTACCGCTAGATTCTATTCATAATAGATGTATTCTCTAGATATCTGTGGCTAATTCTTCTGAAAAATAAATCGCCTGAAACAGTTGCTAAAGCTACCAAAACGTTGATGTTGAATGAAGACGGTTCCTGGCTATTTTTGTGTGGATATGGGGAAAGAATTTATAGGTCGCGCTTTTCAGAACATGCTGACAGAGTTTAATATCAGTACTACATTAGCAGTTCTTGACATAAGGCCTCTTTAGTTGAAAGAGTTCAACGTACCATAAAGGAACGCATGCATCGCTATTTTACACATAAAAACACATACAGATATATAAACATTCTGGGTCATTGGCTCGTCATACAACCGTTCACACCGTACGATTGGTACAACACCTAACGAAGTTTTAGAAAGAGGTACGCGCACAGAGGTGAGAAAAGATGGAGCACCGCCACCACACTCTACACGTTTCAAAATCAATGATTATGTAAGGCTATCGCGTTCGGGAAATGTATTCGCGAAGGGATTTGAGCAAGGATGAATACGTGATTTTTAAAGTTAGTGCTATGAGACCTAAAGGCGAGATAATGATGTATTACTTTGAAGATTTGAATGTGGAAGAAATCGCAGGAGGCTTTTACCGCGAGGAGTTGCAGAAAGTGACATTAAATTTAGCAAAAAATGTGTTTAAAATTGAAAACATTTTAGGCAGCAAAGATTCAGGAAAGAGAAAAATGTACCTGGTGAAATGGCGAGGGTACCCAGAAAGCTTCAACACCTATATAAAAGCTGCTGCAATAATGAAGCTTAAATAGTATGCAACATGGCGCCTAACCACTTCTATGTCACACTCCCGTCCTCTTCTTCTCTGTCTGTACATCCTAACAACACCCTGACCAACTTTGTAACAGAACTCAATGGGCCCATTGAGTTGGAACGTGATTCGTGCGAATTTGGGGTTTGTGAATTCCAGCTAGCCACCAAATTTTTAAATCTCGAAAATGAGCAGATCATATTTCTGATCCTTAGAAGAGTCGATTAGTGTGAAAAATTAGGCATAACCTTAGACAACACTATGCGATCAATCCTGTTCGTTGAGGTACAGTACTATAGTACAAATGTCACACTAGGAATCGTTCATTATGACAGCCACGGACATTGTGACGGGGTTAAGAGTCTTGAAAAGTCGTACCTGACAAACGACTTACTTTTTGAAGTCGTAAACATAGACAAGCCTGCACGCACGTTGAAGTTAAAATCAACGCTTACTAGAAATTTAAAGACAAAGAGCTGTTCACAATTGTTGCCGAGGGTCGATATGGTGCAGCCCTCCAAAGAGATACCTTTCACGAGGCACAACATGACTTGTCCAGCTTAATGTATCAGTTGAAATTGGAGAAATTGGGTGAAAGCTACCCATCCCCAGACATGTGCTATATTTACAGCAATATCGTAGAGCACCAATTTGTTGGAAACACCCAGGCGCGCCTGCTGCGCATTGTACACATTCCCAACCATAGAGGGAAGAGTTTGAGCATTACATATGACAAGCCCCATTTTGTGAATGTTGCGACTAATCTATTAACCAATATCTCAATATATATAAGAACGATTGAGGGAAAAAATTTCCCATTCGGTGATGGGAGCTTAACAGTGAAGCTACACTTTCGTCGCATTCAGTTATAATGACCCGAAGGCCTTTCACAGTCTATCGAGGGGTGAGATATCAGCGTGGGAGTGGGCTTGGATCCATTTTTTCAACCATACTACGCACGGCTGTCCCATTGTTGAAGAGGGGTGCTAGATACCTCGGGAGGAAGGCGTTACAATCAGGTTTTAACGCGGTAGAAGACATAATGGGTGGAACTAAACCTAAAGAAGCTCTAAAAAAACATTTAAAACGTACACGGGACGAAATCATCAAAGATGCAAAGAGAAAAATGCGTGGTGGTGGAAAGAAGAAGAAGAGGGCTGGCAGGAAGAAGGGATTACCAACACGTGGCACTAAACGTAAAAGGACATCAAAAAACAAGTGTTCTAAGCGTATGAAGCCTATGGCTGATCATTTTTTTAACTGATATAAGCTGAGGACACTACTCTTACGAATCATAGGCTGATCACTACTTGTCGAGATAGGTGGCACTATTTCTCACTCGTCATGGCGTGTTTCATCCATCTATTCAGCTCACAATGTTGTAAATCGGAACTGTCCCTCTTTGATATGCCCCTACACAGGTTTCTACTGAGCATAGCGACTTTACTAAATTAACCCATTACACACAATTAGTTCACCGAGTGCCCCTATAGAATTCGTGATAACCAGCTCAGGTCAATACTTTTTTGATCCAAGCTGCATGCACATGTACGCTAAACTGCGTGTAGCCCATTCAGATGGCACGGACTGCGATGATAGTTACTCTGTATACCCTGAAACCAACTTTCTACACTCCATATTCAGCCAGTGTGAGGTGTATTTAAATCAGGTTAACGTTTCGGCAGGAACGGGTTATTATCACCTACGATCCTATCTGGAAAATGTCCTCAACTTTTCAAAAGAAGTGAAGAATATCTTTTTAACTGCCGAGGGCTATTATCAGACTAAAGACAAAAGTAGTATAAAGGATAAATTTAAAAATTCTTAAAAAAAGATATACGAATGTTTTGGGCGTCTTCATACAGACTTCACGTTCCAGGAGAAACTGCTTATGAATGGGGTGGATATGAAGTTAAAGCTCACCCGCACGAATCCTGAGATCTGCATAAATCTGGGACCTGATCAAGAAGAGGGTGCAAAACCCGTTGTGATTCACATCATGGAAACATCTGCGCGTCCGGCGAGTGAAATTAAGTTCCCCGAAATATTTAGAAATTGAAAAAAATTTAATACACGCAACAGTAAAATACCCAATTAATAGAGTACCGATCAAACTGTACACGGTCCCCGCATGGTTGGCCTCGAAGCAGCTAGAAAACGTGGCCCTGGGTGTTCTACCAAGGTTGTTATTTGGAATGCAGGATCACGCTGCGACGAATGGAAAATATAAAAAGAGCGCCTTTAAATTCGAGAATTTCGGCCGTAAAAATATAATTATACGTAAATTGCGTTGCTTTGGGCGGGACCATGGTTACGGACTACTCATCAAACGCTGTGTTCCTGCTTTGCGCGAGAGCTTATAGCAATCTGGCCCATATTGCTGGTGGCTGTGACGATCTTGGGATTGGCGTAACGCAGAAAGAATTTATCGGTCAGTTTAAACATTACCCATTTGATATCACCCCCGACTTATCTGCTCATGTAAATACACACTTAAGTCCAAAACAAAGTGGGAACATCTCAGTCAGACTGTAATTCGCCGACCCTATAAACGCGCCTATTAGTGTAGTAGTGTACCTCGAATCACAAGCTCTAATAGAAACTGACCGTTTCAGGAACGTTGTCACAGACTTTTAAAATAGACGCCAATACACTCCAGAGAGCAATGAAAAGTGATCGAATCACACGCTCCAAATTTATCGGTGTGTTTGCGAAGAATGAAACATTGAAATTGCTCACTACGAGAGATTGGTGTAGTCTTAGTGTTAACACCGACATTGTTGGTAGTGAAGAGATTCATTGGTTTGCAATCTATTTTAAAAATAGGGAAAGAATGTTCTAATTTGATTCACTCGGTACTCATCCCTGGAGTGACCCTGTTGTTGTACACTTTATCGAACAGCTACATGTCCCTGAAATTGTCTGAAATCCTTACCGTTTCCAAGGATATTTTAGTAATACTTGTGGCATGTACTGTCTTTCATTTCTCCTGCACATGTCACATGGGAAGGGATTTATAATTTTTTTTTAAATTATTCGATTTGTGCGAAACTGAGATGAATGATGAATTGGTATGCAGACAGATAAAAAAAAGGTTCCCAGTTGTACGCACTCGTTGTATTGTGTAGAGTTTTACGTGTGTTTATATATATATAATTATAACTGCAAAAGTCTCCATTAATGTATAGTCTTATTTAATGGACGCTAGTTCTGTAAGCCGTATTGTACTAAAACATGCTTTCTACCATTTAATAAATTGGTGAAAATACAATGTGTTTTGTTCTTAACCACAAAAAACTTACATTAGTTCCTCGATGACCTAGCATTCGTTGGACAGGATGTGAGCCAATACCTCGACCTCGATATTCAGGTCACTGGACTGGCTGCGCGGTAAAGCCTCCAAATCGTCGTCAATGATTTGCCTTTCACCAAAGCTGTCGCGAAAAGTAGCTATAACACGATCAAGTTCCTCATCGGTCCTTTAAGGAGAAATTAACATGATTAGTCCATACTGAATCTTTTTTAATTAAAGTTAAATTAAATTAAAGTTTAATTAAAGAGTTACAAAAAGAGAAAATGCCGATTAGGGTGCCTGGCAAATTATAATCACAAAGCAGATAGCCTGACATGTTTCAAAAGTAAGATTAGCTGGATATGCTGCGCATCATCTACAGGCACCGGGTAACGAGCCCGGTTGTTAACTCATACATCAATATATATATATATATATATATATATATATATATATATATATTTCACAAATTAAATTAATAGTTACATTTCAATGCCGTCATCAACGGTAAATTCCTTCACCCTGTCACAAATTCCTGCAATGTTTTGTGTGAAGAGAAGATCACCGAGGTCTGCCACTGCGAAAAGTTGAAGTGTAGACAGCGCTGCAGCATCTCCATCTTCAAACACTTGCGGGGAGATGTAAAGCTGCAGTGATTGGCTCATGGCGATATATTTCTGTAGTACTCTTTGATAAATACAGCTGTTGTGGATTTCATATGAAAATGCTCCCTTTTATATACGGGTGCCTAATTGTAAACACCCACAATACCAGAATCGCGAGTTTCCTATTGGCCGTCGGTGAAATTTGGTTGGGCTATGACGTGTAAGCACGACCACCCGCCAACCAGAGGTCCAAGGTCGATCTCATGCGCTGCCCACTGTACTGTAATTGGCCGATCCGTGAATTCAGGGGCGTGTCAAATATATCTTACCCACTCCATTAAATTTCTTCCAGAATCGTAGAGAGAGAGAGATGGAGTGAGGGATAGAGAGAGAGAGAGAGAGAGAGAGAGAGAGAGAGAGATGGAGAGAGGGATAGAGAGAGAGATGGAGAGAGGGATAGAGAGAAGTTCTGTTTGGAAAATAAACAATATTATTTTATCAATTGTTTTATTACCATCATTATATATATATATATATATATATATATATATATATATATATATATATATATATATATATATGTTTAACGAATTTTAGAGTCGTCTAAAACCGAAAATAATTTAGAGAGAGATGGAGAGAGAGAGAGAGATGGAGAGGCAGATAGAGACGCCCTAAAACTGGAAAACAATTTTGAAAAATTAACGCATTAGCCCCCTCATAAAGTTTATGGTGTAGCGAGAACGTCTGTTTTATGGCCTTACCTGTGACATATATATATATAATCAGTGGCGGCTCGTGGTAATTTTACTTACGCATGCAGTCACATTCATTACAGTGTAGTACATATTAGATAAGCTGTATTTTGTCTTTTATGGTATTCTTATGAGTTATGTAGTAACCGAGGATAGAACCAATATTATATTAATAATATTAATAATAATTTTAACTTTATTTTTTTAACTTAAATAATAATTTTCAATTCATTGAGTATATTATTTACGCATGCAGTGCATGCCTTGCATTCATTAAGAAGCTGCCCCTGATATATATATATATATATATATATATATATATATATATATATATATAAATGAAAATGAAAAGGTTTATTGGCAGACTATAGTCCATATGACAAATATTATTAATACAATGACAGTTCATATACTAAGGATAGAAATATATACAATTGATTAGAAATAATACTGTAATGTCGAAGTTAAGTGGACCTACAGACAGACGTTTTTGTACCAAGAAGTCCATAGCTTAGAGGATAAATGGCAGGACTCATGGATACCTTGGATGATCGGGTTGGTTGATGTTTTAATTCTTTGCATTAGACTGTATTGAGCACGTCTTGTTACCTCCGGGAAGCTCGTGACATTGCGGATAGCAAACATTTGGGAAGCTGAGCATCTCGGGGGTAATTTATGTAAAAGTCTAAAAGACCTGTTGTACAGCAAATTTAGGGTTCTGCCAGAACCTTTTTTATAATTCACCCACAGTTGCTGTCCGTATATATTACTACAGAAAGTACGAAAGAGAGTGTCTTTAGCTTCACTTGTACAGAATCGAAAGTTCCTTATCGTCATATTCGCTTTAGCACACAAGCTTCGAGATTGTTTCCTTATATCTGAGTCATCACTCAAGGAGCTGGTAATAGTTTGACCCAAATACTTAAACTCTTGTACTTCCTCAATTACGTAGATACAGAGGTCAGTTGAGTGAGACCTTTTAAAGCCAAACTGATTAGGAGATGTCCATAGGAAATCATTTAATCGGAGTAACAAGAGTTTTTCTAGTAGTTTCGAGAAGCAGGAAGCGACAGCAATAGGCCTGTAATTATTGCTGGACAGAATGTCCCCGTACTTATTTTTGACCAGGGGCAAGATATATACCCTCATGAACTCTGCAGAGATATAGCTATGAGCAAGCATGGCTGATAGGAGCAATGATACATGCAGACATACTACGTCATTTGCATATATTAAGTGCTCATTCGATAAGTCATCTACCCCTGACGTAAAACCCGTCTTTAACTCTAATTAACCTCTTTACTTCAGAAAATGATATCAAAGTATTTTCGCTTGTCCCTCCCACAATCGTTTCGCTGCAACCTATCTTAAGATTATCCCTACTCACACTGTTAAGAATGTTAGAATAGTGGTTTTTCCACAGCTTTGCAATTTCATCCTCCCCGACACCCCATCGATTGTCGGAGGGAGGACATTTTTGACACCCGTTTCTTAACAAATTTCCAAAATTTGTTATCGTTATTTATGCGAGCTTCACAGGCTTTCGATGCTCGAATAGACTCTTCATCTTGTTTACATCGCCTTATGGCCGCCTTATACTGACCCCTACTTCTACACATATTCATGTATACTGGTCCTAATCTGGGTCTACCATGAAAGCACCACAAATCATAGGCATCTTTCGATTCCCTCTTCAGGGGGGAAATAAAATCATTCCATCTATGAATAATCTTAGTATGATAGTTGTAACATTTAATCAGGGGGCGTCCTGCTTCTCTTAACAGGGATACTATCTTACTATAATACCTACCTATGAGTTTACAGTGAGAATCATTTGAGCAAGGATTATTACAGGCAAGATGCAAAATTTCTAAATTATTAAAAAGGTGACTTGTTCTCTTTTATTCTATTCTCTGTTGCATATTAACATTGGACCAATCGACGCGATTATTACTACCTATTGAGTTCTTGTTAAGTCGTGTTGCGCATAAATTGATAATGTTAATTAATATTTCTAATGGTCTATGATCAGAAAGAAGGAAATCATGCAGAATATGAACTCTAACAATTCGATCCTTTAGATTATTACTAGTGAGACAATGATCAATCCACCTGGTGGTACCACTCATATCAGTAACGTATGTAAAATTACCACTGGTTACTCCTAATACCTCTACATCACTTATACTTAAATTGGCCGACTCGCACATGTTACCCAATTCTACAAAGAATTCCGAGTTCAAATGTGCGTTAAAGTCCCCCATTATTATATAGTGAGAATATTTGGGGTTATCTGATAATGACTTCATTTTGTACAGCAAATCAATGTATTCATCTAGATTACTGCCGATGTTGTATATTAAATAGCAGTTTACAATTAATAAGCAATCATTATTCATTTGTAATTCAATGCCTAACAACCTTACATTATCGCTTGTTAGAAATTTTATAAGTTTTGACAAATTTTTCCTTATTAAGAAAGCAACACCACCAAAAGGCCTACCGTACATTATTTCATCTGACAAGTCTACTGCTGATGACGCATGGTACATAAAGTCATCATGGATTGTAGAGAGGAATTTTAGCTCTTGCTTAGGTAGCCAGTGCTCCTGCAGGATTATCAAATCTGCACTGTCGCAGATTTTATGAACATCTACAATTGAATTCCTCACTGACCTTACATTATATGAGACTATTTTCAACAAGTTATATGCCATGACTGATAGAAAATTTATATATATATATATATATATATATATATATATATATATATATATATATATATATATATATATATATATATATATATATATATACAGGGTGTTTCAAAAGTCCCTCATCATTTTTAAAATTTTATTAAAATAGCAATTACAAGAGGAACCAAATGACAATTTGGTTGCTGAGTCTACGATTCATGAGAATTTTGGTGGCATCAAACTTGGCTTCATAAGTCTACTGGAAAGTCACTGGTACACCTCAACGTGGGCACCGTCTTTTTCAAAACAAGCGAGCCACCGTTTTACGCATTCTTGGCCGACATTGGACAACATTTCGGGAGTAACAGAAGCACACGCATTCCTGATCCGTTCTTCTAGTGTGGGGAGGACTCGCGGCTTGGTGGCGTACACTTTGCTCTTAATGTAGCCCCACAAAAAGAAGTCGCATGGGGTAAGATCAGGCGAGCGAGCAGCCCATTCGATGGGACCACGGCGACCAATCCACCGATCCGGAAACTGTTTATTCAGAAATGAGCGAACCTCACGCGAGTAATGAGCAGGGGCACCGTCTTGCTGGAAAATGACTTCTTGCATGTCAGCTACAGCTGACAGTTGGAGGATGCAGAATTCCTGAAGCATACGAAGGTAATTGTCTCCGTTGACGTTCACGGAATTTCCATCTTGATCCCGGAAGAAGAACGGACCAATCAGCCCAGCTGAGGAGATGGCACACCAGACGACCAATTTCGGCGTGTCCCTTTCATGTTCACGGATCTCCGCAGGATTGTGAGTTCCCCAGATGCGGGTGTTGTGCCGATTGACGCGACCAGAAAGGTGGAAGAGAGCTTCGTCGCTGAACCACATGTGCTCCAGGATCGATGGGTCTCTTTCGTAGTGATGCAGCAGTGTCTCACACATCTCCACCCGGCAATCGTAGTCTTGAGGTTCCAGCTTCTGAACCACCTGGATCTTGTACGGATACAGCTTGAGACCACGCCGAAAAATCCGTTGGATAGATGTCGCGCTGGTGTTCAGTTCCGCAGCAGCTCGCCGAATGGACTTTCCTTGACTCTGAGTAAACGCCTCACGGACAGTTTCGACATTCTCCTCACTCCGCCCACTTCGAGGTCTTCCTGATCGTGGTTTGTCCTTTACGGATCCGGTCTCCATAAACTTCCGGTGGGTGGCGACGATGGTGTTCCTATCCGGTGCATAATGCTGTCCGTAGACTGCCCGGAATCGTCGCTGCACTTCGACCACAGATTGAAAAACCTCCTGCCATGCAGCGATTTTACACCTCTGCTCTAGAGTCAGCATGGTAGCAGAAGAAAACGGAGCAAAACTTCAAATGTAGACTCAAAAAAATTCTCAACTACTGAGTAAGAGTTTACCACAAGATGAACGTCGTTGGTCGATTGACGCGACCAGAAAGGTGGAAGAGAGCTTCGTCGCTGAACCACATGTGCTCCAGGATCGATGGGTCTCTTTCGTAGTGATGCAGCAGTGTCTCACACATCTCCACCCGGCAATCGTAGTCTTGAGGTTCCAGCTTCTGAACCACCTGGATCTTGTACGGATACAGCTTGAGACCACGCCGCAAAATCCGTTGGATAGATGTCGCGCTGATGTTCAGTTCCGCAGCAGCTCGCCGAATGGACTTTCCTTGACTCTGAGTAAACGCCTCACGGACAGTTTCGACATTCTCCTCACTCCGCCCACTTCGAGGTCTTCCTGATCGTGGTTTGTCCTTTACGGATCCGGTCTCCATAAACTTCCGGTGGGTGGCGACGATGGTGTTCCTATCCGGTGCATAATGCTGTCCGTAGACTGCCCGGAATCGTCGCTGCACTTCGACCACAGATTGAAAAACCTCCTGCCATGCAGCGATTTTACACCTCTGCTCTAGAGTCAGCATGGTAGCAGAAGAAAACGGAGCAAAACTTCAAATGTAGACTCAAAAAAATTCTCAACTACTGAGTAAGAGTTTACCACAAGATGAACGTCGTTGGTCGATTAGCTGCAAAGAAAATTGAAAATCAAATTAGTGAGGGACTTTTGAAACACCCGGTATATTGCCTGTACCCTGTGGTGAATGGACGTGCTGTTTTTTGCTCTCTCTATTTAACACCCAAATTAGAAGGGAATAATCTACTCGGCGGTTTATTCTGTTTGTACCGGAAAGTATAAAGTACCAGTGAATCCGTGCATATAAATTACAAAGTGAAATTCATTACAATTAAGAACGTGCAATACAGTTTACATATTTAATACCAGTTTTAATGTATATATTCAAAACGAAATACGGTTGCATTCGAGAAAGTTTGAAACAAGGCAGGAAAAAGGTCATAAAACGCAAAGGTCAGAAAGGAAAGAAATAAAAATAAAAATAAATAAATAAAAGAATTTGTGTGGGTATTTCTTTTTACGCTAATTAAGGAATAGCATGGCAATGGGTCCAAATTCTCACTTTACCTGTAATTTGTGCAATCTGGTAACAACGGAAAACTTGGCGATTAGATGTGATTTCTGTCAACGACTGAATGACTTTATCTGAATGAATTGGAATGATAGGGAAATAACTCTTGTCTCAAACGCGAAACACGTCGTGGGGATCAAGCTATTTCTATGACGCATGTACACAGACCGTAAATTCTTTCGCGGTCTTTAAAGAAATGGAGATAGCTGACTCGAAAGTTACAAAAAAGAATGAAATAATGGGGACACATTGGTCTGGAATGGTCCCAACGAAAAACCGGGTGGATGAGTGCGAAGACGAAATAACGAATAACAGCATAATAACGAACAACAATTTAATAACGAATAACAATATAAACAATATAATACGGAAGGAAGACATATATGAAAGAAAAGAAATAAGTAAAAGTTGAGAAATAGTCAAACGGTCCAACGAGCGAAATGATAAAAAGATAATAACTAAAAACGTAGAAAATAAACAGCCAAAATTAAGAACTTTGAAAATAATAAGAAAAGAAGTAGAAGCGTAGAAAATATCGTATGTAAATACTACGCGAAAGGGAACTGCAGATATCGGGATGGGCAATGCATATATGCACATCCCACATTATGCAATACGCATTACACAAGTGAATACTGCAAATTTAATAAGAAATGCATATTCCACCATCTTACGGTCTGCAACACCTATACAAGATATGGGAGTTGCAAATAGGAAAAAAATGCCGATACCACCACCCTCAAAGGAAAGCAACGAGTGAACAGAAAAAAACGAACATCAAAGAAGAGTGCCAATTTTTTAGACGCAGCCAACACATTTCAGCTGGTAAATACTATCCAGCAATTACAAAACCAGCCGACAAATATAGGAATCCGAGAGCCGGACAGAAGGTACGAACAAAGGCACTTCATGCGTTATCGGGACAACAGGTACCGACAAAGATAAAAAAAGGTAAATTCTCTGAGGACCACAGGGCAACGAAACCGGCATCCCCATTGGAAAACAAATCGGAGCCACCTGTATGCGAAAACGAAAGAGAAAAAATAAAAATAATCCTAGCTAACATACAGGGTCTTAAATCAAACCATTCCACGAACAAAGTTGTATACCTGAAAGGACTCATGCAAGAAGCTGGAGCAGACTTTGCATGTCTCACGGAACCCCATCTAAAGGACTGCCAGGCGAACTTTGAAAATTGTGAGTCCTGTATTGACAAAAAAGAAATACAAATTGGCAACTATAACATCCCCCGAGCCGACAGAAGAGTGAGACGTAAAGGAGGATGTGTTATTTACACACGCGAAGGCACATAGCAGAAATGACTATAAGTACCTCAAACAGCTACGTAGAATGTGTAGCAGCAAAAATTGAAAAATTAAATATGGTACTAATTGTAATGTACAGACCCCCAAACACGCCAACCTCAAAATTTTCAAATTCTATTACAGAGGTAAGAAACTGGGTAAAAGATCGACACTCTCCAACCCCAAATATTTTTCTCTGTGGTGATTTTAATTTTCCATTCATGAAATATAAAAGGATAAAATAAAATATATGTATACACCAGGACAATGGGGACACACGAGAAGACGAGGAGCAGGTAAAAATGCTACGAGCTCTAGCTGATGAATTTATGTTAACGCAAGAAATAACAGAAAACACAAGAAAAAACAACTGCCTAGATTTGGTATTCACAAATAACAGTAATCTAACTGATAATGTAGAACTATCCCCAACTGTGATATCGGACCACAACATCATTGAAATAACAACTAATATAAAGGCAACAAGAAAGGAAAGAACACGCACAACAGAAAGAAGCAAATTCGAAATTTTTAATTTTCACTCCAAAGCTATAAACTGGGAAGATGTGACATCCAGCATGGAAGTAATAGATTGGAAAACCATTTTCGAGGCGAAGACAACGGAGGAGATCCTAATGACGTTAGATAGTCAGGGGGCTTAATCCAAAAAATCACCCCGATTGTTCCCTTTGTTCCAAAAGTACCATTTTTTTACCAGGGGTAGATATGACCATAAGCATTCATTTTTTTGCGGGAGCCAACATGGGCTCTCCCTGTGGCGGCCATTATGGACGAATCCAAGATGGCCGCCATCTGGTCTGACATTGGGCGATAAAATAACAACCAATCATAGTAGAACAGCAAATAATGACACTTTTTGTATGTTTTTGAGTATAGAGAATCCAGTTCTGATATTTGTTTTTTAATTCAAGATATACGTCAGGTCGTATATATCCACATTTGATATTATTTTATAAGAAATGTACATTTTATGTCAATTGAATCATGATACATAATTATTGCACTTAGATTTGTGGTTGTAACAGCTATATTAACTTTTACATTGGATTTCTACTGACATTTTGTCCACTATTAATCTATTTTTTATTATTTTTGCAGGTGTTGGCATACCTGTATTCCTCTGAAGCAAGTCTATGCGGTGGTGGTCTTCTTCACATTCTAGTCTCTTCAGGCCTGCAGATATGAAGATCTCGTTAGTGTGTAGTTAGTAGTGTGTAGTAGAACATTAATACCTCAACATGTCTACTAACATAACTGGAATTAATTGGACACTGTGTTGCCTATGTCAGTCCAGCAAAGACGAGGCATTACAACAGCCAAAAGAACAGGGATATTCATCTCTTGAAAGAGATCTGAATGATTTTGTGCAGCTCAATGCTGTTCCATCTGGTATCAAGGTTAGTGAGCTCGATGATGGCTCAGGAATTGCAGCAACCCTCCAATCACATGCTGCAGTGTATCATAAAAGTTGTAGGAGTGCATGCAACAGTTACAGGGTAAAGCGGGCACGAGGAAAAGTGGCCACGCAAGATGAATGTGCAGCTGGGATAAGTCCGAAGAAACTCAGATCAAGTTACGGATCACCTCCAGAAACATTATTCTGCATCATATGTCTGGGTGAGGATCAGCATGATCTTCATAGAGCCTTAAGTGACAACATTGATCAAAATCTGAAGAATTGGGCAAAAACAACTAACAACTGACATTTATATGGGCGCTTGACTGCAGGTTCTGATGCACATGCAATGGATGCATGTTATCATGTACAATGCTATTGGCGGCTTCGTGATGGAGCTCGTGCAGTTGAACGTCGATCTTCAAGTGAACCCAAGCCTCCCCCATTTGATCCCATGGTCATAGCACAGTTAGTGGCATTTGTGGATGACTCTCAGTCTGAGGTCCACAAGTTGTCTGACTTACGGGAAATGTACAAGATAATGATGTCAGATCTAGGACATCCCTGTTCTGGTAGAGAACCTCATGCAACAAGATTCAAAGACCATCTGCTTGAGCATCTTCCTGAGTGGGCTTCCTATGCACAGGGGAGAGATGTATTCATTAGCCACAAGGCAAAAGTGGGTGCTGTGCTAGAACAAAGCTATCATTCCTCACAAATCAATCAAGATGAAGCTGTGTTATTGATACGTGCTGCTATGGCACTACGAAAGCGAATCCTTCAGAAACAAGAGCCATTTAATGGTTCATTCTCTCCACAATGCCTGACGTCCCCCATAGAAGAAACACTGTTAGGTTTCATCAATGTTGTCCTCCAGGGTCCTAAAGGTAATATCGATAAACATAGTATAGAGCAATCCAACAGTGATGCTGAACTGGGCACAAGGGCGAAGATTGCGTGCACACTGTGCCAACTGCTGATATTCAACACAGTAAAATATGCATCTTCATCAGACAGCACCCAAATCCGTCACAATAGGGATCGTGAAACGCCATTCCCACTTTACCATGGTATTAAACTGCATGGAGATGCCAGATTCAAGCACCAGATAGAGAATGCCCATCACCTTGGGCTCTCTGTCTCATATGACCGTGTGATGGAAGTCAAAACACAGGTAGCTCGTGCTGTTTGCAAGAGACACACTGAAGACGGTATTGTTCTACCCACAAATACAAGACTTTCAGTTTTCACTACACATGATGTAGACAATCTGGACAGCAACAAAACGGGAAATTTGTCACGTGGTGATTTTCATGGAACATGCATTACTGTGACCAATCACCTATCCAAAGAGAACTTGGGAATTCGTCGACCAGCAATCACACTTGATCCATCTGATACATCAAAACCCAAGTTGCCGGATAGTTATGTAATTGTAACAATGACGACTATTAATCAGTGAACAGCCATCTATTGGATAGACATTATCATGAGATGCAGTACTGTGAGTAAAAGGAATAAAGAAGATTGTACTTGCGTATATACTAAAGTTTAATAGCAAAAGATGTTGATGCTGACTCTTATTTTTTATCAAGTTAACTATGTAACCTGTACTAGTATTGGTACTCAAGTGGATGTCATTTTGGACAGCGGCCATTTTGATTTGGCCAATATGGCCGCCACAGTGGGAGCCCAGCTTGGCTCCCGCAAACATTCAAATTAGTATGGTCATAGCTACCTGTGGTCCAAAAATGGCACTTTTGAAATGATTTGAACAATTATATGATTAAGCCCCCTGACTAAGAGGAGAAGACGTTAGAAATTGTGGAAAAACATGTCCCAAATATACAACAAAGAGGAAAGAGAAGCAGGTTCGAGAGACAAAAGAGGGCTTTGTTTCGAAAGAGAAAAAGAGTGACTGCAAGATTAAGTAATTGTAAAAATAACATCAGAAAAATATTAAATGATAAACTGCAAAGTATCGATGTCGTCATACAGGAACTAATCGAGAAGCAGACAGAAAAAGAAGAAGACGACGCTATAGAAGCGATAAAGGCTAACTCAAAGTACTTCTATAATTTCGCAAAAAGAAAGTCGAAAAACCATGCGACTATCGGACCTTTAAATAATGAGAACAGTGCTTTATCCGATGATCTAACAGAAGTATCTGAAATATTAAGAGCTCGGTACGAATCATCTTTCAGTATCCCAAAAACTGACAAATTGATATGCGATAGAAACATTCTTTGAAGAACCACAAGGGAAAGTATAACGGATTTCGACTTTATTATGAATGATATAACACAAGCCATAGGGAAACTAAAAGCACACTCAGCGGCAGGACCGGACAAATGGAATGCCACACTGATCAAAAACTGCAAGAATGCAATCGCTGAGCCCCTCTACTAGATATGGAGACGATCACTAGACAAGGGAGAAATACCTGGCATCCTGAAGAGCGCAAACATAGTCCCACTATATGAAGGAGGAGATCGATCCGAGGCCAAAAACTATAGGCCAGTGTCACTTACATCTCATCTCACTAAAATATTTGAAAGAATAGTTAGACAGAAAATCTATGACTTTTTGGAAACTCAGAAAAAATTCAATGATAACCAACTCGGGTTTCGGTCAGGCAGATCATGCCTATCACAACTAATGGAATACTACAGCAACATTATTGATGCACTTGAAAGTAATGAAAACTATGATGTACTATACACAGACTTTGCTAAAGCGTTCGACAAGTGTGACCACGGAATCATAATACATAAACTGAAATATATGGGAATAACAGGAAAAGTAGGGAAATGGATATATAATTTCCTTAGTGAGTGGCGGCAAGTCGTTACAGTACAAGGAGTATCTTCATCAGAATCAGAGGTCCTCAGCTCAGTACCACAAGAACAGTATTAGCTCCACTACTCTTCATAATCATACTAACTGACATAGATGAATACGTTGCCAGAGACAGCACAGTAACATCCTTTGCGGATGACACAAAGATCAGTAGAAAAATAAGAAACCCAGAAGAGATAGGATCTCTACAAACCGACATAAACAGAATCTACAAGTGGACGGAAGACAACAATATGAAGTTTAACACCGAGAAATTTCAGCTATTACGGTACGGAAAAAGAGAAGACCTAAAATCCACGGAACATTATACCCCAAATGGACAGGAAATTCAGAGAAATTCCAGAGCAAAAGATTTAGGGGTTGTAATGACAGATGATGCGAAATTTGAAACACAAAATAAGAGCAGTAAACAGAGCAAAGAAAATAACGGGACAGATATTGAGAACCTTTAAACGAAGGGATAGGAATGTAATGATTCCTCTACTGAAAACCCTGATCATACCCAAATTGGAATACTGCTCGGTCCTAGCATCCCCATATAAAAAAGAAGACATTAGACAGCTGGAAGGGATCCAGAGAAGCTTCACAGCCATGATCAATGGGTGCAAAGAACTAAATTACTGGGAAAGGTTACGCGAAGTAGACCTATATTCACTGGAAAGGAGAAGAGAGAGATACACCATTATTTACACTTGGAAAATAATGGAGAAACTAGTCCCTAATCTTACTCTGAACTCTATAACTCCCCAAACAACGGTGGAAGGTAGCAACGGTAGACTGTGTCGTATTCCAAAATTGAAGGCTAGACAGGGAACATCCTTAACTCTGAAAGAAAATAGTTTTGTAGTGAGAGGACCAAAACTGTTTAATCAGTTGCCCATGCCTAAAGACCTAAGAAACACGAAGGGAGTTGCAGTGGACATCTTCAAAAGAAGATTAGACACCTGGCTCAGAACAATCCCCGATGAGCCGGGCGTACCTGGCTATGTGAGGTGGAGAGCACAAGAATCCAACTCATTACTTCACCAGGCCAACTCGAGAGGAGGGGCAACAAGCTTGACCTTCGCGAAATGAGAAATCCTCGCGTGAAACCTTTGTAAGGTTGTAAGGTTGTGTGTATATATATATATATATATATATATATATATATATATATATATATATATAATATGAGGGATTTAGCGACATTGGAAATTAAAATTGGAAATCTGGGCAGGTCGCATCGGTTTAAAGTTTATGGGAAAATAGAACTAAAATTCCGTGAACAAGCTTAAGATATGCGTTTTAAGATTTTAATTTCAATATTATCTAGCGACTTCCGTCAAACTGGCGCCACGTTAAAACCTCACTGGTAGAACAGGTGTTTCAAATAGGTCATCCCGTGTTTTAAATTTTATTTTTTTAATGGATAAATCTTTAATAGGTGTATGTATATATATATATATATATTATATATATATTAACATCACCTTATTAGTTCACGCATGACGAGAATAATACAGTTTTCTATTCCGCACTTTTTAGAACGTACATCGAATTGTATTTAAAGCGAAAATAACAGATGTCAAGTGTTTTGTCCAGAGAAATGGCTGATCTGTCGCCTTCATATTTCTAAATTTCCATCGACGAGAAGATGAGTTTATTTATTATTATTATTATTATTATTATTTCTTTTGGCGATTAATTGACTTAGAAAAAACAAATGCTAATATTATTTTTTAATGTATATATTCCTCGTTTGTATTTCTTATATTATCGAATGTATATTGCATGAAATTAATTCCAATAATTCGTCTAAATAAACAAAATTATGTAATTGTGTTTTATTTAGTTCTTTTGGTCGTATATATAAACGATATTAAGGAATAACTGGCGGGGGATGGGAATATGAACAATGCACCTTCAATAAATATATACTAAGTGGCTGCCTTCTAAGCAGACTGACGGATGTACGTACGTGTGTATGTACAATAATAAGAGTTTCGCTGGGTGTAAAATACGTGATGAAGAACAATTCGTACTTCCTAGTGTCTCTCTTCACATAAAGGTCAAGTTGATGGCCCCGCCTCTAGGTATGGTTTGGTGGAGGAACGAGTTGCTCTCCACCTGGGTTCGAGACCCGGTGATGGTAGGAGTTGGCGACCTATGAGCGTGCATATAGTTGTGTGTGTGATAATAGGGGCTTTATCGGCGTATAGTCGGGGTGTACGTGCGTTTGTGTGCGCTTTTAATTCGTTCGAAGGTTATTAATAAATTGATAACATGAATTGTTAAGATATTTTTTAGATTTTTTAAGGCAGATCATATCTTCCGTTTATAGTGATGATAATAGGGTGAAAAAATAAATATTAATCTCATGAAATATTTATATAGTTTATTGTGATTTTTAGTGTTCTCAAATCAAAGAATGACTGTAAGGAGAAGCAGAGCGAGAAAATAATTTTAAAAAATTAACTGACCGAGACTGGGAGATCGGCCGCACCATAAACTTCTGTTTTATTGTCTTACCTGTGCTAATATATATATATATATATATATATATATATATATATATATATGACGGATTTAGTGGCTTTTACATTCAAGTAAAATAATTTAAAAAATAATTAACAGAGATGGGAGGGGCGGCGACGCATTTGTCATCAAAGTTTATTACCTGTGCTAATATATATATATATATATATATATATATATATATATATATATACACAATATATATATATATATATATGTGTGTGTGTGTGTGTGTGTGTGTACATCTTCTGTTGGCCTTAAAGTAAAACCCAATAAATAAATAAAACCTAATTATTAAAAGCTTCATAAAATTCTTAATCAAAATTGAACTTTAAATTGGGACAAATTATTCTAGATTAAATTAGAATACATTATAATTATCATCATCATTATTATTATTATTATTATTATTATTATTATTATTATTACTGATCGATAATTTGAAACATGTGCTAGCCTCAATGTATACAATAAAATAAATTATTAATTGATAATTGAAGATTCTCTTTCACGTAATAATAGGGGAATCTATGTACGTTTGTGTGCGCTTCTTGGATGTTCAAACGTTGAGTGTAAACGGGTGATGACGGAGGATGTTGGCGACCTATGAACGCACATATAATTATGTGAGTGTAATAATAGGGAAATCTACAGTATGCGCGTTTGTGTGCGCTTCTTGTACTAATTAGTAATTTTTTATAGGTTTCAGAATTTTTTAGATTAACTTTTTTCCGGAAGTGTACATATATAGGTTTTCCTTTGGTTAACCTTTCGTTAGCTTCCACCCGAATTGTTCATTCTGACGAAGGTCAAGCTTTACACTCCACCTTAGACCTACAGTTTAACGGGGGACCCGAGCCACCAGCAGCCTAGCGTCTTAACCACTAGGCTACCCAGGATACCCATTTATCTACCACCCAGTTGTGTGGAAAGATGAACGTTTGCTGCGCCCCGGCTGCCGTCACCGGGTCTCGAACCTGGTGCATATAAACTGTGAACGTGCATATAGTTGTGTGTGTAATAATAGGGGCTTTATGGGCGTATAGTCGGGGAGTGTATGTGCGTTTGTGTGCGTTTCTTGGGTGTTCAGGCATGTATACACTGTGCCAACTGGCTGATAATGCCTGGAGGCACTGGCTTCTACGCCAACTGGCTGATTTTGAGTTCTAAGTCAAGTGTTGGAGTATAGACAGTCATTGAGCTTCTGCCTCTTGTGGAAGCTGGAAGGTCTCTTCCTCTCTCTCTCCTCCTCTCTCTATTAGGTTAGGTATACCCCTTTGGGGGTGAGGCCGTCCTAACTTCTCCCCCAAAGAGGTCAGGTGCACTCCCCCGGCTTGCTAGGGGAGTTCCCCCCTTTTTTTGACACCCTGGGGTTGGCACTGGGGGTCTTGCAACAAGGAGGGAGGGGGATTGTAACTGGGGTTGGCACTGGCACTCATTGCAACATTGCATCATTGCATTGCACTCTCTCCTTTTGCGGTCATACTACTTAACTCTCTACAGTGGTTATGCAGTGAAATGTAAGTGTTCAAAACATAGCACAGAATGTCCTAGTCGGTAAAGTTCTCTTTATTAATTCTTTAGGTCTTTTATAAAAATGTATAATTATATCTAACTAGTAGATTTCATTCTGTAAAGTATGTACGCTTCCTAGGCTGTTTGCAATTGTAATAATGAAAACCTACTCGTCAATGTAAACTCTCTATACAGGGCCGGCCTTAAGCAAAGTTGTTGCCTGTGCGAACCAATATTCGGCGCCCTCTACCCCTATTTTAACGAAAGATTCATGTAAAAAAGCTTTATTTTTTACATAAGAAAAAACAAATCACTCAAACGTTCACTTTTCTTGCCTTTGCCGCTGCAAAATCTGATATAGCATGTGACAAATCTATTTTGTGAGCCACATCATTCTCAACTGAAAGGATAGCAGCGAAGAAAACCTGTTGACTCCAATGGTCAATCCCAGGTGAGACTTTATGCGCTTCAATTTTGGCACTTGCCACTGAGGCAGACAAGATTAATAATATTCTACATAAGTGATACCTAGGTGCTCGGAAAGTTGTCACAAAGATTATTTATTAATCAAAATAAATTGTAGTACTTCTTGAGGAGTGCTGCAGTCCTTACGCAGCAAACTTACTTCTTCACCAAGGTCAAAAGCATTAATGTCACAGCTTTCTTTGTCTTTCAATGCGTGATGAAGATCCATACAGTTCTTTAATAAAGTTTTCTTGTCAGAAGTTGTTTCGGATCATAAAGGAAACTCCAAAGGTCCACATGTTGTTTTATCTGCTTAGACCGTTCTTCTCTTGACAATCTCGCGGTATCTACAAGCTGGTAGAAGTCAACTTTGAACTTGGTTTGCGGGTTCGTAGTAATAACTTCATCTTCACCGTGTAGCTGAACTGGAGTCTCCTACGATGAACGTGTGAAGGCGACTTAAACGCTGGATCGTCACCAAGTTTTTCAGACACTTCCTTTGCTTTTATTAAAGCTTCTTCACACCCTACATCCATGTATTTTACAATGTAGTTACAGCAAGCTGTTATCATATTTTTGACCGCAACAATATCGCTACTTTTGCTTTGCATGTTCTTGCTTACCAGATTGATCTGGAAAAGGATATCATACCACACCGCGATGGAGATGAGAAAACTATATTTCGTTGGTCTGCAAGCGTAAGCGCTTCATGACGGATGCCTGCGTCCGCTTTCTCCGATTCAACTAATGCAATAAAGTCATCGTAGACTTCAACTATCTCGTATCGAACAGCTCTGAGGCTCTGAGGCCAGCATGCGCTTTTCGCATACTGGTTTTGCAGTGAGTGGTTTGTGAGAAGCCCCCAACGATAAACAGAGGCAGAGAACAGGACAAATTTTTGTACAATGCCGAAAAGGGACACAGACTGCATTGAAGATAATGCTGCATTCACCACAACGAGAGTGAACAAATGACATCCGCAACGGAACGAAAAAGATTCGGGTTTATACAGGGTATACATAAAGTCAGGATCTATTTTTGTGAAGCACTTGGAAATTATGTGGAATTCAATCATAAAATGATAAAGTGGTAACATTTATTAAATAATTAAGAGTAGGATTCGACGTGACGCCCATCAGTATCCCTGCACAGCTCAAATCGTTCCGCAGCATTTCTAAACACATTCTGGAGCATTTGCGGGGTTATGTTATCTGCAGCAGTTCGTATACGTGTACGTAAGTTTTCAAGACTCGTAATCTTCGTCTGATAGACGTGCGATTTTATAAAGCCCCATGCAAAGAAATCTAAAGGGGTTAAATCTGGTGATCTCGCTGGCCAAGGTCTGTTACTTCCGCGTCCGATCCAGCGATTTGGAAAACGTCCATTTAGATAATCCTGAACAATTTTGGCATAGTGACAAGGAGCACCATCATGTTGATAGACGACGGGGATAGGATTGTTGTCCTCTTAGCACGATAGCTAACTAAATTAATTATAAAACACAACATAAACATAAACATCGCGCCACTGTACACGTGTTATTCATTATAAAAATAAACTTAAAGTGGAGTTTATTTATTCCTTTGTGATTTTTATTAGATATTATTTGGTTTGAAGCCAGTCGTGACTCAGGTGTGGCTGGTGTCTAAGCAATAAGCAAATACCGTAGATACTAAATTAACATCTATAAGACTATAATCACTTACTCTCATGTCTGTAATCTATTTCTCTCTTGTCAAACTTCATAGAATTTTTTCATTTATTCTGTTGGCCTATAAAACTTTATAGGCCATACCACAGTGAAAACGCATATTTCCCAAATTTCGTAGGCCACTGAAACCTTCGTAGGCCCTGGGCACAGTGCCCACTGTATCCCCTTAATAATCCGGCCCTGGTCACAGCTGCAGTGGTTCAACACTTAAGTTGTAACAGGGAACTTTTTAATACAAAACAATTATATGTATTTATGATTCTGCCTCAATGTAAAACATTCTTCGTTTCTAAATAATATTTCTCTCAGTGACTGTTTATTACTATTTCAGTGTTGCTGATCTAGAAATAGCATTTGCTCCGGATATAACAATGCCATACCAGTAGTACCCATTCAGCTGTCGTTCCTTTTCCAATTGGAAGATATTCTAAGCAGTGACGTATGAAATCTACAGATACCCATGAATCTGTAGATTCCACGGTCTGGAATAGAGAATTTGAAATAAAAATAACAAGGGAAAGCAAAACGATCTTAAGGTGGACAAACTTTTTCCAACGACTCTGACTCTTCTTGACTCAACTTCCTAACTCTGTAACTAACTTTCTGGTGGTGCGTTGCCTTTTTCATGGAGCAGCTTTCATTATTCCATTCGCGCTTTACACCTGATCTTTAGTTTATTTATTATTGCACCTACAACTCAAGAGACAAAAATTAATACATGATTTCAGTACTTTTTAGAATTTCCTACCTATTCTACAGTATTCAATTAACTATACTGACCTATTTTCTGATATTAAATCACTTACTTATATAGATCTAGTGTTATTTGAAAACTAATTTGTCCGTAATGACCTGAATGGGCAAAGCTGGAGGCGGGTATCACGTGATGAACAAAACTGTGCTTGATTGGCAAACCTATCTTACGACCATGAACACAGCTTGGCCTGTTGTTCTGGCTTCGTGGTAAAAATCGCGTACGCTCGTCCAAATTTAGAATAAGCCCAGCTCCTACCTTCTACGATTCGTCCATTAAACCTACTTACATTTACATATTATGAATATATATATATATATATATATATATATTTATATCTTCGTTGGCACCATAATAATTATGATACTAATGTTAATTGTTAATGAATGTTAATTATGGTTGCTTGGTGATTGAGTGAGGCTGATCTTTTGCAGACCAAATAATATTATTAGTTGAAGAAATTAATAGAATAAGTTTTCTTCTTTTATTATACAAAATAAATGATTTATGAACGAGACAAAAATAAAAAGTTTTAGTTGTTGAATATAAGTTCAGTTGAAATGAAATGTGCACTTGATTAATGACTTGAATATAATAATGACTTCAATATTAATGACACCAGGCCCAAATGGGGCTGCTAACGATGTTTAAATTATGAAGTCTAACGTGTCAGTGGTTTCTTCAGAGGAGGGAAATGGAGGTGCGATTGTGGCGTCCTGTTAGAGAAGTCCTTGTAACGAGGTTGAGGTGTGATGTTCAAGGCAAAAGGAACGCTTGAAGGAGTCTCGCGCTATGGCATCATCTTGGTCGTACTTGTGTGACGTCATCTTGGTCGTGTTTGTGTCAATGGAACATCGCGAAAGTATTTGAAAGATAAATAAAGAAATGAGGAAAACAAAGAAAATAGTGTCAAAATGGGAAATAAAAAGGGTGAATAAGGAAAGAGTAAATATAAACTAAAATCATAAGTATAGAAAATAAATGGGAAATAAAGGAATAATGGAAAATCGAACAGAAAAAATGAGAATATAAGTGAAATGAAAAAAAACAGAAATTAAAATAAGTAAAATATAAATGAAACAAAAATAAAGAAATAACTAGGAAATTAATGAAATTAAAAATTTAACAAATAAGTTATAAAGGCGAGATGAAAATAAATAGAAAATTACTTGATAAGAAATTGGAAAATATAAAAATCAAATCAAAATTAATTTAGCGAAATATAACTTTGGTATTAAAAATTTTTAAAAATTAAGGAAAAATTTTAGTAAAATCAATGAAAAATGAAAAATAAAAAAGAACTGAAAATTAAATGAAAAAAGGAAAGTGGTTCTTAAAGAAAAATTTAAAATTAAAATTAAAAATTTTTTGAAGAAATTAACCGGTAGAAAGTTTTAAAAAATCTATAAACTTTGATACTGACTTACTTTGCCTTTTATTTAATTAAATTAGAAAATGAATCTATGGAGACATCGTTTTGTTGAATGATGAATTTACCAGTTACGAAAATGTATAAATAAATATTTAACACAATTCTTAGTTTACCAAATTCATATTTATATGTGCTTCGGTGGTGCCGTGGTTAGCAACGCTGACTACGAATCCACCCAGGTCCCGGATTCGATTCCCAACAGCTCACCCAACTGTTCATCCTTCCATACAGAAAATTGGTTGGTAGATAAATAGGTTCCTGGGTAGCCTAGTGGTTATGACGATGGGTTGCTGCTGCTGATCGGGAGGTCGTGAGATCGATTCCAGGCGATTACTTTGCAATTTCTGGATTCCTGTGGTGGGTCGTGGTTCCGATTCCACGTTAAGCTGTAGATTTATAATGGGGCAACAAACTTGACCTTCGTCAGAATGAACAATTCGGGCTGAATAAAAACCACTTCTCGTTAGATCAGCAAAGTTAAGTGACCTTGCGCATGTTTAGTAGTTGGGTGGTTGACCATCTTCTGCGTTCAGATAGTATAGTGACCCATGGTTCAGATCCAACTTAAAGCTGTAATTTCCCTCCATCACATGACTTTTACCATTGCGAAGGAGGTTAAACTACTCCAAATATTATTATCTACGTATCGCCTCGTGGAAAACACTCAGAAATTAAGATACATAGAATAACGTCCAGTATAATTCAATTTCACTTTCCCACACAAAATATGTAGCGGTTCTAATTGGTTGGTTCTGATTGGTTGACGCGAGTGGATTGCATTATACTGTGCCTGAAACAATCGGTTATTAATCTGGGAAGAATTATAATGTAAAAATTATAATGTATTCCACACAGCAAACATGTGAAGAGCTCTCTGCTAAGCATTCTTATGACCTTTTTATGCGTAAACATCCATAAATTTTCATTTCGCAGATGATTAATGAAGGAATACAAAAAGTGCATTAAAAGTCTATGGATATTCTTATCTGAATTTTTAGACACTGATTTAATATCATGAAGTGGTGAAGAACTAAAAGAAACGGAGGAACCCATTGCATCATTGTTTTCACCCTGCTCTTGCTTATATACGGATTCAGTCAATGCATTCATTTCACAGTTTAATACTGGTACATTTAAATTAGTCCGATCTACTTTAATATTAACTGAATTTTTATAGATATATTTTGAATTTTGGTTTAAATTTATTCAACAACTTGATAAGGCAAAATATATTAATGAAACATCTACTCATTGGAGAAAACAACGAAAAAATTTACGATGACTTACAAATGACGGAAGTTTTAAATAAATTCTTCTCTTCCGTCTTCACTAACGAAAATATTAACAACATTCATGTTCCCGTAATCATGCTCAGTGATGATCATTTAAAGCTTCATGATTTTACCATCAGTGAAAGCGAAGTACTCTCGGTCATAGGTAAAATTAATCTTAATAGAACTCCAGGTCCAGATAAGCTCTACCCTAGGGTACTCAAAGAAATGAACTGCGCAATAGCCCCTCCTCTCACATATATATTTACTGTAATACTAAATCGTTACAATCTGGAGAAGTTTCGCTCTATTGGAAACTTGCAAACATTACGCCAATATTTAAAAAAGGGGACAAATCGCTTCCGGGAAATTATCGTCCCATCAGCCTGACTTCAGTAGTTGGTAAGCTTATGGAGACGATCGTTCGGGACAAAATAGTTAATCACTTAGAAATTAATAAATTAATCAAAGATTCTCAACACGGCTTTCGACGTAATCGTTCTTGTTTTACTAATTTGCTCGATTTCTTTAATGATATTGTAAGTATATCTGACGAGAGTAAAACAGTAGATATTATATGTTTCGATTTTCAAAAAGCGTTTATTAAAGTTCCACAGAGAAGATAATTAGCTAAACTTCATTCTCACGGAATTGATGGTAATGTTCTCAAATGGATCGAAAATTGGCTCGGTGGACGTAAACAGAGTGGTCATTAATGGCAAAGCGTTTAAGTTGAAAAATGTAACTAGCGGCGTCCCTCATGGATCAGTTCTGGGACCACTTCTAGTAGTATGCCTCATTTGTGGAGAGGAAATTGGATCAATTTGAAAATTTCCCCATCGCGTTCCTCATTGTCCTTCATAAGGGTCCTCTACCTTCCTTTATGAGGTTTCTTTCATGAGAGCTATTTAAAAAAAAATGGATCAATTTGGGAACATCCTCCTGGGTTCCCTTAAAAGACTTCACAATCTTTCATGAGAGAAATTTTAAAAGCGAACAAACATACAAACATTCTCTGACGAGATGTTGAATAGGAAAAAAATTCGGAGCAAGTGTAGTTTACGTCCTCCTATGGTGCCTAATGTAGCTTACGTCCTCCTATGGTGCCTAGTGTAGTTTACGTTCCCCTACATTATCCTAGTGTAATTTGCGTTCCCCAACTTTGTCTGCGTATACCTAATCAAATTGGATCACCGGAAGATCAGGGCCTCCAGCCTTCTTTAGTTAGCCTTATAAGGCTAACTAACAAAAATATCACGACCTAACCTAACCATTCGTTAGGTCAACTGTACGCCCTTGACGAATTGTTAGGTTAGGTCGTGGTATTTTCGTTAGTTAGCCTTATAAAGCTAACTAAAGAAGACTGGGGGCCCTGATCTTCAGGTGATCCATCAAATTTATAATATATATATATATATATATATATATATACTGTATATATATATATATATATATATTTATATATATATATATATATATATTATATATATATATATATATAAAATGATGATTGGTTAGGTTAAGTCGTAATATTTTCGTTAGTTTTAACGTTTTATTTCACGGATTCATTTATAAAATGTCTCCTAAAGATCCTAGTGTAGTTTACGTTCAACAACTTTGACCTAGTGTAGTTTGTCACCTTTTGCGTCAGAGGGACATAAACTACACTTGCTCCAAAAATTCATTGCTCATTTTACGCAGCGTTCCGGCGTGTTCGGTTTCGCGGTCCCCGTTAGTTTTAGCTTTCTGGAAGTGCAGAAGATACATTTCTGGAGCATCAGAAAACCACGTGTATATTATGGATATGTAAAAATGAACAATGAATAATTCCTATACTCATATATTTTTATATTCATTCATACAATTATATTCATATAATACTTATATTCATATGTATGTACGTTCATATATTCATTTTTACATGAGCACCACAATCGCATAACGCAAGTTTGGGTGTATTTTTTATTTGCTCTCGATTTTTGAAGTGTCACAACCAATCGACCTACCATTTCTATGGTTGAGCCGTATCCATGTTTGTGTCATTGGTGGTTCGCTTTGAGAAGCGAATGTCCCTTAATTTCATTCCCTTAAAGTACAAACAAGACAATCGACGGTTTAGATCGTTTAACATTTCCATCATAATATTACCCATATCTCCATTTTCCATTTGTTATAAAATTTATTATAATTAATTATTGTTGTCTTGCATCTAACCCTCATCCCTAAATTGTATTAGATTATGCATGCACATTGAATGTGCATGATTTGAACCCTTGTTTGTACTTCTTTATTCATTTACTTAATTCTTCCTCAAATGTACCCAATTCCTTAATATTTCCTGGATACTAGTATAAGTATATATATTTAATTAATAGTTTCACTCACTCTTGTACAATGGCTGTAAACCCTTCATTACTGTATCTTTCTAATTCGCTTCCTCTAATTTCTCCCAATAATGACTTGTACTGTATGTACGAATTAAATAGCTTTATTATGAATTAACGTATGGCATAATTTGAATAACTATGACGTCATAGTTATTTTTTTCGTATTTATTCATACTTCCATGTCCTTTCTTGACCGCTATCCTTTATTAACATTATTAATTATTCATCCATCTACCTACTGTCTACCTATGCCCTATCAACCTATCAATCCATGTTTACAACCTATTGTGTGACTACCGATATGTGTACAATCCTTTATGCACTCGTACATGTCCGCTGATGATCATGATTACGTACATGATCATGATTACGTACATGTAAATACGGCCACATGTATTTTTTTTATTGTAAATTATTTAATTTCTCGCAAGATACTCGTTCACGCTGACGCAAGTATTCGAATTCCGATTACGTCTGCAAAAGCGAGCTTCTGAGTTCAACACCCTCTCTCTTGCTTGCTTCTAATTCGAAACATTATTATGTGTGTTGTTATATATATGTGCCTATGTTCTTTGTGTTTTACTCCTATTTCATCTTTCCCAATACGCCCTGATTACCTAATTAAATCCTAGAATAATAGTTATCCTAATTGTCTATAAACATAAAACACTATAAAGCTATAACTAACTGTGTTTAACTGTAATTAACTATAATAAGTGGATGTGAATTAATTGGTAATTTTAATCGTAGGTTATAGTAAACCAAAATTACAATGTACTCAGTGATGTACTTGGGGTTGTACTCAATGTACGACTCCGACATTATGTCGCCATTTAGGAATGTATACTCGACGATATTATTATTATTTTTTGCTATTCATTTTTTGTTTTGTTTTTGGAATAAATTCTTTAGATCTCCCGTTAAAGTGGGAAACGTAACCTTCAGCTGCACTCCCCCAAAATTTAGACTTATTTATTTCTCGTATTGTAAATTCAATCATTCCTGGCTGAACCTCTACCCGAGGAGGCCGAGCGCCTCCTCACTCTAAAATTCCTGTCTTAGCCCTTCAGCAAGTAGGTCGGAGCCTCCTCGTTTTAAATTCCGGCCTGAGCCATTGTCGAAAGAGGTCGAACCTCTTCCCCTGTAAAATTCTGATCTAACATAGAGGCTCAGCATTACCTGTACATTTTAGCAGTAAATTACAGTAAGATAAGTATTTATATTCTCCTTCGAGCCTTGGTCTTTTCAGAGAACTTAGTCATAAAAAAAGAGAGAAAAATAATTTCCCGATACGTTGCAAGAAGAATCGGGGAACCTTCAGAAAGTTCTACAGAATCCTTCGATCCACAATAAGAACAACTCGGAGAGTAGTATAGAATAAACTACTGCAAGTAACAAATCCTTTGCTGCCACCTAACTAGAACCCCCGTCGACTTCGAACCAACCAAGGCCATAGACGGAGCGGGTAACATATATAAGAACTGTAATATCAGTGGCCTTATGGTCACAAGACCTAGAGAAACGAGCCTTGCAATCTGAAAAATCATTTTCGCTTAAATTCGGAATTCGAAGAAGTATAAGAGCTCAAAAAATACAGCAGAAATCATTAAAAATAATTTTTGGCCAACTGTGTCCGGGTTCATCGGTTGGGTTTAATATATTAATAACAATACCACACAAAATATAATTAGAATAAATACAGTTGACTCAAAAACAAATTTTGTTTTGTTCTAATATTTGTATTACGAAATAGATCCACAAAATATTAATGAAATTCATTCAAATTTCATTTATTTAATCTAAGCGGAAGCTAATATATTTCAATCCAATCGTATAGTAACGTGGTAACAATGATCATGAACAGCAAATATTATCATTATTATTATAGCTAATTTTATATATATATCAGCCCTTTTAAAAAAGACCAGGATGAGCACGTACATTTGAATAAATGCAATTTTTATTTCATAAATTCAGATATCGATGCCTTCCTTCATTTTCATTTAGTTCATCCAGTTAAACTGTAACTGCTGTTCTAAGCTATGTATCTGTAAGATAAATTTAAAGAAATGCCAGCACAAATTCATCCATTTATATCACTAGTTATGTAAAGTTGTGTAATGCGCAAACAAAACTCGGTCTAGTCATATTCGGATGGATTCATGATCAAATACTGAATCATCAAATCTGTTTTCCTTCTCTAAACATCCACTTAAACATTATTATCATCATTATTATTATATATATAGAAGATTATTTAAATTAAACATTTGATTTCCTTCAATATTATTGGCAACTCAATCTTTTAAAGTAGGCATAATTCTGTTATGTCTAATTTATTGTTTCCGATGACTAGTTGTTGTTATTGTTACATGTTTTTTTTATTTTATTTCGATCATAATTCTTTTTACTCAGTCAGAGAGTAACTCCATCATAAGGATGAACTCCATCACAAGGAAAATAGCGATCATGCGAACATTATGCTGTTTTATGTTTCTATTTCAAATCCTATGGTCCTATTAAGTTTATCAACAACAACATACCGTTAACAATATAACACACACACACACACACACACACACACACACAGTATGTGTATATATATAAGCAAAGAACCACAGGGAAAAGGAAAAGGAAACACTAGTAGTATGGGCTGAAAATGGATAAGTGCAGGAATGTTGCAATGCAATGTTGATCACTGTTGCAAAGGGATGTTGCAATGGGTTGTGCAGCAAAGGGGAGGAGGATGTTGCAAGGGGTTATGCAATGAAGGGGAGGGGTTGTGCAACAAATCAAAGCTGCAAAGAGGGAGGGAGGGAGCTTCGGGGAGAGAAGGGAGGATGACCTCACCCAAAGGGGTAACCTTAACCTAAGAGGGGGAGAGAAAGGAGAAGGAGGAGGGGTGTTCGCCTGGCTCCAGCCAGACACATAATGAGAGCAAAAGAATTAAATAAAACACAATTACATCATTCTGTTTATTTAGACGAATTATTGGAATCAATTTCATGAAATAGATAAAAAATAAATATACAATCCTATACAAACGAGGAATGCATGCAATAAAAAATAATAATAGTATAAGAAATATGAACGAGGAATATATATATATATATATAAAATAAAAAATAATATAATGCTAAACGATGGAGTATAACCATCAATATGGCAGTACAGGAGAAATATATATATATATATATATATATATATATATATATATATATATATATATATATATATATATACACAATTATATTAAATAATTAAATATATTGAAAATAAATATACATCAAAATACATTCACTTTGTTCTGCTGCGCAAAACACTAAACTCACACGTAATCGAGTCTACGGTCACATCATTATTGCTTTGCACTACGCGGTAAATACGGCTTAACATTGTCTCACCGCTCAAGTTATAGGGATACCTATACTCTATGTAAATGGTCTTCATATCGTTCACTACTATTTTTGTGCCCACTTTATATTCGGTTACAAAGTTATCTTCAAACATAACTAGAATACGATCAAAAGCACGCACAAAAAGGTCATCGTTAGCCACCACATCATTATTAAATACAAGTTTATAAACACTCCTTTCCAATCGAAGGTTTATTCTTACCGACCCGAGCTTTTCAATCGTGAACTCTCCTTCACACTGCATAGCGGCAATTGAAATAATCTTCTACGTCGTAACGACAGCTGCTCATTATATAAAGAAATAGGTCTTCAGGGTGAACGGTGTAGGTGAGCTCAGCCCTGTATCGCTCAAGTGCTTTGTACCAAAGTTCATGATATTTCAAAGAGTCTAAACCTTTTAAATAAGCATCCAGCTCTAGACCATTCTCGTCTTGTTCAGTCCTACACTCGGTTGAGCAGAGCGGTGTATGCGTACTCAAGAACCGTATCAAAATAAAGCATATCCGTAATACACGCGCCTAATATAGGCTTCAGCTAGCGGAATCCGACGATTTCAAACATTCTGTCGAGGATGAATCGGTTTCGCGTAGGGACAAGAACGTTATTATCAGATGCATTCTTCCACATCAGTCATATATCAATGCATGGCTGATCGTTATTTATACACAATGTACAAACAACGGCATATGAAGGGGTATCACTAATCTGTTTTCTTTTTGTACCTACACCTGCAAGAATTTTATTACAATCCTCACTCTACTTCTCAACTACCACGAAGATTTTACTCATCTCCTCAACACTCAAATGAACGTCATTCCGCTTGTTTGCTTGTCTACAAGTCGTTTCAAGTACATAGTTAATGGCACCGGTTTCACGCCTGAACACACGCAACGACTTCGTCACGGACACATCGTACACGGCATTGTGAATGCTTCTCAAAGAAAGGTCCATTGTATTCGATGAGCGCACGTCCAGTCGGTTCAAGCTCTGAGATGACTATGAGCAACAGGCGAGCAGATCGGCTCGACGGGAGGAGTGAGTCACACCATAAGCTGATGAAACGTGTACAGCTTTGTTCCAACGTGAATACTTGTGTCCCATTATACTGGGAAGATGTTTTGAGAAATTTTCCAATACATGAAGCAATACCGGTTTTAATGTTTTATCACTCCCACTCCCTAGAATAGGCACCAGACATTTTTGCTTAGTGGGATTTTCACGAACTAAACACATTTTATTTACACTCCGGCGCACTATTTGAGAGAAACACATGACCATATTTTTCCATTTTGCTTAGCACGCAATATTTATCTCTAAATTCTGTTAAATACTTACGCAGACCTTTAAACACAACCTCACTACAAACCTCGTCATGATATATATTAATGTAGTGGTAAAAATACTTAAGATTCTCCATGATGACAAGATTTACATTCTCAGTTGCAGGGTACGAGTACTCGGTATGATGCAACATGACATAATATCGCTTGTCGTACCACTCATCAACAAGACTCACTAACCATATCCGTTGCTTCTCTTCTGCACGTGTTGTTTCTTCTACTTCACGGTATATATAAGCTTTTATAAAGTTTAATCCTACAACATAGTTCAATACATCACTTGTACCACGAAATTCTGCAATGCTCTCGCCAGAATAGCCGTAGAGTATTTGTACCTCTTGTTCCTTCGCACGATTCAATGTAGCCTTAAAAATACCAAAGGAGGGTGGAATAGGGAGCCATTCAGTAACCTTATTTTCACACTTTGCCGAATACAACTTCATAAATGTCAAACACGCAATATTATAGGTAGCCATTACTATTTTTCGTCCACGTAGGGAAATGCACGTCTGAGACCCAGGGCTTGCAGCGTTCACCTGAGCACGCAGGGAAGAGATATGCCCAGGTAGTAGCAGGAATCACGTGACCGATCATACAGGTGAGAGGAGCTTAGCACTTTCGCCTGTACATACGCACACACACACACACAAAGGAGAAAGTTAAACGCTAATTGAAACACGATTAATTAATAAACGAAATATTCAAGGTGTGTATATATATACACTGTATATATATTTATAAATACGTGTAATAAATAAACATATCGTAAACAATACACATACCAAAGATTATGGTATCCAAAGGGTACGGTATCATAGGTACCAGGCACTTGGTAACGTTTCCTATAGGTGTTACAGCACACCTTCGTAACTCTAAGCTCCTTCACGCCCACAGCTTCTGCGCCCGGAAATTGTGGGCCCATACAGTTAGTTGGGATGGCTGTTCGCCCTCATCTTCATCCACGCACACTAGATCCTTCAACGAATCAAAGTTAACGACCCACCGATTCGCCTGGTAGAGCGTGATACCCTTAGCCTTCACGATATATTTCATATCCTCCCCCACCTTCACCCGTACCTCTTAAATTTTTGGCCCTGTTGAGACAAAAGAGTCGGCGTACACGATGTCTCCATACTCATCCTTACTCTCATCAGTCAACTCTCCGAGGAATTCACCAATAGGAGGCATGTATTCACCCTCCCTCTCTGTGAATATCACACTATCTGTATCAGCGTACAAAATCCTCCGCCCAAGAGAATGAAATAGGCCCCAAATTTTGATGCGTGCGTATGCGGTTGTGAAGCTGGCTACAGTTATGTTTGTAACCCGTGAGGTATCTGTAGCCAATTCGGTATTGTTGTACTTTATTATGTAAGTATTACCTACATTCACGATCTCCATCACCTCTTTATCGGGAGCGTTGGCATAATCCCAGACTTCACTATAACTTTGTGCCAAATGAACGTTCCCTTTGCCAGTATTCTGTGCAAATTTTCCACAAAGACTATTTAAACACAACTTTGAACTAAAGCGCTTGCCTGGGTTCTTTACAATTTGGGAACGGTCAAGCTGTATACCTTCACGGTCACGGTAACGTTGAATATAAGCCGATTTTTCATCTTCGGTATCAACTCCTCGAGGATACCCTGATGCTTCTACCTTATCCTTCAAAAAAGCGTTTATATATGGCGTGAAAAGGTTGGGTAGCTTCTGAATTCTCCACACCTCATATATCTTCAATATTCTGTAGCCATGGCGAACAGCTAGATCCAGCTCAGGGCTTCTATATACACCTCTGATTTTACGCTGATTGGTTGTATGATCACAATCCCTATTGTTCTCCTCTGCGCACTTCACGAACAGGGAAAAAATGAGCTTGTGATTGATAACGACGGGTAAGATCGGCATCTATAAATCGCGTGGGGGTAGCACATCTACGAAAGAAAGGCCGAAATAGTACCCGTTCAAATTTGTTGAGAACACCTCGATGGTGGACAGGTCAGTCCCACCAGTTTCTCAGGTGTACTCACGGGGTACGGATTGTTCTTCATCACGTAGGGATATAAAGAACAGAAGTCGTAGTAATGGAGTTTCACGCCCTCCGTAGGCGGAAAGTATAGCTTGAAGGGATTTGTACGCCCTCCGAACAAGCTATCACCGCATTTGAGAGGATCCAGTACCACTGAACGTTTGATCTTGTTTATTTCTTCATGGTACTGTCCATCTGTTTCCATCCGTGCATCAAACTCATGCTCCCACAAGACTCTGTGAGTGAACTGGGAGCGTATCAGTTGATCGCGGGTGCGGGTCCACGCAAGACTGTCGGCAAGAGATCTACCGTGGATGTCTCCTACGATTCCACACTCAGGACAGGAACATCAGTGCCACCAGCAACCGTTAAAGGAGTACACAGTCTTTTCACCAGTGGCACGGTTTTCGCTTAGACCATCAATCCAAAAAACACGACCATTGACCTTAATGGTTACTTCTCCTGTGTTGCGGGCATGCTTTATGTATACGCCTGTCTGCTGCTGTATGTGTATGAGTCAGTAAATAGTCTTTTGCCCATAATTGCGTGGATTGTTTCTGTGAATAACAGCTCAGGTGTCTTTAGGCATGAAGTTATTCTTCAACACCGTAAAACATAATGGGATGATGGTGATTGCGACTTGCAACGGATCGCATTTGAGAAGACCTATGTACATCCTTCTAAAGGCCTGGAAATATATTCTAAGCACGCGCACATCATTCACGCAATAACGCTCACATTCATCACCTATATTAAAAGGATTAGATTCATTAAAACTGTTGTAGTATCGGTCAAAATCATCACGTTCATCTGCACTCATACATTCATAGTGAAAGTAATGTTTGGGTGGAGGTAGTCCTACGCAATTTAAAGTTTCGTTAGTGAGGAATGTTTAAGGGAAATACTCTTTTGAAATTTCAGCGGCTACGCCCATCACCTTTGGTAGCTTTGCTAATTTACAAGGTGTGAATAATAAAGTGTCTTTAAACTGTACATTACCTCTTATCTGCATCTGTATTAGTTTGTTGCCTCTTTTCAAGGGATCACCTGTAAATATCTCAGATGACTCGTGCTCAAGCAACTCCTTATAAAGGAACTGTGTCAAATTTTGCCCTGTTATGGGCAAGAATATACAGTCATTATTTTTAACTTTCCGCTAACTTGACAATATAGGACACAAAGAGTTTTACAGGGCTATCGCGTGCAAGCGTTTTAAAAACGTTTGTCCGTTTACCACATTTGTGACACTTATCACACTAGATCTCCATACACTCATCACAGATAGTCTGGCTTACAATTAAATGTGGAGTAACCTCTTTGGTTTCTGCGTTCGTGTATGTTTCTATATCGTAGTACACAGTTATACAAGGTCTAGTTTTAGGCTTCGCGTCTTTTTTATAACATACATGCTTTACTCCAACCGCCTTATATTTCTCATGGCATGTAGAACAGTGAATTTCATCACATTTATGTTTGAAATTTTCCCAATTATCCATCATATGAAACATATAGGGTGTCCATAAATGATTACCCTGATTAAAGCATGCTATAACTTTTAAATAAACACTGGTATTCAAACACAGTTTTAATCATAAGTAGATAAACATACAAAGATTTGATATATAGTTAATGAACTTAATAAGCGTCCACATGTGCACCCCTAGTGGCACGTAAAATGTCCAAACGGTATTCAGTTCTTGAACAATTTGTACCTTGTAGGCGTGTAACTTCAAACGTTTGTGTAACACCTTGTGCACCGTAGACTTCGGTATCTTTAGTTGGCATGAAGCTTGTCTCACCGATTTCCTTGGTGACCGTGTGAAAGCAGTTTGAATGTTTTCCACCGACCCATCGGAAACTGATGGTCTCCCACTGCTCTTTCCCTTTTCCACGTTTCCAGTTTCCAAGAATTTTTTCATCCACCACTTAATTAACTTCACATCAGGTGGATTCTTTCCATACTTTGTTCTGAACCTTCGCTGAACACTGACAGGAGATTTTGTGCCTTCTCTGTCACAGACGCCATCTTAACTGAACATCTACTACAGCGCTCCTAGCAGCGAATGTGGTAGACGAAACACACCAGCACAGAAACTCTATGCGCGTACGAGATCACCTGTAAAAAGAAAACGGATGTAAGATTAGTCATTAAAGCATGAGAGCATACTGTTTTCAGGGTAAACATTTATGGACACCCTGTATAACATATTAAGAAGACGCTATTATGATATTTCAAGCTCAGTATCCTACGGAGGCATAGATAGACTTTTTGCGGGAGCACGACGCTTATACACTTCATAAACCTGTGAGAAAAAGGTTTAAAACAGCCAAGACAACAGCTGCTTCGATCGACTCTATTTGGCAAGCAGATTTAACAGACATGCAAAGATATTCAGTGTATAACGATGGTTACCGCTACATCCTATTCATAATATATGTATTCTTTAGATATCTGTGGCTAATTCCTCTGAAAAATAAATCGCCTGAAACAGTTGCTAAAGCCACCAAAACGTTGATGTTGAAAGAAAACAGGGTTCCAGGCTATTTTTGTACGGATATGGGAAAGAATTTATAGGCCGAGCTTTTCAGAACATGTTGACATAGTTTAATATCAGCTACTACACTACTAATTCTATACATAAGGCATCTTTAGCTGAAAGAGTTCAACGTACCATAAAGGAATGCATGCACCGCTATTTTTCCCATAAAAACACAGAGATTTCTAGACATTCTGGAATCATTGGCCTCATCCTACAACCGCTCACACCATCGCACGATTGGGACAACACCTAACGAGATTTTAGAAAGAGGTGCGCGCACAGAGCCTGCCGTGTGAGGCCTGATGTGAGAAGAGATGGAACACCACGACCACCACACTTTGCGCGTTTCAAAATCAATGATTATGTAAGTCTGTCGCGTTCGGGAAATAAATTCGCGAATGGATTTGAGCAAGGATGGACACGCGAGATTTTTAAAGCTATGAAATCTAAAGAAGAGATAATGTTGTATTACGTAGAAGATTTGAAAGGGGAAGAAATCGCAGGAGGCTTTTACCGCGAGGAGTTGCAGAAAGTGACATTTAATTTAGGAAAAAATGTGTTTAAAGTTGAGAAAATTCTAGGAAGCAAAGTTTCAGGGAAGAGTAAAATGAACTTGGTGAAATGGCTAGGATACCCAGAAAGCTTCAACACCTATATAAAAGCTGATGCAATAATGAAGCTTAAATAGTATGCAACATGGTGCCTAACAATTTCTACGTCACACTCCCGTCCTCCTCGTCCCTGTCTGTACAGTGTACACCCTAACAACACACTACCCAACTTTATAACAGAACTCCACCGACTCAATGAATTGGATCGTGATACGTATGAGGTGGGTATATGCGAAATTCAGCTGAATACCCTTTTTTAGTATTGATTATAAAGAACCCCTTTTTACGATTCTTGGAGACTGTAATGAGTGTGAAAAAGCCGGGGCAACTCGGGATGAAACCATGCGTACCGCTCTGACTGGGAATGCACTGTATTACAGTATAGAAGTAACACGAGGACCGGGTCACTATGGTGCGGTCGAGGATGTTGAATAGAATAGAATAGAATAGAATAACCTTTATTAATAATAATAAATAAATAATTTTTTTCAATTTAAAATGACATGAATAATTGTGAAGCTCGACTATTTATTTTATTTAATTTGGCCCTTAAGCTTTAGGCTTTACTTGGATCTTATTGATAGACGACGGGGATAGGATTGTTAGTACCGTCGTTTATCAACATGATGGTGCTCCTTGTCACTATGCCAAAATTGTTCAGGATTATCTAAATGGACGTTTTCCAAATCGCTGGATCGGACGCGGAAGCAACAGACCTTGGCCAGCGAGATGACCAGATTTAACCCCTTTAGATTTTCTTTGCATGGGGCTTTATCGAGTCGCACGTCTATCAGACGAAGATTACGAGTCTTGAAACTTACGTACACGTATATGAACTGCTGCAGATAACATAACCCCGCAAATGCTCCAGAATGTGTTTAGAAATGCTGCGGAACGATTTGAGCTGTGCAGGGATACTGATGGGCGTCACGTCGAATCCTACTCTTAATTATTTAATAAATGTTACCATTTTATCATTTTATGATTGAATTCCATATAATTTCCAAGTGCTTCACAAAAATAGATCCTGACTTTATGTACACCCTGTATTATACAATAGTAATGGGCAATATTAAACAATATTAGTGGACATTAATCCTACATTTTTGTTAGTATGCCATTATTAATCGGGATTTAAACTTGGTTTTAAACAAATTTACATTCGCAATATTTTTTATATCGGCATGTAAGTCATTCCATAGTTTCAATCCAATGAAAATGGGTAGTTTTTGAGATGAAGATAATCTAAATTCAGGTATAACAAGCTTTGATCTATTTCTGGTCTCATACGAGTGGATTTCTTGATGAGTTACAAAATATCTATTTACCCATTGCAAATTAATGATTTTGTTCTTACACTTGTAAATAAAAATAAAATGTGCCAGTTTGGTTATATCGTTGAGCTTTAATAGGTTTAACCCTTTAAATAATGCACTAGAGTGATCAAGGAAATCAGCATCAGATAATAACCTTATTGCTCATTTTTGGATGACAAAGATACCATTTAATGCGTTGTTAGCGGAGTTTCCCCAAACAAGGGTGCAGCAAGGTATATAAGGAAGAACAAGAGTATGATAAAGAGTCAACAAACCTTGTTTAGGGACTACATTTCTAAGTTTAAACATTATAGCAACGCTCCTTCAAATCTTTTTCGCGATATAATTTACAGGATCACTCCATTGCAAATTCTTATCTAGCATTACACCAAGAAATTTTGTTACAGTACACTCCTTTATGGCGATTTCAGTAACATTCAGTTCATCAAGATATACATTTCTTTTATTAGTAAAAATCATGAAATTTGTTTTACTGGTATTTAGGAAGAGTTTATTGGTGGTCAACCATTTCATTACACTGATGAATTCTGAATGAAATATATTCTTAGCTGTATTAACATCTTTGCAAGAAAAAGAGACAGTTGTATCATCTGCAAGCATTATGAAGTTCAGTATATCAGATGAACGTGGAAGGTCATTTATATACAGGGTGTCCCAGAATTAACTATCTATTTCAATGAAATCGGACAAATTTTTTAAAAACACACTTTTATTTATGTTTATCATGTTTAATGTGTTAAAAATGTATAAATTTCTAAATTTTTTTCATAATTTTATTTTCATAATTTTTTCATTATCTGGTCCAATGAAAGACCGTCTGAAGTCATAGAATGGCAAAGAGACTCTCCAAAAGTTAACGTGTGGCTTGGAATGACCAAATCCAAAATTTATGGTGCTCCATCTTGTTGAAACACAACATTATCAAGAATGCCATCATCAAGAAGCTGTGGTTCGAGAAACTGTGAAGCATATCAAGGTAGACGGTACCTGTTACAGTTGCTTCCGCAAAGAAGAATGGGCCATAAATTTTGGATTTGGTCATTCCAAGCCACACGTTAACTTTTGGAGAGTCTCTTTGCCATTCTATGACCAGATAATGAAAAAATTATGAAAATAAAATTATGAAAAAAATTTAGAAATTTATACATTTTTAACACATATTAAACATGATAAACATAAATAAAAGTGTGTTTTTAAAAAATTTGTCCGATTTCATTGAAATAGATAATTAATTCTGGGACACCCTGTATAATAAAAATATCAGTGGACCCACAACTGAGCCCTGTGGCACACCATGTTTGACAACCGCGTTAGTTGAGCAAACCTTATTTACTGATACAAAATCTAATATACTATTTCAGAAATGAAGCCTTATATATATATATATATATATATATATATATATATACAGGGTGGGCGGAAAGTAGCTCCCTATTTTGGATTGGTAAAAAAATACGTATATTATCCATTTATTTCAGAAGAAATAATATAAAAAGGTAGGCATACATGGTAGGTTTTCTCTAAAATTCAATGTGGGCTCCAACTCTTTCCACCAGCTTCTGGAGCCGCCCAGGAATGGCGTCCACTGACTTTAGCAGGAACTCCGGCGAGATGGAGGACATGACTTCCCGAATTCGGTCCTCCAGTTCTTCCAATGTCCTCGGTTTGGTGCGGTAGACTTCTTCCTTTACCCACCCCCAAAGAAAGAAGTCGCACGGTGTCAAGTCGGGGCTCCTGGCTGGCCATTGATGTGGACCACGACGACCCATCCAACGCCCAGGGAAGTGGGCATCCAGCCACTCACGGACAACAAGAGCGAAGTGCGGAGGGGCGCCATCTTGCATAAATATCAGATCGTCGATGTTCTCCCATGTGCTGACAACCGGCCAGACCTCGTTTCGCAACATAGCAAGGTACCGCTCAGCATTCATGGTGTTGCGCAGAAGGAACGGGCCCACAACCTGATCTGAGGTCATACCACACCACACCGTTACACTGAACCGATTCTGCCGTTTTTCAGCGGTAACCGTGCGACTTCTTTCTTTGGGGGTGGGTAAAGGAAGAAGTCTACCGCACCAAACCGAGGACATTGGAAGAACTGGAGGACCGAATTCAGGAAGTCATGTCCTCCATCCCGCCGGAGTTCCTGCTAAAGTCAGTGGACGCCATTCCTGGGCGGCTCCAGAAGCTGGTGGAAAGAGTTGGAGCCCACATTGAATTTTAGAGAAAACCTACCATGTATGCCTACCTTTTCATATTATTTCTTCTGAAATAAATGGATAATATACGTATTTTTTTACCAATCCAAAATAGGGATCTACTTTCCGCCCACCCTGTATATATGTATATATATATATATATGTAACAGTTCTTTTGCGCACACCTACAGGTCGCTACAATTGGTGTAGAACAATGCGGTTTTCACCATTCGATGCGTCTTTTTATTGTGCAGTGCCCACGCTAAAAAAATTCCCTAAAATAATTCCTTCCCCCCTTTTAGGGGTACAGTTCTTCCCATGCCTGTACATGCATTTTTTTAATTTTTTATTTTTAATCATAATTTTGGCACAAAATAAGTCAATATTTACTAAACATTTAATATCATTCGATTCACAAAAGATTTTTCGATTCACAAAAGATTTCTTTATCGATTCAATAAAAAAAATTACATAATTAAAACGGGCAATTTAAATAAACACGAGTTTAAAGTTAAACGAGCCACACTCGAAATTATTTACCGTGACTTTTGTGCGTTTTATTACTGTGGCTTTTGTACAAATAATTTTACGTATACACAAACAATTTGATAGGATATTGATTTATCATTCTATTTTTTAGTTGTCATAGAAATACGTTAATTAAGTTATCTGATTAGATGCGCTTTTATAGTTGAAGATCATTTTTAGAAAATTATTTATTTTCACCACTTTAAAATATTACAAAATTTCTATTACGTATCCTAATATAATTATGCCTGTCGCTGTAAGTAAGAAAATAGCAATTATTTTCCATTTTATGAAAATTTCGGAACCCGTAGGCCTACAAAACCAATTTTACCCTTTTCTTTATCAAAAATTGTTGATTTTCGGAAGTCTTTTGGTTATAAATTTGTACCAGGCTATTGTTTATCTATAATAATAATAATAAAAAAAAGACGTGTGTGTGTGTGTGTGTGTGTGTGTGTGTGTTCCAGCCATCAGCCATAACTCCAAAATGGAAGCAGTTACAAACATGAAACCTCACACACATATTGATTAGGTCCCGAGGTTGTGCACGTGGGTGTTAATAAATTAAATAATTAATTTTAAAACATTAAATGACGTCATCAAGATCATTACGAAACCTATGGTAAAATTATTGAATACTCGGTTAGGTTCATTGAATACCAGGTTAGGTCATCTGTACGCCCTTGACGATTGGTTAGGTTAAGTCGTGATATTTTCGTTGGCTTTAACGAAAATATCATGACTTAACCTAACCAATCGTCAAGGGTGTACAATTAACCTAACCAATCGTCAAGGGTGTACAATTAACCTAACCGGGCAATCAATTAACGTACCCGGGCATTCAATTAATCAAATCTGGCATTCAGTTGACCTAACCGGCCATTTATTTAACCTAATCGGGCATTCAGTTGAACTAACTGAGCATTCAATTAACCTGACCGGGCATTCAGTTTACCTAAACGGGCATATATATATATATATATATATATATATATATATATATATATGTTAACCCCCCTTTTATGGCCCTGTGTCGGTTCGGATCGACGGGGGTTCTAGTTAGGAGGCTGCAACGGATATTTCTTCTATAACATTCTAATTCTTTTCGGTCGCCACTCTGTTAAACTCTTGGCTACAGACTCGCCAGACTGTTATGCCGATATCTTCTATGGTGCTTGGGTTGTCTCTTAATTTGGGCAAAGGGTCGCCAATTTTTAATTCTTCTCTTTTTATAATACTCTGATACTTTCTCTTGGTACTAAAATTATCGACTTTTCTTTTATAACTTGTCGACTTAACTGACTGAGTTCCTGAAGAGAACAAGGCTCGAAGGAAAAAGATAAAAACTTCTTTTACTGAAATTTACTTCTTAAAAATTTACAGTTAGTTCTCTGAATTTACAGGGGTAGAGGTTCGACCTCTTTCGACCATGGCTCAGGCCGGAATCTAAAAAGTTAAGGAGGCAAGGGGCCTCTGCCCCCTCCTCGCAGCAAGGCTGCTAACATGGAGTCGTAATGAAGTGCTAATATGAAGTCTAATGCAGAAGTGCAATGAAGAAGTGCCATGTATAATATAAACTTAAATGTTTTGGGGGAGGACAGTTGAAGGTTAAATTTCCCCCCTTTTTAAACACATGATCAGATGTTTTGAAAGATTACAAATAAAAAATAAAAAATAAAAAACCAATTTGTATTTTTCGCCGAGTCTACATTTATGAAGGCGATATCATTTCGTAATAGTACACATAAGTACAAATTAAGTACACGACTGAGTACGTATTAATTTTGGTTCATTACAATTACGATTACAATTATGGATTACTTCACATACGCTTATGATTGTCCATTACAGTTCTATTAAAGTACATTCTTACATTATAAATTAAATCATTACATTTAATTACAGTTTCAATGAAGTACATTACAAGTTATTATTAATTACAGTTTCATTAAAGTACATTACGTTATATTAAATTAAAGTATTACAGCTAATTACAATTAAACAGTTACTATAACTTGTTTTGTTTTTTTTCAGTGCCTCACATTAATAGACAATTAAGATGTTAAATATAATACAACGTACATGGCACTTACGAGATAATTTATTTACGAAATAATATGCTATAATATGTTATGAATTTGAAATCAGAGCGAACGGAGGTATTTTATCTTTGAGACGCTCGATTCTGTCGTAGTGAGTGGAATTTTATAACTTAACTCAGCATTTTTAAGTTCAATGCGGGAGGTGAAATAATAAAAGAAAATAAAACGTAAAAAGAATACATGTACATAATCATGATCGTCAATAGACATGTACGACTGCACACAGTAGTGTACACATATCATTCGTCACACAATAGGTTGTGTGCGTAATATAGACACGAGTAAACATAGACTGATAAGTTGATAGGGCATAAGTAGACAATAGGTAGATGAATGAATAAGTAATAAAATTAATAAAGGATAGCGGTCAAGAAAGAACATGAATGTAAGAATGAGTATGGTTGAATAATGAGTATGGTTGAATAATAATGTTTATACTACATAACACCACAACATTATTACTAAAGAATTTACCATACATTGAATACGGAAGATGTCCAAATACTAAGAACGTGATTCAGTGTACAAAGTATGGGAAACGTAAAGAGAATAAAGTTATTTTATGACGTCATAGTGTATAAGTCATTATTTAGAAAAGATGAATTAGGGAAATACAGTAATGAATAAAGAAGTATAAATCGAAATTCTATCCAAAAACTCGCTTAGGCGATTTTGGTTTCTTATGTAAAAATGAACATTCAACATAAAACTATACGAACATAAGTTCTGCATCAAGACAATGAATACATATAATGATGGTGTAGGAATTGTTCATTGTTCACTTTTTACAGTATTTCCCCCTCAAAATGGTATTAATACAATAATATAATACAATATAATACAATTGAGAAAATATCATCGAAGTAATTCAAGTTAGATGACGACATTCTTTACAATACAAATTTTATACAGAACGAGTTCGGGTAGTTGAGTACAATGCAGAGTAATCAAATTTTTAACATGACACTCGCTTAGAGGGCTATGATAAAATATAAAAATTCAAAGATTAAAACTTTACTTTTATACAAACAGAATAAAGGATTAATACGTTAATTTAGACAAACAATTAAGTTAGACAAACATTGATATGGTTAAAAAAATTTACAAAATTTTTATTTTTCTGTGGGAAAAATTATGTACATAATGAATAGAGTAAAAGGGAAAAATATAAATTTTAAAGTTCATGGATTTTTCGAGGTTACCATGATAGTACAATTCGTAACTAATTTTATTGACTATTTTAGGTAAAAAATCGAATTATGTAATGGATGATGTATAGACCTGTGGTCAAGTGTGTATTTTACAATTTCGAGGGACAGATTAGCTGATAGGATTGTTCAAGTAACTGAATAAACGCCTGAGCAAAAATTTATATATAGTAAGCAAAAATGCGTAGGACTATATAAATAGCATAGTTAGCACTTACACGCTATGAAATAGTTTATTATGACATCCAATGGTTTTAGCATAAGGTTTGTATATATATATATAGTGCGCATACATGCGTGTGTATGTGTAGGGATTTGGAAGGTTTTTGAATTAACAAAGTTTAAAAATAATGTATAATAATTTAAGATGGGTTTAGGGTTATAAAATCTTTTAAGTTTAAGTCAATTATTGTCATTATTATTATTATTATTATTATTATTATTATTATTATTATAAAATCCTTTAAGTTCAATGTAGTATTTAAGTATTTAATTAAATCAGTTACACGAATTAAGGTAATAAAAAAAAGGCGTACTTAGAAGACCTTACGAGTAATGACAGTAACTCTCACGGTTTTAAAATTGAATTTCGACACACAATTAAATTCGACTACTAAAATTCATAACCATATACTGTAGTAGTATGTCAATTTGACTATAATTTTCGTTTGATACCGTACAAATGGTACAATAACAATTTAAGGACAGTTACTCACGATTAATTGAACAAAAGAAAAATAAAAATACAAATTAAAAATATGAATCAATTATGCATTTCAACGAGCTAAATACAATTTTTTAATATTCTAAAAAATAAAAGTAAATCGAGCCATAGAGTTTCGGCCAAGAATAAAAAAGTTATTGAAATGGAAGGAAGCATTTCGAACAATCTTTTCTTTTAATAATCTCAGGTAAATTTTACATTAAAAATTAATTTTATATAATAAAAAAATATATTAAAAAGGTTTAATAATTTTTTGCATGTTAAGTAGAAAAATTATACTCTTTCGTTAAATGTTGATAGAATTTTGAATTATTTGATATTTTAGTCAAACTTGTTTGCATATGATAAATACATACGTTTTATTGTGTAGAAGTTTTATTAAAATTAAATGACAAAAAAGAACAAACAACTGAAATTTAGGGTATGTGCGATCATACGGGGGAATTGAGTGACTAAGCAGGGGATATAAGTTTGAAATTGACAATACGTCTTTCGTGAGCACTTTGTTCTTTTTTTTGTAAAAAAAGATTGCTTGTCACACTACTTAAAACAAAAATTAAAAAAGTTGAACAAACGGAGGGACGGCATGTTCCTCATATACATTACAATAATTACAAAAATTACAATTGTTTGTATTACAAACAATTGTAAAAACGGTTTTGTCACAAATAATAAATGTCATTTTACCTATATATTTATATACGCAACAATGGCATGAAAAAGAAAAGACAAATCGGTCCATTTCCTTCTTACAACAAAACAAAGAAAGGTTAACTAAAGACGCAACCCGGTCAATTCAGGTTGAATTAAATTCTCTTTTACAACACAAAAAAAAGGTTGAATTAAATTCTTAAATTACATTTTCTTAAATTAAATTCTCTTAAATTACAGAGAAAAAGTTGAATTCAATTGACTGCATTGAAATAACTTGGGACTTTGACTTCAAATAAAACTCTCTGACTTGAATAAAACTGACTTGAACTCTATCAAGTATTCTGAAACTTAAACTGTCTAACTTGAACGCTTGTCAAGTGAAGATTAACTGAAAATGGAAAATGACTGCACTTGATCTTTATCAAGTGGAGACGATTAACCTCTGTTTTGGTTGACCCTCTTGGTGCAACCTTCTGACTTGAAAAACTGACTTCAAAAAATTACTTCAAAAAATGACTTCAAGTATCTTTATAAATCTCTGGGGTTTGGTTGTCCCTTTTGGTTACAACCAACTGAAACTGTCTGAAAACTGAAAATGGAACTTGAAACTGCTTCAAGTAACTCTATAACTCTATAAACTCTCTATAAACTCTCTCTTTCTTAATTTGCAAGTCAATTCAATTCAGTAATTGAAAAAAATTTGCAAACAAAAAATAAAAAAAATATAAACAACATTTCACTCGAATGTACGGGAAGGTACATAAAATAAAATTATTCTATACTGAATATAATAGTGCAAATAACTGTGACAATTGACTCTGCGACAATTGACTGCGACAATTGACTCTGCGACAATTGACTCTGCGACAATTGACTCTGCGACAATTGACTCTGCGACAATTGACTCTGTGACAATTAACTCTCTGTGACAATTAACTCTCTCTTACATTTAACTTCTGTGAAAATGTTTCACTAAAAAAATGTATCACTGGTGTCTGAAATGTTCACTGTTTCTTGTAAATTCTGATTTGATACTCATTATTAACTGTTAATAATACTGACTTTTCAAGTGTTTATAAATTACTTAAAAAAACAAACTGTACTTAACAAAATTTTCTATGGGGAAATCCTTGAGACGTGTCCTGAAGACGTCTTGCTGGCTACTTCTTCTTGGATGAAAACTAGGCGTGGAGAACTTGGAGTCGTGACACACCGGTTCAAGGGTGGATGTTACGAACAAGAAGTCGTGACACGCCGGTCAACTGGTTTTATCCTGATGCAGGGTAATTTCTATCTTGGCCAAAGAGTGGCCTCTTCTTAAAATCTTCTTGTTAAAATCTTCTGGTTAAAATCTTCTGGTTAAAATAATCTTCTTAAAATAATCTTCTTAAAATAATCTTCTTAAAATAATCTTCTTCTTAAAATAATCTTCTCATCCTGGTGCAGGGTCGCCAGTTTGTTAACCCCCCTTCTTATATGTACCTGGGGTGCTTCGTATCGACGAGGCGTTCTTGTTGTGAGGCTGCAACGGATATTTCTTCTATAACATTCTAATTCTTTTCGGTCGCCACTCTGTTAAACTCTTGGCTACAGACTCGCCAGACTGTTATGCCGATATCTTCTATGGTGCTTGGGTTGTCTCTTAATTTGGGCAAAGGGTCGCCAATTTTTAATTCTTCTCTTTTTATAATACTCTGATACTTTCTCTTGGTACTAAAATTATCGACTTTTCTTTTATAACTTGTCGACTTAACTGACTGAGTTCCTGAAGAGAACAAGGCTCGAAGGAAAAAGATAAAAACTTCTTTTACTGAAATTTACTTCTTAAAAATTTACAGTTAGTTCTCTGAATTTACAGGGGTAGAGGTTCGACCTCTTCCGACCATGGCTCAGGCCGGAATCTAAAAAGTTAAGGAGGCAAGGGGCCTCTGCCCCCTCCTCGCAGCAAGGCTGCTAACAAGGAGTCGTAATGAAGTGCTAATATGAAGTCTAATGCAGAAGTGCAATGAAGAAGTGCCATGTATAATATAAACTTAAATGTTTTGGGGGAGGACAGTTGAAGGTTAAATTTCCCCACTTTTTAAACACATGATCAGATGTTTTGAAAGATTACAAATAAAAATTTAAAAAAATAAAAATAAAAACTAATTTGTATTTTTCGCCGAGTCTACATTTATGAAGGCGATATCATTTCGTAATAGTACACATAAGTACAAATTAAGTACACGACTGAGTACGTATTAATTTTGGTTCATTACAATTACGATTACAATTATGGATTACTTCACATACGATTATGATTGTCCATTACAGTTCTATTAAAGTACATTCTTACATTATAAATTAAATCATTACATTTAATTACAGTTTCAATGAAGTACATTACAAGTTATTATTAATTACAGTTTCATTAAAGTACATTACGTTATATTAAATTAAAGTATTACAGCTAATTACAATTAAACAGTTACTATAACTTTTTTTTTGTTTTTTTTCAGTGCCTCACATTAATAGACAATTAAGATGTTAAATATAATACAACGTACATGGCACTTACGAGATAATTTATTTACAAAATAATATGCTATAATATGTTATGAATTTGAAATCAGAGCGAACGGAGGTATTTTATCTTTGAGACGCTCGATTCTGTCGTAGTGAGTGGAATTTTATAACTTAACTCAGCATTTTTAAGTTCAATGCGGGAGGTGAAATAATAAAAGAAAATAAAACGTAAAAAGAATACATGTACGTAATCATGATCGTCAATAGACATGTACGACTGCACACAGTAGTGTACACATATCATTCGTCACACAATAGGTTGTGTGCGTAATATAGACACGAGTAAACATAGACTGATAAGTTGATAGGGCATAAGTAGACAATAGGTAGATGAATGAATAAGTAATAAAATTAATAAAGGATAGCGGTAAAGAAAGAACATGAATGTAAGAATAAGTATGGTTGAATAATGAGTATGGTTGAATAATAATGTTTATACTACATAACACCACAACATTATTACTAAAGAATTTACCATACATTGAATACGGAAGATGTCCAAATACTAAGAACGTGATTCAGTGTACAAAGTATGGGAAACGTAAAGAGAATAAAGTTATTTTATGACGTCATAGTGTATAAGTCATTATTTAGAAAAGATGAATTAGGGAAATACAGTAATGAATAAAGAAGTATAAATCGAAATTCTATCCAAAAACTCGCTTAGGCGATTTTGGTTTCTTATGTAAAAATGAACATTCAACATAAAACTATAAGAACATAAGTTCTGCATCAAGACAATGAATCCATATAATGATGGTGTAGGAATTGTTCATTGTTCACTTTTTACATATATATATATCGTTCAACATCCACCCCGGCAACGCCGGGTCGCTCCGCTATTATTGAATACCCGGTTAGGTTCATTCAATGCCAGGTTAGGTCATCTGTACGCCCTTAACGATTGGTTAGGTTAAGTCGTGATATTTTCGTTGGCTTTAACGAAAATATCATGACTTAACCTAACCAATCGTCAAGGGTGTACAATTAACCTAACCGGGCATTCAATTAACGTACCCGGGCATTCAATTAATCTAATCGGGCATTCAGTTGACCTAACCGGCCATTTAATTAACCTAATCGGGCATCATTACTATTATAATTTAGCAAAAATGTGTCTGCCTGTCTGTCCGCAGAAAAAACTTTTACGTTTCTGAACCGATTTCGACCAAACTTCGTATGGTGGATGGGGGTGATGAGTAATGAACGAAAATATATGTGTGAACAACCCCCCACCAACACCACCAATTACTGGGCCCCAGGGTCCCCAACACTGCGATAAAACTATAGAAAAGAACGCAGCAATGAAAATCTTGAGCTTCACATTGTGTCAATATTTGTGAAGCTTAAGATTTTCATGACTATAGTTTTATTGACCAAATAATTGAACCCCCAGTAATTAGGGGCCTGCGACCCCCCAATTACTGTCGGTTCAATTATTTGGTCAATAAAACTATAGAAAAGAAAGCAGTCATGAAAATCTTGAGCTTCACATCCGAGTTCATCGTATCAAGATTTGTGAAGTTTTAGGTTTTCATGGCTGCGTTCTTTTCTGTAGTTTTATTGACCGAATAATTGGTTCGCCAGTAATTGGAGGGCCACAGGCACCCCAATTACTGAGGCCCAAGGTGAGAGGAATGGGAACGATATCCAGATAAAGGGCTATTGATGTTGAAATTAAAATACGGTACGCCGTAGGCCCACAATTCGGTTTGGGTCGAAGGTCCAAGTACCGCAGATCTAGCAAAATCGGCGCGTAGCGCCGATCTTTTGCTAGTGATATCTATTAGACAAATAACTTTTAAACCAATCACTGATTGCTCCTCTAAAGCCGTAACAATATAATTTATTAAGTAGAATATTATGGTCTATTACGTCAAACGCCTTGCTTAAATCCATAAATATTGATATCATTATTTCTTTGTTCTCCTTAGCTATATTTACATTTTCCATAAGATTTAAAATAGCCGTTTCCGTTGTTTTATTATTACGGAAGCCATATTGATTTGGAGATAAATTGTAGGATTCTAAATATTGCTGCATTCTACTTTTTACAATTTTTTCAAAAACTTTGCTGAACACAGATAATTAATGAACACACCGGCCTGTAATTTGTTGCTAGTGTAGGATCACCACCTTTAAAAAAGGGTGTTATACAACCAGTTTTTAGCATTGATGGGAATATTCCTTTGGAAATACTTTGATTGATAATTTTAGCCAAAGTTACAGATATCTTTAACAATTTTCAATATAGGTACAGGAATGTTTATAATGTTATTTTTTGTATTTTTTAATATACCTCTAATATTCTCGACCTCAGTAGATGTAGCAGGAACAAAAGAAAATGAATTTAGTAGGCTGGGTGGCATATATTCTAGAGGCGAGTGATCATTATTTATTAATTGTGAGCGAAGCTTATTCGCTATTGAAGTAAAATGTGTATTTAAAGAGTCTGCAATAGCAGTATCATCAGTAATTTCTTTATTATCAACATTTAATTTCTCTATTGAATTTTTCTTAATTTGTTTTCCGAGAAGATTGTTTATGGTTGTCCAAGTGTTTTTCATCTCTCCTTTATGTTTGGAAAATTGATTGTTATAATAGTTATATTTTGCAATTTTGATTATTTTAGTTAATTTGTTTCTGTATTGAGTATATTATATTTTAGAAATTTTGCTCTGTAATTGCAATTTCAATAATTTATCTCTGTTCTTTATTAAAGTGATAATTCCTGGAGTGATCCATGGATTTGCGACACTTTTGGGCGAAACTGTTTTTCTCCTTATAGGAAACCAAATATTAAAAATATGGAATAGGGTGTCATAGAAGAACTGAAACATATGCTCTGGGTCATTTAAAGGTTTGTCACAGTCAAGTCGAGTATTTTCTACAGCCCCAATTTTCTTTCGTTAACCTCTGAGAATATTCTGTAATCAATAGTTGTTTTGTCTGCAACCTGAACAATGTTATTGAATATAGTGTAAGTAGGAAAATGATCACTGATTTTTGTGGTTATAATTCCAGAATTTACGAGGGCATTGCTATTTACAAATATATTATCAATCGTAGATTCTGTTATTCGATTGCCATAGCTGCAGACTCGAGTGGGTTTGGTAATAGAATGACTAAGATAGAAAGAATTCATTAAGTTTAAAAATTTATGAGAGATTACTTCAGATTGCAAATTGATGTTGAAGTCACCCGCAACTATGGCATTCGATTTATGAAAGTTGGATAACATGTTATCTAAGTGAATTAAAAAGCTATTGATATTAGTATTAGGTAGTCTATATATTGCATGGACAGAATATACATTACTTTTGTCTTTTATATTCACAATCAGGTTTTCATTTTCACTATTACATAGAGAAAATACTTCATTAGAGTCGTAAGTTTGGTGCACATACAAAAAAATACCTCCACCGATCTGACCATCTCTTACAGCATGATAAGCAACGTAATTATCTATATTATATAGGTTTTAATACTACTATTTAACCAGGTTTTCGTGAGAATTATAGCACTAAATTTGAGCGTAGAAGTTTTCAAAAGAGCCAATAAGTAGTTATAGTTCCTAGGTAAGCTTCCAATGTTTAGATTTCGCATAGAAAGATTTTTATAAATATCTTTTTGTAATACAAAGGCATTAAACTCATCTTCGATGAGACCATGCAATTACCTACACCAGATTCCTGTTCTAGATCCTCTAAACTGGATACAGAAATTTTTGGTAATGAATTGAAATGATTAATATCGGCACATATACTATGAAAGTCTTTATCGATTAAAGCCATTTAACAGTAGTTCTCAAACAATTTCACTATATACAGAATACGGGAATAAGGGGTTACCGCCCAGTTGAGCCGAGAATGGGAAAGTCGACTGTTGAGATTGTATACGCAGTTATTCGCAGGCCTCCTATGTGCCGACTGTCGTCTGGCGTTTTCGTAGTTCTCATAGCTTCGAATGCTTCTTCACTAACAAGGTGAACTCCTTTGACCGAAGTATTCCGCGTTTGAGGAGTCTCTCTTTCTTTAATAATTAACTTCACTGCAAGGAAGTAGGCAACTTTCCCGAATCTCCTCGCTTCTATGAGTATAGGGAGCTTTTCTTTACGAATTTTACGTGTTTCGTCACATACGTCGTCATTGACGAAGATTTTTTATCCTTTCAGCTTCCTTCTGTTTCTTAGTATTAAATCTCTGTGAGTTTCATTCTCACATATTACTTTTATAGATGAGAGACTTAAACGTAACTTTAAAAAGCTCAAATCTTATGGGTGATTTAGTATACGAAATCGTAAACAATGATCCCCATGCATGTACTGTGGCCATAAAATCGCAGGCTAACCGAAATATTAAAGACCAAAGAGTGTTCAAAATTATGACCGATGGACGATATCGATCAGTCATCCAAAGAGATACATTTCACGAGGCACAATACGACTTGTCCAGCCTAATGTATCAGTTGAAATTGGAGAAAATGGTTGATGGCTATGCACCCCGAGACATGTGCTATATTTACAGCAATATAGGAGCACCAGTTTGTTAGGGATACCCAGGCAAGCCTGCTGCGCATAGTGAACATCCCCAGCCATAGAGGAAGGAGTTTGAGTATTATATATGACAGGCCCCATTATATGAATGTCGCAGCTAATCTAAGAGCCAATATCTCAATATATATAAGAACGAGTGAGGGGAAAAATTTCACATTCGGTAACGGGAGCTTAACAGTGAAGCTCCACTTTCGACGAACTGAGTGAGAATGGACAGAAAGCCTTTCACAGTCTATCGAGGTATGAGATACCAGCGTGGTAGTGGACTTGGATCCATTTTTTTCAACCATACTACGTACGGCTGTCCCATTGTTGAAGAGGGGTGCCAGATACCTCGGGAGGAAAGCGTTACAATCAGGTCTTAACACGGCAGAAGACATATTGGCTGGGGCTAAACCTAAAGAAGCTCTAAAAAGACACTTAATGCGTACACGGGACGAAATCGTCAAAGATGCAAGGAGAAAAATGCATGGTGGTGGGAAGAAGAGGGCTGTCCGAAAGAAGGGATTACCACCACGTGGCATTAAAGGTAAAAGGATATCAAAAAAGAAGTGTTCTAAGCGAATGAAACATATGGTTGACCATTTTTTTGACTGACATAAGCTAAGGACATTGATCTCATGAATCATAGTTTGTTTACTACTTGTCGAGAGAAGCGGCACTATTTCTAACTCGTCATGGCACGCTTCATCCATCCGTGTAGTTCACAATGTTGTAAATCAGAGCTTTCCCTCTTCGATATACCTCCAACTCAAGTTTCTATTGAACACAGTGACTTTATTACAATTAACCCTTTAAACACAATTAGTTCCTCGAGTGCCCCTATAGAATTCGTGATACCCAGCTCAGGCCCATACTTTTTTAACCCAAGCTGTGTGCACATGTATGCTAATCTACGTGTAGCCCATTCTGATGGAACGGACTGTGATGACAAATATGTTGTATACCCTCAAACAAACTTCCTGCACTCCTTATTCAACCAGTGTGACGTATATTTAAATCAGGTCAACATATCGGCAGGAACGGGGTACTACCACCTATGATCCTATCTGGAAAATGTGTTGAACTTTTCCAAAGAAGCGAAGGATACCTTTTAAATGCCGAGGGTTATTATCAAGCTAAAGACGAAAGTAGTATAAAGGACAAATTTAAAAATTCTAAAAAGAAGATATAAGAGTGTTTTGGGCGCCTGCATGAAGACTTCACATTCCAGGAGAAGTTGCTTGTGAATGGGGTGAATATGAAAATAAAGCTCACCCCCATGAATCCTGAGATCTTTTTAAATATGGGAACTGGTCAAGAAGAGGGAGCAAAACCCGTTGTGATTTACATTTGTGGTTTACATTATGGAGACATACCTCCGCGTACGGCGAGTGGAATTAAGTTCACCAAAACAAATAGAAATTGAGAAAAATTTACTAAACTCCACAGTAAAATACCCAGTTAACAGAGCACAGATCAAACTATACACGGTGCCAGCAGGGTTTACATCGAAGCAGATAGAAAACATAGCCCTGGGAAATCTACCTAAAAGAATATTAATCAGGGTGCAGGACCATGCTTCGGTGAATGGAAAATATAAAAAGAGTGCCTTTAAATTTGAGTTTCGGCCTTAAAAATATAACTCTATACATTAATGGCATTGCGTTGGGAGGGGGTATGGATATAAATTATTCATCAGACGCTGTGTTTCCGCTTTGCGCCAGAGCATATAGTAATCTGGCCTATATTGCAGGTGCTTGTGATGAGCTCGGGAATGGAGTAACGCAGAAAGAATTCGTCGATCAATTTAACCTTTATCTGTTTGACATCACACCTGACTTATGTGCTAGTGTAAATACACACTTAAGTCCGCAAAAGAGTGGAAACATCTCAGTCAGATTGTAATTCACCAAGCCTATAGACGTGCCTGTAAGTGTACTAGTTTACCTCGAGTCACAAGGCCTAATAGAAGTAGACAGATTCAGGAGCGTTGTCACTGACTTTTAAAATGGATGCGAATACACTTCAGAGAGTAATGAATAGTGAACGAATCACACGTTCTAAATTTATTGGTGTGTTTGCGAAAAATGAAATATTGAAATTGCCATCTACGAGAAATTGCGGTAGCCTTATTGTGAACACAGATACTATTGGTGATAAAGGGATTCATTGGTTTGCAATCTATTTTAAAAATAGGGACCGCATGTACTATTTTGATTCACTCGGCACGCAACCCTGGAATGACCCTGTTATTGTAAAATTTCTCGATCAGATGCATATCCCCGAAGTTGTATGGAATCCCTTCCGGCTACAAGGATATTTTAGTAATAAGTGTGGGATGTACTGCATTTCATTTCTCATGCATATTTCACGTGGTAAGGAATTTATAAATTTTTAAAAATTATTCGACCCGTGTCACACAACGAAACGACTGAATGGTATGCAAACAGATAAAAAGCCGCTTCCTGATTGTGCGCACTGGTTGTATAGTATGTCGTTTTGTTCGTGTATATATATATATATTTGTAACCAATAATGTTAGTTTGTATATTCTGCAGCTTAAGATGGTTATTGTACTAAAAACATGATTTATTTCATTTAATAAATTGATGAAAATACATTGTCTTCTTCCCCGAAAAAAAGAGCGAAACATAAAAAAATACTAACATTATTTCGTTAATGATGTGACTCGCTTGGTTGACTGCTCGCTAAATCTTCTACCTCCGTATTCAGGTCCACGACATGCATTTTTTCAAAACGAAAAGATTGTATAACACGTGTCAAATCCTCATCGGACCTTAAAGGAGAAAGAATAATTAATTAGTTCATACTGAATCTTTTTTAATAAAAACCCAATTGTTTAAAACATATGTAGAGTATTCATATAGTAAGAGTATTACAATGTGAAGCTATCTTTGAACCGCTCAGAGAAGTTCCTTTAAGAGAAAATGCCGAATAACATTATGGAATTTATAAAATTATTTAAAACATGCAAAGCACTGCTATAAAAAAATTCAATTAATCAAAACAGGACTTTAGCATAATATTAATTGCAAACTAATCTATAATTTCGGATACCTTAATGAAGCATTTTTAACCCTTTCAAGCCTACTTTTGCAAAATGCACATACATTAATTTTTCTTTATGTCCCAACATTAATTTTTCTTTATCTCCCATTAATTTTTCTTTATTTCCCTCCATACATATGATGAAATAATCCAGAACAGTGCTCTTTCTCCTAATGACAGGCACACTAAGTAAATAACCAGTTCGCGAATAATTGGCTACAAAAATAAAATTACAGGTACATAATTACTTACATTTCTACGGCAGTCCTTTGCGTCGGATCGTAAGGAGCGTCATTGCAAATAACATCAACGGTTTGCGTTCGAAATAATCCGCCCCGATCGGTTGCGTTAAAAAGATTAATTGTAGACAACACGACAGTGTCTCCATCTTCATATAAATCCGGTAAACTATAAAGTTCTTGATTCATGACGGAGGGAAAGTTTATTCACTGGTGAAAATAACTACTGTGATTCCTAGCTGAAAACACTCACTTTTATGTGCATGATCCCCAAGCACCACCCCAAAATACTAATAGGCGGTTCGTAAGTTTGATGATTGGTTGTCAGTGTAACTGGGTGGGGTTATGTTAAATTTTGTGTACCAATCGTAACACCTATATTACGGGTCCTCTCTTTGGACATCTGGATTTGTTGACTAATGGTGTCTTTATCTTCTCTCATTAGATTTAGTATTCACATCTCAAGGTGTATTGCCACTTGCAATCTCTACCTCGATGGTTTCAAATATTTGCATTAATATTTTCGCCCATACTACTCTCGGTTTTCCCATTTTAGAACCACCCCCCTTTATGCAATATCTCTCACCCCGTTGCAACATTTATCAACATTTGCCACTTGCAATCTCTATCATGACAATATTTTATATTATTATTATTTGCGGTCATACTATTCGATCCTCAACTTTGGTTCATATATTCGGCTTGACTTTCTACATGCCAATTCTCGCGTATGAGTGTGATTAAATTGTGTTTAGTTCGTGGAAATGAATGTCTGGTTGGGCTGGTAGATAAATGGGCACCTTAGGTATCCTAGTAGTTAAGAAGCTGGGGTGCTGATCGGAGGCTGAGAGATCGAGTCCGGATGGTGACACTGTAATTTCATGGTACATACAATCCCTGATGAGCCAGGTGTACCTATGTGAGGTGGAGAGTAAAAGAAGCCAACTCACTACTTCAGCAGATCAACTCAAGAGGATGGACAATAAGCTTAATCTTCGTGAAATCATAGCACGTAATGATAATAATAATAATAATAATAAACCTTTCCATTTTTCATTTTCATTCATTCATTTCATTTCAATAACAGAGATAATGTAAAGTTTTTACACAACTATGAAGAAGATACTACACAAATTACAGGCAAAGAAAAATAGTGTAATTAAACTGTAGATCTAAGGCAGGTGACTAGCTTGATCTTAGTCAAAATGAACAATTCGGGGAGGAAAACCGAGTTAGCTATTACACTGGTGGCTCTAATTTATGAGATAATTGGTACCCCATTGAAACACGTAAAAATGCAAAAAATTTAATGTTCAGGCGGAGCCAACTTACAAATCGCATTGAAATTGTCTCAAATCATACAAAAGTAAACACATGAAATACATAATGGCATTTTGTTCGGTCTCACCATCTAGAATGTTCCGGTAGTTTCCCATATGCACGCGTTATGGTTACGTTTCCTATTAATTGAGGGTATTCATTATCTCAAAAACTAGAGCCAAATCGGAAAAACTACTTTCATTTTGGAATTCAGCAACCCCAAAATACCCTAAATTCGTACGAATTTCCTTGGCAACGAAACAAAAATTGTTTTTTGTTGAGCTGTGTTATTACTAGTGTATAAATACATTTGCACCACGATTAGGTTCCAGTTACAAAGAGAATATATGGTCTGAATTTTATTGCATATATTCCTCGTTTGTATATTTTTTCCTTCTCTCTCTAAAAGGTCTTTTGAAAATCTGTGTATTAAATATATTCTCCCTTTTCTTCCAGAGAATCTATGGTCTGAATCATAGGTTAGGTTAGGTTCAGGTGCCAGCATGCTGGAGCTATCCAGAGTCTTACCGCCAGAGTTTGCACAAGGAATCAATTATGTCTTTCACGTAGATTTATTTTCACATCTGAAGGTGAATTGCCACTTGCAATCTCTACCACTGCAATATTTTGCATTATTATTAGCGGTCAACTACTCGATCCTCAATTTTTCACATTTTGGATAGGAAAATGACCGTATAATTTGATCAGCTGCAAGTCGTTACAGTACAAAGAGAATCTATGGTCTGAACCACAGATCAGATTAGGTACAGGAGCCAGCATGCTGGAACGAGCCAGAGCCTCACCACCAAAATCTGCATAAGGAATCAATTGTTTTACAGTTTAATAAATTGAATTGTCGATTCTCTTTTTTTCAAATTTTCCCTTTACGATCTTATCGAGAGGATTTATTTTTGTTTTTCTTTTCATTCCTTTATTTATATTTTTTTTAAATTTTGCTGTGACTACTTACAGCCATCATAAACCAGGTTTCCCTTTGGAAAGTGAGGACATCCCACCTTCTCCCCCAAAGACCCTCCTCCTTCTTTTTTCTCTCCTTCTCTTAGGTTAAGGTTACCCTTTGGGGGGAAATCATCCTCCCTTCTCCCCCCCCGAAGCTCCCTCCCTCTCCCTTTGCAGCAGTGATTTGTTGCATAACCCATTCACCCCTTTGCAGCATTGATTTGTTGTATAACCCCTCCCCTTCATTGCATAACCCTGCCTCCCCATTTGCAACATTGATCAACATTGCAACATTCCTGCACTCTTCCATTTTGCGCCCATACTATTATACGAAGTCTGAGCGCTTTCGTGATATATTCACATCTTCAGGAACAAGAAGATGAGAATATATCACGAAAGTGCTCGGACTTCGTGTTTCCTTTTCCTTTTCTCTGTGATTCTTGGCGTAGTTTTACATTTAGGATAAAAACGAAGACGTAGAGCAAAAAAGTCATTATATTTGGCTGAAGCCGACGTTTCGGGCAACTCTACCCATTTTCAAGGCCTAATAAATAAAAGCTAAAATTAATGCATGACAAAAATATATGAATGTCAAAAACTAAAACTAATTTAAAGTACAAAATTAAAACTGTTCAAGAATAAAAATTAAAATTACAGAGCATAAAACAGGCATAAGCCAAAAACAAATCAAAAATAAAAATTATATAAATGACAAAAATATACGAATGATAAAAATAAAACTTAAAAACTAAAAACATTCAAACATAAAATAGTTAAAAAACTTTACTAATAAAAAGTTAAACGAGAAAACACTAAAGTACACCAAACATACCATGCTCACTCGACAGCCACAAAAAACTGAGACGAAAAGGAGACAGGGTCACAAGGGAAAAAAAAATAAATAAAAAAATAATAATTTTTTAGTTTTTAGGTATTCTAATTAATATAAAGGGGGTAACAGCTAGAATCAATATTTAAACTGGAGTTCAAAAATTTAATGCATAAAGATTCGTAAATACGGAGGGAGGACGAGCATTTTAATGATTTAAGAATTTTAAAGTTATTGACAGAAATGTCAACCTTACACTTGATAGAATGATTTCTAATAGCAGACTGTTCCTTTTTCGATAAAAACTTTCCCTGTCCTATGGCTAATACCCATATGGGAGCAAAATCTCGCCTGCAAGGAACGAACTGTGCTGCCAACGTAGTTCCCCTGGGAACACCCAGGGCAGGTAAACAAATAAACAACAGAACAGCTCATCGCAGGGGGGATTTTGTCCTTACATCGGAAAAAATATCCAAGGATATTATTATTTACAAAAGCAACCTTAAAATCAGTGTGAAAATAAAATTTCCTCACTACACTCAACAATTGCTTTTTCACAAAAGTGTTAAAATGGTAGAGATCAGGTAAAACAAGATATTTACAATTCTTAGGAACATCATACGTTGGGATAAGGTTGGGGGAATATACATTATTAAGAAATTTACCAATAATACCTCCTACAAGATCCTGTGGAAAACCATTTTTAAAGAAAAAATCAGTAAGGAATTCAAACTCATTATGAAGCACAGCAAAGTTCGAGCAAATATTATAAGTTCTATGCACCAAAGTGCGAATGGAACTTAATTTGTAATTAAAATCGCAAAAACTATAAAAATTAAAACCCAAACCCGTAAACGTAGGATTCCGGTACGTAGAAGTTAAAACGGTCGAGCCAGATTTGGAGACCAAAATATCAAGGAAAGGAATAGAACCTTCAACTTCCTTTACCTGCGTAAATATAATGTTCTTATGCAGAGTGTTCAGAAAACTTCGAAACTGAACTGATTGATTATCCGTTTGGAAGAAAGCAAACGTATCATCAACATAACGTCTGTACAATTTGGGCTTAAGGTGAGGAGGGCACTCACAGAAGGCCCTTTCCTCAAGATGCGACATGAAAATATTCGCAAAAACGGGACCCAAGGGGCTCCCCATCCCCATTCAATCCAGCTGACGGTAAACTACCCCTTGAAAACTGAAAAAGTTATCCTTGACTGCCAAATTCAGAAGCTGCTGAAACTGTGCTCTGCCAAAGCCGTGAAAAAGTGAGTCCGGCTGTGGAAAAGCTTTATTCAAAATAATTGTAATGGTCTCATCCAAGGGGACATTTGTAAAGAGGGAAGATACATCAAAACTTGTCATAAACAAAGAATTCGTATCAAACTTCTTAATTTCCGACGCAAAGGAAAAACTATCCTTAACACTGTACGAGTTCACAGTAAATGATGATAACAGTAGGGCAAGAAATTTGGCAAGTTTGTAATTAGCCAAAGGATAAGACGCTAAAATTGGGCGCAATGGAACACCGACTTTATGAACCTTAGGCAGACCATACATAAGTAGGCTGACCATATTTCCTTGAGAAATATTACAAAAGTCTTATAGGTTATGAATAATAATTTATGATTGACCAATATTAAAGTATATTTATAGTTTTTATTAAAAACGGGACAAAATTGACATTTTTATTAAAACGACGGGACGGCCAGGATATATAAACAAAACGGTACTATCCCGTTCAAAACGGTACGTATGGTCAGCCTATACATAAGGCCCAAATAAGAGCCTGAAACGTACAATTCATCATAAGTGGAGGAGTTAATAGCACATTCCTGTTTAAGCTTAAGCAAAACACGGTTAACCTTGTCTTCCAATCGCTGAATAATTTTAGGAGCCTGTTCATTTAACCTAACAAATTTTAATGAATCAGAAAGAATATCAAGCATTTTTTGAATATAATCCGTTTTATTCATAACCACAACACCACTACCCTTATCTGGTTTAGTAATAACAATAGATTCATTTACACCCAAACCTTTTAAAATTTCACGGTCCTCCCTATGCAGAAAAATTGTGGAAAACTTAAAAGCTTTAATTTTAGAAAACAATTCATGGGACAATTGGGAAATATGTTGTCTAAACTTACCAAAATCATTAGCATCAACGATTGGAAGAACTTTCAGATCATGGGCTATCCTTTCAAAATAAAAATAAAAATCAGCAGGTTTAAAACGCAAGTTGGGAAACTTGAACTTAAGGCCAAGAGACAAGAGAAAACTTTCACGCTTTGACAGGGTATAGTCAGATAAATTCCTAATGACCTGACCAGGATCCAAAAAAGAAGGGCGAGATAGGTTTACTGTAACTTAAAAAGCTTGCGGTCATGAATCCGGGAAATAGAACGTACATATGAAAGGAAGGAAACTTGAATGTTAGACACTATGCACGCATAGTCACAAAAAGAAACCAAGGCCTTCAACTGGCTTCTAAGAGCACAAATCTTGTTCGAGATATCATGCTTAAGCTTAAATTTGTAATTAATTTCATTGTTAAGATAATATACCAAGGATGACCTATAAAACTAGGAAGAATAGAGTGAATTACGGGACAGTTTGTAATAAATAAAATTAGGAAAGACGCCACTATTCCGGCAGATTTCTAAAAATTCAAGGTCCAATTCAATGTTCTTGAATTTTCTGACAGACTTTTCAAGTTTACGGTGGAGTCTCAAACCCTCTAGTCCATAACGCGGAGATACATATGAAATAGGATCCCTCCTAAGGAGACGTAGTTTTACATTTAGGATAAAAACGAAGACGTAGAGCAAAAAAGTCATTATATTTGGCTGAAGCCGACGTTTCGGGCAACTCTACCCATTTTCAAGGTCTAATAAATAAAAGCTAAAATTAATGCATGACAAAAATATATGAATGTCAAAAACAAACTAATTTAAAGTACAAAATTAAAACTGTTCAAGAATAAAAATTAAAATTACAGAGCATAAAACAGGCATAAGCCAAAAACAAATCAAAAGTAAAAATTATATAAATAACAAAAATATACGAATGATAAAAATAAAACTTAAAAACTAAAAACATTCAAACAACTATTTTTAACTATTTTATGTTCGAATGTTTTTAGTTTTAAGTTTTATTTTTATCATTCTTATATTTTTGTCATTTATATAATTTTTACTTTTGATTTGTTTTTGGCTTATGCTTGTTTTATGCAATGTAATTTTAATTTTTATTCTTGAACAGTTTTAATTTTGTACTTTAAATTAGTTTTAGTTTTTGACATTCATATATTTTTGTCATGCATTAATTTTAGCTTTTATTTATTAGGCCTTGAAAATGGGTAGAGTTGCCCGAAACGTCGGCTTCAGCCAAATATAATGACTTTTTTGCTCTACGTCTTCGTTTTTATCCTATATATATTATATATATATATATATATATATATATATATGTTATACATGAACTATCAAAGTCCTCAATAACCTTTCAATGACCTTCCATACACTGCCTTCTACGGGCCCCTATCGGTTTTTTTCCTCCTTGTTCGGGTCATGACCCTAACACCACCCGGAGGTCTTTATGGAACATGCCCATATCGAGACGCCAATTAAGTACGCCCGTATCAAGACACTCTAATTAGGGAATGACGCTGTTGGCGCCTCTCCCCCTCACACAAGCGGCAACTTCCTGTCACAGGATATTCTTCTTGTGTGCCTTTGATTCTGACGTAAGAAGAAAGAAAAATTCGGCCTATAAAAGAAGAAATGCGAGGAAGGAAAGACAGAATCAAACTTGCGCTCTGTTAGTAAGAGAGAAAGGCTGGGTTGCGTTCAAGCAGTTTTCCGAGTAAAGACCAGAGGGAATTTGCTCGTTAAAGTCTAAACCTTGAAAGAGAATTATTGAGTTATTGAGTCATTGAGAAAGAACATTGTGGGCCAATAGTCTTAACTACAGAGAGAGAGAAGTAGTGGACTGGCAATATTCATTTTTGAGTTGATTAGTTTTATCTTTAAGTCTTAACTAAAATATAATTGAACTTGATTGCTTCATATTTCTGAACTTTGACTGATCTTGTAACAATCAAATTGTGTCCTTAAATTATTGATTAAAAGTTACTACAACCGACGATTTCATTATCAATTACTCACTTAGATTTGAGAGTTAAAATTATAAGAGATTCCAGAATTCACGCCCCACTTCGTAATCTTACTAATAAAAGTAATACAAGGATATAAATAAATAAACATTTTCTAACAAACTGGTGTCAAAACACTTCACATTATCATTATAAAATAACATTATTTAACAAACTGGTGTCAGCAAGCGGGGTCTCTTAAATTTGACACCCCATAATTAGATAAGGACACTACTTTCTAAGCGAGTATATACTGGCCACCCGCTCTCAACGAACATCGAAGGAGGACAACGTGAGAATCATCCGATCGAGAACCGCTGCGTAGACTGCTGCTGCTCAGGCCCACCCGACGTTGTAACTTGCTAACGGTCACCAAGCAACAGGAGGAATGCGCCGTCTCATCGAGGAAGAGAGTGAGGTAAGCGACCCTTTTGTATTGCGAGAGGTTTTGGAGGACAAGACGAGAGTCCTCCGATAGCGGGCAGTTCCCCAAGAGTAACCCCTTCGAGAGTTCATTTCTTTCCCCCTGACTTTAACGTAAATAGAACACCATTTCTTCCAATCGGTTCCCCGAGGCTTGAGCCCGAGACTGATTCGGACCGTAAACCACAACCACTTTTAGTGTCAAATTTGAGATATTCTGATTCATTAGAATTTTGGCCGATTTCATTACAAAACATGCCTTTCAGCCAAGAGACGGGATTTTTCGAGGGGGCCCGGAACCGAAATTCCCTCTCCACCACCTTCTCCTCCCCCCACATTACCCGAAAGATCATATCACAATACCTTACCCGAAAGAACATATCACAATAGGTCCGTAACATTATCTTCGCGTAATAATCAGCGTGATAACACTAACACGTTTTCCCCGGAGGAAGATAAAAAGCTCCGAATCGCGGCAGAAATCTGCCCTATATTTTGCGGATCATATGCCGAATATTTAATCTCTGCTGCTCAAGGCAGCGATAGAAATTATGTACCTTTTTCTGATTTCGCTTCCGAAATTACCCGATTGATCCCGGATGGAGAGCCAAAAAGTGATAGAATGCGAATAGAATTAGCCATATGATGTTCCGTCTTCCCCGCCAGACGAATTTTAGTAGGTTTCGGAAAAAATGTGAAAACGTGGCAACAATTCCTCGACGATTGCGCGAACCTATATGGTAAGAATAGGAGGAATGAAATAACGAATAGGTTAATGTGTTTAGAGAGGGAAAGTAGAAGACAGGATGAATCTTTCACATCTTTTGCTTATAGAATAAAACAGGAAGCTGAGTCTCTGAAAGACGACGCGGGTGATGACGATTCATCTGTTAATGTCGATTTCCTCACAAATAAAGTTATTCTAAATTCAATACCACGTAAACTTTGGAAAAAATACGATTACAGGGACGAGGCGATAAATAAAAAGATTAAAAGAATTAGGTGCGACGATCGCAAGGTCTCGGAACCAATAGCTCCCCATTTAGGTATTACAGCGGAAAATAACTCACAGGACATGATACAAGATGTTCCTGCGGGATCCCTACCAGTCCCGATTAAATCTCAACAACCACCTCCCTTCCAGTTCCCTTATCCTTATGTTCCTCATATGTACCCCATATATTCTTCCATGTACGCTCCCAATGTAGGTCTTCCTGATTCGCAAGTTAATATGGTCCTGGATGATATCAGTAACACCTCAACTTACCATCCAAATAATGCTTGGTCTAATAATCAATGTTTCATATGTGAGAGAAAAGGACGCAAAGCTAGGTCGTTCCCTCTGACAAAGTGAAGGCGTGAGAGCTAGAAAAGGCTAGGCCTAAAGAGAGTGAACGATGGCGTGAAAAGGGTGAAAGTGATAAAAATGAGAGTAGAAAAAGTGCCTCTCCGGCCCGAAGATATAACTATCGCAGAGAGTGGCCTTCTGGAGGAGGCCGATGACGGGACGATTATGACAGAAGGAGTGGTAGATATTCGTCCCATTCCGAATACCAGAGAAGGAGGAATTTCTCGCCATACGAACAACGAGAGAGGCGAGGATACAAGGAAGATAGAAGAGGTAGCTATAATAATTCCAGATATGAAAATCGATATGAAAATCGATACCGCTCGACATCACCTTGTGAAAAGAGAGAAATTACTCTCCCTACGAGAGGAGAGACCGGAACTATTCTCCCCAAGATAGGAATAGAGAAGGTATGAAGACCGAAGGACAGACGGAAGTCCGTCTCCGTACCGAAGGTATGGAGAAAATAAAGAACCACACCGAGGAAAAAACCCAGAGAGAAGTTGGGAAAAGGGACGAAATGATTTACCATGGCCGAGAAGAAGCGATTCCTCACCTGTACAGGAGAAGTTTCCCCGCCGAGTATCGTTCAAGGAGGAGAAAGAATCAAATCAGAAGCCAAAAAACTTGAATTGAGGCAGGCATCAGAAAGAAAACGAGAAGGTGGAGACAAGGACCAAGATAAAAGAGGTTTGAGTGAAAAAATAAAAGGAGAAAGATTGAATGAAAGAAATAGTAGAAATTGCATGAATGGGGAAGCGAAAGAGAAACGTTTAAATGTCCCTGAAAAGGTCGACATTCTGAGCGCAAATATGTGTGAAAAAGGCAGAAGCCAGATGAATGAAAGAGAAAGTGAGCGCGAAGCGCGAGAAGATAGAGTGAGTCTGGAGGATGATCTGACCTTGAAAGTGGAGTCTGCCTCACGCGGACCAGAAGACGCGTGCGAGGAAGCCTCACGCGAACCAGACGACGCGTGCGAGGAAAGGAAAGGAAGTGACCTTGACAAGGGGACAAAGCCGCCGTCGAATGAAACAGGTGTTAAAAGGGTAATTATGGAATGCATGAGAGAAATGTACGGAATGTATGAATAAACGCGAGATAAATAAAAGACATGCATAAATTACAATATGAGAATACGATAGAAAAAAGGGGAATTGATCCCCCAGCGGAAGCACAATGGGTGAATAGAGCGTATATGTGTTCATGTGACTTAAGCGTGAAAAATAGAGTGATGAGGTGTGACGCGTGTTTGTAATGTGGGAACGGAAGTAGTCTAAATCCGGTGACCGACAATATAAATGGTGAAAAGAAAGAACCAAGAATGAGTAAGGAAAATTTAAATGACGACATCGTAAAAATGGACGCGGATGGATTAGTAATAAGAGAAGTGACGAAATTAAGTGAGAAAGAAATAAATGAAGTAAAACTCTCGCATGAATGCCCCAGTGAAAATATCAAGGTGAAGATGAATGAAAGTCATGCGATAGGAGACGCAGAGCGAGAAATTATGAATGTAAACGGTCCTATGCATACCGCGAGAGTGTTCCAATACCCGGTTATTCGGGTGAACTTAGGTCAGGTTGCCTCGTTAGGATTACTGGATACAGGGGCCGATGTGTGCCTCGTTAGGGAAAGGTTAATTGACGCTGTTGGGTTCCGACCCCAAGTCGAAAATACTAGTCGCAGTTGTAAAGCTGTAAATGACGAAGTCCTAACCATCATGGGACAAATAAAAATGAGGATAAATATAGCTCAAAATTATTATGATCTCACCGCATTGATCGTTAAAGATTTGCCCGAAGGATTAAACCTCATCATAAGAGCGGATTTTACTCGGGACAACTTTGTACAAATCGAATGTAAAGGCACGGGTTTCGTGGCATATATAACTCAGAGGCAAATTCCCTTGGTAACAAAAATGATTAAAGTGGTAGACCGAGTAAAGCAAAATTCGGAGAGAAAGGAAGCAAGAAGCCTCCCACTTACAATGGGAGGAGGGCCCACTTCCATTGTCCACTTATCGGGAGCATTTTTGGAAGTACAACCACCTTTCCCATTAAGGGAGGGATTCACTTTAGTAGTAGAAGCGGAAAAAACTCCCTTAAACTTACTTACAGAACCGCAATTGGTTGGCGCAAACGAAAAGGGGAGCGTATCAGTCGTAATACAAAATAAGTCCGCTCATGATCGAGTTAAAGTCACAAAAGACAAGATAAAGTTGGTTGGCGCAATTCTGCGATACTGCGATTGCAATAGAGAACAACTCTGTAGCGCCCCAAACGAATGCTCTTATAACGGCGAAGAGGTAGGAAACAAAGTAAGTGGTAACGGCGAAGAGGTGGAACGCGAGGTAAGTGAGGAAGAATTCAACCGAGTAATGAATCGTCAGTGTAAAATGTTTAAAGATGAAATTTCAGAGGAAATCTATGATAGAGAAATGATGAGCAATTTCTCGTTACCCCGTAAATCTTTAGAACAGAAAAGAAGGGAAGTACGAGAATTTCTCAAATTAAATTCAGAAGAAAAGAATAGATTAGAGAGCATCCTTGAGGACTATATTAACGTAGTTTTTGTTGAGGGAGATGAATTAGGCTTACTAAAGGGGTATGATCTTTCCATAGAACTAGAACCGAAGCACGGTCCAGTGTACACTCCTCAGTACAGTTTACCTTTTAAATATCATGAAGAGGTAACAAGACAGGTCGTTGAATTAGAGCGCCGCGGACTGATTAAGTGGTGCAATATTGATTTTAATAGTCCATTGCTGTTAGTGAAACAGAAGGATAAAAATAGATTAGTGGTCGATTACCAAAATTTAAATAAGGTTTTAAAAACATCTAGATTTAAATTACCTGATATTGGAACAATACTTCGAAGTTTGGGCGGCGGGAGTCAATGGTTTACGACCATTGACCTCGCCCAGCGCTACAATCAAATAGCCCAGGACGAAAAATCTCAAAATTTAACCGCATTTTCTTCTAATAACGCAAGTTCTGCTTATAAGGTTTTACCATTCGATGTAAATATGGCTTCAAATGTTTTCAGTTCTATAATGAGCAATCTACTTCACGACCTGATAGGAAAACAAGTGCATGTTTTCATAGATGATATACTGATCGTGGGAAGAACAAAACAAGAACAAGATAAAAATATTAGATTGGTTTTAGAAAGACTAAGGGAAAATAACTTTAAATTTAAACTCGTAAAGTCTCAATTCTTCCAAACTAAGGCCATAAGGAACCATAAGGAACCTAAGACCACCTACAACGGTAAAAGAGGTTCAGTCGCTGTTAGGGCTAATAAATTATTACAGACGCTACATCCACAATGCTGCCGAACTTTTGGCGTCAATTCATGCTTTAACGAGGAAAAAAGTGAAGTTCGAATGGACAGAGGAGCGTGAACGAGCGTTGGAGAAAGTAAAAGAGGCAATTACCGTGGAAAACCTCTTGAGACATCCGAATTCGGATGCTCCGTTTTATCTGAACACAGCTGCATCCGAGAGGGCTAGCGGAGCCGTTCTAATGTAGGAAAACGAAGAAGGTGAATTAGTTCCCTTGGAGTATTGCAGCAAGGGCTTTAATGATACCCAAAAGAGGTATTCGGTAGTGGAAAAGGAAGGGTTAGGCATTATTCTGGCATTAAATTATTTCAGAGCTCTTATATTGGGATCTAAAGTAATACTGCGAATTGACCATAAACCATTGATAAATCTAGTCATTAATCAACCTTCTAAGAGATTGACAAAATGGTTTATCACACTGTTGGAATTCGCCCTCAAGGTCGAATATGTCAAAGTAGAAAAGAACCTCATCGCTGATTTAATGAGTCGATGCGTGTCGGATGAGGAAGAATCAGAATCCGAGTTTGAAAACTGCCCCGTGAACGCAGTTACGAGAAGTCAACGACACACTTTAGAAGTAGAAAGCGTACCCCATCTGGGTACACTGGTAGAGAAATTCTTACAGGATGAAGAAACTCCCAAGATACCTGTAGAAGACGTTCGCAAGGCGCAGAAAAAAGACCGACAATGCCAGGAATTTATGGGTGGAAAGAAAAGCGAAAAATTGAAGGTCAAGGAAGGACTAGTTACTCGACACGAATTTCCCAAGGTAAGGAATCCACCAGAATTTCCCTCCCTGACGCTGAATTGAAAAGGAAGGCCTTAATGCAATTTCATAATTCAACGACGAAGTGTACATGGCCGAGTCCAAGACCTACCAGGAGGTCTCTCAAGTATACTATTGGCCGAGTATGGCCGAAGACATACGAATGTACATAAAAGGGTGCGCGGTTTGTAATAAGTATAAGAACATTAATGCTCGAAAGGCCCCACTGGGGGATACCCTCATTAGTAACGAGCCTTTAGATTGGGTCTATGCTGACTTAGTAGGTCCCTTTCCAAGATCAAGTGACCATTCGGCATACGTGTTGGTATTAATAGACTGGTTCACTAAGTTTGTAGAACTATATCCCTCAAGGATAAGACCGCGACCGCAGACGCCAAGCATATCTTTGGGAACTTTATTCTCACCTATGGGAAAATGAAGAACCTCAAGACTGATAATGGGACCGAGTTCGCGAACGATATTATCTCTCATTTAACTAAAAAATATCACATTAACCATAGCTTTGGAGCTCCGGCTCATCCCGAAAGCCAAGGCCAAATGGAAAGATATAATTATTCTTTAAAGAACGTTTTAAGAACACTGATCGAAGACCGCATAGTCGATTATTGGGATGAATACTTGCCGTTAGTCAAGCATATTCACAACAACAACACCATACTACCACCAATGAACGCCCTTTCTTCCTAATGTTTGGTAGAGAAGACGCCAATTGCGTCGATACAAGATACTTGCCAACAGGTCCCCCACCAGTGGATTTGGAGGAATATAAGTGGAGGCACGCCCTCATGAAGGAAGAGACATATCAGATGGTGAGAGAAAACTTAAAGGAACAACACGGAATATGAAACAGCGAACAGAGAAGAGAAACCTGCGAACAATCGAAAAAGGAGAGACGGTATATATAAAGAGGACCCCGGTGCCGGGAGTGCCGAAGGCCCTACAACCTTCATATAGTGGTCCCTGTCAGATAATTAAGAAACTGAATGACTCCATGTACCTTATTAACACTTTGGGTGCCACGCCCAAATCCGCAAAAATTTCCCACCAGCCCATTTTTTTTTGTGTGTGAATTAATAATAGGCATGAATAGAGAAACAGAAATGCATAAGAAATTTTTAAAAATTCTAATAATTTTTTTAAATATATGCATTTTTATTTTTTTAAATAGTCACTCCTTATGAGCCCATGGCACACCCATGTGTGTGACAAGTAACAAATTTAGCCTTTCTGGTCATGGCACAACCATGTGTGTGACATTTTTTTTCATTATTTTCTCTTTTTTTCAGATTCTATTATAAATATTTATAAAATTATAATCTTAAAATTATTATCTTATGTTTACATAACTATATATTTTATAAAATAAAGAAGAACATGCCACCTGAGGTAATGAGTGCAGACCTGAAAAAAGGGGAAATGATTGCAATGGAAGAACAAAACGGAATAGTTGTATTGAAATGGAAAGATGCCAGAGATGTCCGGTTATTATCAACAAAACACAGTCCTGAACTTGTGGAAATTAGAGAGAGAGAAGAGAGGGAAACTGAAGAACCAGGCCCATCCAATACACAAGAAAGGCAAAGAAATCGTAGGAAAAGTGGAAAGAAGCCCTTAGGAATTATTGCATACAATAAGGGGAAGACCGGAATAGACATCTCTGACCAGATGGCATCCTATGAAACGGCACTTAGGAAGGGTATAAAATGGTACCGCAAGCTTGCCATTGCACTTCTATTAGGAGTCTCAGTTGTGAATGCTTGGATTGTGTATAAAAAAGTAACTGGCAAAAAGATGCAACTGAAAGAATTCAAAGAGAAAATAACTTTGGCACTCCTGGATTTTGAAGAGACTTTACCCCGGCAAAGGAGACCAGCGTCTACATCACATTTAATTCTTGAAAAGAAAAATGTTCAGGGAAAAAAGATCAGAAGAAGATGTAAACAATGTTATGAAAAAATCACAAAAGAGAGAGGCAGAGAAGAAGCAAGGAAACATGCTAAGAATGTGCATACGTATTGCAGCTCTTGCCCTGGGGAAACATTCTTTTGTCTAGAATGTTTTAGAGATTTTCATAAATAAATTACAATAATTATATTCACATAAAAGGCTTTGTATTTTGTAATCAAATAAAAGGATTTTTTTTTATATAAAAATGTATTTGTGTTTATTTCCTAAGTAGATTACAATAAGTATTTTCATGTAAGTCTTTGTAACCAAAAACAACGGAAGTAAAAAAAAAAAAAAAAAAAAAGGGTTCCACCATCCACCTGGCTCCACGTGCCGGAACCTGGATGCAGTTACTTATATCATTATAGTTTTATCATTATAGTATTATTTTGTGCATTATACATGCACATAATAATACAAATAAATCATAAAAATGCTAAATATATTTCACTATAAACTGATTTGAGTAACTGTAACAGAACACTGGATATTTAATAAATTTTGTCCCCAACGACCAAGTATAATATATAAAAATTTTCCTCAGAGCCCACAGATTTCAAATAACATAGTAATTTCCCTATACTGTCACATATATTTGTGTGCTGCGCTCAGGAGTTGAAAAATGTGTGTCACACGTATGTGTGTGCCATCGCCAGAAAAAAAAATAACTGGCACACACATACGTGTGACGTGGCACCCAAAGTGTTAAAGACCCAGCTACGGCAAGACACAAAAGGGTACACTTGAATAATATAAAAACTGAGGGAGCCACAGAACGAAAGAAAACGAAAGTAAACGAAGCAGAAGACACAGAAGAGAGCGATGAAGAAGACGAAATAAATCACGTAAACAAACGAAGTGATTCGAAGGACGTTGCCAATTTGACCAGGGCAAGAGAAGTAACTAACGAGCCACATGGGTTTCGAGGTTCGTACGGGAAAATGAAAACCCATGGTCATATGCCACCCGACCGCAGGAAGCGTTTTAAACGGTCGGATTGCTGGTCTCGGTAATAAATCAACCGCGCGTGTTTACAAGGAGCTTGAACGTGTTTCCACATTCTTTAAATAACTAAAACGGCGATAAGTAGATTAGGCCCTTCCCTGGGATAATAAAGATTTTTTTTCCTTTTCTCTCTCCCTCCTTAGGCAAACAACATTAAGCGAAAAATTAAGCGAAAGAATTTTTCCTCTCAAAATTTTGGTTGAATGGCATGATTCGTGTTATTGTAATTAATAATGATAAATAATAATTAATGTAATTGATTAATATAATTAAAGGCATGCTTCGTTTTACCAAAGTTCATACAAAACCATTTTAATTCTGTAACGAAATAAGTTAGTCGTGAATATTTGGTGTAAAAATAGTTCTCATGGTGTTTTCTCTATTGCCATGACAACATTATTTATATATATATATTTATATATATATATATATATATATATATATATATATATATATATATATATATATAAACAGGATGTTACAGCATAATGCAACGCATGTTTCATGCGTCCGAATCAGTTCTCTTTAACTCATTGAAATGAAAGGAACCGAGTGTAAAGTTCATTTAAATTTCAAGAAAAATTTTTAGCATTCAATATCATTACTCGTACCAATATTCTTTTTATTCTTTCCCCAATTCAGAAAATTCCCAAAAGGTTTCCCCTGCCGCAGACTATGACTCCCGTCCTCTTATTCCTGTGTGCTTTGCAAGCTGGGGCGCAGACCCTCTCCAACCACGCAATTATTTTCCAACCAATCGGCACCCTAATTCTTCAAGGCCCAACGTACACTTTTAGCGTACGCCTCAACATGCGGCCCTATTATCAAAACCTGCGCATCTTGGACGACAAAATGAACCATTTGATACTTCAATGCCACAAGGAACAAGAACGCCTGAAACGATCAAAGAAGAATGCCTCGGACGAAACCGTGAATAAACTTGGAATTCTAATCAACACCCTTCATGGTGTTCAGGAGCAGATCACAGATACCCAACACGAAATTACAGCCTTTGTCACCACCCTAAATCAAGAAAACTCTCTGTCAACATAAGCACTACCGAGGAAGAAGAGAGGTCTCATCCCCGCCGTCGGAGGATTCCTAAACCTCGTGTTTGGGACAGCCCAACAGGGCTCGGTTAACGACGTGGTCCGTCGTATACAAATCATTGAATCTAATGAAAAATCCGTCGCCGACAGTCTGAATTCCCACATCACATTGTTAAATGCCACAGTTTACGATATCAGTAACTTAAAAAAGTACGTTAAACTCCTTACCACAATGTGGAATCATTTCAAGACACAGTGGGTGTGTATCTAGCTAGTTTAGAGGAAGAGATGAAGGAGGAAAAGTATCTAACTTTCCTCTCGATCATAGCCAACGAAAGGACTCCATCTGCGGCTTAACCGTTTGAAAACGGCATTACTTGACGCCAATAGAGGCCGCCTAGACTCATTCTTGTTCGACCCTTCCTTCTGTCTCCAAGTTTTAAAGAGTATCGAGCCTAAGGTGGGCTGACCCTTGCCGTATATTTTAAATGAAGCAACCATACCTTTATATTTCGAGGTTAGTTATGCCCAATTGAGAAAGTTGACACCGAAAAAACTACGCATCATCATTTTCGTTCCTTTAAAGGCTATTGAATCACCTATGACCCTTTTCCTTTTCCTTGTGTCCCATCTACCTGTCTGGATTAACAAAGAAAATCTTTATGCAGACATCCTCCCGGATGCCAGTTATCTTGGCGTAAGCCAAGATCGTCTAAATTACGTAAAATTCGAAGATTTAAATGGCTGCTCAAATATAGAAGGAACTCACCATTGCAATTCCCCAACTTTCATTCTATCTAAAGGGTCAGATGAATGCTTAATCAGACTTTTACAGACGAAAGAAGAGACGAACTTAACCACCTGTCTTCGGGACTTAAAGAAAAATTTCTCACCAATGTTTATACGACAACACCACCACATATATTATAATGTGCCCCAAGCAACCACGTTGCTGCTCCGATGTTGACAACCGGAAGCTGAACGAAAAGAAGTGCGGATCTCCAAGACAGGATTTTTCCCCTCCCCGAGGGGTATAGTGTCTTCACTGACCACAGACGAATCCCATCCGTCTCCCTATTCTCCGACCTCGAAACTTTACCTGAAAACCACACCTTCCTAAACCGCCCAGCAATCTCGAGATCACTTATAAGGTGAATTCCTCGTTTATAAAGGAAGCTTTGCACCATTTCAATGCTTCCCTGTCTCAGGGAATAGATCTACGAGATATGACCCGGTATCTACGAAGAGCTGCCCTCAAGAACTCAGACGAAGGAACGTCTTCCGTCATCTCCTACTCCACTCTCGCCGTCTGCTTCCTACGTGGGATCGCCATAATAGGAGTTGCGGTCTGTAGAAAATGCCTCTATCGCCGAAACCCCCCACCGATGCCTATTGGCAGGTTCGAAGCCCAGGCACCCGGCCTTGCGGAAGAAATTCCTATGACAAGGTCGCCGACGCCCCCAAGAAGCCCTCCTCACCGAATTCGCTTTTCACCGACGAGTCCAGGTCCAACCAGAATGTTACCCACTGCCGTTCGGTCGTACCGCACGTCCGAACCGGTACCTGATCCTGGCTACGAGGAGATGGGCTATTCCCGAAATTAAAACTTTCATGTTTCCCCTTATAACTTACGTTAAATACTAGTGATTGATTTCGCTATTCAGTAAAGTACGTACCCAGGCACACCTAAATAAAAAATAAATGTATAAAGCGAATTTCGTGATTAAATAATGAATGATTAATATTTTTATTAAGTGACCAATGCTTGAACTAATTTATAAATAATAAGTGTATAATTGATAAGCTCTAGTGAAATAAAAGGTTTTACTTGTAGTGCTCAGATAGGCGTTAACGAAATAAATGCTTCAATTGCAGAGTTAATTAGTTTCATTCAGAAACGCTTCACTAATAAGGATTATTTAAAATGTGAGAGTACCAATAAATGTTTTCAAATTAAAGTCCTGAAGGGAAGGTATTAACCTTCTAATGCAGTGATGCACAAACCCTGGCCCGCGGGCCAAATGTGGCCCCCACGGGTCTTTTCAATTCACATTTTTCACATGAAAAGGGTAGCTACCCAAAGAAAAATCTGAAATATTACCCCTGGTTATAAAAATGCATATTTATAAAAAATAGAATATCTATATATCTGGCCCCTACATATAAAACAGATGGTTGGTTTGGCCCTCACATCAAAAAAGTTTGTGCACCACTGTTCTAATGTATTGACTAACTTTTACAGAACAAGGACACTGGAAACGGAAACGATGAAGCTAGATGGTCTCCCTGTAGAGCTTTTGTTTTATATTTTTTTCATATCTACGAGAGCACCTGTATATCTTGCGGTTTGTATCCCTAAGATGGAGAAACTTACTCTCCTCCGAACTGTCCCGGAAGGATCTAAATTTTAAGGAAATAAGTATTCCAAATTTAATATTCATTCTGAGAAATTATGCGCCCTTAAGGCCAAATATAGACCGCTTAAAAGTTTCCACTTTTCATGGTTGTGGCATTTTCTGGACGAAAGAACTAAATTCTCTGCGAACTTTCGTCCGTTTAAGGGAATTACACTTGGACGGAATACATTTTGAGTGTTCGTCTGAAAAGACGTAAAATCATTTCTTACGAGCCTTTTGCCGATTAAATAAATTAACTTCATCAAATAACACTCTAATTGCCGACTTCATAAATTGTCTATTTACCACTAAAGACTTAAAATCATTAGTTTTGAATAACGTAACTTTTATAGGATTTAACATAACAAAAAAATTTTCACTCTGATAAATGAACACGTTTGGCTGAGAGAATTACACTTAGCCAACTTTTCTTTTCGCGCAGGTCTTATAACCTTTTTTCAGTGTGTGTATGAGGAAAAAGATGCCACAACCAAGATATGTGATGAAAAGACATACTTCACCGGTCATTACCAATTAGAAGAATATCGTAAAACAACCAATATTCACTTATGTAATATACATCTGTGGACCAATCCTACAGACGATCTCCACGACTCAGATAATTCAACAACGGACAATGAGATATAGACTTAGGGATTTAAAGAACTCTCTCTATATTACTTATAAAATTCTCAATCTGTGTGTTTCGAATTTTCTTTCCAGCCATACTACTTTCCTTCTTTTTGTAATGAAGACCAAATTAACTCATGAAAACATTTAGAATGTCATTCAACGTCATAAGGCGAAATTGCGAAATTATCCTACGAAAACAGCTTTCTATAAATAATGACCGGATGTGGCGATTGTTTTTAGTAAACGATACAAATGAAAAATTTTATGTTAAATTTACATGATAATGTTTCCTTGTAACTAAATTACATTTTTAAAAGTCTCAATTTCATTCAGTTGAATAATACCTGTCCCGTAATCAGAAAATAAACTGTTAGTTAACGAATTTAGAAAACTTAGTTTATGAAAGTGTTTTTTCAAGACTCCCAAGGTTACCGAATAGATTAGAATTTGAAAGCAATTTTCGTGTTTCCATGCTATTGAATGATTTAGTTACCCTTTTATAAAAATGAAAGAATCGCACTTAAAAGGCGACTCATCGTACGAACTGCTTTCTTTGCAGAAATCATTTTACTCCCCAAGTTACAGGAGTTAATTGTTTGTAACTAATCGATAAATTAGCCATGATTTTAAGACAACTGAAAAATAACTTTCCAACCAAAACATGCTTCGGTGCTATCCTGACACTGGAAATTTTCAAGGAAAGGGCTTTTGCCCTTATAAAATATCAGAATTTTAAATTAAAATCACCTTATACGTGTAAACCTCATACTATGTGTTTCCTTTCTTAAAACTAATCTTTCCTTTAAATGTATATTACGTGTACGGTAAGTCAACAAATGTTTTGAATTCATGTTTCCAATGTATTTTTAATGTGCATGTCTTTTAATGTATGTTCTATGACTTTATGCATCCTTGCACCTGTAGGTCCACTCTGATTTCCTAATCCCAACTTTCAAAGGAGAATCCCCCGAAATCATACGACATTTTCTTAATACCTTCTTCGATCGGGAATCGAAGGAAAAAGATTTTAGTTACCCTTTAATAAAAAGAAAATTAAGTGAACTTTATCCTTAACCAGAATTCCCCTGAGAAGAATGATATAATTTAACCTTCCCCGACGCAGCACTTAACTCAGGCGAAATTGCGTTTTTAAAGTTCTCAACTCCATTACCTTCCTGATTTCAGTCAGAAAAATAGAGCTAATTTTTTGTAATCGTGTTGCTATGAGTATTGTAACCATGCAGCTTCACTGCGTAAAACTTCATTAGACCTTAGCCACATCACGGATAATAAACCCCTTTTTTGAATGAGCCGACGGGCTCTGAAAACCCCCAAACTTAGAAAAAACTAAAAAGGGAATCAGATTGGAATCAGTGGCATATAAAATGCGAAGAAATCTTCTCACCGCTTATTCGTGAAAGTTTATGAACAATTTTAACAACTCCACATCCGCCGCTCTGCGCGAATGATTTGTCATTTTAGATATTTTATTCTAATTTGTTTTTATCATGCAAAATTCTTTCCTCAATCTATATTTTCTTTACTTGTATGACTTCCCTACCTCTCCAATTATGCCTCTCTAGACTGTGTTTAACTCTTTCACCTTCTTTCTTGGTTTCGATTCAATCAAATTTTATTATCAATAATGAAATTCATACAATTTGCTGTATATGTATCGAATAATCGGATTCTCCCATTCATGTTAGTTAAAGTTACCCCTTTTTTATTATGAACCAATCACTAAAATTGATACAAAGTCACAACTTTCACATTGATGAAATTATAAGGAAAAACTAAAGGAAACTAGGATAAATTTTCCTTATAGCTCTTTACAATTTTTCATACCTGTTTAAACCCTTTTTTCATTTGAAAAGTTAGCTATTTTTTTTCTAATGAGCTATGTATCGACTTATGTAATATTCAGTCTGTGATAATGTAGCAATTTATTCGATCTTGCAGAAAACGATAGAGAAAAAGCCAGTTTTTTTGTTAGGGTTATGGCACAAACCCTTAAAAGAATCTAATATACTATTTCAAAAATGAAGCCTTATATATATATATATATATATATATATATATATATATATATGTAACAGTTTTTTTGCGCAAACCTACAGGTCGCTACAATTGGTGTAGAACAATGGGGTTTTCACCATTCGATGCGTCTTTTTATTGTGCATTGCCCACGCTAAAAAAAATCCCTAACATAATTACTTCCCCCCTTTTAGGGGTACAGTTCTTCCCATGCCTGTACACGCATTTTTTTAATTTTTCATTTTTAATCATAATTTTGGCACAAAATAAGTCAATATTTACTAAACATTTAATATCATTCGATTCACAAAAGATTTATTTATCGATTCAATTTAAAAAAGTATATATTTTTAAAATTCATAAAGAACTTTTTGCAAAAAAATAAAAACAAACATGCATTTTTAAAATTCAATGATTTTTATAAAAAATATTTTGATATTTTTAAAATTCAATGAGTTTTAACAAAATATTTTGATATTTGTTATAATTTTAACATTTTTCGATTCACAAAAGATTTCTTTATCGATTCAATACAAAAAATTACATAATTAAAACGGGCAATTTAAATAAACACGAGTTTAAAGTTAAACGAGCCACACTCGAAATTATTTACCGTGACTTTTGTGCGTTTTATTACTGTGGCTTTTGTACAAATAATTTTACGTATACACAAACAATTTGATAGGATATTGATTTATCATTCTATTTTTTAGTTGTCATAGAAATACGTTAATTAAGTTATCTGATTAGATGCGCTTTTATAGTTGAAGATCATTTTTAGAAAATTATTTATTTTCCCCACTTTAAAATATTACAAAATTTCTATTAGGTATCCTAATATCATTATGCCTGTCGCTGTAAGTAAGAAAATAGCAATTATTTTCCATTTTATGAAAATTTCGGAACCCCTAGGCCTACAAAACCAATTTTACCCTTTTCTTTATCAAAAATTGTTGATTTTCGGAAGTCTTTTGGTTATAAATTTGTACCAGGCTATTGTTTATCTATAATAATAATAATAAAAAGACGTGTGTGTGTGTGTGTGTGTGTTCCAGCCATCAGCCATAACTCCAAAATGGAAGCAGTTACAAACATGAAACTTCACACACATATTGATTAGGTCCCGAGGTTGTGCACGTGGGTGTTAATAAATTAAATAATTAATTTTAAAACATTAAATGACGTCATCAAGATCATTACGAAACCTATGGTAAAATTATTGAATACCCGGTTAGGTTCATTCAATGCCAGGTTAGGTCATCTGTACGCCCTTGGCGATTGGTTAGGTTAAGTTGTGATATTTTCGTTGGCTTTAACGAAAATATCATGACTTAACCTAACCAATCGTCAAGGGTGTACAATTAACCTAACCGGGCATTCAATTAACGTACCCGGGCATTTAATTAATCTAATCGGGCATTCAGTTGACCTAACCGGCCATTTAATTAACCTAATCGGGCATTCAGTTGACCTAACTGGGCATTCAATTAACCTACCCGGGCATTCAGTTTACCTAACCGGGCATATATATATATATATATATATATATAGCGTTCAACGTCCACCCCGGCAACGCCAGGTCGCTCGGCTATTATTGAATACCCTGTTAGGTTCATTCAATGCCAGGTTAGGTCACCTGTACGCCCTTGACGATTGGTTAGGTTAAGTCGTGATATTTTCGTTGGCTTTAACGAAAATATCATGACTTAACCTAACCAATCGTCAAGGGTGTACAATTAACCTAACCGGGCATTCAATTAACGTACCCTGGCATTCAATTAATCTAATCGGGCATTCAGTTGACCTAACCGGCCATTTAATTAACCTAATCGGGCATCATTACTATTATAATTTAGCAAAAATGTGTCTGCCTGTCTGTCCGCAGAAAAAACTTTTATGTTTCTGAACCGATTTCGACCAAACTTCATATGGTGGATGGGGGTGATGAGTAATGAACGAAAATATATGTGTGACCAGCCCCCCCCCACCACCACCACCAATTACTGGGCACGAGGGCCCCCAGCACCGCGATAAAACTATAGAAAAGAACGCAGCAATTAAAATCTTGAGCTTCACATTGTGTCAATATTTGTGAAGCTTAAGATTTTCATGACTATAGTTTTATTGACCAAATAATTGAACCCCCAGTAATTAGGGGCCTGCGACCCCCCAATTACTGTCGGTTCAATTATTTGGTCAATAAAACTATAGAAAAGAACGCAGTCATGAAAATCTTGAGCTTCACATCCGAGTTCATCGTATCAAGATTTGTGAAGTTTTAGATTTTCATGGCTGCGTTCTTTTCTGTAGTTTTATTGACCGAATAATTGGTTCGCCAGTAATTGGAGGGCCACAGGCACCCCAATTACTGAGGCCCAAGGTGAGAGGAATGGGAACGATATCCAGATAAAGGGCTATTGATGTTCAAAATAAAATACGCCGTAGGCCCACAATTCGGTTTGGGTCGAAGGTCCAAGCACCGCAGATCTAGCAAAATCGGCGCGTAGCGCCGATCTTTTGCTAGTTTATTCAAATTTTATTTTGTGTAGTATCGTTATTAATCTATTAAACCCAAACGATGAACCTGCACACAGTTGGCCAAAACTTATTTTTAAGGTTTTCTGCTGTATTTTTTGAGCTGTTACACTTCTTCGAATTCGGAATTTAAGCGAAAATAATCTTTCAGACTGCAAGGCTTGTTTGTCAAGATCATGTGGCCATAAGGCCACGGTCGGGGTTAAAGAAATCTTTGCTAATTGTCAGACACTACCGTTCTTATATACATAATATATACGTTGTTTTTATTTACTAGTATACAGTATATATATATATATATATAATATATATATATATATATATATATATTATATATATAATATATATATTATATATATATATATATCAGCAGAAACCTGATGCTCCAGAAATACATCTTCTGCACTTCCAGAAAGCTAAAACTAACGGGGACCGGGAAACCGAACGCGCCGGAACGCTGCGTAAAATGAGCCATGATTTTTTCCTACCCAACATCTCGTCAGGGAATGTTTGCTTGTTTGTTTTCAAAATTCCTCTCATGAAAGACCTGCAGCAGCCACTGCAACTGGTTTCTTGCAAGATTTCATCAAAACTGGCCATCTATCTGCTGATAAGACATATCTAGCTGTTGACAGGATGAAGATGTGGAAGGGCAAGGAGTCTGTAATAGGTGCCTCGGTGGAGGCCCTGGAGAAAAGGACAGAGGGAGAGGAGATCAAAGGAATTTTCTTTGATGGAAAACAAGATAAGAAGACAAAGATCATAAGGTACAATGAAGAAACTGGCTGCTTCCATCCTGATATTACAACTGAAGAGCACTATAGTGTTACCTGGGAACCTGAGGGGAAGTATATCTTCCATTGTACACCAGAAGAACCTGAAGGAAATGAGAAACTTGCACTGAAGATAGCTCACGCTCTGTTTGAATGGATTATTGCTCATGGTGCTAAAAATACTATTGTCGTCCTTGGTGGTGACTCCACCAACACAAACACAGGACCTGATGGAGGAGCCATCACTCACTTGGAGAGACTGCTAGGTCAGAAGTGTCACTGGTTGATATGCCAGTTGCATATTAATGAACTCAGCCTCAGGCACATGATCATCAAGCTTGATGGTCCCTACACGCACAAGTCTGGGTTCAGTGGCCCAATAGGAAAACTTTTGGAGAAGATCAAAGACATACCTGTCAACTTTAGCTTCAAGGCTCTGCCAGGAGAAGATATAATTGAACTGCCAGAAGACATTGTACAGGACCTTAGCACTGACCAGAAGAACTGCTACCTACTGATCAAAGCTCTCAAGACAGGAGATTTGAGCAAGGAAGTTGCTGGTCTGAAGTGTGGCCCACTGAATAAGTCACGCTGGCTGACTACAGGTGAAGCTCTGTTGATGCTGTGGATGAGGCAGCATGGTCTGAAGGGGGAGGTGTTGAAGAAGCTGGAGGTGCTGCTGAAGTTCTGCCTGGACTTCTACTTCAAGATGTATTTTGAGATCAAGGTGAAGCACCACATGAGGTATGGACCTCACCATATTGTGACCGCTCTGGGACAGCTGAGAAGCCAGACCTCTGAAGTCAGGAACATAATCACTCATGTGATAGTTCGTGGAGCATATCATGCTCACAGTGAGAACCTCATTGCCTCCCTCCTGTGCAGTGAGGATGAGGAGGAGAGGGTATGGGGGATTGAGATGATCAAGAAGATCAGGGGTAAGTCTGAGTATGGAGACATGAGTCTGAGAACTCATAGAAACCCTAAACTGAATTTTGATGCTACTTCTCCAATTACTCTGATCAATAGGGATAAGGAGAAACTGTATGAGCCACTCTTCACTTGTAAGATGTCAAGAGGAGAAGTTGAGGAGCTTCTCAGGTCTCCACTTGAAGTTGAGAACTTTCAAAGCTGTGAAAGAGCAGTCCAGGAAGTTTCACCTGCAGCTCATGTAGTGTATGGGCAAGAGAGAAGAGATCGTTTTGTTCGTGCTAGGATCGATCACAGAGAATTGTTGCCAGTTTTCAAGTCAAAGCAAGACATTATGAACATGTCTTAGATCTCTACAAGACCTGCTAGACAAATCAAGATGCTTTCAGAAGAAAAAATCTCAAAACATTCAGTTGACCAGCATATTATTACAAGCTGGTAGTGGAGGAGGGACTTATACAAATATTAAAGAAGAATTGCAATTGCAAAAAAAAGGTTGAACGTCACAGTAGCTTGCGGAAATGTGGGGGCAGCTGCCATCACACTCAGTGATGCCGAAAAGAAAATAAGTAAAAATTGGTTGAGGCGTTTCTAAAAATAAGAAAATGCAAGACCAAGAAAGAAGAACAAAAAGATTCTGCCTGATGAAGAGAACAGCCGCGAAATGTGGTGTATAGGAGACTAAAAATCATACAATTCCTTAGTTTCGGGCCATTTTGGGTGATTTTGGTTATTTTAGGGGTTATGGACCACTTTGGCTGATCTTAAATGGGTCCATGCCTGCCCCTAGAAATGTTTAAGGGTGTATGTGAACAATATAGAACATATGGAGGTCATTTGAGGCTACCAAGTCTTGGAAATTGGCCAAAAATCACATTTTTCGACAAAAAGTGCGATTTTGAACACTTAAATGCGATTTTTCGCAAAAGTTGCAGAAGACGAACCCCTCTTAAAATTAAATTTTACATAGGAATACATACTGACAATCTTGAACTACCAAGTTTTTCAATATTCGACCTGAGCATGATACACCCTACTGTTCACACCTGCGAGAAAGAAATTACTTAGCGGTCTCTTCGTAGCGAGGCCAAATCACTTCAAATATACGCCTTGTGTTTGTTTTCTTTAAAATGACGATCGAGCAAAATGCGTTGAGAGAATATATATATATATATATATATATATATATATATATATATATATTATATATATATATATATATATACTGTGCGTTCGAAAAGTATCTCCGCAGTGCTATGTTAAACGCATAGGAAATTGAAAAAATACATGTTTTCATTCAACCATGATTTAGTGATTTTATTACATAACCTTTTGATTTTACAGCATGTGTTGAAAGTGTTTTCCACCATTTTGCAGGCACAGAGCAACTCATCTACACTTGGTGTTAAACACTTTTTTAAAGTGTTGGTTGACTGCGGAGACTTTTCGAACGCACTATATATATATATATATATATATATATAATATATATATATATATATTAATATATATATATATATATATATATATATATAGTATATATATATATATGATTTTAAAGAGCGCAGGAGATTTAAGCAAACATGCTTGGGAAAGAAATCACTTTAGCAAGTATAGCAACGTAACTGCTTCGAAAGTTATCTCAATTTCGTCTTTTCCAATAAATTTCTTTAAATTTCTCTCACTATAAATTTTTTTCATTTTTCGCTGCAGAACGATTCATGTTGTTATTGTTGACAGTGTTGAAAGCAGTTACACTAAATATACAATTTCATTTACGTCCTTTTCGACAAACGTTTTTACAATTTACAGAGAAATAACTGGCAAATGAAATAGCATTTAAAAATGGCTAAAAATACATTATATATATATATATATATATATATATATATATATATATATATATATATCAGGCCCGTAGCTACGGGGGGTGCGATGGGTGCGTACGCCCCCCCACGGCCCGTGGAGGTCCGCCTAATGGGACCAACAGATCACTAAAAACCACTAAAACATTACACAAGCATGGTCATATAAAAATTAAACATAAGGTGTAACTTCACATTTCTATCACCATGGTTGTTCATGCACTTCAGTTTTTGTCTGATAACCTAACCTGCACTAGCACACCACGGAGGTGAAAGCATTATTCAATTCCCTCTTCATCTTTTAACATGTTATTCATACAGCCCATACTAATCAAAGTTTGTATGTATATTATAGTCTATCCAGTGGTGGCGAACATTTTTTTTTGCTGGCGGGTCATTTTTGTTACTTTTCATTTTTAAAAAAATGAAATTAGATCACAATAATTTATTTACTTACTATTTTTAGTGAGAAACTTGTTGGATTTTAGCTAGGCATCGACCGATACCAATACCGATAGTTTTTTGTTTCTAAGAATTAAAAAAACGGGCGTTTTCCAAATAGAAACTTCCCGGGCTGCTCGAGAATTTCCGTGTGTGTTCGCGATTTATCCCGACATTTCTAGAAATTTCCATGACTCACTACCGCTCTATATAAAGCGAGCCCGTAACCATCGCGGCGTCATTTCCTCAGTTCGCAAGTTGTGAATCAGTTCACCAGTGTGTAATAATTTTTTTTGTAAATTTATTAACTACTAGTATAAATTTATTCGCTTTTGCTTTAGTGAGAGTGACAATGCCAAGCATTGTGTGGAAGTTCTTCACTGCTTCAAGCACTAATGGAAAACAGGCGATCTGCAATTTGTGCGGTGTCTCTGTCTCTCGTGGAGGAACAAGCGCAAGTACCTTCTCTACATCGAACCTGAGGAGTCACCTTATCAACAAGCACAAGACTGAGTTTGATGAAGCCAATAAGAGTCAATGAACAACTTCTGCTACTAATTCTGGTGAGTAGATTCATGAAAATCTGTAAAGTGATTCTTCAAACATTCTCAGAGAGAATTCGCAGTTGCTCAAAGCCCCAACATCCTAGTGGCCCCAAAAATGATGAATTCAATAAAAATTTAGGGAGATGTATCCAACAAAATTGTCTCCATTCTATTGATTCAACAGTTTACATAAAGAGAATGGAGACAATTTTGTCGGATACGTCTAAATTTAAAAGGGTAAAAGAGAATGTTCTGTCTAAATTACTAAAACTCGAAGATAAACTTAATAGGTTTTTGCGTAAATTAAAAAAATAGTAATATTATTGCTGACAATACATACAATTTTTTGTTTGCTTCTGGTTCTAATCCAGGAATTCTATACGGTTTACCTAAAGTCCACAAGCCAAATTTCCCACTAAGACCTATTCTTTCGGCCTGTGGTACATTCAATTATAACTTAGCCAAATTCTTCGTTCCTTGCTTTCAAAACTCACCTTTAATGATTATTCTATTAACAACTCGTTTGATTTTGCTAAAGAGATAAAAGAGATCAATCATGCCGATTCTCTTACTATAGCCAGTTTTGATGTCTCGTCATTGTTTACTAATGTCCCGTTAAAAGAAACATTAAATATCATACTAAACAAGTTATTCACTACTGATAATACTCTTATTAATGGCCTCACTCAGACTCAATTTAAAAACCTTCTCGAAATAGCGTGTTTTGATAATCTTTTCTTATTTAATAGCAACCTTTACAGCCAAATTGATGGGGTAGCTATGGGTTCCCCGTTGAGCCCAACACTAGTAAATGTATTTCTTTGCCATTACGAAGAAATTTGGTTGAAAAGTTGTCCTAATAGTTTTAAACCCATGTATTACAGAAGATACGTGGATGACACTTTCTTAATATTTAAACATCCTTCACACGTAAAACTTTTTCTTCATTATCTTAATAAACAACATAGTAATATTAAATACACATGTGAAAACGAAACAAATAATAGTTCACCTTTCCTGGATGTTTTAGTTAAACGGGCTCATAATAAGTTCCAGACTTCACTATTTCGAAAACAAACTTTTACTGGCTTGGGAACCAATTATTTAAGTTGTATGCTTTATAAATATAAGATTAGTGCTATAATAACATTATTAACAAGAAGTTACCGGATTTGTTCGGATTACTTTTCATTAAACAAAGAATTTAAATTTTTAAGACAGTACTTTATTAATAATTACTACCCTTCTAATCTTTTTGATAACCAATTAAAGAAATTTTTAAATAACACTTTTAATACTAAACTCCCCATAACTACAGTACAAAAAGAAACCAGATATATTAAATTACCTATTTATGGTTATTTATCATTGCGTATTCAAGGTGAATTGTCCAAACTGCTGAAGTCTAGTTATCCCCAAATAAATTTTAGATTCGCCTTCGTCAACCCACTTAAATTATCAAATTTTTTAAAGTTCAAAGATGAATTCCCCAAAACTGTATGCCCTAATGTTGTTTACAAATACACGTCCGACAGCTGTAAGGCTGCGTATATTGGCAGTACTCAACTCCAGCTGGACGTACGCCTTTCTCAACATTTGGGCTTATCAGTCCGTACCAACCGTCCCCTCAGTAGCCCACCACAATCCGCAATTAGAAACCATAGTAATGAAAACAACCATCCCCTTCACAAAACTCAGTTTGAAATTTTAACTAGATCCAATAACCTCACAGAACTCCGAATTTTAGAATCTTTGTACATCTATAGAAACAAACCCTCTATTAACAATAATAGTTCATCTTACAAATTACAGCTCTTTTAACTAACCAACCGATTTTCATAGACATATCATACCTTCTAATTTACTGACCATATAGTTTTCTCTTAGGTTTTGTCAAGTATGGAGGTTGATGTAAACATTGTGTATTTACCTGCTGTTGAGGTAATTTAATTTAATTTTAATAATTTTAATTTTTTTGTAGTGATGTAATTTTAATGATTTTAATTTTGTATTGATGCAATTTTCATTATTTTTTTGTTTTAAGGTTTTAATTTTAATGGTTTTAATATTGTATTGGTGTAATTTTCACTTTTTATTTTTGTTTTAAGGTTTTAAGACTTAATTCACTGATGATGACAAAAGATTTGTCGAAACGTCTGAAGTACAAAAAATAAGTGAAACTGTTTGCCGTTGTGTTGGTCCTTCTGTTCATATATATATATATATATTATATATATATATATATATATATATATATAATTATTTTTTCTCTAGGAGACATGCCTGGAACTTCTTCCGCCGCGGCTACTCAATCCACTAAGGTCGCGTTTTCCAAATCCATTCCATACGCTCATAATGACCGAAAGAAGAATGATCTTGACCGGAAGGTGGCAGAGATGATCTGCATCGACCGTCAGCCCTTCGCATGTGTCGAACGGGTAGGATTTAGGCGACTACTTCAGGCTGCCGATCCGAAGTACACGATTCCTTCTGAGAAGTTTTTCAGGACGAACCTTATTCCAGACATGGCAGGCAAGGTGAAGGGCAAGATCGAGGAATTGATGTCACACATGAAGGAAGAGAAGAGGAAATTCTCCTTCACCACGGACATATGGAGCAGTCGAGCAAGTGATTCATATATAAGATTGACCTACCTGTCACTTCGTCGGCCCAAACTTCGTGCACAAAAACATCATGTTGAATATCTCTGTCTTCAACGAGGCTCATACAGCAGAAAAAAATCCCGCCAAAGTTCAAGAAATGTTCAAAGTTGGGGACTGTCCGAAGAAGACACTTTTATCCTGGTGATAAAGGATGGCTGCTTGAACCTCCCGAGTGTGGCTTATCTTTTGACAACGGCTCGGAAAATCGTCGGTCATTTTCGCCACTCTCCGCAAGCGACGCAGCGCCTACATCAAATTCAAAGAAAACTTAACTTGCCTCAACTGAAGCTGATTCAAGATGTGCCAAACAGATGGAATTACACGCTGGAAATGTTGCAACGACTCCTTTCCCAAACGCAAGCTATCATTGAATATGACGTCGAATGGCCCCTGGAAAATACGTTGACCAACGCAATGGAAGCTTATGGTCAAGCTTATTGACGTACTTGCTGTCTTCAAAATTGCAACGTTCAAAATCAGTGAGGAAAACTCGCTTTTATCAGAAGTTTTACCTACAGTCAAATCTTTGTCAAAAGGAATCTGTGCAGCGTGCTCAGTGAATGATGCTAGTGTCAAGATTCTGAAGAGCCAGCTGGGCGATTCTCTCGAACAGAGATTTCGAGAGCATAATTCAAATGAGAAACTGCTGCTAGCCACAGCAGTTGATCCCCGATTCAAAGGAGCTGGGCTGATAAACGACGACATGCGAGAAAAGGCCAAGGAATTGTTGAGACAAGAGATACGCAGTCACATGGTGGGGGGCTCAACGAAAGCGTATTGGAGGTCCAATTGCCGTGAAACGCCGCCGAAGTGGTCCGGTTTCTCCGTCCAAGAAAATCGCTCTTTGGGAAAACCTTTCCGATTCAGAAGGTAGCGATCTCGACGATCACGTTCGTCCTATTCTAGTTGAAGAACCCCAAACGAGGGATACGGACACGAGGTTCACTGTCCCAGACGCACGAGTGGAAGCAGCCCTGGACGCCTATTGGTCGCAACCTCGGATTGCTGTGAATAGGGATCCATTCATTTTCTGGCGAGAACATTCTGCTGATTTCCCGGAGATTGCCAAAGTTGCTGAGAAGTGCATGAGCTGCCCCTCTGGATCAGTTGACTCTGAATGGCTTTTCTCAACGGCTGGAGATGTTATCAATGCGAAACGAGCCAACATCACCCCAATCAACGCTGAGGGACAAATCATCCTCTCCAAAAATCTGAAGTTCCTCAATTTTGATTAATGAGTGAACTGTTATATTGAGTTACACTTTTTGAATTATAATTTTTTAATTACATATTGTTCCCATTACATGACTTTTGTTTTGTAAATTCCATTTCTTCAAATATGTTTTGAATTACAGTACATGTGCCGAATTACATTCTTTGAATCACATTTTGATATTTTCGACAGATATCGGTATCGGCCGATACTTTGCTCTAATTATCGGTATCGGTACCGATACTTTGGGAATACTATCGGTTGGCCCCTAATTTTAGCTGCTAATGTTTTGATCTGAGTTTTATATTTAGTTGTCTTTGGTCTCACACATGCAGCACTCATATCTGTGCCAAGGCGATTCCTAGTAGTGGATTTGACGAAATTCATGGAGGAAAACTGTTCGCATGAATAAGTTGAACCAAACATTGTTAGCAGAGATAATGCTAGCTTTTTCATTGATGCAAAAGAATTTGATAAAGAGTTCCATTCTTCAAAACTAAGATTCTCAACTCTTTCTATTGACGGTTGTTCCCCGGTTACACCCAAAATTGACAGAACATATTAAAAGGCAGAAAATATTAAAAATTAAAGTACACAGTCATTTTTTTTAACGTGTCCGCTAACTTGACAATATAGGACACAAAATGTTTCACAGGGCTGTCGTGTGCAAGCGTTTTAAAAACGTTTGTCCGTTTACCACATTTGTGACACTCATCACACTCAACCTCCATGCATTCATCGCAGATAGTCTGGCTTACAAGTAGATGTGAGATAACCTCTTTCGTTTCAGGGTTTGTGTAAGTTTCTATATCGTAGTACAGTTATACAAGGTCTATTTTTAGGCTTAGCGTCTTTCATATGACATACATGCTTCACTCCATCCGCTTTATTTCTCATGACATGTAGGACAGTGAATTTCATTACATTTATGCTTGAATTTCCACCAATTATCCATCATATGAAACATACCACATTCACAGATTCACATTTTCCTGCAAGTGTCAATTGACTTATGGAACTCAAAGCATTTATTATTGAAAAATGTACGTCTGCACACATTACATTCCCTCTTCTCAGCTTCAACTACTCAACTTTCACATTTGGAACTTTTACACTACTCACATACCATGTGGCATTTCTTACAATGTTTCACTATATCATCCGCAAACTCGAGACATCCCTTACACAAATCATGATGCCTTCCATATTTTCGACTTTTATCATAACTCGCGTAAAGGTCTCTTATAATGCGGGTGGGGAGATACGTTGTTCATGACATTCCTAAAATAAGTAGAGGTCTTGTACGATCTCCCACACAGCTTTTAAAAACATACACAGTCCTACGACGATCATTCATTCCAAATACAACTATACGAACATTCATTTCCTGCTCTACCCTTTTCAGCTCTTCAGGACTCATATTACACTCAAATTCAAGCTTAAAAGTTGAACCAGTTCACGAGCATGCTGCACAACTGTAGGCAACCAAATTTGTCTGGATCTTGGATTTAGTAAGGTAAATATTTGAGCCAGGATTACGGCTATAAATCCGCAGCCACGTTCGGAGTTTATGTGAAGTCTGTAAATAGCCTGAGAATTGAAGTTAAGAGTATAAGGTGTGGCACTATGACACGCAACCCGGAATACTCTGTCAATATCTACCGTGAAGTTGTCCATATTGAAGGCTGTACTACTTTGAGAGGCCTGCATTATACGGCTCAAGATATATTCTATGTCTACAGCTGCCAAGCGTCTGAATGGTATTCCTACCCAAAAATCATCTACGGTATATCCCCGTCATCTGACCCGAACCCGAAGGACAACCTCATCCGGACTTCACGTTCGTCGCAGTTCTGAAGGGTAAACTCCACAATACGCCCAACTACGCGCCGCAGTCCAACACCGTTGCTATACAGGGTTCCAGAGTCAACCCTGACTACGTACCGATTTCTTGTCAGGGCAAGGTTGGGGTTAGCGGTGCGCACCAGTTCGAATGTTATACCTTCCTCCACAGCACGAGAAGCTGCTGGTGTAGAGGATGTACCCGGAGTTGGACAGGAATAAGGAGGTATATAATTGAGGAGGGAGCTAGTGTGGGGGTTGTGTCATAAGACGTAGAGGGCTGGGGCTCTATTACTGGGGGTCTAGCAACCGGTGCACTCCTGGCACGTTTTATACCTGACGTGAAGGTTCTTCATCATCGTGCATCCGCTTTGAAATGCCACGTTGTGGAGGTGTCGCGGGTGAGGGTTCGTCAGCGGGGTTGTTCTCTGTAGCTACACTGTCATCGGGGTCGTGTGTAATATCGATGATGGAGTGCTGTACATCGTCGTCATTCACGGTTCTGTGGAAGACGAAAAACAAGATTGTAGCCTATAAGGATCAACACTTAAATTTTGTTGTATTTTCTAAATGTTCCACTTAGGGGTGTGAGGTGTTAGAGATGGAATTTGTAGAAAAATTCAGGTTCACAAGTCCATCCACATGTGTTATATCTGGCCCTACAGGATGTGGTAAAACTGTGTTTATGCTTAAAATCATTAAAGATAAGGGGGAGATATTCTCAAAATTTGTGCGTAAATATGATGCTATTCGACGTACCAATCAGTTTTCAACGAGTACCAAGATGATATTTTTTTCCACAAAGTTGTATTTGACGTTAATTCGTTAAAGGGAAATGAGCATACAGTCATTGTAATTGACGATCTCATGTTGGAAATGGATAAAACGTTTGCCGAGACATTTACAGTGTTTTCCCACCATCTTAACGTAAGCGTATTCTTCATCAATCAGAATCTATTTTTCAAAAATAGATACATGCGCGATATGTCGTTAAATACACAATATACACAATACACAATACGCAACGTAGAGATGTCACAAATTAGGGTATTAGCCAATCAAATGTTCCCGAATCAGCGTAAGGAGTTTTTGGAAGTTTAAAAAGAAGCTACAAGTCAGCCTTACAGATACTTGCTCTGTGACCTTCACCAGCGAAACACGTTTACGGTGGTTGTAAGAACGAATATATTCCCAAACGACCCTGAAACGGTGTATATTCCAAAATGACAAACAGGCTAAAGAAATATCGTGAATTAATAAAAATCTATCAACGATTGCCCCGGGCATTGCAGCAGATATTTGTTAAAACTATCGACTCGGACTTTTTAAAATGCATCTGTGAAATCTGCCTTAATGTTATAAAATGTAATGTGCCAATGAAATCCCCTCAGAAGGTTCGCCTACGTCGTTACAAGAACATAATACTACTTTCGCTCGTAAAAGTCAAACTGTAGTTTTGGGACCTTTACTGACTAGATTAATATAATGAAAAAAGTGGTAATGATTCCGCAAGAGGTGATGTTCCACTGCAAAGTTCAAAGAGTCCAGACACGTTCTAGAACCCCGTAAAAGCAGGCTTAAAAGAATGAAAGCGAATTGATAGACCAATTAAACAGTGAAAAGTCACCTGATGAGAAAAGGATCTTGTACCAAGATGCTCTGCAGAAATTTATTTATGAGTACGAAGATTATAAGAGTCCGACAGAGCTCCACGTGGTTATTAGGCACAGCGCGAGCAACGCTGACCATGTCGACATAAGACCTTGGGCCGACGTTAGAGATGACCCACCAAAGAATAACGGAACGCAACACATCGAGTATGTATTAAAAAGCAGCCTCCCACACACCTTGAGGAATAAAGGCTTAAGTCTTTATAATCTATTGAGTGAGGACCCCATCATACAGAGGGCCAATACAGGCGAGGTCATTGTTGAAGAAACAAGGGTACAACATCTTTGACATTGTTCATGATCTGGTGAGAAAGTGGGACAGGCCCTCACCAACAGGATGGAAGCATATTAAAGCAAGACTACAAGAAATAAATGACCCCAAAACATTGATAGGAAATCTGAATAGGTTAAAAGACTTGGAGCAAGCCTCGCATGTGCAACAATTGAGTAAGGCATCACCCCCAACAGTAGCATCTCTGAAGAGGAGAAAGAAGAGGTCAAACAATAACGGCCAACCCTATCCACGTGTTTCTAAAATACGCAAATGGCTAACATATTAAGAAAACGCTATTATGACATTTCTAACCCAGCCTCCTATGGCGGTGTTAATAGACTGTCAAAGGTTTGACAATGATGGAGTAGGGAAAAAAGATGTTGAGAGGTTTTTGCGGGAGCAGGATGCTTATACACTTCATAAACCGGTGATAAAAAGGTTTAAAACAGTCGGGACAACAGCGGCTTCCATTGATTCTATTTGGCCAGCGGATTTAACAGACATGCAAAGATATTCAGTGTATAATGATCGCTACCGCTACATCCTATTCATAATAGATGTATTCTCTAGATCTCTGTTGCTAATTCCTCTGAAAAATAAATCGCCTGAAACAGTTGCTAAAGCTACCAAAGCGTGATATTGAAAGAAAACAGGGTTTGTACGGATATGGGGAAAGAATTTATAGGCCGAGCTTTTCAGACAATGCTGACAGAGTTTAATATCAATTACTACACTACAGTGGCGTGTACTCCTAAGACGCAAGGTAAGCATTGCTTAGCCTATAAAAATTATTCCCTTCCAATTTAACAACAAATATTATTGAGGGGACATTCTAGCATCAGAATGTTTTCCACAGCATATTAGATTGATCTGAATCTTATTTACATAGATTTGGGAAAAAAGAAGAGTAACATAAGTTAATAGTTTTCATCTTACGTCTGGCAGTGGCATATCATTTTATTCTGCAAGAGGCGGAACGATTACTGCAAATTGAATGTTGAGTATTTGAGGGACAGATTTTCAAGCGGCAAACGCCCGTCTTGCAAGTTTCAAAAGTCTAGACTCCTATTACAGCAGGTATAAATTCACTGAGACTTAAATAAAAAAAATGCAGAATGCTCTATATACAACTAAAATAAATAATATGTTAACTAAAAGATATTTTAATTTGGAAGGGAATAATTTTTATACGGTAAGCAATGCTTACCTTGCATCTTAGGAGTACACGCCACTGCTACACTAGCAATTCTATACATAAGGCCTCTTTAGCTGAAAGAGTTCAACGTACCCTAAAGGAACGCATGCATCGCTATTTTACACATAAAAACACGTACAGATATATAAACATTCTGGGATCATTGGCTTCGTCATACAACCGTTCACACCATCGCACGATTGTCACAACACCTAACGAAGTTTTAGAAAGATACGCGCCTAGAGCCTGATGTGAGAAAAGATGGAACACCGTCGCCACACTCTAAACGTTTCAAAATCAGTGATTATGTAAGGCTATCGCGTTCGGGAAATAAATTCGCGAAGGGATTTGAGCAAGGATGGACATGTGAGACTTTTAAAGTTAGTGCTACAAGAACTAAATGCGAGATAATGATGTATTACGTTGAAAGTTTGAATAGGGAAGAAATCGCAGGAGGCTTTTACTGCGAGGAGTTGCAGAAAGTGACATTTAATTTAGGAAAAAATGTGTTTAAAATTGAAAACATTTTAGGCAGCAAAGGTTCAGGAAAGAGAAAAATGTACCTGGTGAAATGGCTAGGGCACCCAGAAGGCTTCAACACCTATATAAAAGCTGATGCAACAATGAAGCTTAAATAGTATAACAACATGGCGTCTAACCACTTCTATGTCACACTCCCTTCCTCTTCTTCTCTGTCTGTACATCCTAACAACACACTAGCCAACTTTGGAACAGAACTCCATGGGCCAATTGAATTGGAGCGTGATTCGTATGAGGTGGGGTTATGCGAAATTCGGCTATCCACCAGCTTCTTAAGTATTCATTATAAAGAACCCGTTTTTACGGTTCTTAGAGATCGTGATGAGTGTGAAAAGGCAGGGTTAGTTAGAGATGAAACCATGCGTGCCGAGCGGAGTGGGGAAGCCCTATATTACACTACAGGAGTAACCCTAGGCCCGGGTCGCTATGGTACGGCCAAGGATGTTGTGAGAGACTTAAACGCAAGTTTAAAAAGCTCAAATCTCACGGCTGATTTAGTATAGGAGATCGTAAACAAAGAAACCCCTGCACATGCCCTGACCATAAAATCGCAGGATAATAGAAATATTAAAGATAAAGGATTGTTCCAACATATAAACGAGGGCCGTTATGGAGCAGCGTCCCACAGAGATACCTTTCACGAGGCACAACGTGACTTATTCCGCTTAATGTATCAGTTAAAATTGGAGAAATTGGGTGAAGGCTATCGATACCCAGACATGTGCTATATTTAGAGCAATATCGTGGGGCATCAATTTGTTGGGGACACCCAGGCGCGCCTGCTGCGCATTGCACACATTCCCAACTATAGAGGGAAGAGCTTGAGCCTTACATATGACAAGCCCCATTATGTGAATGTCGCGACTAATCTACTAAGAAATATCTTAATATATATAAGGACGATTGAGGGAAAAAATTTCCTATTCGGTAATGGGAGCTTAACAGTGAAGTTACACTTTCGTCGCATTCAGTTATAATGACCCGAAGGCTTTTCACAGTCTACCGAGGGGTGAGATATCAGCGTGGGAGTGGGCTTGGATCCATTTTTTAAACCATACAACGCACGGCTGTTCCACTGCTGAAGAGGGGCGCCAGATACCTCGGGAGGAAAGTGTTACAATCAGGTTTTAACGCGGTAAAAGACATAATGAGTGGAGCTAAACCGAAAGAATCTCTAAAAAAAACAATTAAAGCGTACATGGGACGAAATCATCAAAGATGCAAAGAGAAAAATGCGTGGTGGTGGAAAGAAGGAGAAGAGGGCTGTCCGGAAGAAGGGGTTATCAACACGTGGCGCTAATCGTAAAAGGACATAAAAAAAGAAGTGTTCTAAGCGAATGAAACCTATGGTTGATCGTTATTTTAACTGATATAAGCTGAGGACATTGCTCTCAGGAATCAAAGGCTGATTACTACTTGTCGAGACAGGTGGCACTATTTCTGAATCGATATTGCACGCTTCATCCATCCGTGTAGCTTACAATGTTGTAAATCGGAGCTGTCCCTCTTTGATATGCCCAACACAAGTTTCTATTGAGCACAGTGACTTTATTACAATTAACCCATTAAACACAATTAGTTCACCAAGTGCCCCTATAGAATTCGTGATACCCAGCTCAGGCCCATACTTTTTTGATCGAAGTTGCATGCACATGTACGCTAAACTGCGTATAGCCCATTCAGATGGAACGGACTGCGATGATAGTTATTCTACATACCCTGAAACCAACTTTCTATACTCCATATTCAGTCAGTTAAGGTGTATTTAAAACAGGTCAACATCTCGGCAGGAACGGGTTATTATCACCTACAAACCTATCTGGAAAATGTCCTCAACTTTTCAAAAAAAGCGAAGGATACCGTTTAAACTGCCGAGGGTTATTATCAGACTAAAGACGAAAGTAGTATAAAGGATAAATTTAAAAGTTCTAAAAAGAAGATATACGAGTGTTTAGAATGTCTGCAGACAGATTTCACGTTCCAGGAGAAACTGCTTATGATTGGGGTGGATATGAAGTTAAAGCTCACCCGCACGAATCCAGAGATCTGCATAAATCTGGGACCTGATCAAGAAGAGGGTGCAAAACCCGTTGTGATTCACATTATGGAAACATACCTGCACGTATGGCGAGTGAAATTAAGTTCCCCGAAATATGTAGAAATTGAAAAAAATTTAATACACGCAACAGTAAAATACCCAATTAACAGAGTACAGATCAAACTGTACACGATGCCCGCAGGGTTGGCCTCGAAGCAGCCAGAAAACGTGGCCCTGGGAGTTCTACCTAAAAAATTATTAATTGGAATGCAGGATCATGCTTCGACGAATGGAAAATATAAAAAGAACGTCTTTGAATTTGAGAATTTTGGCTTTAAAAATATAACTCTATACGTCAATGGCGTTGCGTTGGGTGGGACTATGGATACGGACTACTCATCAAACGCTGCGTTCCCACTTTGCGTGAGAGCTTATAGTAATCTGGCCCATATTGCTGGTGGCTGTGATAAGCTTGGGATTGGCGTAACGCAGAAAGAATTCATCGATCAATTTAATTTTACCCGTTTGATATCAACCCCGACTTATCTGCTAGTGTAAATACACCCTTAAGTCCACAACAAAGTGGGAACATCTCAGTCAGATTGGAATTCGCCAACCCGATAGACGCCCCTATTAGTGTACTAGTATATCTCAAGTTACAAGCCCTAGATGAGGTCGACCGTTTCCGGAATAGTCACACACTTTTATAATGGACGCGAATACATTCCAGAGAGTAATGAAAAGTGACCGAATCACACGCTCCAAATTTATCGGTGTGTTTGCTAAGAATGAAACATTGAAATTACCAACTACGAGAAAATGCGGGGGAAAAGAATGTATTATTTTAATTAACTGCGGTTCATCCCTGGAGTGACGCTGTTATCGTAAAATTTCTTGAACAGTTGCATGTCCCTGAAATTATCCGGAATCCCCACCGATTACGTGGGAAGGGATTTATAAATTTTTTAAACTTATTCGATTTGTGCGACACTGAGATGAATGGTGAATTGGTATGCAGACAGATAAAAAGCCGTTTTCTGTTTGTGTGCACTCGATGTATTGTGTAAAGTTTTACGCGTGTGTATATATAATTGTAATTATATTGTGTAAAATGTCTCCACTAATGTTAGTCTTATTTAATGGACGCTAGTTCTGTAAGCTGAATTGTACTAAAACATGATTTCTACCATTTAATAAATTGATGAAAATACAATGTGTCTTGTTCTTAACGAAAAAAAACTTACATTAGTTCCTCGATGACCTGGTTACTGGGTTGGCTGCGCGGTAAAACCACCAAATCGCTGTCGAATATTTGCTTTTCTTCAAAGCTGTCACGAAAAGTAGCTATAACACGATCGAGCTCCGCATCGGGCCTTTAAGGAGAAATTAACTTGATTCGTTCATACATTTGCTAAATCTTTTTCAATTAAAATCGTTTTTTCATAAATCAAAATGCATTCAGAAATCCTAGCGCAGTACTAATGCAAACTAATCTATAATTGAGGATACCCGCTATTTTAAGGAAACATTTACAACAAAATGTGATGAGTAGAAAATGTATTATTACAACCACACCATATATATATATATATATATATATATATATATATATATATATATATATATATATATATATATATATATACATGCCGAAATAACCATGAAGGAGACACAGAATGGATGATGATTAAAAACCTATTGTTTTTCACCAAAATACACACAGAGGAACATATATATATATATATATATATATATATATATATATATATGAAGTGAGAGAGCTGTAAGGCGTTACAAGTACACTAATATATAGGAATAGAGAGTTACAATAAGATAAAATGCCGATTAGGGCGACCGTAGCAAATAATAAACACAAAGCAGCTATCCTAACTGGGCTCAAAAGGAAGATTAGCTGGATGTACTACGCATCATCTGCCAGCACCGGGTCTCGAACCCCTGAGCAGATATCCTTTCACTTCGTTTATAATGGCTTTTTATAAATTAACTAACATTTGCAAGGGTTAACCACTGAATGACACATATATATATAGCCAGAATCACAAATTAAATTATTACGTAATTACTCACATCTCGAAGGTAGAGATTTCTGCTGGTTCAAACGGAGGATCATTGCAGGTATCATTAATGTTTTGTGTGGAGAGAAGATCATTCCGGTCAGTCGCTGCGAAAAGGTGGAGCGTAGCCCCTGCATAGAAATCCCCGTCTTCAAACAATTGCGGGGAGCTGTAAAGCTCTTGTGAATGACTCATGACGAGATATTTCTATAACTACTCGTTGATAAAAACAACTGTTGTGGGTTCCAGCTGAAAATTCCCCCTTTTATATACGTGGTCCTAATTGTAGCCACCCCCAATATTCGAATCGCGAGTTTCCTATTGGCCGTCGGTGAATTTGAGTGGTCCATAACGTGTAAGCGAGACTTTCCACCAACCAGAAATCCTGAGCTCGTCATCATGCACCGCCCATTGGGTTGCAATTGGAGGAGCTGCGAAATCTGTGGGGGCGTGTCTTTGCCACATATTACTTATTCATTCCATAGATTTTTTCAGAAATGAAACAGATTCGTAGAGAGAGAGAGAGAGAGAGAGAGAGAGAGAGAGAGAGAGAGAGAGAGAGAGAGAGAGAGAGTTACAAGGAGTTACAAGGAAAAGAAGTACCTCAAAAGGCCTTGCGGCCCATACCGAGGAGGTACCAATGGCAACGGGTGCCAGGGAAAAATTCATACACCCTCAAATAGTGTGCAAGATTCTGTTTAACCTTTTCTTGAACAGATCCACAGAAAAACTGTTCACAACTTCTGAAGGTAGCCTGTTCCACGTGTCACAGATCTTATACATAAAGTAATTCCCACACGCACTAGTGGTAAACTGTTTCAAATCCAACTTCCAACCATTGTTGCGAGTTGGGTTATCATTTAAACTAAACATGCTTCTAAAATCGACATCGTTGAACCCGCGTAAGAGCTTGAAAACCTCGATGAGTTCACCGCGCAGCTTCTGAGTTTCTAGCGAAAACAAATTCAGGGCGTGTAAGAGTCGATTGTAGCCCATATGTCTAACGGAAGGGATTAACTTTGTGGCACTCGCCTGGACTCTCTCCAGCCTGTCAATATCTTTCCTGAGGGTGGGCGACCAGAACTGTACGGTATATTCCAGGTGCAGCCAAACAAAGGAATTGTACAGAGAGAGAGCACAATCTCCTTATTCCGAAATCGAAATTGCCTCGTCATATAACCCATCAGCTTCTGGGCTTTCTCTTCCACCTCTACGCACTGTTTAGTAAACTTAAGGTCGCTGCTAATTAGCACACCCAAGTCCTTTTCCAAATCAGTGGCCTAGATATTACTCCCCAACATCGATTAGTCCGACTTTGGATTGGCGTAGCCAATGTGCATGACCTTGCATTTACCCAATTTAACTGGCATTTGCCATTTTTCCGACCACTCTCCTGGCCCCAAGCTTGGTGTCATCAGCGAATTTGGCGATCCTACTGACGATGCCAGCATCGATATCATTTATGTAAATGATAAACAGCAGTGGCCCCAAAACGGAACCCTGAGGAACCCCGCTGTGACCGAGGTCCAACCCGAGCTAGTCCCTTTAATTACAACCCTCTGCCGCCTATTCTTCAGCCAGTTTTCAATCCACCTACCTACTTCCCCACCGATACCCAGAGCGCGCACTTTGGCCATTAGCCCGTCAATGAGGTACCTTATCAAAGGCTTTCTGGAAGTCGAGATAAAGTATATCAATCGCCCTATTCTTATCATATTCACTCCACATGACGTGGAAAACTCGAGCAAGTTGGCGAGACACGACCTATGCCGCCTAAACCCATGTTGGGAGTCCCCAAGTAGCTTGTAGGAATCCAAATGGTCAACGATCCTATCCGCTATTATCCCCTCTAATAATTTACCTACAACCGAAGTGAGACTAATGGGACGATAGTTCCCTGGACTTTCATGATCCCCTTTCTTAAAGATAGGGGTTACGTTGGCTTCCCTCCAGTCACCAGGTACCTGGCCCGTCTCCAACGATTTGTTGAAGACGGGGAGCCAGGTGGGGAGCCACCTGGTCGCGCACTTCCCGCAACACTCTGGGGAGGAACTGGTCTGGCTCAGGAGCTTTAAACGCGCTCAGTTTATCTATTCTATCGGCAACGACTGTCGCGGTACACCGAACACTATCCAAGTGAGCACTTTCGTGCTTGACGCCTGGCTCGGGGATGACGCGGGTGTTCTCCCTGGTCAACACTCCCGCAAAGTACTCATTCAGCACATTAGCGATGTCCGCGTCGGAGGTCCTTTAACGGTCCTTTAACGGGCCTATTATGCCTCTCATGGGCTTTCTACTATTAACATAACTGAAGAACTCCTTAGGGTTCCCCTTGCAGAGGCTTGCCACCCGGAGTTCTTCGTTACGTTTGGTTAGCCTTACCGTCGCCTTCACTTCCCTGCACAGGGGGACATACGCCTCAGTGTACTCATGGGAACGATTGGTCTATTCCTCTCTCCTTCTCTCTCTCTTAGGTTAGGTATGTCCCTTTGGGGGGTGAGGCCGTCCCTCTTTCTCCCGCAAAGAGGTTAGGTGGACTCCCCCAGTTTGCTGGGGGAGTTCCTCTCCACCTTTTTTGGCACCCTGTGGGTTGGCACTGGGGGAGTGGGTCTTGCAACAAGGAGGGGTTGGCAATGGCACTTATATGATCAACATTGCAATTGCAAATGCACTCTCCCATTTTGCGGCCACACTACTCATATGCAATAATCCATGGGATTGCAATCAAGTGATTGCGGGGGCCTGTCGTTTTTTCCAATGAAAGTCGTTTCCATAATACAGACGCCGACAATCAGGCAAAAGATTCTCCTCTAAGAGATTTACATAGGTTTCTGAATTATTTTTTTTATTTTCTGAAATGAAATGAATTTTCGTCTTTCCATTCCACCATACACCTGCTAATACCATGATTTTTTTTGGAAAACCGACTTGTCTGGTTTGTAAAGTCTCGATGGAGGAATGTCTTTCTTACGCCTACCATAAACAACATCGTTCCGGGAGTTTCGAATAATCTCGACGGTGAATTTTTTTTCATCTGTAAAAACTATTTTTTTAACATCATTGGACGAAAATCTATTAAGCAATTTTCTACAACACATTTTTCTTTTAGCTCTTACATTGCTGGCACGTCTTGAAACACGGATCATTTTAAATGCTTTAAGTCCTACCGTTCTCTGCATTCTTTGTATGGAACTTCGACTGATACCTAAATTTCTTGCAATTTTCCTCTGAGAGCAGTGTGACCCAGGTCGATCCTCTTGAGATAGGCTCATCATTTCGATCATTGCTATATTGTCTTCAGTGTAAGCTGTTTTAAGCTGACCAGTTCCACGCTTCAGTGCTGTCGAACCGATTGCTTTAAGTTTTTTAATTAGTCTATTCACAAACGTAACATTACAAGTTATTCCTGGAAATTCCCTCAAAATTCTTGCCCTAGTCCATCTTTTTTCCAAGAAACACTTTTCAATCACCCCTTTTTCACCGTTAGTTAGAACCATAATTTGAAGGGTAAGTTTAAAAAAGAGTATTTAAGATGGGCGTAGCCTATATCATCTGACGTTTTTCACAGACTAACAAATTATCCATAGGCTAAGGAAACTACTGCAAGTCTTAGAATAGTTGCCAAGTACAGCTATACACATTTAGGATTTAGGATATTCGTTTTTTTCACCATACCTCATTGTTCCCTCAGCTGTGGAAAAAGTATTTTATGTAGAGCTCTGAAATTTTTATGATGGCTTATCAATAGATAGAGGTAAAAGTTACGTAAGTTTTGGAAATGTGAAATGCATATTTCTGAAGTTATTGATGTTCAAATCTCAAGGCTTTTTTGGGGGCCATATATATATATTTAGGCCATACATATATATATATATATATATATATATATATATTATGGGCCATATATATATATATATATTTAGGAGGAGGAGACTGTAGACACCAATCGACCAGGAAAGTACTCTTGGGGGAACATTAGGCATGAGACAGGGCGTCTTCTGTTTCTTCTGTCATTGCCCTCCTTAGCTGATCTTTTTCCGTGCCCATTCTACCGTGTGAGCAGTCCAGCATGCTCTCAAACAGGGGAAATAGATGGATTGAGGAAGATTGTTCCAGAGTTGACCGGTTGAGTAGATGAAAGATTCAAAATACCAATTATCCCTTGCGTTAGAAAGTTGGACAGTAAGAATTGAGAGATTGTGGAGGCATGCAGTTAGCGAGTTCAGAAGAGTGGTGTTCATTATAATTGTGATAGTAAAGAAAGAGTGAGGCAACACTGCGGCGAAGAGAGAGGGATTGAAGACAGTCAGTAAGGGCGGGGAATTGATGAGACGAAAAGCTCTTGATTGCACCTGGTCATATATATATATATATATATATATATATATATTAACCCCTCCGTCTATGGGCCTGGGTTGGTTCGAATCGACGGGGGTTCTGGCTGGGAGGCAGCAACGGATATTTTCTCGCGATACGTTTCTTCTATAATATTCTAATTTCTTTCTCTCGCTATAGGGTCGACAGTTGTTAATTCTTCTCTTTCTATAATACTCTGATACTCGAAGCACGGCTCGAATGAAAAGATAAAAAACTTTCTTTCACTGTAATTTACTTCTAAAAATGTACAGGTAGTGCTCTGAATTTACAGGGGTAGAGGTTCGACCTCTTTCGACCATTGCTCAGGCCGGAATCTAAAAAAAATGAAGGAGGCAAGGGGCCTCTGCCCCCTCCTCGGAGCGAGGCTGCTAACAAGGGAGTGTAGTCTAAGAAGCAGAAGAAGAAGTGAAGTGATTTTACAATTACATGCTTTATACATATAATCTAAATTTTGGTGGAATGCAGTTTGAAGGTTAAGTTCCCCCTTTAAAACACATGACCAGATTTTTGAAAGATTCCAAATAAAAATTTTAAAAAATACAAATAAAAAAATGATCGTATTTTCGCCGAGTATACACATTCTAAAGGGCGACAGAATTTCGTAGTACATTGAGTACAATCCAAGTACACCCTGAGTGGCCTGAGTACATTGTAATTTCGGTTTATTACAATTATGATTACAATTACCAACCAATTCACATTCGCTTATTATTTATCGTTAATTATCGTCATTAAAATACATTAATTACACTATACTAAACTACTATCATTAATTACAGTTTCATTAAAGTACGGTACATCAATTACATTATATTAAAGTATTACATTTAATTACAATTTTAGCAAATTGTTAATTGACATATCTACTACTGAAGTAATCTAAATAGGTGATACAATTGATATAATGAAGGGGAGTTAACCGTTGTTCTGTAATTTAAAGGGCATTAACAACAATGTTATATATTTATAGTTAACAATAATTACGCCAAATTATGTCAGATATTATTAGAACCTGGTTGGTTATCAGAGTTTGAAAGTCTAATTAACCAGCGATGAGGAAAGCGGACAAAAATATGGTGTGCTTTTCATTGGTTGTACACGGACATTTATGATAACGTAATACATAAGTAATATAGAATTTGAATGACACCTAGGTAGAAATAGTAAGTACAAGTAATGAGAACGGGGATAACTATGTGACGTAAGCCGATAACGAACTAGTGGCCAGGTAGGGAAACAATACAGTATATTATAATAATATAACATAACATACAGCATAACACCTTATGTTATAAATTTATAGCAGAAGCAAGAGAGAGGATTTCGAATTCAGATGCTTGCTTTTGGCGACGTCATCGGAATTCGAACACCCTGAACATCAACATGAATGAGCAGCTTGCGAGAGGTGAACGCACTTAAAAGAAAAAAAAAGAAAAAGTAATACATGCGAACGTATTTGGACGACTTTAAACGAACAGGTACGGATGCATAGAGTGACACGAGTAATAATGAATATTTAATAAAATTGATATAGGATAATGGTCAAGATAAGATATGGAAATATGGATACGACTAAACCATAGAAATGGTAGGTCGCATGGTTGTGACACTGAAAGAAAATAGAAAGCAAAAATCGAAATTCTATCCAAACTCCCGTTAAGCGATTTTGGTTCTTATGTAAAAATGAATATTGATTATTCATTGTTCATTTTTACACACACACACACATATATATATATATTAGGGTGGTCCTTATTTACATGTCTAATTTTGAGGTTAGGAAAGAGGTGGCTCCCAACCTGAAATGGTGGCATACAATGTAAAAACGCTTGGGTAGAAATTTCATTTGAATCAACTAATATTTAGAGGTAGTTCAAGGACTTCAAAGTTTGACTCTATATCTCTATGAGATGGTACCATGGCATTTGAGTCCCGCCCCAACTATATCGTTGGGTATTAGCCGTTCCAGACGGGGGTGGCATGGTTGCCAAACCACTCACTGTTGCCCAATCAAGGTCTCCTTTTTGCTGTCGGGAAAGCTTCGGCGATGGTCAGCCACAACTTGAAGAAGGAACTGCAGTTGTTCATTTTTTGTATGCCTCTGGTTGAAATTTTTTATGAGAGCTACTGCGCGTTCAACATTATCATTGATCACATTTATGCTAGAAACATCTCTTGTAGCGTCTTAGAATGAGGGAAAGGAATTCCAGTCATTAGGATCTTTCTCCAAGAAATCCTGCGGCAGGTTGAAATAAACGAATAGCTTCTTCGATTGTTTTGAGGCGAAGGCATCCAGGGTCATTGTCGGCTTGAAAGCTGTTTTGTCGAACTTTTTTCGTGCATCCTCATCTCTTTCTTTGGACTCCATAACCTTCATTATAGCCCTCTTCGTATCCACAGAAACTTATGGATTAAACAGCGCTAATGCAACCAAGGTCTCAGAGAGATACCACAAGTGGCACTGAATTTGGCTGTTGTAGCCTTTGCAATCATTGTATGTGGATAACTGGAGAGAGAGCCTTCATCACATTCAGATCTTCCAGCAGTGCAGCTGCTGGCAATGGGGCACGGAAGCAGGCCCTCATGTAAGTGGTGACGATGAATACGCAGATATCCCGTGGGCTGCGCTCCTCCTGGGCTGTTAATTTAAACTGTTTCCGGAACATCCATATCTTGAAGGAATACAACACTTTCGATAACCAGCGAGCGTGATGCATGGCGCCAGGAGCTTTAAAAGGGCGATGAAAGCCGTGGGACTCTGCTCGACCCAAGAAAAGAAGAGCTAACTCTAGGAACTCTTTGTAGTCATCCCTTGCATAATCTTGTGACAGCTGGTACAAAGAGAAGTTGATCAGACTGGAACGTTGTTCTCTCGTAGATGCTTCAACTTCTTGGTCGTCAATACCCGATGAAAACTGATTCGTATCCAGTTGAGGCCAGAAACGCTGAAATCTTTTGAACAAGAGGACTTCAGGCCCAGAAGTTAGTCCCATGCAGGCCTGGAAAGCTGCACCAAAAACAAGTGCCATGATATGATGTCTGCATGGCAAGTAGAGGAGATCTCTTCCAAGTTTTTGTTCTACGAGGACGCAAGCCCCGGAGTGATGTCCCGTATTTGATGCGGTAGTGTCAAAACTCATTCCAACAACTCTGTCACTCAATTCCCATTCCTGCAGCTTATCCCGCACGGCCTGTGCTTGGTGTTCTCCAGTACCAGACGGAATTTTGGGGACTCCAAGAAGCTGTTGCACTCCCAGTCCAGACACCAGAACAGAGAGCCGGTCCACACGCTCTTTCCCTGTGAGGTCCAATAGGAATTTGCCATCCCAGTGAATAATCAAGGGAACATCGTCTGCTACTTTTTTTTCAAAGTTTCTGCTGTCTTGGCACGATGACGCTCCCGAGCTCGCTTCACTGATGACCGATTAATGGCCAGTTTTCTCAAGTCATGTCCCAGACTGCAGGCAGTTTCCGCTATTACAATTGTTGCCTTTCTGTCACTGATTGAAGAACGGTCTAAAGCTGAAGCAAGTGCCGGAGTGAAAATGTTATTCACTGCACGGCTTCGTTTTGGAAGAGGCTCACCACCACAGTTTTTTTGTGGTTCATCTACTGAAGAATGTTCGTTACTGCTACTTGATGACGCCAGCGTTCCAATAGAAAAGGATGCTTCCGCTTCTTCTTTGGCTTTCCGTAGCTGCATTTCGTGAGCTGCTTTTCTGTTTGCAACTTTTTGCTCCGTTTTTGACAGTACGGTATCCACAGAACTCATCGTCCCACGTCTGCCTGGCTCCCGTTGGGCTAGCAGAAATTGTCGATCCTCTTCGTTTTTTATCATTTGAATAGCATTTTCATGAGAGATGTCGAAAAAGTTCTCCATCTGAGATTTGAACTCTTCTTCCTTCCTGATTTGGGTTTCTGAACGCCGGTTCTTGTTTTTTCGAAGCAGCTGCCATTCTTTGTTTAACTTCATTATCTTTTCAACAATGTGATCTTTCCGTTTTAGGGGACTCGAGCGAGGGCCCAAAACTCCAAAATTTCATTCATCACATCAATGGTTCCTTCACGAACTGGTTTATGAAGCGAAAGATGATTGTGGAGGAAGACTGCAAGGACCTCTCCGATGGATGGGAGCTTTTGCCCTGTCAGCTTCTCCGACGTTTTGTCCACAAGGTAAAGCGCAGTATTGCTTGATCTCGTGTGTTTTGCATCATTACAGTACAATTTTCTAAATAAATACAGAAGTTATTTCGATTCACTATTCCTAAAATATTATTCAAATTGCAAAACAAAGTTCAAAGGATGATGACCGCTTAACCCTATTATCTCAGATAAGCACTGACCAGATACCCTTGTAAAGTGGCAGCAGCTACACAACACTCGTATCCACGTAGCAGCAAGAGAGACACTGAACTGTAGTGCATTGCGCTGTATGTCAGGTACCGCATACATACCACGAGTAATGGCATGCCATCTATCGCCTACAATAAATAGTAGAATTTTGCATATTAATGCAAAATTACAAAGATGCTAAACATTTTTTTTATTGAATTTCATGTCATGTTATTGAAAAACATTTTGAGATAGTACAGTGGAGCCCCGTAGTGATCTAATTTCAGGAACTATTTACAAACCTAGTTTTAATTAGTTGTGTTAAAAACAACTCGATCTGAAGAGGGTTAACACTTTTCATATTTAACCGGCATGCATTCGTTTGAGCTACCTGTAAAAATTGATATTTTCAAGAAATATTTTATGAGGATTATTTGTGTGATAATTACCACCATATAAGAGGTTGGGAGCATGTTAATTCAGATATTCGAAAATAAGGACCACCTTAATATATATATAAATATAAATGTGTGTGTGTGGGGGGGGGGGGTGTTCAGTTTAACAGCCACCTAATTTTCCATTTCTGAGAAATCGAAACAACTCCCGTTTCAATTACATTAGATGACTGAATAAAGCAGAACCAGGGCTGGCAGGTCGGACCCGGACCCGGACCCAGACCCGGGTTTAACCCGAAAGTGAGATAAGACCCGGACCCGGACCCGATAGTGAATTAGAAAAAAGACCCGGACCCGGACCTGAAAGTGAATTTTAAAATTTACCCAGACCGGGTTTTTAGTTTACAAAATTTATGTGTGCGCCTTTAGATTTGGCAACAATGTATTGAATTATCACTCCAGGAAGGACGAATTCAAACTGTGTCACTGAGTGCGAAGTTTGATACAGGTGTGATACAGTTTGAAAAATGTCCTCGCCTCGCGAAAAAGAGAGATTCAGCTGGGAAACTGATCCATCAAGATCCCATGAAATGGTGGATGGAAATGGGAGGAGACTTAAAACAGGCAGCCTTGGTAGCATTGTCTACTCCGTGCACACAAGTTAGCGTTGAAAGATTGTTCTCCGCTCTAAGCTTCATTCTGAACCCGCAAAGAAATTCTCTTTCGCAATCATTATTAGACGCAGTATTGTGATCGAACGGTGTTGGGGAATAAAGTCTTCTCAAATAAAATAGTGTACAATAGTCTTAATAAAAATATTTCAGTTAAAAAGCGCATATATATATATATTATACATATAGGTGCTCTTCCAATACGTGCTCTACCGTAAAATTTACATTCCAATATGTGCTAACTAACGAAAATATCACGACCTAACCTAACCAATCGTCAAGGGCGTACAATTGACCTAACGATTGGTTAGGTTAGGTCGTGATATTTTCGTTAGTTAGCACATATTGGAATGTACATTTTACGGTAGAGCACGTATTGGAAGAGCACCTATATATATATATATATATATATATATATATATATATATATATATATACTGTGTATATTTCAAAATAAAAAAATCAGTTAAAAATTCAGAAATCTCTCTTCTGTCTTGCCACAACTTTCAATCTAGATTCTAGGAGAAATAAGTATAGGTTATGCCGCTATATCAATATCTTTTTTAAAGGAGTTCACAGAATATGTTGCCCTCAAAATATAAAGACAATATTACTACCGAATGACTTTAATTATTTCATATTATCGGTTTTATTTTGTTTTCTAAGATAAACAAAGTATTTAATTTTAATGCAAGAAGATGATAATTTCCATTTGAGTTCACTCAAAAAAATATAGAATTTGTTTTCACAAAGTTAATTAAAATTTAGCATAAGGGGGATGAAGAGAGCAATCATACATCGTTCTTTGCCCCATAGCAATGCATACCTAGTTACTATTAAATATTAATACAATTAATACACCTACTTTCAAACATTTCCAAAATCGGATTAATTAATATATATGGTTAGGCTACTACCGTATAGCCATATAATGTTTTACTATGTTTCAGAAAACATGTTAATGTAGCTACGGTAGCAGTCTTATTACCTATCCTATACCAGATTATAATTATTACATTTTTAATAATGGACCAGACCCAGACCCGGGTCATATACTGTAAGACCCGACAGGACTTGAAAGTGAACTTTCGGGTCCGACCCGGACCCGGACCAGGACCCGAAAGTAAATTAGAAAAATGACTCGGACCCGGGCCCGAAAGTAAATTAGAAAAATGACCCAGACCCGGACCCGACCCGAAAGTGATGGACCCGCACAATTTAGGCCGGGTCGAAATCAAGTCAAAATGATTTTTTTTAGATGGGCACTATGTGGGGTTTATGAAATGATATCCTGACCAACATACTCCAAAAGAAAGTTTATGCTCCCCTCCGTACCACTAGCATACTCCCTCTTATTTTTGGCCCCGCCCCCAAATTAAAAATAGCATCATAAATCAAAATGGAGATCATTTAGAGCATTGTTTTATAGAGATGACCCCCCTTAAAATTGCATAATATACCTCATGTGCAATATTCAGGCAATTATCCAAGAAATTTCAAATCCTTGAAAAATTGCCGCATCCCCAAAAAGTGTTATCAGTATATAGAAAAGGGTGGCATAAACTTTAGTTTGGAGTACTGATTGCCTAGGAGAACAATTCATAAACCTCATATAGGCCTAGTATATTTGTCTGAAAAGAAGACAATTAGTCTATTGTACCATTTATTACACAAAACAGCTTTGAAGTAAAAACAAAATTTTATTTAAAAATTACCTTCACAATTCACTAATTACTTGTGGATGTGCCTTGGCCCCATTGGCTTTTCCATTCAAACTGTGGCAGGCTTTTTCTTGATTCCAGTTGATTGAGGATAAATTTGTGCCGATTGCCGTAGCCAATCCTTTGTTCTGATGCTTTTGTCACTAAGTTCACTGCACTTTCCACGCTTTGACTGTGGCATGAAAAGGCAGCAATTTTCAAGGGTTCTGTTCTTGTATGCAGTAGCTCTTCATTGCTGAAATTCCTTATCAAAGGTGGAGGATTGATAGCTTCCTTTCTCCAGTCAATCATCTCATAGTAGTCTTTGGAATCGAAATTTAGAGTTTTAGGAAGCTCAAAATTTCGTGTGCCACTGAAACGTGTCCGACTGAGAAGTATCTTCTGAAGAGCATCTTCTCTGACATGTTGTCTGCTATCAGTAAGCATTGTCAGTAGGATAGCTTCGGGATTGGCAAAATAGGCATTATTACGGAACACCGGCTCCATAATAATGCGATGTTTTTCTTCCAATCCTCGCATCAAGACAATCAAATGAAAAAAATTCCGTGCTCCGTCAGTAGCTTTAGGATGGGATTTGATATGAAACCATCCAGGAGCATATGATTTCATGACGATGGTTACCAGTTCTTTCAGATTTTGTTCGGGATGCAAAGTCGATACATATAAACGAAGAATCCGGTTTGCTCGGGTAATCCAGCGAGCATGATGAATGGCACCTGGAGACCTGCAGGCTAGACTTTCAGATACCCATCCAGATTACACTGCTAGGCACATATCATAGAGATACCTTTGATCACTGCTCAACTCTTTCACGACATTCGGTGGTATATCTTGGACGTTGCCCTGAACTGGTGAAAATGCCACTAAGTCTAAAATGGTTAAATCACATTTCAATTTGGCTCCAATTGAACCTTTAAAGGTATTTGGCCCTGATGTTTTTCCGTCTATGGTTTCAAATATGTGTCTGAAGGGGAGTTCATTCATGTGTAAAAGACACGAGCCATTGAACTGATCTATGCAAAAAAATTTCAATCAATTTTATGGACCAGCAATTCTACCAGTATTGACAGCAGTACCGTCGCATAGCAGAGCATTGAAAGTGTCGATGCTCGCTGAATCAATTAAGAACGTTATAATTTCATCAGCTATACACCGAGCATTTCCTGCGTCAGGGCAGAGATGGTCTACATAGATACCTCCAGGGTCTTTGATCAGCACATAATGTTCTTCTTTCTCTTTTCCATGCTTGGTTAGCGTATCATCCTTTCTTCCATCAAACCCTATACATTCAATATTCACATTTTCACATCTAGATCTAACAATATTTTCCTTGCCTACACGAATTCTCTCTCTTTCTATTTTCTTCGTATCAAGTATGTTAGATTGATCGATTATTCCCATATCTTTCAATGGAGCATTAACAATAGCTGCTGTAGCTCTCGAACTCACACGGTAACGGTCTGCCACCAATGGTAATTCATTGTATGAATACCTATTTTGATAATTTTCAATCAATTCCACATCGGGCACGAATTCTAGCTCATTGTCACTGTCTTCTATATCTTCGCTAAAGTCATCTACTGAAGAAGATGGTACAACTTCCATAGCCTCTGCCATTTCCACTTGTGACCTTTGTTGCCTCTCTTGTTCTTCTCTTGCTCTTGAGAGGGATCGTCTCTGGACAGCGGCAGCTTCACGATCAAATGGCCCTAATTGATTTATTCTTTGCTTTTGGCCTACAAATGACTCCCACTCTACCATTGGGATTTTTACCTCGCATCGACAAAACGGCCTTTCTATTCCTTTATCATAACATTTGCAAGTACAAATGTCAAACATTTCATCATATGAAGCAAGTTTTTTAGCAAAATTTTCATTCCTTTGACGTAGAGGAACCTTGTTCAAGGAAAGAGCTGATCTGATTAATCTTTCCACTGCAGAAGAAATAGATCTTTCTTGAATGACAGGGAAAGAGAACATGGCCCAAATATCTTGAAGATCTTTGGTAACTATACTGTAGCAATCGTTCGCAGTTGCTGATTCCCTTCACTTGATTTTTTCTCTCTTTTGAATGAAGAAATAGTGTCTGACAACGTCTGCCTTTGTAGGAATCATTGATCGGCGGAATTCAGTGGAAAAACCAAAAGCTGCATTCGAAGATTTGTTTCTGGTTGACATTTTTACAACCTTTTTAAAAAATTAAAAAGCCAGCTTTTATAGAATCATGCATGGATCATAAGTAAATCTAAAGAGCATAAATTCTTATAATTCCTGTAAAAATATATGATAATTAGAACATGAAATTTATTGGTATTGAATTTGAAATTCAACACACAGCTCAGTAAATTGATTACACATAAACGATATTTATATGTAATCATTTTTCTGATATAGCAAATATTTTGAGAAAATACGCGTGGTGAAAATTTTGAGAAATCCAAATGTTTTAGGTAATTGCCTGAAAATTGCACACAAGATATATTATGCAATTTTAGGGGGGTCATCTCTATGAGAAGATGCTCTAAATTGTCTCCATTTTCATTTATGAGACTATTTTCATATTTGGGGCGGAGCCAAAAATAGGAGGGAGTATGCTAGTGGTACGGGGGGAGCATAAACTTTCTTTTGGAGTATGTTGGTCAGGACCCCAATTCATATGCCCCATATAGTGCCCGATCTGCCCCCAGAAATTCGACCCGGCCTACGCGCACATCCCTGAGCAGAACATAGTTAAACATGGTAAATATTATGTCCAAGTTAGGCGCCCGCTAGGTTAGATGGTAGTACAAGCTTGCTTAGCAACTTCCCCAGTCTTTAACTTTCGGCCAGTCGGGTTTCATGGGCGTGGTTTCGGCTTTCGCGACAACCTATATATATATATATATATGAAAATTATTTCACGAAAGTAACGCGTGAAAAATATTTATGATGAATAAAACCACGAAGGAAAGAAAACACACAATGGTGCTCAAGCGCTTTCGTCTAATGACATCCTCAGGAACACTGAAGTAAATAAAGAGTTCGAGACTATATATAGGTGATGTGTTTCCTTTTACATTGGTCAGACGGGAAAGGATTTGCACACGAGTGTAAAATAGCATCAATATTCCGTTAGAATGGGACAGTCGTCTAGTGCCCTTTTTGTCCATTTGTCAGAGTTATCTCACTGTATTGATTGGAATAATGCTTCAGTTTTGTTTCACTCCAGCAACATTGTTAATAGAAATATTCTTGAGTCTGCTATTATCCAACTTACAAATAACTTTAATATGAGCCAAGGTCTTTTTCAACTTGATCCTGTTGTTTTGAATTCGTTCAGAATGGATTTAGACAAGAAGGGCAGAGTGCTAAAACTTTGGTAGTTTTCCCTTATAAATGTGTATGCTCCTCTTACAATTTTTATTTTCAATTTATTTATTTTTTTTTTTGTGACACATATACCATTCAGGCATTATCTATAAAATTGGTTGTAAACAATCCATTTGATCTTCTGTTGAATTCGTTCAGAACGGATTTAGACAAGAAGGGCAAAGTGCTAAAATTGGTAGTTTTCCTTACAAATTTGTATGCTCCTTCCACAATTTTTATTTCTATATTTATTATATATATATATATATATATATATATATATATATAGTTTTGTAACCTATCTATAGTCTCGAACTCTATTTACTTCAGTGTTCCTGAGGATGTCATTAGACGAAAGCGCTTGAGCACCATTTTGTGTTTCCTTTCCTTCGTGGTTTTATTCATTATATATATATATATATATATATGAAAATTATTTCACGAAAGTAACACGTAAAAAATATTTACAGTATGATGAATAAAACCACGAAGGAAAGGAAACAGAATGGTGCTCAATCGCTTTCGTTTAATGACATCCTCAGGAACATTGAAGTAAATAAAGATTTCGAGACTATAGATAGGTTACAAAACTATATATATATATATATATTATATATATATATATATATAATAAATATAGAAATAAAAATTGTGGGAGGAGCATACAAATTTGTAAGGAAAACTACCAATTTTAGCACTTTGCCCTTCTTCTCTAAATCCGTTCTGAACGAATTCCACACAAGATCAAATGGATTGTTTACAACCAATTTTATAGATAATGCCTGAATGATATATAGGTCACAAAAAAAAAATAAAAAAAAAATATATATATATTATATAATATATATATATATATATATATATATATATAAATAAATTCAAAAATAAAAATTGTAAGAGGAGCATACAAATTTATAAGGGAAAACTACCAAAGTTTTAGCATTCTGCCCTTCTTGTCTAAATCCGTTCTGAACGAATTCAAAACAACGGGATCGAGTTGAAAAAGACCTTGGCTTATGTTAAAGTTATTTGTAAGTTGGATAATAGCAGACTCAATAATATTTCTATTAACAATGTTGCTGGAGTGAAACAAAACTGAAGCAATACAGTGGGGTAACTCTGACAAGTGGACAAAAAGGGCACTGGACGACTGTCCCGTTCTAACGGAATATTGATGCTGTTTTACACGCGTGTGCAAATTCTTTCCCGTCTAACCAATGTAAAAGGAATCACATTGTTTACAACCAATTTTATAGATAATGCCGGAATTATTGGTAGGACTATTTTTTTACTATGATATTTTCCACAATATTGTTATATGAAAATACTACATTAATATCCAAAAGTTTAAGTACATTAGCAATCGCTAAAAAGCCTGGGAAAAATGGAAGTACTGAAATATTTGACAAAGTGCGAGTGTTATTATTCACACGATATAAGGTTCGTTTTGTCTTGTTAAGACAAGATTCCATAAACGCAGATTAGGGTGTTTCACTCGTACAGAGGAAAATATCAAAGGTCAATCTTTTTCCCCACTTTGCTTGTGCTTTTATTCCTTTTCACGTAAGAAAGATGTGCACCAATTTTGAAAACGATTAATTGATATTTAGGGGTTGCACACATTTGACCTCCTTTCGATGATGTTCAACAATCCGCAACAAGAATTGTTTTTGCTTCTCGTCCTTGACTGATTCATTGAATTGCTTGATTAATGCAATTCCCCTCTCCGCTGTGTCGTTTACGACTTTCAGCGCATTGACTGACTCTCTCAAGCCGTCATTTTTGGTGTACTCCTCTACGTTGTCGACATCCCCGACGCCGAAGTTGTCGAAGAATGTCTTCGTCCTTTGAGTGACGAAGTTGTTCAGATCCTTGCCTTCAAAAGTCAGGTTTTTCCACTCGAGTCGTTTGAGTTCCTTCCTCGACGCAGGTTTGTTCAAGGCCTGGAACATCTTTTCTTTCTCATTTGGCGATATCCGTTCATCAAGGAAAGCCAAGCTGACTAGAGTCTCCGAGAGATACCATAGATGCCTTTTCGCAACTCTCAAGGCAGCCTGGCCTAGGTCTTTGTTCGGATATGAAATCAACAGTTGAATCATGTCTAGGTCATTTTTCGGGACCCACCTACTGACCACTGCCTCGTGCCAGAACCGGGCATAAATGAAACAGGTAAAAGGGGCCACGTCGTGCAAACCCTTCACCTCTCGGTCGGTGAGTTCCAGTTGCTCCCGGAACAAAACCATTTTCAGCACATAGATAGCTTTCGCCATCCACCTGGCTTGATGATGGGCTCCTGGAGACCTGAAGGAGAACTCAGCTCCACCCGAGCCTCCAAGAAAAAGGAGAAACAGCTTGAGGAGTTCCTCATAATCTTCTCTCGGGTGACATGAACTTTCAACGACTCCACGAAGATAACTCACCATCCTGATTCGTAGTGGTGGGCACGGTTCCGCTAATCCGCTAACCGTTAATTAGCGAAGCTAACTTTTCCGTTAGCGGATTAGCGTTTCCGCTAACTTTGAGAACCGTTAGCGGACCAATTAGCTTCCGCTAAATTTAGTTTCGCTAACTTTAAGTCCGCTAACCCTAAAATCATACATGTTTGTTCCAGTCTGTTCTGAGCGTGTCTGCAACAGTCAGTCTGGCACGCTATTGGCTGACTACGTGTAAACACAAGACGTGATTGGTCGACGCAGCAGCAGCTGAGCAGCGTTGTGTAATTCTGCAATTCAGTTCACTTACGACGTTACAGTCTTACAGTGTCAGCGACAGCGTACGTTATCATAAGCATATTTTCGTCAGTTTACCGAGTCTACAAGTTTTTGCAATGGAAAGTGAGGACGTTTTGGTTCCGCCTGAGGATGTTGGGCCTGTTGATGGCCAGGTCCGCCAGGACCAGCCCAACCAGGAGTCTCAGAACCCGTGGCCCCACCTGGAGGACTACTTTGTCTTTATGTCAAGGGATAAGAGAAACGCCAACCTCTTGTACTTCCGGTGTCTCTTGTGCCAGCCCAAGGAGACCACCATCAAGGGACACGCGTCGAGCCTCTACAATTTGAAGTCGCATGTCAAGAGGAACCACCCAGCGCATGCCATCCAGTTTGAGGAGAGGATCAAGGCCGGCTCTTCCCGTGGGAAACACAGGCAATCTTCTGGTAGCAGTGCCAGTAGCAGGAGCAGCAGCCAGTCGTCGCAGCCACCTGCAAAGAAAATACGCCAGCCCACCATTGGTGAGGCGTTTGGCCAATCAGCTGCTGGCACTGGCGTCCGTCAGTCTGTGGTGGACACAAGGATTGTGGACCTGTTCGTCTGCAACATGCTACCGCTGCATGTAGTGGAGTCCCCCACCTTTGTCAGCTTGATCAAGACACTGAACCCCAGCAAGACGTCGATGTCCCGCCGCACCCTGGGCAGGAGGATCTTGGCCAGTCATAACCAGCTGGAGGAGTATCTTATAAGGTATTTATAATTTAGAAAAGTTTAAATTATTATTAATGGTATTTCATATTTTTTTCATACCATTTTATCTTGACTATGATTAATCTATAATATAATCTATAAATTATAATATATATATATAATATAATAATAAGTTTTTGCATGAAATAAGTTTGATTTTTGTTAGCCAAATCTAAGTCAATTTTCCGCCAAATTCTCTACTCCCACCTTCACGACCTAGTTGCCATGTTGCCTCTGTTGATGAGCGAAAAAACCCGAATTCCATATTTTTTCGATTATTCCCAAAATACGTCAGATGGTCCCCTTAAGCAAATCATATCATATGATTTGCTTATTAAAATTAATAAATATAGATAGACATAGTCATTATTTAATTATATATTTTTAATTTTACAACTTATGTCTCTTTACAATTTATAATTTTTAATTACAGATTGCTGAAGGATGTCCCCTTGGTGGCGACCACCGCGGACTGCTGGTCGGCCCACAACAGGTCGTACCTGGGGATGACGGCACACTGGCTGGACCCCCAAGACCCGCACGAGACAGTATGCCGTCCTGGCCTGCTCTCGGCTCAGAGGGCGTCACACTTTTGATGTTCTCGCCGAGGCCATGGTGGACACCCATTACAAGTTCCACCTGCAGGACAAGGTGACCAGAACCACGACGGACAACGGCAGCAACTTCGTCAAGGCGTTTGTACAGTTTGGCACAGAAGCTGAACTCTTGCCAGACATTCCTGAGCCTGCTGCCGATCCGGACGTGGTGGGCGTCGAGGATGTGGACATGGACGTGGATCCCGGGGATGGGGCTGTGGACGAGGTGGAGTACATCTCTGTTGAGGCCGCCCTTAAAGAGTCCAGCGGCCTGGGCCACAACCTGCCAGTGCACATGAGGTGCGCAGCCCACACCTTGAACTTGGTAGCCAGCGTGGATGCCGACAAGGCGCTTGACAGCGCTCCGTTCAAGTCGGCCTACAGGAATACCATGTCCAAGGCACAGGCGCTGTGGAACCAGCAGAACCGCAGCACGGTGTCGGCAGACAGCATTCTGGACGAGTTGAAGAGGAGGCTGGTGGTCCCCAACAGTACCAGATGGAACTCCACCTATGACTCTGTTGTTGTCCTCAACAACCTGCTGGAGAAGAAGAGTGGAGTTGTCCACAGGGTGATGACGCAGCTGAAGCTGCAGACCTTCACTGATTCTGAGGCCGGCTTCCTGAAGGAGTACGCCCAGGTGATGTCCATTGTTGCCAAGGCCTTGGATAAGATCCAGGGGGAGGACCAGGCCTATCTCGGGAGCCTTCTGCCAACTGTAGCGGCTGCCGTCATGAGGTTGAAGGACGCCAAGTCCAAAGGCCTCCTGTACTGCAGTCCTCTGGTAGACGCGATACTGGCAGGCATCACCAAAAGGTTTGGGCCCCTCCTACAAGACCAGGAGTGCCAGCTGGCCGCTGCCTTCCACCCCAGGTTTCGCCTGTTCTGGCTGGAGAAGCATAATCACAGCCAGCTCAGCAGGGTAAAGAAGGCCATGGAGACCGGTGTGGAGACAGCCCTGAGGGAGACCATTGAGGAGGGCAGCAGTACCAGCTGCACCACCAGCAATGAGGATGAGGAAGATGACTTCTTCAGCAGCATCACTCAGCCCCAGGTGAGCAGGAGCCACAGGTCACTGAAGTCCAAGGCACAGATCTTGGTGAAGACCTGGCTGGAGGCCGGCTCGAAGGAGGTCCTGACTGACGTCGCCTTCTTGGGTGAGCAAGTGTTGATCGACCTGTTCATCAAGTACAACACAGCCATCCCATCCAGTGCTGCAGTTGAGCGCCTGTTCTCCATAGGCAAGGACATCTTGCGCGCCAAGAGAGCCACCCTGTCAGATGCCAACTTTGAGAGGCTGATGTTCATGAAGGGCAACCAGCATCACGTCGAGGCGATGGAGAAGGAGCAGGAGGCCAAGCCAGAGTGAATGCATTATTAGATTATTAAAGTTATTTTTTATGTGTATTTTTATTTCTTAATATTTTTGATTCGTTTAATACTTTTTGTACTGTAAATAAACTGTATGTTGAATGTAAACTAATGTTTAATTTCATTTGTTCATTTAATTATTTATGTACACCTTGATCATCATCTGATCTTGGCATGATATACCTTTTTGGAAAGCTCTATGTCTAAGCTGCAACATATTAAAATTTCAGCTCTCTTTATGGGTTTTAGAGGCAAAAAACCAAACCGAAAGTAAATTCATATAATAAAAGTTAGCAGTTAGCGGTAATCGTTAGCTTCCGCTAAATTTTTTAGCGGTTTATCGGTTTAGCGTTATCGAAGTTAAGTTTTGAGTTAGCGGTTCAGCGGTTATCGAAGCTAACTTTTCGGTTAGCTGTGCCCACCACTGCTGATTCGTTCATCTTCCAAGTACCTAGTGGCTGGCTCTTCTTCATCGATCATGGTTTTGAAACAATTTTTGTTAATAAAGTCCCAACGCCGTAGTGTCAAACGAGAGGCCAATGATGCGGTCCTGAATTCCAAATCGTTGCAGCCCCTGGATGACAACTCGAGCCATTTGTTCACCAGTACCATCCTGGGCAACAGGCACTCCAAGAAGATGCTCAAACTCCTTCCCTGTTACCAAAACAGCTACTCTGTCTTCCAAGCTAGCTTCTAAAGCTTCCGCCAGCAGCTTGGGGTAGTAGCTTGCTGTCCCAGTGCAGAACTAAGAGAGGTGGATCTTTGAAGATCGACTCCTCAAGTTGTTTGCCCATTTTCTCTCGATACTTGGCACGTGCTCGATGAACAGTTGATGGCGAAATAATAATCTGCGATACATCTTGTCCGAGACTTTTAGCAGTTGCAATGAAGGAAGTGCTTGCTTGTCGAATAGAGAGTTGTTCTCTATCCCAAGTAGCCTCGAGTGTTAGATCAAGTGTGTTCTTGGAACGACGAGGTGACTTAGAGGCCAATGGAGCAGCAAAATCTTCATCATCATCACCTGTTGTCGCCGTTGAGCTAGAGGATGTGCTATCCAGCTTCATTTTCTCGGAGATCTTTTCAGCTTCTTCAGCATGCTTTCGTTTTCGAAGTTCACGTTTCTTAGCTGCTTCTTCTTTCCGTTTGACAGCCATGGTGTGTTTCCTATCCACCCCAGCCATTGAAGAACTCATTCTGTCCTCCTCCGCAACTGAACTCATGCTCATCACACCTTGACAAGCGATGTCGAAAAGGTCAGCAAGGTCTCCCTTCCACACCTGACGCTTCATAATGGCTTTGTCCGTCTCTCTCGACTTCTCCTTCTTCAAGTTTTAGTACTCTTTGTACAGCTTTAGTATAGCAGCTCTAATGTTCTCCTCTGTCTTCACGTGGATATTCGCCTTCTTCCAAACTTCTTGAAGCTTGATACTCGTAGACTTGATGGCAAGGGGGATTGTTTCCTTCAGCTCCAGGTGATGGTACATAAAGCAGAGGAGGACTTGCTCCCGGGATGGCAATCTTGCTCCTAAGAACTCTTCGACTGGAGTCTTTTCAATCAGCCAGATCTTCTTTCTTTCCACTTTCAACACTTTTTGCACCTGTGAAAGAAAAGAAAACATTACAATATGTTGGAAGTTAGGACGTTCTCGAGATTTGGTTACAAAGGGCTAAAGTATCAGAGGTGACATAAGTGTGCAACCTCTAAATGGTGTTGAATTTGGTTCAAATTTGATACATATGCTTTACAGATCATATGGTGTACGGGGAAGAGAAAAGTGTAGTGAAATTCACAACTTGATAAAAGTGGAACACTCTAACGCAAGTGGGTAGAACAGATCACTTCCAATACTGTTAATTTTTTCCAGTTCGGCATCGATGTATTCGGGACTGACGATCGTAAGAGCGCGGAGAAACATTGAAGAAAATATGGCCTTCTTAATGGGGGTGTCATGTCCAGAGTAAAAGTGTACGTAGGACAAATTGTTTTTTCTGATAGATACTAAACATAAAACCTGGGCTTTCCCTATGTACACGCACATCCAAAAACGGGATTGAGTTGTCTTGTTCCACTTCTAAAGTAAACTTAATGGAGGGGACTTGATCATTTAACTGAAGGAGGAAGGTATCCAGGTCACGATTCATGGGCCAGATACACAAAATATCGTCGACGTACGGCAACCATGGGATGCCAACCCCCAGGATTCGCGGAATGTAAGTAATTTCGAAAAACTCCATATAAATATTGGAGAGGAGGGGCGACAAAGGGTTGCCCATGGCCATCCCAAAAACCTGTTGATAATACTCGCTATTGAAAGTGAATTTACAGTCTTTGATGCAAAGCTTAATAAGTTCCAAAACGATGTGTGCAGGTAGTGGCAGGTCGTACTTGTGTAATTCTCGGGAGAGAAAGTCAAGCATATCGTCAATCGGCACTTTTGTAAACAATGAACAAACGTCAAAACTAATCAATCTATCGTTGGTTTCAGTTCGTACATTATTCAATTTTTCAGTAAGATCCATAGAATTTTTTACGTGTGAATCAGAGATAGTTCCGAGAATCCTGGGGGTTGGCATCCCATGGTTGCGGTGTGTGTGTGTGTGTATGTGGGCAGAGCTAATATATCATTAACGATAAAACTAATAAATATGATGAGACACCGTGCGACATCTCACGATTTATAGTTGACATTCATGGATGACATACAATGGCTGAATGTCTTTTCATTCCATTTAATTTATTTAATATTTTCACAATAAATTTCTCGGAGATTTCTTTTCGAAACAACAAAAAGTTCGCTAGAATAAAATTCAATGAGCATTTGGGGAAAGGTAAAGGGCTTAAGGGATGAAAATGGGGGGAATTATGAACTAAAGAATTCTTAGGTAAAAAGTGATGACTGAATGAGGAGTGCAGAATTATGTGAATGTTTGGGATTCTAATATATATATATATATATATATACACACTGTATATTAAACCCTTTCTATAACGAAATGTATCAGCCAAATTGCTGTCGTTGTAGAGAGGTTGTTCGTTATAAAGAGGTTTTCCTCTATCGATGCTGTAGTATATATTTTAATGACTTTTTCAGACTCTCATTAGTTATTTATACATACTTTATATAGTACTGTGCAAGGGCGGATCTAGAGAGGGGGTCGGCGACGTCCGGACCCCCTCCCCCTCAATTTCTTGCAAGTGCCCTTTTTTCAAATGCAAGTGCCTTATTTGAATGATGTGTATGCCTCTGAAAACAAATTTTGATTTTGTAAATAGATCATGGTTATTTTATTTTATTCAAGTTCTATTTTGTCTTCATCCGTATACATTGTATTTCCAAATTTGTAGTTGGAATGGTTTTATAGGTGCCCTTAGTACTGGTGCAGCCATATCACTATTTTTATCTTCATCTTATTGTAATAACAGGCCCGTAGCCAGGGGGGGTTGGATGTCGAACGAACCCCCTTGACAGGAGAGGTCAACTTTTGTAACCATAGCTAGAATTTATTATGTGATATTATAATATATAACATCATTTAGTAAATAAACACTTGCATTTTTTTTTAAACTTCACAAACTACTCTAAATTACTCTGAACCCCCTCCGCACCTCCGCAGTGACTAGGTCGTTGCACCAAAAGATCCGCCTTTCTATAATTTCGACCCCCCCCCCCTTGGAAAGTCCTGGCTAAGTGGCTGGATCGTTCTTTTCATTGGCAAGACATTTGTAATTGTTTGAAAAATTTTCTGTGATAACTGTTGTACCCAAATTAGATACTTATTTTACATTATATTTGAATGAGAATGATCTAATAAAACAATACAATTGATTTTACACTCGCTCATTGGTGGCCTGTTTTAAAAAAAAAAATTTAGCACTCTGCCCTTTTTTCTTTGGACACCCCCCTTTACTGAAATGCCTAGATCCGCTCTTGCTGTGTATACAGTATATTAAATGCATTACTTAAAAGTATTTCTCCTTGAGGGAGAATATGGAGAATATGGAATACTGAATATGGACCTTGATTTTTGTTCTCCTTTTCTTCTATCGGTGGGGGGGGGGCGTTTGCGGGCATTAGCCCTTGGCTCTTCCTCCCTGCATAAAAAAACAATATATGTGTGGATAGAGCTAATATATCATTAGCGATAAAGCCAATATACAGGGTGTACATAAAGTCAGGATCTATTTTTGTGAAGCACTTGGAAATTATATGGAATTCAATCATAAAATGATAAAGTGGTAACATTTATTAAATAATTAAGAGTAGGATTCGACGTGACGCCCATCAGTATCTCTGCACAGCTCAAATCATTCCGCAGCATTTCTAAACACATTCTGGAGCATTTGCGGGGTTATGTTATCTGCAGCAGTTCGTATACGTGTACGTAAGTTTTCAAGACTCGTAATCTTCGTCTGATAGACGTGCGATTTGATAAAGCCCCATGCAAAGAAATCTAAAGGGGTTAAATCTGGTGATCTCGCTGGCCAATGTCTGTTGCTTCCGCGTCCGATCCAGCGATTTGGAAAACGTCCATTTAGATAATCCTGAACAATTTTGGCATAGTGACGAGGAGCACCATCATGTTGATAGACGACGGTACTAACAATCCTATCCCCGTCGTTTATCAACATGATGGTGCTCCTTGTCACTATGCCAAAATTGTTCAGGATTATCTAAATGGACGTTTTCCAAATCACTGGATCGGACGCGGAAGCAACAGACCTTGGCCAGCGAGATCACCAGATTTAACCCCTTTAGATTTCTTTGCATGGGGCTTTATCAAATCGCACGTCTATCAGACGAAGATTACGAGTCTTGAAAACTTACGTACACGTATACGAACTGCTGCAGATAACATAACCCTGCAAATGCTCCAGAATGTGTTTAGAAATGCTGCGGAACGATTTGAGCTGTGCAGGGATACTGATGGGCGTCACGTCGAATCCTACTCTTAATTATTTAATAAATGTTACCACTTTATCATTTTATGATTGAATTCCATATAATTTCCAAGTGCTTCACAAAAATAGATCCTGACTTTATGTACACCCTGTATATGTATACAGAATAGATATACGTATACTTTAGCTTCGGAAATTATTTATACATTTAATATGGACAAAAAATACGTAAGCCTGAATATAACTATTAAAAGTAATAAAAACGATATTAACTAGGGCGATCAAAAGTCAGTAAAGTCACTTTGTATATATAGCTTGCACGACATATAAAACGCCTAAAAACAAGTGGTGCTTTCCTGTTAACGGGAATACCCAACCGCCCGCCATCATCTGGACTCGTATCTTGCGGAATTCATGTGGCGACAATGTACCGAAAGCAGCGACGTTTTTTCTGCGATTTTAGATGACATAAAGACATTTTGGCCCCCTACTAACTGATTATCGCTTACATATTAACTAATTTCACTTAAATGATTAATAAATTTGGTACTTACGTATTAGCGGGACTACCAAACTGTTTATGATGTATTTTTGCTCTCGTCATTTTCATTTAAACTAACGAAAATATCACAACTTAACCTAACCATTTATCAAAGGCGTACAGTTGACCTAACCGGACATTTTCCGTTATATTAACCTGTTAGGTTAATTCAATGCCCGGTTACGTCAATTGAATGCCCGGTTAGGTCAACTGTACGCCCTTGATGATTCGTTAGGTTAAGTTGTGATATTTTCGTTAGTTTAAACGAAAAAGACGAGAGGAAAAATATATAACAAACAGTTTGGTGGCGGGTGGTTGGGTATTCCCGTTAACAGGAAAGTACCAAACAAGTTTTAAACACCCAGGTGGGGTGTAGTATTGAAGTTATTAAGTCAATAAAAGGTCAATTTTTTATGTTAGGTCAATTTTTTTGGCATTAGGGTAACTTTTTAGTTTTTAGTAAAAACGTTTTACTAGTTGACGACTCTGCACACAAAATCTGGCAACACTTAATAGCTGAACTGTGTCAGTCACAGTTAAGTACGGTAATGGGAAGGAGGTGCGCCTGCAGTGGTGTTTTATAGGCTTGTAGTTATTTTAAAGTTTATATTTCAGAGAAGTGTAATTCTAATTTCGTTAATTTGACTAATTTTGTTTTTCGCTTTCAGGTGTTGAACTATTTCATAAACTATGCCAAAAACAGCAGCTAGCAGTACTGCTAAAATTCGTGCTATTGTAACAGAATACCCTAAAGAGTTCGTTGCTTCTCCTAAGAATGAGCTGTACTGTAAAATTTGTGCCGTTACGGTGAACCATGAAAAACGGTTTTTCATTGATAAACATCGACGCACAAATAAACATCAACGTGGACTTGTTCCACAGGATGCACGAATGCAAACATTCTTGAAGCCTGTTTTCGACGTGAGCGTTTTTCTGGCAGCAAACATTCCCCTCCATAAGCTAAACAACCCCAGTATAAAAAGTTTGTTTCTTGAAATGGGTCACGCAATTCCATCAGTGTGAAGTTGTCGGTCCATTGTCGACGAACAAGCCAATGATGAAAGTGCTCGTATAAAACAGCTAATGAACGGCAAACAAATATTCCTAATTGTTGACGAGAATGAAGTCTCTGGTTCAAAATATCTAAACATTCTTGTTGGATCTCTAGATGATCCGCAAAAAACATTTACGGAACTGTGAAGTACTTCTAGAATCTGTCACTTCACAAACCATCATCCACAGCATCGATGACACAGTGAAACATTTGGAAACACCTAGAGAAGATTTCTGCCTACTGTTAACAGATGCAGCCCGTTACATGACAGCAGCTGGAGATGTTCTCAAACAGCTATTCCCAAGGCTGTTTCATGTTACCTGTGCAGCGCATTTGCTTCATAACTGTGCAATGAATGTGAGAACATTCTATAGCGATGTGGACAATCTTATTGCGCGTATCAAGGCGGCTATAGTTAAGAACAAGAGTAGGAAGGCAATGTTTGCCGCAATAGGAAGTCCTCCTGAACCGATTGTCACCCGCTGGGCGAGCTGGTTGGAAGCTGCATTTTATTATGCAAATAATTTTCCAGAAGTGAAGAGAATTGTCGAAAATTTTGAGGATGGGGGAATTCTTTTGCAGAGAGCAAAAGAAAGTGTCGCTAATGATGGTGTTCCAAAGAAACTACTTGCGATCAGAAGAGATTATGGGCCGATTGCTGACCTGGTGACGAAGGCGGAAGCGTCAAATTTCAGCATTCAAGCTGCGTATGACGCATTGTCTAATTTGAAGTTAGGTAGAGATGAATGTTCTATTGCCCGATATATTAATGCACGACTCCAAAAGAATGATATCTACAACATAATTAATCTCAGAACGCCTGAAATTTCTCCTACTCTGTATGGTCTTCTACAGAACTGCCAACCAACATCCGCTGCCGTGGAAAGATCGTTCTCGATGTTAAAAAAGCTTTTAGCGAAAGACCGCAATTTTTTACCCGAAAATGTCTACAAGTACTTAATGCTGCATTGTAATTATACTCACTGAGTACCTAAAGTTTTTTTCACCAATTTATTACTGAGTACTACTCAGAAATAAATTGGTGAAATAAACTTTAGGTTTTCTCTGTCACAATTCATAAAATAAGGTCAATGTTTTAGGTTAACTTTTTACGTTAACTTTTGTTTCCCCTAGGTATGACAACTGATAAATGCGCCATTTTGACGACGTAGCTTCTTCTTTGCCCGGTTAGGTCAACTGTACGCCCTTGATGATTGGTTAGGTTAAGTCGTGATATTTTCGTTAGTTTAAACGAAAATATCACGACTTAACCTAACCAATCGTCAAGGGCGTACAGTTGACCTAACCGAGCAAAGAAGCTACGTCGTCAACATGGTACATCACATGCCTTATTTCCCAGCTATATTCACGAATTGTGATGGAGAAATAAATATAAAACTAACTTATTTACGCATTTGATTATATCCATTAATAACATTTATCAGTTGTAATATCATTTTAATAATTTTAATAATAATAATTATAATAATAATAATAAAATTATAATTTCCGACGCTAAAACGTATAAATAATTTACGACGCTAAAGCATACGTATGCCCACAGTATATAGTCCAGTAGTATGACTACAAAATGGTAGAGTGCAAATCAATTGCAATGTTGATCAAATGTTGCAAAGGGGGAAGGGGATTGGCACCCATGGGGGAGGGGGTTGACACCCGTGGGATGGAGATGGTTTAGCCCCCAAGATCCATGAAAGGGAGAGATGGGGTTGAAAGGAAGCCCAGGAGAATGATCTCACCCCAAAAGGGGTACCCTATCCTGAACTAGGAATGTAACCTAAGAGAGAGGAGAGAGGAGGAGATCTTTTCGCTAGCATGTCTCGTCGCATACTGAGGTTCTTGACAGCCTCAGTTGGATTAGAAGGTGTAATCAGCCAGCTATTTTAGAAGGCTTAATTGGCTTGTATAGAAGGTGTGTGTGTGTGTGTGTATATATATATATATATATATATATACCGTATATATATATATATATATATATATATATTAATGCAAATATGTAGAGTGGCACAGTAGAATAATTGTCAGACAGCGCTATTTATTTAATTAAAGGAGATATTCTCTAACACAATGAAGAGTCACCCTAGCCAGGAGAGAGTGCAAGAATAATTTTATTTCTCTCTTATATATAGATATATTAGTGGAGAGAGATGTTCCAACTGCCACGGTTCAACGTATAATGAAGATCAGCCACCAGCATCAGTTGGATTAGAAGGTGTAATCAGCCAGTTGGCCTAATCGGCGTAGTATATAATGTGCAAGAATGTAGAGACAGCCATCTACTAGCCAGTTGGCAGCGCCACCAGCTACCAGCGGCAGGTATGAATATATATATATATATATATATATATATATATATATATATATATATACTGTGTATATATATATATGTTATATATATGTTATAATTTGATTTATCATCGAAGTAAAGCCGCGCCCTGGTGATACAATTATTTTTATATAAGTTCATTCATTCAATAAGTCACACGCTAGTGTATGACTAATTTCCTCCCGAACGGAAATCACACGCCACTGACGCAGCCGGAATCTTTGTATAATTGTACCTGAGTAACACAATGGATTGTGGGACACTCGCTCTTCCAAAGTTCACAGATGACGTCAATCGCTAGCATTGTGGCGTAGGCAAGTCCGGTCCTTTGAATATATAAGAAGGGGCTCAGCGTCCTTACGGCAGATTCCGAGGAAACGGGTTTCCCGGATGAAATGGCGGGTTTTCAGTCCGTTAACGGGAATTTGGTATCGGTTTTGAAGTCGTGTAGGAATTTCGGGTTTTGAATTGAAGATTGACGGGTTTTCAATTGGAGTTTGACTGTAGGAAGGCAGTAAACTTAGCAATTGACTTATACATTCAATATTTTAAGGACTAGAGATTAGGCTATTTTATTTTATTCCATAAACAATATTTTATTTGATTCCACAAAAAATAATTAATTGATTAAAAAATCTTGACTTTGTTTGGAGAATAACTTGATTACTCACAATAATTAAAAGAATAACAGCCAACGCCTTTCTTTGACCGAAACCTAAAAGAACTCTTAAACGACAAACATTCGGCGTGCTCTGTGGTCACGGTGGGATCAAACATTGAGACTGTCTTTCCGATCCAGGAGTACCATATCATACCCTCTTGGAGACTTCATCCATAAAACCAAGGAGTGTATGTTACTTTTAAGTGGTGAATTATTTCTGAAACATATTTATTGTCATTTAGAGTAATGAAAATGTAAATGTATCAGTGATTACATGTGAATTTACTAGTCTATTTAAGAAGTAACCACAATGGAGAAAATTGAATGTATTATTTCTGCTTTTATGTCTGCTGTATAAAATAAATTCCATCTTTATTTGTAAGATTACTGTAAAATAAATAATTAAATAAACAGGGTACGTAGATGTGTTTTATTAACCATTAGCACAATGAGTGTGTGTGTGTGTGTGTGTGTGTGTGTGTGTGTGTGTACAGTATATGTTGATCAATTCGTGAAAATCGACATGAAATGAGACGAAACATATTTCTGTGTTCAGTTCAAGAAATTCACCATCAAATGAGACGAAACATATTTCTGTTTTCAGTTCAAGAAATTCACCATCAAATGAGACGAAACATTGAAAAGAATATACTTCTTCACTTCGATGGTACAATAAAAATAACTGACCGAATGAGACGGGGTGACCATCCGATTACTCTTTAGCCCCAACGTCGCTGATCAAACGGTATTGCAACAGTGTCCTACTATTCGTTTAATTAAGTGTGTTATGGTGTTTTGCTACTACTACTAGTTACTAGTACTACTACTACTACTACTACTACTGGTGACCGGAAAATACTTTTTTCTTTTTGGTTTGGTTAGGTTAGGTTTCCCACACCTTTGAGAGTTTCTTTTCCTCTTTTAAACTTTTACTTACCCTCACCTACTTTTCTTTCATTCTTTCCCCTCCCCCTTCCCCGACTCGACAATTTTTCGCCCATACTACTGGTTTCAGTGCTTCAAAAACTCAGTTCCTCCATCTTTCTACACGTCACACTCTTCCACACGACGATCCCCTTACCTTCAACAACACACAACTCAATCCTTCCTCTTCTCTTAACATTCTTGGCGTTTTCTTTTCTCTTGATCTTTCCTGGAAAGATCACAGATACTCACTCAACAAAACCGCTTCTAAGCGGTTAAGTGTGCTGGATCGACTCCGCAGTTTCTTCACCACCACTCAGTTGTTGTCCCTGTACAGAGGTCTTGGCCGTCCCTGTATGGAATATGCTTCTCATGTGTCGGGTGGCTCAACCCACACATCCGTACTTGACCGAGTGGAATCAGTCTTTTCGTCTCATCAATTCCCCACCTCTTACTCACTTTCTTCAATCCCTCTCTCTTCGCCGCAATGTTGCCTCACTCTCTCTTTACTCTCGCTCTTATAACGGACACTGTTCTTCTGAACTCTCTAATTGCATGCCTCCTCCTTTAAGGAAAGCAGACAGCACCAGACTTTCGACACTATTTCTTTTCTGTAACTCTCTAACGCAAGGGTTAATAGGTACTTTCAATCTTTTATCTACTCAATCGGCCAACTCTGAAACAATCTTCCTCAATCCATCTTCCCCTCTGTCTCTGACATCCAATCTTTCAAACGCAGAGTGCCCAGGCATCTCGAAAACCCTGGACCTTGATTTTGGCTCTCTTCTTTTTCTATGAAGAGGGGGGCGCTTTTGTGGGCACTCACCCTTAGCCCCTCCTTCCTTCATAAAGCAATAGTTTTTCTACAGAGTCCCTGACCAGGCATACGTAGCTGGCTACTGTAGTAGGAGGAGAGTGGAAACCAATTCCCTCCTCCACCAAATCCCGAAAATGATTCGGATACTGCAGAGGGGTCGACCGCTTATCGATCCTGAACCGTTTTTTGAAAACTTCTAAAAACAAAGTAAGATTGATATATATATATATATATAAGGTGTCCCCTAAGTCCGGCATCATAGGAAAAATAATTAAAAAAGGCACAACAAAAGCTTTTATTTACAGAACGTGCTCAATATGTCCACCATTGTTTTCAATACACAAATTCAGACGTGATACCCAGTCAGCAAGCACACAGTGAATGATGTCAGGAGTAATGGTGTTACATGCCCCAATAATGCGCTGCCGAAAATGTTCAACACTCCTAATTTTCTCTGCGTATACCAGCGCTTTCAAGTGGCCCCAGAGATAAAAATCTAGTGGCGTGAGATCCGGGCTTCTAGCTGGCCATTCCACAGGCCCTCGACGTCCTATCCAATGACCAGGGAATTGTTGGTACAGGTATTCCCTTACTTGGGTGCTGTAATGTGCGGGAGCGCCGTCTTGCTGGAACCATTTTGGAAAATTTCCTTCTTCGTTCAAGACACTGGGAAATGCTTCTTCCTTGAGCATACGTAGGTAGGTGCCTCCAGTGACATGTTCATCGAAAAAGAGGGGGCCTATGATGCGATCCTTCCAAATGCCACACCATACCGTCACCCGAGATGCACCTTGTTCCTTTGAAGAGGTATACCAGTGAGGGTTGTTTTGAGACCAGTATCGGGTGTTCTGTCGATTTACCTTACCATTTCCATAAAAAACAGCCTCGTCACTGAACAGAATGGTGGACGGGAAATTGGCATCCCGAGCATAAGAAAAATATGAATTATGGTTCGTAGAAATAGAAAAATATGAATTTCTCCTATGATGCCGGACTTATGGGACACCCTGTATATATATATATATATATATATATATATATATATATATATATATATATACTGGCTGTCAAAATTATTGACAAAAATTTAAAGTGCTGATAATGTAATCATTGCTTTTATCACATCTGCTAGTGTAGGAGGGGACAGATCACAAACCTTTTCTCACAGTACCGGCACTTCACCTACAGGATTTACTGGGATGTCCTTGCTCAACAAATCTTGAAAGTACTCTTGCCATCTCTTAACCATTTTGAGAAAGTTGGATGACGAACAGGGAGGGGTCGGGATTGAAAATGAAATTATGGATAGATTGGCCTACGCAGATGATGTAGACATCACGGTAGAAGATGAAGCTGATATGGAAGGAAAGGTGAGAGCACTGAGTGAAAATGCTGAAAGACTGGGACTAGCAATAAATGAAAATAAGACTAAAGTGTTGCATGCAAGTAGACCGGAGTACTACCATTTTGAAGAAGGCACTGAAGTCATAACTGACTTGGAGCAGCGGCGTATTTAAGGTCTCAAAGTATTCGGTGTAGGTGCTTTTAGTGGCCCGTATGTATTCGGGCCCGTATGTATTTAGGGGCCCGTAGGTATGTATTCAAGTATTTTTCGACATTTTTTAGCCTCTTTCTCTGATTGTTGTTTTTGTTGAGCAGCTCGTTTTGCGGCACCAGATTTATGAACATACGTAGATTTCCTTGAGGTCATATCCCATTTACTTTAACTGAAATTATCTGAAATTAAAACACACATAAGTAAACATCATTGTAAATCAATAAGTAACATAGTAATATATCTAACATAAGTAGTATATCTAACATAATGTATATTTTGTTATTAAATAGAATATTTTATGTATATTTTTCTTAATATTTGGATTAAGAAATATTTGGTTTAAATGCAATTGGAGGGACTATCACATTTTGGAGGGACTACCACAAGTGATCCTTTCTTCTTTTTCTAACTAAGCTTTTACGTAAACGAAGAGGCGATCGCACTTGATGCTTTATTTTTTTGTTATTGTGCTCGATCTACCCTCAATTTTAATATTGATTTTTTTTTGCTCTTTAGGGCCCGCGTGTCAAGGGCCCGTCGGTGTATGCACCGACGTTAAATACGCCCCTGACTTGGAGACAGAAAAATTTCTAAATTTTTGCTACCTTGGGTCAGTGATAACACCGAACAATGAAATAGACATTGAAATAAACGCACGGCTAAGATCTGGAAATTGTGGGGTAGCTGCTTTAAGACTTCTACTAAGATCAAGAGTCTTATCAAGAAGGACAAAGTTACGCATCTATAATAGTGTAATTTTGTCTGTAATTACATATGGTGAGGAAACTTGGAATATTACCCAAACACAGGAGAAAAAACTAGAAAGCTTTGAGAACAACATCCCCAAAGACATACGTGGACCAGTCTATGATGAAGAGCTAAATCAGTGGAGAAAGTGATATGCAAGAGAAGTGAGAGCTCTAACCATGCAACCTCTGGTAACGGACATCATAAGAGCAGCACGCCTAAGATGTGCAGAACATGTGGTTAGAGCAGGAGAAAATAGAATTATAAGAAAGGTATGGGAATGGATTCCACAAAATCGAAGGCCTCGAGGACGTCCACGAACTAAATGGAAGGATAAGATCTTGGAAGATTTGGAATATCTGGGGAAGAACCCTGAAGACCTCCAGGAATTGGCAGCAGATCTGGCTGTGTGGCGAAGGATTGTTGTAATGGCCAAGGGACTTAGTAGGCATGCAGTGCCGGAGGGGTGAGTGAGTGAGTGAGTGAGTGAGTGATAATGTAAGCATAATAGAATTCTTTTCATTTTTTGTATAAGTTACAGGAGGTAAAATGATATGACTGTCCACTTAAGGAGCTTTCTAATGTGGTGTTTTGCTTCATGAACACTTACAAGCAATTAATCAATATTGAAAGAAATCGTTTTTAATGGTGACATCACGTTTTGATTAAAATAATTGTCTATATTCACAGAAATATTGATGTTATTGGTTACAATATTTTTCTGTTATTTGTATTCATTTCTATCCCATTTTCCTTCAAAAATTCATTTTTAGCTTGTGAAACTTGCATCTGAACACTGTTTCATAACATAGTGCCCTACTCTTACAGGTATTTCTGTATAATGGTTTCCACAAGGAAAATACCAGACAAAAATAGACTCAAGATTGATTAATACTGTCTTGGTGAAGAACTACAGAGACAAATAGCCAATAAAGTGGGAGTTTCATTGTCTACGGTAGGCAAAACCCTCTCTCGTCATACTCAAACTGTGAATGTAATGAAAATAGGCCGACGGCGATAAAGGAAGACCTCAGAAATAGAAGACAAATACTGTACATAAATTTATTGAGCAAATGTGTTAGAATTGTAAAATCGGGATTTATTAATGAATATAAAATGACAATTCATAATGTGTAAATGTATGTAGGTTTAATGGACGGATCGTAGAAGGTAGGAGGAGGGCTTATTCTGAATTTGGACGAGCGTGAAACTAGGCCATGACCATGAACCCAGGCCACGACCATGAACCCAGGCCACGACCATGAACCCAGACTTAGCTGTGTTCATGGTCGTAAGATAGGTCTGCCAATCAGGCACCGCCGTGTTCATTGCGTGATATACACCCCCAACTTTGCCCAATCCGGTCACTAAAGACAAAATAGTTTTCAAATAACACTAAATCTCTATAAGTAAGTGATTTAAGATTGCAAAATAGGCCAATAGCTATAGTAACATACTCTAAAATAGGTAGATGACGAAAACGATCGAAATCTTGTAGTAATTACTGTCTTTTAACCTCTTTTGGACCACTGGGTCGAATATGTACCGCTTCCCATACACGCACTCATAACTTATCCCTACAAAAACTTCGGTCGTTAAGAAGTTTAAGGTCCATAAATAATTAAGAAACAAATAACATGCCAAGCGAGATTGGAACTGCAGAAACTCCTTGATGAAAAAAAAAGGCGCGCGTCGCTAAGAGGCAGTTCGAGAGTTGGGTCAAGAGGAGTGGGTGAATGGAGAGAAGGTTCTGAGAGAGAGAGAGTACGGAGTGGTGCTGTGTTCCTAAGCCCTCACCGGAGTCAAAACATCCTTTTTTAGGAACCCTGAAAAGAGCGATAAAATGGGTGGGGAGAATCTCATTAAACGGTTTAGAATTCGAAGACCCAGACAACGATTCATTCATAATTCATTCAATTTTTTTCTCTCTTGTGACGGTTTGCGAAATAACACTTTATTTTCTTAATTGTGTTTGACTTCGATCCACGAACCGGGGCGAGTGCTCAGTGAAGTTGAAGACTCGAGAACTAGCAACACCGCCCAACGAGTAAAAGTGGTAACCAGTATCGTAGTAGGGTCGTGGTTCCTTTGCTGTTTCTGACTCTCATTTGTTTGATAAACTCAAATTGCTCGCACCACGTATGTTGATAGGCTCAAGGGTGTGATAGTACGTATGCTGTTAGACCCCACATTTGTCACACCACATATGTGGACAGACCCAAGGTCGGAAAGCTGATGCATGCTCCGCAGCGCGCCCCCAATTGTCAACAAAAAGTCTAACGATATAACCCCATCCCCAGATCAGAGAGTGTGAGAATAATGACATATCTTAGAATTCAACAATGGTGGCACAGCGGTAGGATATGAGTCTAATCCCACGTAGAGCTTCCGTAGGTTTCTTGTTGGAAGGACAGTGTTACCATCAGGCAACTGCGGTGGAGTAACTTCTGGAGTTTTTTTAAGGAAAAAGTAAAAATAGTGTAGTAAGTAGTATGACTGCAAAATGGACGATGCAATGCAATTGCAAATGTTGATCAATGTTGCAAAGGGGGAGGGGAATAATGCAAGAGGTTATGTAACAGCGGGGGAGGGGGTTATGCAACAAGGGGGATGGGTTATCCCCCAATTTCAATGAAGGGGAACTCCTCCAACTTGCTGGGGGAGTCCACCTAACCTCTTTGGGGAGAAGGTGGGACGGCCTCATCCCCGAAAGGGGTATACCTAACCTAAGAGAGGGAGAGAAAGGAGGAGGGTCTTTGGGGGAGAAGTTGGGACGGCCTCACCCCCCAAAGGGGCATACCTAACCTAAGAGAGAGAGAGAAGAGAGAGGAAGAGAGCATCCAGCTTCTGCGAGAGGCAGAAGCTCAATGAGAGTTCACCCGAGCGCCCGCTGTCTTATAAAGTCCTAATCAGCCAGTTGGCTTAGAAGACATAAATGGCCTGTATATATTAATAACATTCGAATGAATTAAAAGCGCACACAAACGCACATACACTCCCCGACTATACGCCTATAAAGCCCCTATTACCACACACACACACACATATATATATATATATATATATTAAAAACCCATATATATATATATATATATAAACAGATGTATGCAAAACCCCAACAGTAAAATCTCTACGAGCATAACCACCACACAAAAAACACCACATCACCACCAATCGTCTAAGTATAGACTTTTAGGAGCTCATCCCATCAACACCACGTAACCGATATGAGGGCTACAACCAAGCGTCGAAACTTAGATGATAGGTGGTGGAGCAATATTACACAAGCACAACCACCTCCACAACCACCACCACCGCTTTACTTACCAGCTCTTTGTAGACCAACTAGCTCTCTAAATACGACCCAATAGACAGGGCTATTAAACATAAACAAAGAGGTTTATGGGGCCAAGGGGTAGACTGACAAGGTCTCAAAAAAAAGGCAAAGCCAATAGTTTTAATATTCAGCTTCGCGTGGTGGTGGAACACCACGAGGCCAATTTGATATTTGGTAGACGATCGTTTAAACAAAAAATCGAATAAGATAAACTAAGTTTAATACAAAAACAAATTTTCGCCATAATTCACAATTTTATCCTTAAACTATAACATAAAAAGCATTAATATGATTTTCAAAACAAAATAGAAATTAAATTAGGGGGTAACTTATTAATTTTTCCTCTTTTATCCAATTATTGTGTTTCAAAGTAAATTTATCTTTAAGACACCAATATATCTTTGAACCTTATTACAAAAAATATTAATGTAACTTTATAATAAAAATAGATTCTATTTCGGGGTAGCTTATTCATTTTCCTCTTTTGGTCAATAATTTTATTTCAATATAAATTTATCTTTAAGACACCAATATATCTTTAAACCTTATTACAAAAAATATTAATATAACTATAATAAAAATAGAAATTAAAATATGGATAACTTATTAATTTTTCCTCTTTTACCCAATTATTGTGTTTCAATATAAATTTATCGTTAAGACTCCAGTATATCTTTAAACCTTACAAAAAAATATTAATATAACTTTATATTAAAAATAGATTGTATTTCGGGATAACTATTTCATTTCTCGTCTTTCGCCCAAATAGAATGTTTCAATATAAATTTATCTTTAAGACAAATATATATACAAATATATATATATATATATATATATATATATATAACAATTGATAAATAATATTGTTTTTGGCTCTACAAGGACGCAGCGGTTCGATGGAATTTAGATTGCGGCAGATCGGCGCCTGGTCGATCTGCTTGACGCCTCAGAAAAAAAAATTTATTTTCCAAACAAAACTTCTCTCTCTCTCTCTCTCTCTCTCTCTCTCTCTCTCTCTCTCTCCAAATCTGTTTCATTTCTAAAAGAAATCTATGGAATGGATGAATTATATTTGACACGCCCCCAGAATTCGCGGATCGCCCAATTACAGCCCAATGAGTGGAGCTTGAGACCGAGCTCAGGACCTCTAGTTGGTGGGTAGTCACGCTTACACGTTATGGGCCACCCAAATTTCACCGACGGCCAATAGGAAACTCGCGATTCGGCTATTGGGAGTGGTTACAATTACGACAGTGTATATAAAAAGAGGCATTTTCATCTGGATTCCACAACAGCTTTATTTATCAACGAGTAACTACAGAAATATATCGCCATGAGTCAATCACAACAGCTTAACTGCTCACCGCAGTTGTTTGAAGACGGGGACGTCTATGCAGGGGCTACACTCCACCTTTGCGGAGCGGCTGACCGGAACGCCATACTTTCAACGCAAACAATTGCAGAAATTTGTGAAGGAGAGAAAGAAACAGCCGATGAAGTGGACATTGAAATGAAAGTAAATAAATTAATTTGTGATTCAGGTAATGTATAGATCGTTTCATTCATTGTCATTGCTAACTAAATTATAAAAAGCCATAATAAATGCGGATTGGGAAATTAGTTTGTGATTTAAATGGAAGGCCGGGCTTTGTATATATATCGTTTCATTCAGTGCAAGTGTTATAATTTATAAAAAGTCGTAATAAAACGAAGTGAAAGGATATTTGCCCAGGGGTCGAGACCCGGTGTCGGCAGACGATGCGTAGCACACCCAGCTAATCTTCCTTCCTGATAACGTCATTTAGACAGTGAATTGTATTATGCGATGAAGGTGTCCTTTCAAAGTGAAATTTTATTACACGTTTGTTTCCCTGCACGTGATACTTAAACATTTATAGAAAGTTCTACAGGTAAGGTTTTAGAATGACCAAAACATTAAAGATATGCACGTAAAACTTTACACAATACAGCGAATAAGCACAAATGGGAACGTTTTTTTATGTGTCTGCATACCAGTTCATCATTCATCTCAGTGTCGCACAAATCGAATAATTTTTAAAAATTTATAAATCCCCTCCCACGTGACATGTGCAGGAGAAATGAAAAACAGTACATGCCGCAAGTAATACTAACATATCCTTGGAAACAGTAAGGATTCCAGACAATTTCAGGGGCATGCAGTTGTTCAATAAATTGTACAACAACAGGGTCACTCCAGGGATGAGTGAAGAGTGAATCAAAATAGTACATTATTTCCCTATTTTTAAAATAGATTGCAAACCAATGAATTCCCTCACCCCCCACAATGTCCGTATTGACAATAAGACTATACCAGTCTCTCGTAGTTGGCAAATTCAATATTTTATTCTTTGCAAACACACCGATAAATTTGGAGCGTGTGACTCGGTCACTTTTCATTAGTCTTTGTAGTGTATTCGCGTCCATTTTAAAAGTTTGTGACTACGTTTCTGAAACGGTCAATTTCTATTAGACCTTGTGATTCGAGGTATACTAGTACACTAATAGGCGCGTCCATAGAGTCGGCGAATTACAATCTGACTGAGATGTTCCCACTTTGTTGTGGACTAAAGTGTGTATTTACACTAGCAGATAAGTCGGGGTTGATATCAAACGGGTAAAGGTTAAATTGATCGATGAATTCTTTTTGCGTTACGCAAATCCCAATCTCATCATAGCAACCAGCAATATGGGCCAGATTACTATAAGCTTTCGCGCAAAGCGGGAACACAGCGTCTGGTGAGTAGTCCGTATCCACAGTCCCGCCCAACGCAACGCCATTAACGTATAGAGTTATATTTTTAAGGCCAAAATTCTCGAATTTAAAGGAGCTCTTTTTATATTTTCCATTCGTCGAAGTGTGATCCTGCATTCCAATTAATAACCTTTTAGGTAGAACTCCCAGGGCCACGTTTTCTGCCTGCTTCTAGGTCAACACTGCGGGCACCGTGTATAGTTTGATCTGCACTCTGTTAGTTGGGTATTTTACTGTTGAGTGTATTAAATTTTTTTCAATTTCTATATATTTTGGCGAACTTAATTTCACTCGCCGTACGCGCATTATGTTTCCATGATGTGAATCACAACGGGTTTAGCGCCCTCTTCTTGATCAGGTCCCAGATTTACGCAGATCTCTGGATTCGTGCGGGTGAGCTTTAATTTCATATACACCCCATTCATAAGCAGTTTCTCCTGGAACGTGAAGTATGTATGCAGACGTCCAAAACACTCGTATATCTTCTTTTTAGAAATTTTTTAATTTATCCTTTATACTACTCTTGTCTTTAGTCTAATAATAGCCCTCGGCAGTTAAAAAGGTATCCTTCACTTCTTTTGAAAAGTTGAGGACATTTTCCAGATAGGCTCTTAGTTGATAATAACCCGTTCCTGTCGAGATGTTGACCTGTTTTAAATACACCTCACACTGACTGAATATGGAGTGTAGAAAGTTGGTTTCAGGGTATGCAGAATAATTATCATCGCAGTCCGTTCCATCTGAATGGGCTATACGCAGTTTAGCGTACATGTGCATGCAGCTTGGATGAAAAAAGTATGGCCCTGCTCTGAGTATCACAAATTCTATAGGGGCACTCGGTAAACTAATAGTGTTTAATGAGTTAATTGTAATAAAGTCACTATGCTCAATAGAAACCTGTGTAGGGGGCATATCAAAGAGGGACAGCGCCGATTTACAACATTGTGAGCTACACGGATGGATGAAGCGCGTCATGACGAGTGAGAAATAGTGCCACCTCTCTCGACAAGTGGTAATCAGCCTATGATTCGTGAGAGCAGTGTTCTTTTGATGTCATTTTACGTTTAGTGCCACGTGTTGGTAACCCCTTCTTCCGGACAGCCCTCTTCTTCTTTCCGCCACCACGCATTTTTCTCTTTGCATCTTTGATGATTTAGTCCAGTGTACGTTTTAAATGTTTTTTTAGAGCTTCTTTACTCTTTGTTCCACCCACTATGTCTTCTACCGCATTAAAACCTGATTGTAACGCCTTCCTCCCGAGGTATCTAGCCCCCTCTCAACAGTGACACAGCCGTGCGTAGTATGGTTGAAAAAATGGATCGAAGCCCACTCCCACGCTGATATCTCACCCCTGGTTAGACTGTGAAAGGCCTTCGGGTCATTATAACTGAATGCGACGAAAGTGTAGCTACACTGTTAAGCTCCCAATCACCGAATGGGAAATATTTTCCCTCAATCGTTCTTATATATATTGAGATATTGGTTAATAGATTAGTCGCAACATTCACATAATAGGGCTTGTCATATGTAATGCTCAAACTCTTCCCTCTATGGGTGGGAATGTGTGCAATGCGCAGCAGGCGCGCCTGGGTGTCCCCAACAAATTGATGCTCCACGATATTGCTGTAAATATAGCACATGTCGGGATGGATAGCTTTCACCCAATTTCTCCAATTTCAACTGGTACATTAAGCTGGACAAGTCATGTTGTGCCCCATGAAAGGTGTCTCTTTGGAGGGCTGCACTATATCGACCCTCAGCTACAATTGTGAACAGCTCTTTGTCTTTAATATTTCCACTAAACGTTGATTTTAACTTCAACGTGCGTGCAGGCGTGTCTATGTTTACGACTTCAAAAAGTAAATCGGTTGTCAGGTACGACTTTCTAAGACTCTTGTTTAAGCCCGTCACAATGTTCGTGGCTTTGTCATAATGACCGATTCCTCGTGTTACATTTGTACTATAGTACCGTACCCCACCGAACAGGACTGATCGCATAGTGTTATGCAATGTTATGCCTAATTTTTCACACTCATCGACTCTTCTAAGGGTCAGAAATATGATCTGTTCATTTTCAAGAGTTAAAATTTGGTGGCTAACTGGAATTCACAAACACCAACTTCGTACGAATAACGTTCCAATTCAATGGGCTCATTGAGTTCTGTTACAAAGTTGGCCAGGGTGTTGTTAGGATGTACAGAGAGAGAAGAGGACGGGAGTGTGACACAGAAGTGGTTAGGCGTCATGTTGCATACTATTTAAGATTCATTATTGCAGCAGCTTTTATATAGATGTTGAAGCTTTCTGAGTACCCTAGCCATTTCACCAAGTACATTTTTCTCTTTCCTGAACCTTTGCTACCTAAAATTTTTTTCAATTTTAAACACATTTTTTCCTAAATTAAATGTCACTTTCTGCAACTCCTCGCAGTAAAAGCCTCCTGCGATTTCCTCCCCACTCAAATCTTCAACGTAATACATCATTATCTCGCATTTAGGTCTCATAGCACTAACTTTAAAAATCTCACATGTCCATCCTTGCTCAAATCCCTTTGCGAATTTATTTCCCGAACGCGATAGCCTTACATAATCATTGATTTTGAAACGTTTAGAGTGTGGCGGCGGTATTCCATCTTTTCTCACATCAGGCTCTAGGCGCGTACCTCTTTCTAAAACTTCGTTAGGTGTTGTGATAATCGTGCGATGGTGTGAACGATTGTATAACGAGGCCAATGATCCCAGAATGTTTATATATCTGTATGTGTTTTAATGTGTAAAATAGCGATGCATGCGTTCCTTTATGGTACGTTGAACTCTTTCAGCTAAAGAGGCCTTATGTATAGAATTGCTAATGTAGTAACTGATATTAAACTCTGTCAGCATGTTCTGAAAAGCTTGGCCTATAAATTCTTTCCCCATATCCGTACAAAAATAGCCTGGAACCCTGTTTCCTTTCAACATCAGCGTTTTGGTAGCTTTAGCAACGGTTTCAGGCGATTTATTTTTCAGAGAAATTAGCCACAGATATCTAAAGAACACATCTATTATGAATAGGATGTAGCGGTAGCCATCATTATACAGTGAATATCTTTGCATGTCTGTTCTTTCTCCTCTTCAGAGATGCTACTGTGGGGGTGATGGCGTACTCAGTTGTGACACATGCGAGACTTGCTGCGAGTCTTTTAACCGATTCAGATTTCCTATCAATGTTTTGGGGACATTTATTTCTTGTAGTCTTGCTTTAATATGCTTCCATCCTGTTGGTGAGGGCGTGTCCCACTTTCTCACCAGATGATGGACAATGTCGACGATATACGATTGCTGTACCGTTGTTCCTTCAACAATGACCTCGCCTGTATCGGCCGATTCTATGATCGGGTCCTCACTCAATAGATTATAAAGACTTAAACCTTTATTCCTCAATGTATGTGGGAGACTGCTTTTTAATACATGCTCGATGTGTTGCGTTCCGTTATTCTTTGGTTGGTCATCTCTAACGTCGGCCCCAGGTCCTATGTCGACATGCTCATCGTTGCTCGTGCTGTGCCTAATAAACACTGGGAGCTCTGTCGGATTCTTATAATCTTCGTACTCATGAAGAAATTTCTGCAGAACCTCTTCGTACAAGATCCTTTTCTCATCAGGTGACTTTTCATTGTTTAATAGGGCTAACAATTCGCTTTCCATTCCTTTAAGCCTGCTTTTACGGAGTTCTAGAAAAAGTGTCTGGATCCTTTGAACTTTGCAGTGGAGCATACAGCTCGTGCGGAATCACTACCACTATCTTCATTTTACTAATCTAGTCAGTAAAGGTCCCAAAACTGAAAATAAGATGCGGAGGAATGATCCCCCTCTTTGTACATTAATTCGCGTTTTCTTCCCCACAAGTTAACTTTTACGAGCGAGTGGACGTATTATGTTCTTGTAACGACGTAGGCGAGCCTTCTGAGGGGGTTTCATTGGCACATTACATTTTATAACATTAAGACAGATTTCACAAAAAAAAAGTCCGAATCGATATTTTTCACAAACATCTGTTGCAATGCCCGGGACAATCGTTGATAGATTTTTATTAATTCACGGTATTTCTTCAGCCTTTTTTTCATTCTAGAATATACACCGTTTCAGGCTCGTTTGGAAATATACTCGTTCTTAGAAGCACCTTAAACGTGTTTCGCTGGTGAAGGTCACAAAGCAAATATCCGTAACGCTGATTTGTAACTTCTTTATAAACCTACAAAAACTCCTTACGCTTATTCGGGAACATATGATTGGCTAATACCCCAATTTGTGACACATCTCTGCGTTGCGCGAATAAGACTAGATATTGTGTATTTAACGACATATCGCGCATGAATCTATTTTTGAAAAATAGATTCTGATTGATGAAGAATACGCTTATGTGAAGATGGTGGGAGAACACTGTAAATGTCTCGGCAAACGTTTTATCCATTTCCAACATGAGATCGTCAATTACAATGACTCTATGCTCATTTCCCTTTAAAGAATTAACGTCATATACCCCTTTGTGAAACAAAATATCATCTTGATACTCGTTGAACACTGATTGGTACGTCGAATAGCACCATATTACTTTATGCACAAATCTTTAATGATTTTAAGCATAAACACAGTTTTGGCACATCCTGTACGGCCGGATATAATACATGTGGACGGGCTTGTGAACCTGAATTTTTCTACAGATTTCATCTCTAACACGTCACACCACTAAGTGGAGCATTTACAAAATATAACAAAATTTAAATGCTGCTCCTTATATTCTTCTTTTTCTTCTTCCACAGAACCGTGAATGACGACGATGTACAGCACTCCATCATCGATATTACACACGACCCCGATGAGAGTGTAGCTACAGACTCCAACCCCGCTGATGAAACCTCACCAGCGACACCTCCACCACGTGGCAGTTCAAAGCGGAGGCACGATGATGAAGAACCTTCCACGTCAGGTATAAAACGTGCCAGGAGTGCACCGGTTGCTAGACCCCCAGTAATAGAGCCCCAGCCCTCTACGTCTTACGACACAACCCCCACAATAACTCCCTCCTCAAATATACCCTCTTATACCTCCAATTCCGAGTACATCCTCCACACCAGCAGCTGTTTCTCGTGCTGTGGAGGAAGGTATAATATTCGAACTGGTGCGCACCGCTAACTCCACCCCTGCCCTGACTAGAAATCGGTACGTGGTCAGGGTTGACCCTGGAGCGTTGTATAGCAACGTTGTTTGACTGCGGCGCGTATTTGAGCGTGTTGTGGCGTTTACCCTTCAGAACCGCGACGAACGTGAAGTCCGGATGAGGTTGTCCTTCAGGTTCGGGTCAGATGACGGGGATATAGATGATTTTTGGGTAGTAATACCATTCAGACGCTTGACAGCTGTAGACTTAGAGTATATCTTGGGCCGTATAATGCAGGCCTCTCAAAATAGTACAGCCTTCAATATGGACAACTTCACGGTAGATATTGACAGAGTATTCCGGGTTGCGGGTCATAGTGCCACACCTTATACTCTTAATTTCAATTCTCAGTCTATTTACAGAAAGCATTTAAACGTCGATCGTGGTTGCGACTTTATAGTAGTAGTCTTAGGCCATATGTTTACTGTACTGAATACCCGGGTCAAAAATATTTGGTTGCCTACGGTTGTGCAACGTTCTCGTAAACTGGCTTCAGATTGTAAGCTTCAGTTTGAGTGTAATATGAGTCCTAAAGAGCTGAAAAGGGTAGAGCAAGAAATGAATGTTCGTATAGTTGTATTTGGAATGGATGATCGTCGTAGGACTGTGTATGTTTTTAAAAGTTGTGTGAGAGATCGTACAAGACTTCTACTTATTTCAGGATTGTCAGGAACATCGTATCTCCCCATCCGTAATATAAGGGCTCTTTACGCTAGTTATGATAAAAGTCGAAAATATGGAAGGCATCATGAATTATGTAAGGGATGTCTCGAGTTTGCGGATGATATAGTGAAACATTGTAAGCCTGTAAGGAATGCCACATGGTATGTGAACAATGCAGAAGCCCCAAATGTGAAAGCCGTGTAGTTGAAACCGAGAAGAGGGAATGTAATGTGTGTAGACGGACATTTTTCAATAATAAATGCTTTGAGCTCCATAAATCAGTTGGCACTTGCAGGAAAATGAGAATATGTGAATGTGGCATGTTTCATATGATGAATAATTGGGGTAAGTTTGTGCATAAATGCGATGAAATTCACTGTTTTACATGTCATGAAAAATATAAGGCGGATGGAGTGAAGCATGTATGTTATATGAAAGATTCTAAACCAAAAAATAAACCCTGTATAACCGTGTACTACGATAAAGAAACTTCCACAAACCCTGAAACAAAAGAGGTTATTCCACATCTACTTTAAGTCAGACTATCTGCTATAAGTGCATGGATGTCGAGTGTGATGAGTGTCCCAAATGTGGTAAACGGACAAACGTTTTTAAAACGATTGCACACGACAGTCCCGTGAAAATCTTTGTATCCTATATTGTCAAATTAGCGGACAAGTTCAAAAAAATGACTGTGTATATTCTTGCCCATAACGGGGCAAAATTTGACACACAGTTCCTTTATATGGAATTGCTTGAACACGAGTCATCGGAGATATTTACAGGCGACCCCTTGAAAAGAGGGAAGAAACTTATACAAATGCAGATAAGAGGTAATGTTCAGTTTAAAGATACTTTATTATTCACACCTTGTAAACTAGCTAAGCTACCCAAGGTGATGGGTGTAGCCGCCGAAGATTCAAAAGGTTATTTCCCTTACACTTTCCTCACTAGCGACACTTTAAATTAGGTAGGACTGCCTCCCCACCAAACATTACTTTAACTACACCTACATGAGCGATAGTGAGCGTGAAGATTTTGACCGCTACAACAACAGTTTTAATGAAATTAGACCATACAATATAGCTGATGAATATGAGCGTTATTGTGTGAATGATGTGCGCGTGCTTAGAATATGTTTCCAGTCCTTTAGAAGGATGTACATAGCCCGTTTCAAATGCGATCCGTTGCAAGTCGCAACCACGATCGCCTCATTATGTTTTACGTTGTTCAAGAATAACTTCATGCCTAAAGACACCTTAGCCGTCATTCACAGAAACAATCCCCGCAGTTATGGGCAACAAGCTATTTACTGGCTCATACACATACAGCAACAGACCGGGTTATACATCAAACACGCCCGCAACACGGGGGAAGTACCCATTAAGGTCACTGGTCGTGTTTTTTGGGCTGATGGCTTAAGTGAGGATCCAACCACTGGTGAGAAGACTGTGTACTCCTTTAACGGCTGCTGGTGGCATGGATGCCCACGCCCTGAGTGTGCCGTCACAGGGGATCTCCATGGAAGGTCTCCTGCCGACAGCATCTCATGGACCCGTAACCGCGATCAACTTATAGGCTCCCAGTTCACTCACAAGATCGTGTGGGAGCATGAGTATGATGCGCGGATGGAAACAGATGGCCAGTGCCGTGAAGAAATAAGGGCCGTCAAACATTCAATGGTGTTGTTTGGAGGACGTACAAACCCATTCAACCTATACTTTCCACCTACGGAGGGAGTGAAACTATTACTACGACTTCTGTTCTTTATATCCCTACGTGATGAAGAACAATCCATACCCCGCAGGTGCGCCTGAAAAACTAGTGGGCCAGCCATGCCAACAATCGAGGAGTTTTCAGCTAACTTGAGTGAGCGCTACTTTGGACGCTCTTTCGTAGACGTGCTCTCCCCTCGCGACTTATGGATGCCGATCTTACCCGTCGTTATAGATCACAAGCTCATGTTTCCCCTGTTCGTGAAGTGCGCAGAGGAGAACAATGGGGATTGTAATCATACACCCAACCATTGTAAGATCAGAGGTGTATATACAAGCCCTGAGCTGGACCTAGCCGTTCGTCAAGGATACAGAATATTGAAGATACATGAGGTGTGGAGGTTTCAGTAGCTACCCAACCTTTTCACGCCATATATAAACGCTTTTTTGAAGGATAAGGTAGAGGCATCAGGGTATCCGCGAGGAGTTGATACCGAAGATGAAAAATCGGCTTATATTCAGCGTTACTGTGCCCGTGAAGGTATACAGCTTGACCGTTCCAAAATTGTCAAGAATCCTGGCAAGCGCTTTAGTGCAAAATTGTGTCTAAACAGTCTTTGGGGAAAATTTGCACAGAATACTGGCAAAGGGAACGTTCATTTAGCACAAATTTATAGTGAAGTCTGGGATTATGCCAACGCTCCCGATAAAGAGATGATGGAGATCGTGAATATAGGTAATACTTACATAATAAAGTACAACATCACCGAACTGGTCATAGATACCTCACGTGTTACAAACATACCTGTAGCCAGTTTCACAACTGCCTACGCATCAAGCTTTGGGGACTACTTCACTCTCTTGGGAGGAGGGTGCTGTACGGTGTACGCTGACACAGAGAGCGTAATATTCACAGCGAGGGAGGGTGAATACATGCCGCCTATTGGGGAATTCCTCGGAGAGTTGACTGACGAGATCAAGGATGAGTATGGTGATGGTGCATACGCTGACTCCATTGTATCAACAGGGCCAAAGACTTATGGGGTTCGGGTGAGGGTGGGGAAGGATATGAAATATATTGTGAAGGCTAAAGGCATCACGCTTAACCATGCGAACCGACGAGTCGTTAAATTTGACTCGTTGTTGTTGGTTAGCCCATCAGCCCACCCTGATCGAGCAAGCCGGCGGCACGCAGGTAACCGATCGCCCTCTTCGGAGTGGAACAGAGGTTTAGCGCACTAGTGATGTTGTGTTGTGTTCTATATTGTGCTAGAGTGGTACAGTCTGTCATAATGTGTTCAATTGTTTGTGGTGTGTCCTGACACAGGTGGCAGGTTTCGTCTGTGGAGTTGTCTAGTCTGTGTTTATATGTCTGTAAGTTGGGGTGATGTCCACATCGGAATCGTGCTAAGTTAACTCGATCCAATCTGCTCAGGCTGCTCTCTGACCTGTCAATGGGTGGCGGCTTCGCACCTCGGACCGCATTCGGACCGAGTCGTGTCAGAGTTTTGTGGGTTAGGTGTGTGTGTATGTGTTTTCTGTACTGTGTGATGTCTGTGGGGCGTGGTATGGAATGGCGTATTTGGTTATAATGTCTCTCTGGTGTTACCTTAATGGTGCGAGGTGTCGGTGCGTGATTGTACATGTCGTGGCAAGGGTGTTGTGGGTTAGTTGTCGTTGCTGCCATGAACTGTGTTCCCCTCATGTCTAAATAGTCCATAACTTTCAGTATTTTTGTTTCTGTGTGCAGGTGTTCTATTGGTTTTGTTTGAGTGCATCCTCTTATGATACGAAGTGCGTTGTTATGTATTGTCTGTAAGGTGTTTATGTGTGTGTGTTTGAGATAATGGGTGCCCAGCATGGGCTCGCATAGTCCATAACTGAGCGAATACATTGTTTGTATATGAGTGATGTTGTTTCCTGCTGGTGTCCAAAGTTTGTACCTGTTAGTACCCTAAGCGTGCTAAGTCTTGACGTACATTTGTTTTTAATGTTCTGAATGTGGTTTGCAAAAGATAATGGTGTTGTATGTGACCCCAAAATATTTTGGTCCTGTGAGTGTGTGGAATGTTGGTGTTGTTTAGTGTAATCTGTGGAGTTATCTGTTGTTCTTTTGTGTTGCTTGTAAGCAAGGTGATGATTGATTTTGTGGGCGCTACTTTGAGTCTGTTGTGTGTGCCAGTCTTCTATACTGTTTATGTATGTATGTAGGTTATTTGTAGCGGTGTCGATGTTGTTGTGGGTGGATGTTAGAGTGATGTCATCTGCATATGATGATAAGGTAAGCTTGTTATTTATGGGTGTTAGAATGTCATGCATGTATAAGTTGAACAGTGTTGGTGAGAGAACAGAGCTTTGAGGGACCCCATTCGGAAAAAGCTTATTTCTGGATGACTTGCCATTAAATGTGACATTAGTCCGGTAGCTCAGACCCTGATTTTACTGGAACCCTGCATTGTTTGTTATAAAGCAAATTTTTACATATTTTGAAAGCTTATACCACCCCATTCAAGAATCCATCGGGTGTACACCTGACCCCCGCTTGGCTTTTTCAATATGGCCGGCGAAACTGAAAAATCCCATATCCTGGTCAATACTTGATGGATTTTGATGATCTTGGTGTCATTTCTAGGGGTTTTTAGGATGATGAGTCGATCTGGAGGAGTTGCAGATACGTTGGGAGTCGTTTTGACCCACATTCGTCAATACTCAAGGTCATTGGAGGTTAAACGCCCCCCGAAATAAGGAATATCCTATATCCCGGGCAGTCGTGGAGATATTTTGGTGATCTTACTGTCGCTTTTATGGTTTTGGGCGAGACTGAGTAGTTCTATAGGGTTTAAAATGAAATCAGGGATTATTTTCCCCATGGCAAGGTGAATTCCAATATGTCTAATTATTCCTCTTATTTTTTTCAGGTTGTTGAGATTATTGCTGATGGTGCTGCCCACCTGGTGGTTTGATGACGTCTTGGTTGTGCTGATTCCTGACTGCTGAATATGGAGAATATACCAGGTGAGCATTGTTTAGTTTTCATTTGCTGAGGATAAATTATTTCAATGCGATTTGTACTCTGAAGAATGGGTAAACAAAATTCTTATTTTTCAGGTTCTACAAAAGTTGCAGACGAATGTTTCTTCAAGGATTTCCTGCGTAGCTGTCCTGGAGGTCAGAAAGGTCTTTCAAATTGTGGGAGGATTCAGAAAATCATAGAGAGCAGCGACATCAGAGGGCAGCCAGATGTTCGAGCGAGACTAGAGCCTCTCTTGGAAGATGGAGCAAAAATCCTTTGTTGTCACAAGAACTGTGTTTCCACTTATGTGTCCAAGCGGAATTTATCAGCATTCATGAAAAAGAGAGAATGTGATACCCCTACAGTGGAGCCAAAAAGACTACGTAGTGCTGTTCTCAGTGAAGGCCCAGTATATGACCCTAAAAAACATGATGGAGAAGATCGCCAATCACTTCATGATTCCCTTTCTAAGTGCATGGACCCAATGGATCCAGAGTCACATCCAGGAGGCAACTTATACAATATTCAGACAGGGCAGCTTGCATCTCCAGATGCCAATGCCGATAGAGCTGTTAGTATTGGAAAAACGCAACTGGCACAGTACGAGTCATCATGGCCACAAGGCTTTTATGGCACCATTTCCAAACATGTCATCACCTTTGCAAGTAAAACGAAACATATCAAGGTGGGTGCCCACTTGGTTATGGACCAAGAAGCGATTTATGCACGCGTCATCGGTTTGCTGATGAGCGAACGCGAACTTGACTTGACCCATGTATTCTCAACAGAGCTTGCGACATACCCACCCGCACTGTTCCAACCAGATGGCTTAATGAGACCTGCAGCTAAATCCGCATTGAAGCAGAACTTGGGAGTGGAAACATCCTCTCGAACATGGGGTCGACCAACAGTTGTTATCATGGATGTATCAGCTTTTTTGTGGACAGTCGACTAGCCTGCTACTGGCACAGTTGCTACATTTATCCAAACCTTCAAAGTATGGCTACCGAAACATCTTTCTCATGCACCTGTAGTACTAGCTTTTGATCGCTACTATGATTTCTCTCCGAAATCAAGCACTCGGGCAATGAGAAGCAAGATCAGCAGAGTTCCCAAGCTGGACCTCAACACCTCATTGCCTACAAGAGAGGCTGTTCTCACGTTCACCGCGAACAAGGAGCAACTAAACAGGCTGCTCTGTGAGCAAATCCTTGCTGACAGTGAGTATCTCGCAACTGTAACCCAAGACCATGAGCTAGTGCTTGCAGGATGGCAGACTATACCGACTTCCATTGTGCGAGGCAGGAGTCGAGCAGCATTGGAGCTCTCATCATCTTATGAAGAGGCTGACGTGATAATAACACAACACGCTATCGCACAAGCTGAGAAAGATTCTGATGCCCGCATCTCCATCATTTGTGATGACACAGACGTGTTTGCCATGCTGACTCACTTCTATGAATTTAAGAAACTAGGCTGTCCCATAATTATGGAGTCTCCATTGCGTGGCAGAAAATCAGTAGACATCCGAGCAACTGTAACCCAGTACAAAAACATCATCCCACAAATCCTCAAACTACACACTTTGAGTGGTTGTGACGCAGTTGCAGCAATACATGGCATCGGCAAAGCCACTGCCATTGCCACAGCCAAGAAGGGTCGGAAGCTAGACAAGCTGGGGTCCCTTGATGCATGCTTTGACCATATCGAGAAAGAGGCAACAGCGTTCATTGTTGCATGCTATGGGGATAAGAAATCTTCATCTCTTACTGAGTGTCGTCAGCGAGTATGGGCTCAGAAGACAGGGAAGTAGGGAACTGCTGCACTCAAGCTATGTTCTCTACCACCAACAACTGAAGCTTTCCATCAAAATGTGCCCAGAGCCCACTATCCTGTGGCGAACTGGCTCGATGCACTAAGGTGTGACCCACCACCACTTGATCCTGTGCATTATGGGTGGGAGAGAGACGAAACAAACAGAGTTCTCATCCCAAAAACAGTAGATGAAGGAGTGTGCTTAGCACCAGATGAAGTTCTGAAGCTAATCAGAGGTGGGTGTGAATCACAATTAGCATGCAGGGGGAGTCGCTGCGGCTGCATGGGACGCGGAATCCCTTGCACAATGTTCTGTGCATGTGGCAGCGGCTTGGATTGCAACAATCCATTGACTCAAAACGCAAACGAAGAGCAGACTGATGATCCTGACGATCCTGACACAACCATGTCTTTGGATATTTCCCCCCCAATAAATGGTTACCTAATGTAAATAACTGCATCAAAGTTGTTAATGCCAATCCCCCAGCTAGGTGTGAGCTTTGTTTTGCTTACGAGGTCATATCTTGTAGCTTTGCAACCTTCCATAGAATGCATGTGCCCTGCACTTCAGCATAAATTGTGGTTTATATCCGAATATCCATATCCATATAATGTGGGTTATATCATTTAAGCATTATGATCGGGTTTTATCTGCAGAAAAGATGGTAAGTGCTCAGCAGTTAGCTAGATTGTAGAAATTGTCACTGAAATAAAGCAAATACAGTGATGTCAACTGTGGCATTATCATATTTCAAGGCCAAACTTTAACCTCAAATGACCTTAACTTGACCCATGGAGTTGCAAAATGATATCCTACTATTATCATGTGCCTATAGAACTACTACGTCTCGCCCAAAACCATAAAAACGACAGTAAGATCACCAAAATATCTCCACGACTGCCCGGGATACGGGATATTCCTTATTTCGGGGGGCGTTTGACCTCCAATGACCTTGAGTATTGACGAATGTGGGTCAGAACGACTCCCAAAGTATCTGCAACCCCTCCAGATTGACTCATCATTCTAAAACTCCCTAGAAATGACACCAAGATCATCAAAATCCATCAAGTATTGACCAGGATATGGGATTTTTCAGTTTTTTCGCCGGCCATATTGAAAAAGCCAAGCGGGGGTCAGGTGTACACCCGATGGATTCTTGAATAGGGTGGTATAAGCTTTCAAAATATGTCAAGGTTTGCTTTATAACAAACAACGCAGGGTTCCCACCCCGTGCAACCGAACTACATGTATCTTCCTGAGAGATAGTTGCTCAGCCACCTTTTGGTGTTATTGTGCATGTTTGTGTTGAGTATTTTGTTTATGAGAGGGAAGCGTGGGATAGCATCAAATGCCTTGCTAATGTCTATTGTTGCTAATAGTGTACGTTGAGCTGGTCGTCTAGAGTTGATGCCATCCATGATGTGTTGCGTGAGGTTAGAGAATAATGTAGTAAGTAAAATGGAGCAAAATGTTTTAGCTGGAAAAAGTAAATTCGAGCCCAATAAAGTAGCCTTTATAGCGAAACATACGTATTTCATAATTTTCTGAGGGATTCCTAGTACAACGACTATGATCCCAGTCGGTTAAGCTCTTGGTAGTGGGAGTGGACCGAGTACTGAACGTAGTAGTGTTTATCGTCAACTAGGCGTTTTAGATTGACTTTATTGAGGTAACCTTAAGTGATGGGAGTATTAACCAGTCGGCTAAAAAGCAGAACGAGAATAGCAACGTCGTAGTAACTTTAACGTCTCGAGCCGTCGTCTGCATGATCTCTGCGCTCGCGGGTAATGATAGGTTGGGCGACCTAATCCACGCCCGGTTCACGGCAACTTGGACATGAGACGCAGCCGCGGGCGACGGTCCCGGGGAGTAACCTATAACTCAGTGATAGTCAAACCGGGGTAAGCGAGGGGTTTCCTGAGGGTACGTAAGCTCTGCTGCAAAAACAAGCAAGTTGGTTAATCAATTATAAAATGAATTTATACAATTATAATTATCACCTATCATTTAAATTTTTTTGAAAATATATATTATAATCATTTATTTATAATATTAATATTTAATTATAAATTTAACTCAACATTGGTACAAGTTATTATTAAATTATTTAATATTAATTATTTTATATTTTTATATTTTAATATTTTATTTAAATTATTATTAAATTACCCGATATTGGTACAAATTGGTACGAATCGTACGATAACTTCCACTTGTAAATAGTAAATTATATCAAGTCTCGAGCAGTGAATTCACGCCTCTTTAAAATTCTTTGTGAGGAGATAGGCAAAAATCATACTCAGTTGCTTTTGCACACTGAAGTGCGCTGGCTCTCACGAGGAAAGGTATTAACACGACTTTTTGAACTTAGGAATGAAGTGAGAAGTTTACTTAACAGCCGAAATTCAGACTTATTCAAATTTATAGAAAATGAGGAGTGGCTTTGTAAACTGAGTTATTTGCAGGGCCGGCTCAAGGTACCGGCAACTCGGGCAGTTGCCCGGGGCGCCACGTCATGTGTTTGGGATCTTCCAAATACAAAGCGAAAAATCTAAAAATAAATAAATAAAATAAAATGAAATAAAAGTCAAATGTGAAAATTTCCTGATGTGGAGTAAAATTTTCAGGGATTATAACATTATATTAGCCAATAGCTTAAATTCTTTAGCAATTCTGTCAATAGAAAAATGACTTTGTCAGAAATATAAATACGAAAAAATTTGCAAATCTAAAGTCGAGGAAAAAATATTTTAGTTAGGATAATGTACGAATTTGAATGTCTGTTGTTGCGTTTGATTTTTTTTCATTTATCTGTAATAAATTCTTTATTCTTATATTTGTAATTTTTTTAGCATTATGAAAAAATTATTAAAATGGTAAAAAGTTTTAAGGGTGCTGAAATTCAATTTGCCGTGGGCGCTGACAAACCTCGAGCAGGCCCTGGTTATTTGGCAGATATATTCACCAAATTAAACGAACTTAATCTTCAACTTCAGGGGTATGACAAAAATATATTGCATAGAAGACAATAATACCACACCTTTCCAAATATTCAGCGAATTTTGTCACGAAAACGAGTTTCTTGTCAGTGACTCAGTTATGAATATTATAAAGCAGCATTTAGTGAGCCTTCGTGAATCATTTTCATTACTTTCCATGTATTAATAGAGATTCCCCACAAAGTGAATGGATAACGAATCCGTTTTCGAACCTTGCTGTGTCTAATGCGGAGCTTCCCGCTCGTTTAAAAGAACAATTGATTGAATTGGCAGCTGACAGCTCACTTAAACATAAATTCAATGACTTTTCTGTCTCCGAGTTTTGGAAATTGGCTCGTATTGAATACAAAGAATTAAGTGAATTTGCTATCAACAAACTACTTCCATTCCCGTCCACCTATTTATGTGAAAAGGGATTTTCGGCACTGACAGCTATCAAGTCGAAAGAAAGAAACCGCCTACATCCAGAAGCTTGCCTCATAATGACACTCACAAATGTTCGTCTGCGAATAGAACAACTTGCTAGTGACAAACAGTCCCACCCATCGCATTAATTACTTGTAAGTATTTAAAATATATATTTTAAAAGCTAAAACGATTTCTAATTAACTGTATTAGATTCTAATATTTGCCTGAGTTAAAATTTGTGTAAATTGCTTGAGTTGTGTAAAACATAAATTGTATAATTAAAATGCTATGATATATATATATATATATATATATATATATATATATATATATATATATATTCATTTAATATAATTAGGTGGTCGTAAATAAAGATCGCTTGATAGCTTCATATTCTGTGTAAATTGTATAATAACATTTTTATTTTGGAAACTGAGGGGGGAGGAGGTACGCCATAATAAAAAAACAAACTAAAGGGGTACGCCAAGGAAAAAGTTTGAATACCACTGCTATAACTAATAGGTAAGTACCTTCTTCCCCCGAGAAGGAAATAAAAAGCCATGTGTGGTTGATAGAGGAGGAAACTGATGCACTCCACCTCGCCCTTATTTGACGTTAGGTCAAATCATTTCATTTTTTATAACTCTGAAAATACTTTTGAATATTTTTTTTACGTTTCACGAGAAAAATCAATTATCTCGGTACTTATAAAATGGAAATAGGTCAGTAGGTCTATACGTAAAAAAATATAAAAATCAATAGGTCATAGGTCGCGCTACAAAATCTCACTGATTCGGCTACGAAAAATGGTTCGATTTGTGAGCTGCAATAGGTAGGTATTTGGTATACAAGAGGTGAGAACGTGAATTTTACTTTTATTAAGCTCACAAAACTACATATCGATTAAAAGTACGTAGGATTGTGAGTAAATCTCACAAGAAAATCTACCTATTGCAAAACTCACAGGTTACCCATTGCTCTTTGGAGTCCGTGTTTAGAGACGAGTATCGATTGTTAAACAAAAAGGATAAATACGGAGAAAGTCTAGTGCGCATAAAACATTAAAACTGAAATTACCCCATGTGTCGGAAAATTGCCCCGTATAATGGGTAAAAGTACTCGCATGATTCATGCTAGAACAAATCCGTACACGATTCAACAGCTTATGGTGTGACTCGCTCCCCCATCGAGCCGATCCACCCACCCGTGGCTCATAGTCATCTCAGAGCTTGAACCGACTGGATGTGCACTCTTCGAATACGATGGAACTTCCCTTAAGAAGCATTCTCAATGCCGCGTACGATGTGTCCGTGACGAAGTCATCGCTCGTGTTCAGGCGTGAAACCGGCACCATTAACTATGTACTTGAAACGACTTGTAGACAAGCAAACTCTGGTACACGTAATGTTATTTATTTAAGTGTTGAGGAGATGAATAGGGTCTTCGTGATAGTTGAGAAGTGGGGTGAGGACCGTTATAAAATACCTGCAGGTGTAGGTACAAGAAGAGAACAGATTAGTGATGCCCCCTCATATGCCGTTGTTTGTACGTTGTGTATAAATAACAGTCAGCCATGCATTGATATACGACTAATGTGGAAGAATGCATCTGATAATAACGTTCTTGTCCCCACGCGAAACGGATTCATCCTCGACAGAATGTTTGAAATCGTCGGATTCCGCAAGCTGAAGCCTATATTAGACGCGCGTGTTACGGATATGATTTATTTTGACACGGTTCTTGAATACACATACACCGCTCTGCTCGACAGGTTTATCGAATGTAGGAATGAACAACGTGAGAATGGTCTAGAGCTGGATGCTTATTTAAAAGGTTTAGACTTCCAAATATCATGAACTTTGGTACAAAGGACTTGAGCGATACAGGGCAGAGCTCGCCTACACTGTTCACCCTGAAGAATTGCACCTCTATATAATGATCAGCTGTCATTACGACTTAGAAGATTATTTCAATTGTCGCTATGCATTGTGAAGAAGAGTTCACGATTGAAAAGCTAGGGTCGGTAAGAAAAAACCCTCGATTGGAAAGGAGTGTTTATAAACTTGTATTTAATAATGATGTGGTGGTTAACGATGACCTCTTTGTGCGTGCTTTTGAATATATTCTAGCCGTGTTTAATGATAACTTGCCAACCGAATGTAAAGTGAGCACAAAAATACTATTGAACGATATGAAGGCCATTTACATCGAGTATAGGTATCCCTATAACTTGAGCCGTGAAATAATGTTAAATCGTATTTACTGAGTAGTGCAATGCAATAATGACGTGACTGTAGACTCGATTACGTGCGAGTTTAGTGTTTTAGTTAAGCGAAGTAGAACATAAAGCGAATGGTTTTTTATGAATATTTATTTTCAATATATTTAATTATTTAATATAATTCTGTGTGTATATATTATTTTTTCTTGTACTGTTATACTGATGGTTGTACTCCATCGTTTTTTATTATACGGGGTGATTCATAAGTCTGTTACCACTGTAATGGTGAATAAAAAATAACTACAAACCACAGTAGCCTGTGGTTTTTTATTGGAGGTTATTTTTACACAATTACACATTGGAGATTAACAGTGGAAATTCTTTCTTTTAAATCATTGACATTACGAGGTTTTGTTGCATATGCCCTATCCTTGACCATACCTCATATTTTCACAAATCAACAATCTGAAACAGAAAATATTTCACCCGATATGATTTGATTTGATTTTTTATTATATATCCCACGTTCATATTTATTATGCTATTATTATTTTTTACTTTAGTTTTTGATCATATATATTCAATCGTTTTTATAGGATTGTATATTTATTTTCTATATATTTCGTGAAATTTATTCCAATAATTCGTCTAAATAAACAGATTAGATTAAGCCTTCAGATTAAGCCTTCAGATTAAGCCTTCTAAGCCAACTGGCGGATTAAGCCAATGGCTGATTAGGACCAAGTTATAAGAGATCGGGCGCTCGGATGAATTCTCATTATACGTCTGGCTGGAGCCAGGCGAACACCCCTCTCTCCTTCTTAGGTTAAGGCTTACGTTAGGTTTCCCTTTGGAGGGTGAGGTCGTCTCACCTTCTCCCCCAAAGGCCCTCCTCCTTTCTCTCCCTCTCTTAGGTTATGTATATCCCTTTCGGGGTGGTGATGCCGTCACAGCATCTCCACCAAAGAGGTTAGGTGGGCTCCCCCAGTATGCTGGGGAGTTTCCCTTCATTGCAGCTTGGAGGATTACCCCTCCCTCTTGTTGCATACCCCCCTCTTTGTTACATAACCTTTTCCAACATCCCCCCTCCCCCTTTGCAACATTGATCAACATTTGCAATTGCATTGCACTCGTCCATTTTGAAGTCATACTACTTATTAAACTAAATAGGCCGAAAGAATTGATCATTTAACTTAATAAATACAGAACTTCGATTGGACTGATAAAAGGCGGGAAAAATTGCATCAAAAAAGTACCTGTAATATTCACTTGAATGGGTTAATATTCCTTAGGCATATTTGAGTATAAGTTAATAAACATATGTAGGTGTGTGAATTTAGTTTGTGTTTTGCGTTAATTAAGTAATTAAAACCATATTAATCTACGAGAATGAGTTTCCATTCCATGTCATTGGTCCCGTTGCCCAAGTTAACCAAAGGTTAGTGTATCATCAAGTTCTTCGAGAAATTTGACAAACGCAGTGTCATAGAAAACTGGAACGATGAGAACAAGTTGGCCATAGTACAATTGTTAACCGAAGGCCAAATTGAATATTTGTCCACCCGGACTGATTTGAATAGCTATGAGAGGTTTAGAGAAATTGTTATCGAGAAATTTCAGACTCCCGCAACCGAACACTCGATCTATCAAGAATTAATAAATTCGAAACAAGGTGAAAGTAGCATCAATGATTTTTCCATAAAGATTGAAACTGTGGGAACGGAATTAGTGAAAGCAGGCCAAAACACGAACACGGAAAGCTGTAATTCATTGCTGTTATCGGTATTTGTGGCTGATCTTCGTCTTAATATCAAAACTGCGCTTGTCACACACGATTTTAAATCACTGGACGAAGCGGTTGCAATGACGAGGAGAGTGGAAAAGCTGGAAGAGGAGACTTCGAAGGTAACAGAGAGAATAAAGGTAATAAATATTAAAGAAGAAAAACAATCTCAAACGAGAATAAATATTAACGAAGAAAAACAGTTTCAAACGAGAATACGCGACCAGAGACCAAGAATAGGCCGGGACCTAGTTTTCAAACGCAGAATGATTGTTCCTCTATATTCTGTGTATTTTGTAGAACCGACACGCATACGACATCTGAATACGTGTACAAGCCACCAGGTAATGTACGTTTCTGGTGTGCACGTCCCGGACACCGACGAAAAGATTGTCGGGCGAGGTTAAAATATATCAAAGGGAATAATAACTCAAACCCCGGTTCGAACCTACGTAGAACAAAGAAGTGTATCAAGGGAACTCGAATGGGATTCTACGAATCCGTTTCCAAAAATCTTGAAGGACACGTTAACCAACCAAATGAATTGTCATTAAGTGAGAACTGCATCCCGGCAGTAAAATTGCGCATAAATAACAAGTTATATGTCGTGTTTATCGATTCAGGAAGTTTGATTAATTTAATTAAGTTCGAGGCTGAACATTTAATATCAAAATTTAATCTTAAACTTAAACCATATCACTCAGTTGTGACGAGTGTTTCAGGGGAGCCGATCAAAATTTTTGGCACTTTAACGTGCATAGGCTATTGTAAGAAAAATTTAATGATACTCAGTACCTTAGGCAACGGGGGGGGGGGGGGGGGCAGTGGATTCAGTGGGACAAAAATTGCCGAGGAATCAATGCGCGTGAGAAGCAACTATAGTTTTTAGTACTTGCGCATAAGTTTTGTTTTGTTGTTTTACTGCTAAGTAAAATATTATCCCCTCAGTGAAAAAGGTAACATAGCAAAATTAAATTACTTAAGAGTAAGGCCTGGGGTACGTATCGTAAGGGGGTACGTATCGTTTCTCCCGTATGCTATTTGGACTAACATCGGCTCCATTTATATTTCAACGTGCTGTTAATGAGATGTTGGTCGGGGAAGTAGTATGCCCACAAAAATGCGAGTTGCATACAATATGATCATTATTGATTGTTGTTGCAATAGCAGAGCGATGCAACACTGCAACGCACTGGCACAGTGACAAGGGGGTTGGGTTGTGCAGGAAGGGGGTGGAGTAGTGTATGCAGGAAGGGGGTCGGGGGTAGACCCTCCAAAGGAGTGGGGATAACCTAACCAGCAGCTCAGGCCCACAAAAGTATATATGAGTGTGTATATATATATGAATTGTATGTGTATATATGTATGTCGGTATGTGTGTATGTTAACCCCCCTTTTTATGGCCCTTAATCGGTTCGGAATCGACGGGGGTTCTAGTTACGGAGGCAAGCAACGGATATTTCTTCTGTTACTTTTCTTCTATAATTTTCTAATTCTTTCTCTGATACTTTATAACTTATCGACTTTACTAAGTTCCTCTGACGATAGCCCAACTCGAGGGGGAAAATAAAAAGTTTCTCTTACTGTAAATTTACTTCTTAAAAATACAGTATTGCTCTGAATTTACAGGGGTAGAGGTTCGACCTCTTTCGACCATAGCTCAGGCCGGAATCTAAAAATATTAAGGAGGCAAGGGGCCTCTGCCCCCTCCCCGCAGCGAAGCTGCTAACAGGGGAGTCTCTTAGCAGTGACCAAGGCAGAGTCTCGTAATGAAGTTCTTCATTTTACAAATACATGTATAAAATATGCCTGAATGTTGGGGGATGGCAGTTGGAGGTTAAGTTTCCCCCCTTTTAAACACGATCAGGTGTTTGAAAGTTTCCAAATAAAAATTTAAAAAAATAAATAAAAATAAAAACTAATCTTTTTTTTTTTGCCACGTCTTCATTTCTGAAGGCGATAGATATCATTTCATAAAGTCATTACATTCAATTATAGTTTCATTGAAGTACATTACGTCGTTTACCATTCTTACAGTGTTTTTATATATATATATATATATATATATATATATATTAGATTATATGGTTAGATTATATGGTTAGATTATATGGTCAGATTATATGGTTAGATTATATATGGTTATTATATATGGGTATTAGTACAGCACAAGTACATGAGACATGACAAGATAATTTATATACAACATAATATGTTATATTACATTTTTAATATGTTATGAATTTGGATCAGAGCGAAAGATGTTGTTTATCTTAGAAACGTTCAATTCTGCTGTGATTCGCGAATTCGACCACTCAACTACTGTAAGCCTAATGAGTCTTGAGGGTGAACGCACTTAAAAAAAAAAATAAAAAAAATACATGTGGACGTATTTTACATGTAAGTAACAGAATAGGTTGTGTGCGTAATATAGACGCGCGTAAAATATGGACTGATAGGTTGATAGGTATCAGTAGACAATAGGTAGGAAACAACATAAATAATGATGTATAGAGAATGAAGTTTTTTTCTTTTTTTATTATTATTATTATTATTATTATTCTTATTAAGGAATTTACCATACATTCAATACGGAAGATGTCCAAATACTAAACACGTGATTCAGTGTTCAAGGTATGGAAAACGTGAAGAGAATTAAGTTACTTTATGACGTCATAGTTATTGAATTTGCACGTATAATACAAATCATTATTAGGAAGATTTACAAGAACGAATTAGAGACAAGAGTGGGTATTAATGACTAAGAAGTACAACTGCGGGTTCCAATCCTGTTATATGCAATGTGTATGCATAATCTAGGGACGAGGGTAAGATGCAAGACAATCATAATTAATTAATAACTTCTATAACAAATGAAAATGGATACGACTAAACCATAGGTATGGTAGATCGTAGGGTTTTGACACGATCAAAAATAGGAAGCCACAAGTAAAATTATTATCCAAACTCGCGTTAAGCGATTTTGGTTCTTATGTAAAAATGAATATTGATTATTCATTTCATTTTTACATTGCTCTCCCCTTTTAAAAAAAAACGATATTTATACAATAATCTAATAGGGTACCATTAATACAATACAAATGAGAAAATAACATCCTAACTACTTCAAGTTAGATGACGAATTTTTTTCTTTACATTACAAATTTTTATACAGAGCAAGTGAGTTATTATATAATAAAAAAAATTCAAAGATTAATACTTCAATTTTAGACAAACAATTACGCTAGACAAAGAAAGATATTGTTAAATTTTTTTACAAAATTTTTATTTTTCTGTGGGAAAAAATTATGTACATAATGAATAGTAGGTAAAAGGAAAAAAATATAAATTATTTTCCAAAGTTACCCTGATCGTGCAGTCTATAACTAATTTTATTGACTATTGTAGGTAAAAAATCGAATTACGTAATGGATGATGTATAGACCTGTGGTCTAGTGTGTATTTGTGTGTATTAGATACAAAGTGTGTATCATAACTTTGAGGGACAGACTAGCGGAGAGGATTCTTAAATTAACTGAATAAATGCCTGAGCAAAAATTTATATATAGTAAGCAAAAAGGCTTAGGACTATATAAATAGCAGAGTTAGCACCTACACGCTATGAAATAGTTTGTGATATCGAATGATTTTAGAATAAGGTTTGTGTATATAGTATATATAGTGTGCATACATGCGTGTGTATGTGTAGAGATTTGGAAGGTTTTTGAATTAACAAAGTTTAAAAATAATGTATAATAATTTAAGATGGGTTTTAGGGTTATAAAATCTTTTGAGTCAATTATTGTTGTTATTATTATTATTATCATTATTATTATAAAATCCTTTAAGTTCAAGGTAGTATTTAAGTATTTAATTAAATCAGTTCCACGTATTAAGGTAATACAAAGAAATGTACTTAGAGGACTTACAATTGATGAAAGTAAATCTCACGGTTTAAAAATTGAATTTTTGAAGATGGAATTAAATTCGACTAGTAACATTCCTAGCTATATATGAACTATATAAACATTAACCAGAAGTATCGGTACGATAATTGAATTAAGAAAGTTAAGAATACAAATTAAAAATATAAATCAATTTATGCATTTTAATGAGCTAAACATAATTTTATAATATTCTTAAAAATAAAAGTAAATCGAACCTTAGATGAGTTTCGGCCAAGAATAAAAAGTGTTATTGAAATGGAAGGAAAGCATTTCGAACAATCTTTTCTTTTAATAATTTCAGGTAAATTTTACATTAAAAATTATTTTTTATATACTAAAAAAAAATATTAAAAAGGTTTAATAATTTTTTGCATGTTAAGTAGAAAAATCATACTCTTTCGTTGAATGTTGATAGAATTTGAATTATTTGATATTTTAGTCTGAAAACTTGTTTGCATATGATAAATACATATGTTTTATTGTGTAGAAGTTTTATTAAAATTAAATGACAAAAAAGAATAAACACAACTGAAATTTAGGGCCATGTGCGGTCCTACGGGTAAATTTCCCGACCATACAGAGCAAGATAAATTAGGTACATGATCGATTAATTATTACACTATTTCTGTCATCATATAATCGCAATAATTATAAAACTCGTTACCAACATTTGTAAAAACGGTTTTGGTTGCCAACAATAAAATATGTCATTTTACCTATATATTTTTATACGCAACAATGGCATGAAAAAGAAGACAAATCGGTCCATTTCCTTCTTACAACAAAACAAAGAAAGGTTAACTAAAGACGCAACCCGGTCAATTCAGGTTGAATTAAATTCTTTACAACACAAAAAAAAGGTTGAATTAAATTCTTAAATTACATTTTCTTAAATTAAATTCTCTTAACTTACAAAGAAAAAGTTGAATTCAATTGACTGCATTGAAATGACTTGGGACTTAAAAACTGACTTCTTAAAACTAACTTCTTCAAAACTAACTCTTCAAAACTAACTTCTTCAAAACTAATTCTTCAAAACTAACTTCTTCAAAACTAACTTCTTCAAAACTAACTGCTTCAAAACTAACTGCTTCAAAACTAACTTCTCAAAACTGCTTCTTCAAAACTGGGGCGGTTGTCCCTCTTGGATGCAACCTATTGACTTGACCTTTATCAAGTATTTCTATAATCTCTGGGGCGGTTGTCCCTTTTGGCGCAACCTTCTGACTTGACCTCTTATCAATTCTATAAATCTCTGGGGCGGTTGTCCCTTTTGGCGCAACCTTTGACTTGACCTCTTATCAAGTATTTCTATAAATCTCTGGGGCGGTTGTCCCTTTTGGCGCAACCTTCTGACTTGACCTCTTATCAAGTATTTCTATAAATCTCTGGGGCGGTTGTCCCTTTTGGCGCAACCTTCTGACTTGACCTCTTATCAAGTATTTCTATAAATCTCTGGGGCGGTTGTCCCTTTTGGCGCAACCTTCTGACTTGACCTCTTGTCAAGTATTTCTATAAATCTCTGGGGCGGTTGTCCCTTTTGGCGCAACCTTCTGACTTGACCTCTTGTCAAGTATTTCTATAAATCTCTGGGGCGGTTGTCCATCTTGGCGCAACCTTCTGACTTGACCTCTTATCAAGTATTTCTATAAATCTCTGGGGCGGTTGTCCCTTTTGGATGCAACCAACTGAAAACTGATTTGCAACTTATTTGCAAATAAAACTGACTCGAAACTACTTCGAGTATCTTTATAAATCTCTGGGGTTTGGTTGTCCCTCTTGGCGCAACCTTCTGGAAACTGATTTGCAACTTATTTGCAAATAAAACTGACTTGCAACTTATTTGCAACGAAAACTTACTTCAAAACTGACTTGCAACTTATTTGCAACGAAAACTGACTTCAAAACTGACTTGCAACTTGTTTGCAACGAAAACTGACTTCAAAACTGACTTGCAACTTATTTGCAACGAAAACTGACTTCAAAACTGACTTGCAACTAAAACTGACTTCAAAACTGGCTTGCAACTTCTTTGCAACTAAAACTGACTTCAAAACTGACTTGCAACTTCTTTGCAACTAAAACTGACTTCAAAACTGACTTGCAACTTCTTTGCAACTAAAACTGACTTCAAATATCTCTCTAAATCTATAAACTCTCTATAAACACTCTCTCTCTTAATTTGCAAGTCAATTCAATTCAGTAATTGAAAAAAATTTGCAAACAAAAATATAAAATGTAAACAACATTTCACTCTGGTATTATTATGTTTGGTACATAAAATAAAATTATTCTATACTGAATATAACAGTGAAAATAACTGAAATTAACTCTCTTTTGAAATTAACTCTCTTTTGAAATTAACTATCTTTTGAAATTAACTCTCTTTTGAAATTAACTCTCTTTTGAAATTAACTCTCTTTTGAAATTAACTCTCTTTTGAAATTAACTCTCTTTTGAAATTAACTCTCTGTTGAAATTAACTCTCTGTTACAATTAACTCTCTGTTACAATTAACTCTCTGTTACAATTAACTCTCTGTTACAATTAACTCTCTGTTACACTAAGGAAAATGTATCACTAGTGTCTGAAGTGTTCACTGTGTTTCTTGTAAATTCTGACTTAATACTCATTATTAACTGTTAATAATACTGACTTTTCAAGTGTTTATAAATTACTTAAGAAAACAAAATGTACTTAACAAAATTTTCTATGGGGAAATCCTTAGAGACGTGTCCTGAAGACTTGTCTTGCTGGCCACTTGTTCTTGGATGAAAACTAGGCGTAGAGAACTTGGAGTCGTGACACACCGGTCAAGGGTGGATGTTACGAACTAGAAGTCGTGACACGCCGGTCAAATGGTTTTATCCTGATAAATCTTCTTTTATAAATCTTCTTTTATAAATCTTCTTATCCTGGTAAAGGGTCGCCAGCTGTTAACCCCCCTTTTTATGGCCCTTAATCGGTTCGGAATCGACGGGGGTTCTAGTTACGGAGGCAAGCAACGGATATTTCTTCTGTTACTTTTCTTCTATAATTTTCTAATTCTTTCTCTGATACTTTATAACTTATCGACTTTACTAAGTTCCTCTGACGATAGCCCAACTCGAGGGGGAAAATAAAAAGTTTCTCTTACTGTAAATTTACTTCTTAAAAATATACAGGTACTGCTCTGAATTTACAGGGGTAGAGGTTCGACCTCTTTCGACCATAGCTCAGGCCGGAATCTAAAGATATTAAGGAGGCAAGGGGCCTCTGCCCCCACTCCCCGCAGCGAAGCTGCTAACCAGGGGAGTCTCTTAGTAGTGACCAAGGAAGAGTCTCGTAATGAAGTGTCCTTCATTTTACAAATACATGTATAAAATATGCCTGAATGTTGGGGGATGGCAGTTGGAGGTTAAGTTTCCCCCCTTTTAAACACGATCAGGTGTTTGAAAGTTTCCAAATAAAAATTTAAAAAAATAAATAAAAATAAAAACTAATCTTATTTTTTTTTGCCACGTCTTCATTTCTGAAGGCGATAGATATCATTTCATAAAGTCATTACATTCAATTATAGTTTCATTGAAGTACATTACGTCGTTTACCATTCTTACAGTGTTTTATATATATATATATATATATAATATTATATTATATATATTATATATATATATATATATATATGGTTAGATTATATGGTTAGATTATATGGTTAGATTACACTGGGGAACAAATTTCAAATTTTTGTCTATTGAATTAGATTTGACAGTTACTTCTAGGTAATTTGGGTGCGCTGAGCATGAATTTTTACTCGGTTTTGCTCTATCAGGTCCTGATTTTGCTCAACACCCCTCCTCTTTCGTCGTATTCATAAAAAGGTTTTTTTCTCAATACTCGCTAAGTCTTTTTGCAGTTACACATTATGCAACTAGGTTTTTATCTAGGTATTTGTACCTATTGTTATGGTATTGTTGTATTATGTATATTTTATATGTAACACCCTAAAAATATTTTTAATTTTGTCATTTTTAACCCATTTTAATATTAGTAAATTAAGCTAAAAATATCATAGAATTCTAAAATTTTCTCGAGCGTTCCTGTTCTCTGTAGAGTATTCTAGAGGGACAACTAAAATATATAAAAGCGACTCGTTTCCAGAGTTAATCAGTCAATTCAATCAGTCAGTCAGTCAGTCGAGTTAGTTAATTAAGTTTGGGCATTAACATAATTTTGAATTGGCATATGATTTAGTGAGTAATTTTGTCATCGTGATTTAATATAGTTGATTTAATTAGACGTAATTTATATTGTACCTACTCATCCGTGTTTCTAGTTTAATTTCATAGATTGTAAGTACCTATTTCATAATAAGTACCTATTTAAACTAATTTTTGTGTTTATATTTCAGATTTTCTTAAATTTATATGAATTAAGGGCTTTAAATACCTTTACAAATTGGCAGAACAATCAAGCAATATGTCATCAAGCACTAGAAAGTTCAAATGCAAAAACAACCCTGATTCCTTCTGTTATATATGTGGAAATTTTACACTTCCACATCAACGAGCAAATATAACTGACTTCGTAAAAAGAGCTTACTTAGCTTATTTTGGCATAAAACTGGGGGACCAAGATAAATCGTGGGCTCCACATAAAGCCTGCACTATATGCATTGAAAGACTGCGACATTGGACGAAGGGTTCGGATTCAAAAATACCTTTTGGAGTTCCGATGGTAAGTTTATGATTTCATAAAACTACGTAATTTAATCACTAGTATACTGTAACTTACCTAAATGTAATTGTAACTTAGGTACATAAACAAAAATTTACAGAAAATGTTTATAAGAATCTCAAATATTGCATAAGGTTGAAACACATAGAAATGTTAAATGTTTGGGTGATAACTTTTGATAAAATTCATAAAAACAAGTCTCTCGTCGCTTTTGTTAACGCTTTACAATTTTTTTTTTCATATCAGGTGTGGCGAGAGCCTACTAACCACGAGACCGATTGCTACCTTTGCTTTGTCAAGACTTCGGGCTTCACTAAGAAAAATAAACATTGTATCGAGTACCCAAATTTCGACACCGCGATATGACCTGTGCTACATTCAAATGAGATCCCCATTCCAAAATTTAAGGGTCTGCCAACTCAAGAATTAGTTGAAGATGTTCCTGAAAATATTGTTATGCACTTTGAGGAGTCAGACACCGATTTTGACCCCAGCGTATTTGAAAGTCAAAACGATCCGCAAAAGTTTAACCAGGCCGAGTTGAATGATCTTGTAAGGGATCTAAATTTGCCAAAAAAGGCTGCGGAAATTTTAGCTTCAAGACTTAAAGAGAAAAACTTGCTTACTTCAAACACATACATTTCATTTTACAGAATAAGAGAAGAAGAACTTGTTCAATATTTTAGAACAGAGGATAGTTTAGTATATTGCTGCGACATAGTTGGTTTGTTAAAGAAGATGGGGGTTGAGTCTTACGATGCAAATGATTGGCGCTTGTTTTTAGACAGTTCGAAAAGAAGTCTTAAGTGTGTGTTGTTGCATAATGGCAATCTATACGGCTCGATACCGATTGGGCACTCAACAAAATTAAAAGAAAAGTATGAACATATAGAAAAGGTTTTAAATCTTATCAAATATAGGGAGCACGAGTGGATCATATGTGTTGACTTAAAAATGGTTAATTTTCTGCTAGGACAACAAGGAGTGTATACTAAATATCCCTGCTTCCTTTGCTTATGGGACAGCAGAGCCAAGGAAGAACATTATTTCAAACAAATCTGGCCAGCACGAACATCACTTACTGTCGGAGAAAAAAACGTAATTAATCCACCTTTAGTGAGCAGAGATAAAATCATATTTCCTCCTCTGCATATAAAACTAGGCCTCATTAAACAATATGTAAAAGCTTTAGATACGAACGGCGAGTGTTTCAAATACATAACTTCAAAATTTCCAAGTTTAAGTTATGAAAAAATCAAGGCGGGAATTTTCGACGGTCCACAAATAAGAACAATGATTAAAGACAGCAATTTTCCTAATGTCATGAATGAACGCGAAAAAAATGGCTGGTTCTCATTCGTGGACTTGATAGAAAACTTTTTAGGCAATTATAGGGCAGATAACTACGAAGAAATCGTAAAAAAACTTTTAAGGGACTACAAAGAGTTAGGTTGCAATATGAGCATAAAAATGCATTTTTTGAATAGCCATCTTGACCAATTTCCAAGTAATTTAGGTGATGTAAGTGACGAACAAGGGGAGAGATTCCACCAAGATATCAAAATTATGGAGGAACGGTACCAAGGCCGCTGGGATTCCCACATGATGGCTGATTACTGCTGGTGCTTGAAAAGAGACCTGCCATCAACAAGCAAATACGCTAGAAAGTCTTACAAAAGAAAATTTTTGCCACAGTGAAAGCTTCATATCTGTTTGTTTTTTTATTTTAAGTCATTTCTATCGTTATAATGTAATTTTACTGTAGTTTGAACTGTTTGTATTCATGAAACTTGAAAAAAAAATTTAACACATGACTTAATTTTTTAGTCCTAATTTGAAAAATCTGGAAAATGGCACATAGGCTGTCGACAAGAATCAGGACCTGATAGAGCCAAACCGAGTTGAAATTCGTATTCAGCGCACCCAAATTACCTAGAATCAAGTGTCAGATATCATTCAATAAAATACGAGTTGCCCAGTGTTATATATGGTTATTATATATGGGTATTAGTACAGCACAAGTACATGAGACATGACAAGATAATTTATATACAACATAATATGTTATATTACATTTTTAATATGTTATGAATTTGGATCAGAGCGAAAGATGTTTTTTTATCTTAGAAACGTTCAATTCTGCTGTGATTCGCGAATTCGACCACTCAACTACTGTAAGCCTAATATTGAATGTCTTGAGGGTGAACGCACTTAAAATAAAAAAATTAAAAAAATACATGTGGACGTATTTTACATGTAAGTAACAGAATAGGTTGTGTGCGTAATATAGACGCGCGTAAAATATGGACTGATAGGTTGATAGGTATCAGTAGACAATAGGTAGGAAACAACATAAATAATGATGTATAGAGAATGAAGTTTTTTTTCTTTTTTTTTATTATTATTATTATTATTATTATTCTTATTAAGGAATTTACCATACATTCAATACGGAAGATGTCCAAATACTAAACACGTGATTCAGTGTTCAAGGTATGGAAAACGTGAAGAGAATTAAGTTACTTTATGACGTCATAGTTATTGAATTTGCACGTATAATACAAATCATTATTAGGAAGATTTACAAGAACGAATTAGAGACAAGAGTGGGTATTAATGACTAAGAAGTACAACTGCGGGTTCCAATCCTGTTATATGCAATGTGTATGCATAATCTAGGGACGAGGGTAAGATGCAAGACAATCATAATTAATTAATAACTTCTATAACAAATGAAAATGGATACGACTAAACCATAGGTATGGTAGATCGTAGGGTTTTGACACGATCAAAAATAGGAAGCCACAAGTAAAATTATTATCCAAACTCGCGTTAAGCGATTTTGGTTCTTATGTAAAAATGAATATTGATTATTCATTTCATGTATGTATGTCGTATGTGTGTGTATATGTATGTGCTGTGTGTTAATATATATATATATATATTATATATATATGTATATGATATTATGTATATGATGTATATGTATGTGTGTTTAAATTGTGTGCGTGTGTATTTAACGACAATAAAACAAAATTCTTTATTAAACATGACTAGAGAGGAATATCCGTCCGCTGGAGCTTCTTGGCTCAGAGTGGGAGCTTCCCTGAGCACTGCCGGGTGGCTGAGTGGCTAACAGCTGCGAAGGCGTGGTATGGGAAGGAGCATAGTATCCATAACGCACGCTCACAGACACAAACGTACCCGTAATATCGTACCACATCAGAATACAGGAGCGCAGCTCTTTCATCACCATCCACTTCAGCCCTAAAACCAGAGCCAATATTTCAACATCGACATACAGATTTTACTTACCACCCACAAAAAGTCCCACGAACAACACAACATCAAGCGTCATTCACTTGAATGGGTTAATATTCCTTAGGCATATTTGAGTATAAGTTAATAAACATATGTAGGTGTGTGAATTTAGTTTGTGTTTTGCGTTAATTAAGTAATTAAAACCATATTAATCTACGAGAATGAGTTTCCATTCCATGTCATTGGTCCCGTTGCCCAAGTTAACCAAAGGTTAGTGTATCATCAAGTTCTTCGAGAAATTTGACAAACGCAGTGTCATAGAAAACTGGAACGATGAGAACAAGTTGGCCATAGTACAATTGTTAACCGAAGGCCAAATTGAATATTTGTCCACCCGGACTGATTTGAATAGCTATGAGAGGTTTAGAGAAATTGTTATCGAGAAATTTCAGACTCCCGCAACCGAACACTCGATCTATCAAGAATTAATAAATTCGAAACAAGGTGAAAGTAGCATCAATGATTTTTCCATAAAGATTGAAACTGTGGGAACGGAATTAGTGAAAGCAGGCCAAAACACGAACACGGAAAGCTGTAATTCATTGCTGTTATCGGTATTTGTGGCTGATCTTCGTCTTAATATCAAAACTGCGCTTGTCACACACGATTTTAAATCACTGGACGAAGCGGTTGCAATGACGAGGAGAGTGGAAAAGCTGGAAGAGAGACTTCGAAGGTAACAGAGAGAATAAAGGTAATAAATATTAAAGAAGAAAAACAATCTCAAACGAGAATAAATATTAACGAAGAAAAACAGTTTCAAACGAGAATACGCGACCAGAGACCAAGAATAGGCCGGGACCTAGTTTTCAAACGCAGAATGATTGTTCCTCTATATTCTGTGTATTTTGTAGAACCGACACGCATACGACATCTGAATACGTGTACAAGCCACCAGGTAATGTACGTTTCTGGTGTGCACGTCCCGGACACCGACGAAAAGATTGTCGGGCGAGGTTAAAATATATCAAAGGGAATAATAACTCAAACCCCGGTTCGAACCTAGAACAAAGAAGTGTATCAAGGGAACTCGAATGGGATTCTACGAATCCGTTTCCAAAAATCTTGAAGGACACGTTAACCAACCAAATGAATTGTCATTAAGTGAGAACTGCATCCCGGCAGTAAAATTGCGCATAAATAACAAGTTATATGTCGTGTTTATCGATTCAGGAAGTTTGATTAATTTAATTAAGTTCGAGGCTGAACATTTAATATCAAAATTTAATCTTAAACTTAAACATATACTCAGTTGTGACGAGTGTTTCAGGGAGCCGATCAAAATTTTTGGCACTTTAACGTGCATAGGCTATTGTAAGAAAAATTTAATGATACTCAGTACCTTAGGCAACGGGGGGGGGGGGGGGGGCAGTGGATTCAGTGGGACAAAAATTGCCGAGGAATCAATGCGCGTGAGGAGCAACTATAGTTTTTAGTACTTGCGCATAAGTTTTGTTTTGTTGTTTTACTGCTAAGTAAAATATTATCCCCTCAGTGAAAAAGGTAACATAGCAAAATTAAATTACATAAGAGTAAGGCCTGGGGTACGTATCGTAAGGGGGTACGTATCGTTTCTCCCGTATGCTATTTGGACTAACATCGGCTCCATTTATATTTCAACGTGCTGTTAATGAGATGTTGGTCGGGGAAGTAGTATGCCCACAAAAATGCGAGTTGCATACAATATGATCATTATTGATTGTTGTTGCAATAGCAGAGCGATGCAACACTGCAACGCACTAGCACAGTGACAAGGGGGTTGGTTGTGCAGGAAGGGGTGGAGTAGTGTATGCAGGAAGGGGGTCGGGGGTAGACCCTCCAAAGGAGTGGGGGTAACCTAACCAGCAGCTCAGGCCCACAAAAGTATATATGTGTGTGTGTATATATATGAATTGTATGTGTATATATGTATGTCGGTATGTGTGTATATATGTGTATGTGATGTGTATATATATATATATATATATATATATATGATATTATGTAAGCATGATGTATGTATATGTATGTGTGTTTAAATTGTGTGCGTGTGTATTTAAACGACAATAAAACAAAATTCTTTATTAAACATGACTAGAGAGGAATATCCGTCCGCTGGAGCTTCTTGGCTCAGAGTGGGAGCTTCCCTGAGCACTGCCGGGTGGCTGAGTGGCTAACAGCTGCGAAGGCGTGGTAGGGAAGGAGCATAGTATCCATAACGCACGCTCACAGACACAAACGTACCCGTAATATCGTACCACATCAGAATACAGGAGCGCAGCTCTCTCATCACCATCCACTTCAGCCCTAAAACCAGAGCCAATATTTCAACATCGACATACAGATTTTACTTACCACCCACAAAAAGTCCCACGAACAACACAACATCAAGCGTCATTCACTTGAATGGGTTAATATTCCTTAGGCATATTTGAGTATAAGTTAATAAACATATGTAGGTGTGTGAATTTAGTTTGTGTTTTGCGTTAATTAAGTAATTAAAACCATATTAATCTACGAGAATGAGTTTCCATTCCATGTCATTGGTCCCGTTGCCCAAGTTAACCAAAGGTTAGTGTATCATCAAGTTCTTCGAGAAATTTGACAAACGCAGTGTCATAGAAAACTGGAACGATGAGAACAAGTTGGCCATAGTACAATTGTTAACCGAAGGCCAAATTGAATATTTGTCCACCCGGACTGATTTGAATAGCTATGAGAGGTTTAGAGAAATTGTTATCGAGAAATTTCAGACTCCCGCAACCGAACACTCGATCTATCAAGAATTAATAAATTCGAAACAAGGTGAAAGTAGCATCAATGATTTTTCCATAAAGATTGAAACTGTGGGAACGGAATTAGTGAAAGCAGGCCAAAACACGAACACGGAAAGCTGTAATTCATTGCTGTTATCGGTATTTGTGGCTGATCTTCGTCTTAATATCAAAACTGCGCTTGTCACACACGATTTTAAATCACTGGACGAAGCGGTTGCAATGACGAGGAGAGTGGAAAAGCTGGAAGAGGAGACTTCGAAGGTAACAGAGAGAATAAAGGTAATAAATATTAAAGAAGAAAAACAATCTCAAACGAGAATAAATATTAACGAAGAAAAACAGTTTCAAACGAGAATACGCGACCAGAGACCAAGAATAGGCCGGGACCTAGTTTTCAAACGCAGAATGATTGTTCCTCTATATTCTGTGTATTTTGTAGAACCGACACGCATACGACATCTGAATACGTGTACAAGCCACCAGGTAATGTACGTTTCTGGTGTGCACGTCCCGGACACCGACGAAAAGATTGTCGGGCGAGGTTAAAATATATCAAAGGGAATAATAACTCAAACCCCGGTTCGAACCTAGAACAAAGAAGTGTATCAAGGGAACTCGAATGGGATTCTACGAATCCGTTTCCAAAAATCTTGAAGGACACGTTAACCAACCAAATGAATTGTCATTAAGTGAGAACTGCATCCCGGCAGTAAAATTGCGCATAAATAACAAGTTATATGTCGTGTTTATCGATTCAGGAAGTTTGATTAATTTAATTAAGTTCGAGGCTGAACATTTAATATCAAAATTTAATCTTAAACTTAAACCATATCACTCAGTTGTGACGAGTGTTTCAGGGGAGCCGATCAAAATTTTTGGCACTTTAACGTGCATAGGCTATTGTAAGAAAAATTTAATGATACTCAGTACCTTAGGCAACGGGGGGGGGGGGGGCAGTGGATTCAGTGGGACAAAAATTGCCGAGGAATCAATGCGCGTGAGGAGCAACTATAGTTTTTAGTACTTGCGCATAAGTTTTGTTTTGTTGTTTTACTGCTAAGTAAAATATTATCCCCTCAGTGAAAAAGGTAACATAGCAAAATTAAATTACATAAGAGTAAGGCCTGGGGTACGTATCGTAAGGGGGTACGTATCGTTTCTCCCGTATGCTATTTGGACTAACATCGGCTCCATTTATATTTCAACGTGCTGTTAATGAGATGTTGGTCGGGGAAGTAGTATGCCCACAAAAATGCGAGTTGCATACAATATGATCATTATTGATTGTTGTTGCAATAGCAGAGCGATGCAACACTGCAACGCACCAGCACAGTGACAAGGGGGTTGGGTTGTGCAGGAAGGGGGTGGAGTAGTGTATGCAGGAAGGGGGTCGGGGGTAGACCCTCCAAAGGAGTGGGGGTAACCTAACCAGCAGCTCAGGCCCACAAAAGTATATATGTGTGTGTATATATATATGAATTGTATGTGTATATATGTATGTCGGTATGTGTGTATATATGTGTATGTGATGTGTGTATATATATATATATATATATATATATATATATATATATGATATTATGTAATATTATGTATGTGTGTTTAAATTGTGTGCGTGTGTATTTAAACGACAATAAAACAAAATTCTTTATTAAACATGACTAGAGAGGAATATCCGTCCGCTGGAGCTTCTTGGCTCAGAGTGGGAGCTTCCCTGAGCACTGCCGGGTGGCTGAGTGGCTAACAGCTGGAAGGCGTGGTAGGGAAGGAGCATAGTATCCATAACGCACGCTCACAGACACAAACGTACCCGTAATATCGTACCACATCAGAATACAGGAGCGCAGCTCTCTCATCACCATCCACTTCAGCCCTAAAACCAGAGCCAATATTTCAACATCGACATACAGATTTTACTTACCACCCACAAAAAGTCCCACGAACAACACAACATCAAGCGTCATTCACTTGAATGGGTTAATATTCCTTAGGCATATTTGAGTATAAGTTAATAAACATATGTAGGTGTGTGAATTTAGTTTGTGTTTTGCGTTAATTAAGTAATTAAAACCATATTAATCTACGAGAATGAGTTTCCATTCCATGTCATTGGTCCCGTTGCCCAAGTTAACCAAAGGTTAGTGTATCATCAAGTTCTTCGAGAAATTTGACAAACGCAGTGTCATAGAAAACTGGAACGATGAGAACAAGTTGGCCATAGTACAATTGTTAACCGAAGCCAAATTGAATATTTGTCCACCCGGACTGATTTGAATAGCTATGAGAGGTTTAGAGAAATTGTTATCGAGAAATTTCAGACTCCCGCAACCGAACACTCGATCTATCAAGAATTAATAAATTCGAAACAAGGTGAAAGTAGCATCAATGATTTTTCCATAAAGATTGAAACTGTGGGAACGGAATTAGTGAAAGCAGGCCAAAACACGAACACGGAAAGCTGTAATTCATTGCTGTTATCGGTATTTGTGGCTGATCTTCGTCTTAATATCAAAACTGCGCTTGTCACACACGATTTTAAATCACTGGACGAAGCGGTTGCAATGACGAGGAGAGTGGAAAAGCTGGAAGAGGAGACTTCGAAGGTAACAGAGAGAATAAAGGTAATAAATATTAAAGAAGAAAAACAATCTCAAACGAGAATAAATATTAACGAAGAAAAACAGTTTCAAACGAGAATACGCGACCAAGACCAAGAATAGCCGGGACCTAGTTTTCAAACGCAGAATGATTGTTCCTCTATATTCTGTGTATTTTGTAGAACCGACACGCATACGACATCTGAATACGTGTACAAGCCACCAGGTAATGTACGTTTCTGGTGTGCACGTCCCGGACACCGACGAAAAGATTGTCGGGCGAGGTTAAAATATATCAAAGGGAATAATAACTCAAACCCCGGTTCGAACCTACAGAACAAAGAAGTGTATCAAGGGAACTCGAATGGGATTCTACGAATCCGTTTCCAAAAATCTTGAAGGACACGTTAACCAACCAAATGAATTGTCATTAAGTGAGAACTGCATCCCGGCAGTAAAATTGCGCATAAATAACAAGTTATATGTCGTGTTTATCGATTCAGGAAGTTTGATTAATTTAATTAAGTTCGAGGCTGAACATTTAATATCAAAATTTAATCTTAAACTTAAACCATATCACTCAGTTGTGACGAGTGTTTCAGGGGAGCCGATCAAAATTTTTGGCACTTTAACGTGCATAGGCTATTGTAAGAAAAATTTAATGATACTCAGTACCTTAGGCAACGGGGGGGGGGGGGGGCAGTGGATTCAGTGGGACAAAAATTGCCGAGGAATCAATGCGCGTGAGGAGCAACTATAGTTTTTAGTACTTGCGCATAAGTTTGTTTTGTTGTTTTACTGCTAAGTAAAATATTATCCCCTCAGTGAAAAAGGTAACATAGCAAAATTAAATTACATAAGAGTAAGGCCTGGGGTACGTATCGTAAGGGGGTACGTATCGTTTCTCCCGTATGCTATTTGGACTAACATCGGCTCCATTTATATTTCAACGTGCTGTTAATGAGATGTTGGTCGGGGAAGTAGTATGCCCACAAAAATGCGAGTTGCATACAATATGATCATTATTGATTGTTGTTGCAATAGCAGAGCGATGCAACACTGCAACGCACCAGCACAGTGACAAGGGGTTGGGTTGTGCAGGAAGGGGGTGGAGTAGTGTATGCAGGAAGGGGGTCGGGGGTAGACCCTCCAAAGGAGTGGGGGTAACCTAACCAGCAGCTCAGGCCCACAAAAGTATATATGTGTGTGTGTATATATATATGAATTGTATGTGTATATATATGTATGTCGGTATGTGTGTATATATGTGTATGTGATGTGTGTATATATATATATATATATATATATGATATTATGTAAGCATGATGTATATGTATGTGTGTTTAAATTGTGTGCGTGTGTATTTAAACGACAATAAAACAAAATTCTTTATTAAACATGACTAGAGAGGAATATCCGTCCGCTGGAGCTTCTTGGCTCAGAGTGGGAGCTTCCCTGAGCACTGCCGGGTGGCTGAGTGGCTAACAGCTGCGAAGGCGTGGTATGGGAAGGAGCATAGTATCCATAACGCACGCTCACAGACACAAACGTACCCGTAATATCGTACCACATCAGAATACAGGAGCGCAGCTCTTCATCACCATCCACTTCAGCCCTAAAACCAGAGCCAATATTTCAACATCGACATACAGATTTTACTTACCACCCACAAAAAGTCCCACGAACAACACAACATCAAGCGTCATTCACTTGAATGGGTTAATATTCCTTAGGCATATTTGAGTATAAGTTAATAAACATATGTAGGTGTGTGAATTTAGTTTGTGTTTTGCGTTAATTAAGTAATTAAAACCATATTAATCTACGAGAATGAGTTTCCATTCCATGTCATTGGTCCCGTTGCCCAAGTTAACCAAAGGTTAGTGTATCATCAAGTTCTTCGAGAAATTTGACAAACGCAGTGTCATAGAAAACTGGAACGATGAGAACAAGTTGGCCATAGTACAATTGTTAACCGAAGGCCAAATTGAATATTTGTCCACCCGGACTGATTTGAATAGCTATGAGAGGTTTAGAGAAATTGTTATCGAGAAATTTCAGACTCCCGCAACCGAACACTCGATCTATCAAGAATTAATAAATTCGAAACAAGGTGAAAGTAGCATCAATGATTTTTCCATAAAGATTGAAACTGTGGGAACGGAATTAGTGAAAGCAGGCCAAAACACGAACACGGAAAGCTGTAATTCATTGCTGTTATCGGTATTTGTGGCTGATCTTCGTCTTAATATCAAAACTGCGCTTGTCACACACGATTTTAAATCACTGGACGAAGCGGTTGCAATGACGAGGAGAGTGGAAAAGCTGGAAGAGGAGACTTCGAAGGTAACAGAGAGAATAAAGGTAATAAATATTAAAGAAGAAAAACAATCTCAAACGAGAATAAATATTAACGAAGAAAAACAGTTTCAAACGAGAATACGCGACCAGAGACCAAGAATAGGCCGGGACCTAGTTTTCAAACGCAGAATGATTGTTCCTCTATATTCTGTGTATTTTGTAGAACCGACACGCATACGACATCTGAATACGTGTACAAGCCACCAGGTAATGTACGTTTCTGGTGTGCACGTCCCGGACACCGACGAAAAGATTGTCGGGCGAGGTTAAAATATATCAAAGGGAATAATAACTCAAACCCCGGTTCGAACCTAGAACAAAGAAGTGTATCAAGGGAACTCGAATGGGATTCTACGAATCCGTTTCCAAAAATCTTGAAGGACACGTTAACCAACCAAATGAATTGTCATTAAGTGAGAACTGCATCCCGGCAGTAAAATTGCGCAAATAACAAGTTATATGTCGTGTTTATCGATTCAGGAAGTTTGATTAATTTAATTAAGTTCGAGGCTGAACATTTAATATCAAAATTTAATCTTAAACTTAAACCATATCACTCAGTTGTGACGAGTGTTTCAGGGGAGCCGATCAAAATTTTTGGCACTTTAACGTGCATAGGCTATTGTAAGAAAAATTTAATGATACTCAGTACCTTAGGCAACGGGGGGGGGGGGCAGTGGATTCAGTGGGACAAAAATTGCCGAGGAATCAATGCGCGTGAGGAGCAACTATAGTTTTTAGTACTTGCGCATAAGTTTTGTTTTGTTGTTTTACTGCTAAGTAAAATATTATCCCCTCAGTGAAAAAGGTAACATAGCAAAATTAAATTACATAAGAGTAAGGCCTGGGGTACGTATCGTTTCTCCCGTATGCTATTTGGACTAACATCGGCTCCATTTATATTTCAACGTGCTGTTAATGAGATGTTGGTCGGGGAAGTAGTATGCCCACAAAAATGCGAGTTGCATACAATATGATCATTATTGATTGTTGTTGCAATAGCAGAGCGATGCAACACTGCAACGCACCAGCACAGTGACAAGGGGGTTGGGTTGTGCAGGAAGGGGGTGGAGTAGTGTATGCAGGAAGGGGGTCGGGGTAGACCCTCCAAAGGAGGGGTAACCTAACCAGCAGCTCAGGCCCACAAAAGTATATATGTGTGTGTATATATATGAATTGTATGTGTATATATGTATGTCGGTATGTGTGTATATATGTGTATGTGATGTGTGTATATATATATATATATATATATATATATATATGATATTATGTAAGCATGATGTATATGTATGTGTGTTTAAATTGTGTGCGTGTGTATTTAAACGACAATAAAACAAAATTCTTTATTAAACATGACTAGAGAGGAATATCCGTCCGCTGGAGCTTCTTGGCTCAGAGTGGGAGCTTCCCTGAGCACTGCCGGGGCTGAGTGGCTAACAGCTGGAAGGCGTGGTAGGGGAAGGAGCATAGTATCCATAACGCACGCTCACAGACACAAACGTACCCGTAATATCGTACCACATCAGAATACAGGAGCGCAGCTCTCTCATCACCATCCACTTCAGCCCTAAAACCAGAGCCAATATTTCAACATCGACATACAGATTTTACTTACCACCCACAAAAAGTCCCACGAACAACACAACATCAAGCGTCATTCACTTGAATGGGTTAATATTCCTTAGGCATATTTGAGTATAAGTTAATAAACATATGTAGGTGTGTGAATTTAGTTTGTGTTTTGCGTTAATTAAGTAATTAAAACCATATTAATCTACGAGAATGAGTTTCCATTCCATGTCATTGGTCCCGTTGCCCAAGTTAACCAAAGGTTAGTGTATCATCAAGTTCTTCGAGAAATTTGACAAACGCAGTGTCATAGAAAACTGGAACGATGAGAACAAGTTGGCCATAGTACAATTGTTAACCGAAGGCCAAATTGAATATTTGTCCACCCGGACTGATTTGAATAGCTATGAGAGGTTTAGAGAAATTGTTATCGAGAAATTTCAGACTCCCGCAACCGAACACTCGATCTATCAAGAATTAATAAATTCGAAACAAGGTGAAAGTAGCATCAATGATTTTTCCATAAAGATTGAAACTGTGGGAACGGAATTAGTGAAAGCAGGCCAAAACACGAACACGGAAAGCTGTAATTCATTGCTGTTATCGGTATTTGTGGCTGATCTTCGTCTTAATATCAAAACTGCGCTTGTCACACACGATTTTAAATCACTGGACGAAGCGGTTGCAATGACGAGAGAGTGGAAAAGCTGGAAGAGGAGACTTCGAAGGTAACAGAGAGAATAAAGGTAATAAATATTAAAGAAGAAAAACAATCTCAAACGAGAATAAATATTAACGAAGAAAAACAGTTTCAAACGAGAATACGCGACCAGAGACCAAGAATAGGCCGGGACCTAGTTTTCAAACGCAGAATGATTGTTCCTCTATATTCTGTGTATTTTGTAGAACCGACACGCATACGACATCTGAATACGTGTACAAGCCACCAGGTAATGTACGTTTCTGGTGTGCACGTCCCGGACACCGACGAAAAGATTGTCGGGCGAGGTTAAAATATATCAAAGGGAATAATAACTCAAACCCCGGTTCGAACCTAGAACAAAGAAGTGTATCAAGGGAACTCGAATGGGATTCTACGAATCCGTTTCCAAAAATCTTGAAAGACACGTTAACCAACCAAATGAATTGTCATTAAGTGAGAACTGCATCCCGGCAGTAAAATTGCGCATAAATAACAAGTTATATGTCGTGTTTATCGATTCAGCTAGTTTGATTAATTTAATTAAGTTCGAGGCTGAACATTTAATATCAAAATTTAATCTTAAACTTAAACAATATCACTCAGTTGTGACGAGTGTTTCAGGGGAGCCGATCAAAATTTTTGGCACTTTAACGTGCATAGGCTATTGTAAGAAAAATTTAATGATACTCAGTACCTTAGGCAACGGGGGGGGGGCAGTGGATTCAGTGGGACAAAAATTGCCGTGGAATCAATGCGCGTGAGGAGCAACTATAGTTTTTAGTACTTGCGCATAAGTTTTGTTTTGTTGTTTTAATTCTAAGTAAAATATTATCCCCTCAGTGAAAAAGGTAACATAGCAAAATTAAATTACATAAGAGTAAGGCCTGGGGTACGTATCGTAAGGGGGTACGTATCGTTTCTCCCGTATGCTATTTGGACTAACATCGGCTCCATTTATATTTCAACGTGCTGTTAATGAGATGTTGGTTGGGGAAGTAGTATGCCCACAAAAATGCGAGTTGCATACAATATGATCATTATTGATTGTTGTTGCAATAGCAGAGCGATGCAACACTGCAACGCACTGGCACAGTGACAAGGGGGTTGGGTTGTGCAGGAATGGGCTGGAGTAGTGTATGCAGGAAGGGGGTCCGGGGTAGACCCTCCAAAGGAGTGGGGGTAACCTAACCAGCAGCTCAGGCCCACAAAAGTGTTTATGTGTGTGTATATATATATGAATTGTATGTGTATATATGTATGTCGGTATGTGTGTATATATGTGTATGTGTGTGTGTATATATATATATATATATATATATATATATATATATATATATATATATATGATATTATGTAAGCATGTATATGTATGTGTGTTTAAATTGTGTGCGTGTGTATTTAAACGACAATAAAACAAAATTCTTTATTAAACATGACTAGAGAGGAATATCGTCCGCTGGAACTTCTTGGCTCAGAGTGGGAGCTTCCCTGAGCACTGCCGGGTGGCTGAGTGGCTAACAGCTGGGAAGGCGTGGTAGGGGAAGGAGCATAGTATCCATAACGCACGCTCACAGACACAAACGTACCCGTAATATCGTACCACATCAGAATACAGGAGCGCAGCTCTCTCATCACCATCCACTTCAGCCCTAAAACCAGAGCCAATATTTCAACATCGACATACAGATTTTACTTACCACCCACAAAAAGTCCCACGAACAACACAACATCAAGCGTCTAAGTATAAACTTTAGGAGCCCCCATCAGTAGCACGAGGCCGCGTCAAGCGTCTAAATATAGACTTTAAGGGCTAAACCACTCGTCTAAGTATAGACTTTAAGACTTCCCAGCATTAACACAGTACTACAATATTAACATAATTGCAATTTTACCACCACCTAATAGACACAATAAGGTCTAAAAACATACAACAGATAATAGACAAGCCTTCATTTCCTCATAAGGCAACAAAATAAATTTGTCTATGAGTGTAATGATTTAACGTTTTGATGTGTTACCCGTTCATTCAAACAAAAACTGAAACATGCTAAATACAATTTAAGACAAAAACAAATTTTGTATTAATATACGTATTACACATAAAATTAGATTATAAAAATATATTAATTAAATTTTAAAATAAGCTACATTTTAGTTTTTAGGGGAAACATATTTTTCAATAAAAAATGCCTAGTCGCTTCAAAAACAATTTCTACATTAATATACTATTACCTATTGAATTAGTTTATAAAAATATATTAATTAAATTTCAAAATAATCCACACTTTAATTTTTAGTGGTAACTCGTATTTTTCAAATAAAAATTTGAGTAACACAGCAGATTTCATAAGCTTATATATACCCTTAAAATACTGTAAAAATAAATAGATACAACTGGGAGTAAAACCCTTATGATTTTTAAACCTGGCTAGAATACATTCGAAAAACATGTACAAACAAGGCATCGTTCAAATTCAAATTTATAAACAACCCTCCCCACACGTGCGCTTATTCTTTCCTCGTTAACCTTTTCAACTGCGTCTTAATATAAAGATATAATTCTTCTAATAGCCAAATTCTTGTACACAAATCCAGCGCACGCACACACACACACACACACACCAATCGCATTTTAAATTAATGCCGTGAAAACTTAGTAACAGAGAAACGTCTGTCCCAAAAACAAATATATATATATATATATATATATATATATATATATATGATGAAAATAACCACGAAGAAAAAAGGAAACACAGAATGGTGCTCAAGCTCTTTCGTCTAATGACATCCTCAGGAACACTTTGTGTTGCTCAGCAACATGTTGACAAGGGACTTGACTTTTGGAGCCGAGTGACGAAAAGAACTTTTCCTCCACATCCCATGGTCGTCTTCATTGTTGCTGGAGGAATAATACTCGATATACTCAAGAGCACAACTATGATGAAGCAACTAGCTGTCCTGTCACCTGTAACATGTCGGGATGGATTCATCTGTATGGTGTAGGAGAGCTCACCAAAATAGAATGGAGGTTTACTCCAGACCGGTATATAGAAATTTTCCTCTGTGCGTACCTATGCGCTGCCATTTCCTGAGCGAATCATTTTTATGCAAGACAGGTCCCAATTCACACAGCACGGATCGTCACACGTTGGTTCTCTGAGCAAAGAAATACTGATCTTCTGGATTGGCCAAGTAAGGGTTGTGATATGAATCCCATCGAGAATATATGGGCCAATATTGTAAATGTGTGGGAACCAGCGGAGGAACGAACAACAGACCAGCTTTTACAACACACATTTAGTGAGTGGGAGGTGCTGAGGAGGAATCAACAGCTGGTATATAATCATGTTGCATCTGTACCACATCGACCGCAGGAAGTCATAGACAACAATGGTGGCTGGACAAGATATTAAATTTGTTGTGTTCAAGTATAAAATATCTCTCAAATACAATAGTAATTATGAGTGTGTAACACCTTTGCAAAATTGTCAAATATCATCGTTTAAATGGCTCTATATTTATTGATATGAATCACCGTAATCGTATTATTTTCTGTAATTCTCTCCTTCGAGGTGAGAGAGCGCTAAGATCCACATGCAATGGTTCAACCCTTAAGTTGTAACATGGAATTTATTAATACAAAACAATTATATGCATTTATGATGCTACCTCAATGAAAAACATTCTCCGTTTCTAAATATTTCTCTTATGTGACTTTATTTCAACTCGTATATCAGTGTTGCTGATGTAGAAACAGCATTTGTTTCCGATATAACAATTCCATACCAGTAGTATCCATTCAGCTGTCGTCCACTTGCCAATTGGAAGATATTCTGAGCAGTGACGTATGAAACCTGCAGATAACCATCAATCTGGTAATGTTATAATGTTATTAAAATTTAGTATACATCAAAACATTGTTTTTTCATTCATAAACCGCCTATATATCTGTAGAGACCGGTTCTAGGTAAATTCCCCCACCGTAATTTCCACCCCGGATATTGCACCGAGGGCAAATTCCTCCACGGTAAATTCCACCTCGGAAAATTCCCCCTATGGAAAATTTAACCAAAGGTAAATTCCACCATTGGTATTTTAATTAAAATACAAGGAGCCATCTTCTAAGTATTTAACAGAATCTGGAATTTCAAACCCTGACCGACAAGTTGGAAGAGCTGGAATTCCTGAAGCTCGCTGCCTCCAGTTACGAATGTTCCGTGAAAGTCCGGGTAAGTCTTGCATCTTTGACTTTGCTTCCTCATCGAGCGATTGCACAGCACTAGCAATTACTTCCCGTGTAGACACCGTACCAGTTTTCTTTACTTCATTCTTAATTAAACTAACTGCCTTTCGAGCTTTAACTTGCGCACTGCTTACCGAGTGATTATGGCTTCCCGTCGAATGAATTATTTCTGGTTCATTGCAATTGTAAGTTGTATGCACTCTAGCTCGGCAGCCTTTATAAAAATGCTCACAACGCCAATAAGTTTTTGTTTTGGTGCTGTTGTCTGAGTGTTTTTCGTAGATGTGATTTTCTTCATCGAACAATTTGCGTTTGTTCTTCTCGGTTGTAATAAACGCAGCAGCCATGGTCTAAGGGTTCAAAGTTGAAACTAAATAATAAAAGAAATCAAGGTCAAATGTAGACTCACCATGCAGGGTTGCCATTTGCCAACTTTTATTTGACTAAATTATTATTATAAATTATTTTTTATAATTATATTTTATAGATATATTTTTTATAGTTATATTTTATAGATTTTTTCTTATAGATATATTTTATAGATATATTCAAAGTTGAAACTAAATAATAAAAGAAATCAGGGGGAATTTTCCGCCGTGGAATTTTCCATAGGGGGAATTTTCCGCGGTGGAATTTATCGTGGAGGAATTTACCCTCGGTGCAATATACATGGTGGAATTTACCGTGGGGGAATATACAGTGGGGGAATATACCGGCCACCTAGAGACCGACCGGAAATTCCTTTCCTCGCCGTTCGCAAACATCTGTGGATCACCTGAGACCGAAAAACACATGGTTTCAAGGAGAGAAAAGTAAACTATATTGGTTTTTTTCCAAAATGGCCTCCGAAAAACTACGCGTCTTCCGGGCCTATATAAGCCCGAGTTCACTAAAAATCGCTCTCACTCTGTTCGTTACCCCTTCTCGTGAATCTCCACTTTCACGTAGCGCCGTTCGATCTCAGCTGACTTCAGTCCTTCAAGCAACAGTTTACCAATACACGAAGTGAATCACCTCTTGAGGCGACCTACAGTTTCATCCAGCCGAAAGCAAACATCACTCTACCGGCGTCATCCTTCTGTCCCTAGCTTCAGTCATCCTTCACCACAGTTCGATCGGCGCCCTTTGAACAAGTTTATCAATGGGCCTTCAACACATCCTCCTGCTGGTCGGTCTGTACATCCTCAGACCATCTCCGTCGAAAGGCAGTACGGTCATCCTTCAAGTAGGCCCTCGTCAGTCTTCAGAGTTATCCATGTCGAAACGCAGGACGATAAACCTTCACGTAGGTTTCTTCAGTCTCCAGAGCTATCTCCGTCGAAATCGAAGGTCGGTAAGCCTCTTGTCGGCCCTCACTCAGCCTACAGTGTTTTGTTACGTCGTTCTAGACTATTCAGAAAAGTCCACAAACTCTGCCTAATCGAATAGGCCCAAAAGTGTACGCAAACAACCAGCAAAATAACTTTCCTATTACGACTACAGTGGGCCTGCTCAATTATCTTACCATATTTGTATCCGCTTGTTTATTTCCTCATTTATGTATTTTATTTTACTTGCCTAATCCGTGTACTGTACCAACACCGTACTTTCATTACCTCCGTTACTATTGGCTTAATTACTTATTATTGTATGTTCACTGCCGCAAAGTGCCGCATATTTCCTTAGCTTACCTGAATTAGTTTCTTGTAATTATTATATTCACTTAACGCTTATACTGTATAAACCATTTCTCATTGCTAAGAATCAGCCGTTGTAATATAGCACAATTACCGTATACAGAATTGATAATCACTGTAAATAAATAATTTATTTATTTTTATAATTAAACACCAAACGACAAAGTAATTTCTCTCTCCTCGTTAAATATTTTGTCACCGAACTGGTGATCCGTGGGCTACTATATATGTATTTATATATATATCAGGTTTTTGCTCTGTCTTTGTTACAACACAAAATAATATCTGAGTCTATGTTCAATATTAAATGTAAATAAATAAATAAATGAATCAATAAATAAATACAGGGGGATGGGTGGTGCAAGTCGTGTGGAATTTGCTCAGGGCGCAATAATGCCTACCAACAGCTCTCTTTTTATACATTGAAACTTCAGTCGGAAGGGATTTTTTTTTAGTTTTTATAAGACCATTTTTTATTCACCTCATTGACATCCCCCTTGTTAATATATATCCCCTTCTTGAATTTATATTGAATTATTCATTTATGCTTCCTTGGTAATATGTAAACCAGAGTGATGAATAGAAATAAGTACGTTCTAAAGACATTTGGCAATGAGTCAACCAACCAATGAACACACTCACTCCAAAATTCATTCATAAAATGTTACAACCGTTTGTAATACACACGACAAAGATATGGCAGGACTTGGCAGGTGTTGCTTTCCAACGAATAATGAGCGCAACTGAACAAAGTATCATGAAGCTAGCCTAGACTTGAGTAATCATTTCATTGGCTTTAATCTGTTCTTTGGTAAACACATTTAATTTACAGTAAGATATTTGGTAGGTTGAACTAATTAATGTCTCTAGGTTTCAATTCTCTGAACCTATCTAATAATAATGCTTTTTAAGAATCTTTACACATTTTTTTTCAATGTTTCCTGTACGGTGATACTCTTCTGTGTTAAAAACTTTCCTCTACTTTCTGTTTATGCTGATTCATGTGTGACTTCTTTATAAAATAACTTTTCAGCTCATTTACTTCATCTGATGCAAACTAATCATTTTGCTATAAAATATCATAAGCTCACAACAGCTGCAACAGTAAGAACCTATTGAAAAGGACCTAATAATGCTACTAAGTTCACCACAATGTAGAACTATGCTGTATCACAGTGTAGGCCTATGCATCGCTACTGAATTCCACAAACAAGTCTAAAATACAGAATGTTTGTATACAGTAGGCTATCTGATTTTGGTAGAAATAGCATAAGAAAATTTCTGCTGAAGATTGGTGAAGTAACAGCAGTAGGCCTATTATGAATTAATTTATGATGCACTTTTCTAGCTATAGATAAGGTTTGCTACACCTTCCTCAAGGTGAACTTTAGGCTCATATTACTTAATCAAAACTATAAGATGGCCTAAAAAAAGCTGGTTACTAAAATTAACAGTAACTCTACCGTAATATGCATTAAAGAATGGGTGCTACTGTAGTATGCGGTCTACCCACGATTCGGCGGTCTACCTTTTAATTATAGCTTCTTATCTTCTTATTATTTTATTATTAGGTTAATTGTACGCCCTTGAAGATTGGTTAGGTTAAGTCGTGATATTTTCGTTAAAACTAACGAAAATATCACGACTTAACCAACCAATCATCAAGGGCGTACTAAAGTATGCGGTCTACCGTTAAGTATGCGGTAGTAGTATGTTTAACTTCTTTAATAATTCCTTAATTGTGTAAATTAAATTATAATTCCTTTCAATTCATTTTCAATTCATTTTAAATATTTTGAACGGTAGACCGCATACTACAGTAGAAACTTAACGGTAGACCGCATACTACAGTAGGAACTTAACGGTAGACCGCATACTACAGTAGAAACTTAACGGTAGACCGCATACTACAGTAGAAACTTAACGGTAGACCGCATACTACAGTAGCACCAAAGAATGTTTCATCAAGCCAATTTTTATTTTACTAAGCATTTACTTTACATATCTTTCCCTTTAGCATCTACGGCTTAATGTCTATGATATAATTAAATGCCGTGTACAAACAAAAAGGAATAAATAAAACGCCAATACATCATTCTGATTATTTACATGAATTATTGGATATAAATATACAATGGGTATATATATGGTCAAAAATAATAATAGCATCATGAATGGAAAATATATAATCAAAAAATATACAAAACGGTGCATTATTAATATATTAGTACAGGAAAAATATAGTTATATTAAATATATGTAATCAGAAATATACAAATCATAGTATCATCAAAATATTAGTATAGGAAAAATATATACAGTTATATAAAATATATTGAAAATATACGAAACGTATAATCAATTGCATATTAGTACAGGAAAAATATATACATTTATATATATTGAAAATATACGAAACATATAATCAAATCCATATTAGTACAGGATATTATATATATATATATATATATATATATATATATATATACAATTTAAATATATTTCCTTTATGTTCTACAGTGCAAAACGATAAACTCATACGTAATAGAGTCTACATCCATATGTAAAACTGTCCAAGCATCACTTCACCGTTTAACTGATACGGAGGTCTATACTCGATATAAATGGTTTTCATATCATTCAATACTATTTTTGCGCCCACTTTACACTCGGCGGTTAAGTTATCTTTAAACACGGCTAGAACACAGTCAAAAGCACGCAGAAAGAGGTCATCGTTAACCACAATATCATTATTAAATACAAGTTTATAAACATGCCTTTCCAATCGGGGTTTTTTCTTACCGTCCTGAGCTTTTCAATCGTGAACTCTTCTTCACTCTGCATAGCGGCATTGGAAATAATCTTCCAATTCGTAACGACACCTATCCACTATATAGAGGTACAACTCTTCAGGGTGAACAGTGTAGGCGAGCTCAGCTCTGTACCGCTCAAGTGCTTTGTACCAAAGTTCAGGATATTTCGAAGAATCTAAACCTTTTAAATATGCATCCAGATCTAGACCATTCTCGCTTTGTTCATTCCTACATTAAATAAATCCGTCGAGCAGGGCGGTGTATGCGTGTTCAAAAACCGTGACAAAATAAATCATATCCGTAACACGACCGTCTAATATAGGCTTCAGCTTACGGAATCCGACGATTTCAAACATTCTGTCGAGGATGAAGCGGCGTAAATCCCCCCTCCCCCATTTTGGGGGTGCATTGCAACAAGGGGGTGGGGGTTGGCACTATGGGGGTGAGTGTGCCTTGCAACAAAGGGGGGTGGAGGTGGCACCAAGGGGGTGCCTTGCAACAAGGGGTGGGGGTGCCACCAAGGGGGGGGGCACTCTTGCAACATTGATCAACATTTGCAATTGCATTTGCACTCATACATTTTGCGCCCAAACTATTCATGCCAAGCGAGATTGGAACTAACTGCAGAATCTTCTTAATGAAAAAAAGGCGCACGTCGCTAAGAGGCAGTCCGAGAGTTGGGTTAAGAGTGGGTGAATGGAGAGAAAGTTCTGAGAGAGAGAGTACGGAGTGGTGCTGTGTTCCTAAGCCCCCACTGGAGTCAAAAGTACTTTTTTAGGAATCCTGTAAAGAGCGATAAAATGGGTGGGGAGAATCTCATTAAACGGTTTAGAATTTGAAGATCCAGACAACGATTCATTCATAATTCATTCAATTTTTTTTTTCTCTGTTGTGACGGTTTGCGAAATAACACTTTATTTTCTTAATTGTGTTTGACTTCGATCCACGAACCGGGGCGTGAGTGCCCAGTGAAGTTGAAGACTCGAGAACTAGCAACACCGCCCAACGAGTAAAAGTGGTAACCAGTATCGTAGTAGGGTCGTGGTTCCTTTGCTGTTTCTGACTCTCATTTGTTTGATAGACTCAAATTGTTCACACCACGTATGTTGATAGGTTCAAGGGTGTGATAGCACGTATGCTGTTAGGCCCCAAATTTGTCACACCACAAGCCCAAGGTCGGAAAGCTGATGCATGCTCCGCAGCGTGCCACCAATCGTCAACAAAAAGTCTAACGATATAACCCCATAACAGATAAGAGAGTGTGAGAATAAGGACATATCCTAGAATTCGACAAATGTAACAGAAAAAATACTAGCGTTCGAATAGCTGCTGAAGTCAACGCATCACGCAGCAGTAGCACTTCTACTTTTACAGTGAAGAGACATTTGAGGGAGGTTGGTTTAACGGGTTGGGTTGGTACCAGAAAGCCTCTTTTGCGAGGAACAAAAAAGAGAAACGTTTGAAGTTGGCATAAAATCACAAAGAATGGTCACTCCAAGACTAACAAAACCGGCTTTCTGTTGCTTTCTTGCGTTCTCCACCGCACATATCCAGGTTCACCCGGCTCATCTGGTACCGTCCCGAACCAGACATCTAGTCTCCTCTTTCAACTTTAACCTGTGTAACGTTTCTGAGGTCCTTTGGAAGCTGGTTAAAAAGTCTTGGCTCCCTGATAACCAAGCTATTTTCCTTTAGTGTTGAAGAGGTCCCTTGTCGGGCCTTTAATTTTGGAATCACTACACATTCTGCCTTTCATATTTTCCATCGTTGTTTGAATGGTAATTGGGTTTAGTTTGAAGTTTGGTACCACTTTTTCGATCATTTTCCATATGTAGATTATGGTGTACCTCTATCTTCTTTCCAGGGAGTATAGATTTATGTAGTCTTTCCCAGTAGTTGAGCTCTTTGCAGCCATCAGTCTTGGCTGTGAAATGTCTCTGAGTTTCTTCTAGTCTATTAGTTTCTTCCTTTTTATATGGGTACGTCAAGACTGAGCAGTGTGGTGTATCATGCTTATTGAAGCGCGAATTTCAAGATTGGCAGTATGTATTCCTATGTAAAATTAAATTTTAGGAGGTGTTTGTTTTCTTGAACATTTGCTAAAAATCACGTTTAAGTGTTCAAATTTCCACTTTTTCGTTTTCTGGTTATGTGTAGAACAGCTGTGCAGGACATACACTGGCGTGCAAATGTAACAGACCGGTTTCTTACCAAACAAAACCATTGTAACAGCTGTTATAGGCTACTAGAGTTTCACTGTGATAATTTTCTATGTTTCAGATACAAAGCTTGGTGAAGATTGTGTAGCCACTAGCCACCATGGCTAAGCAAGGACGAAAGACCAGAAAAAGTTCTGGCTCAAGGCTGAGTGATCTGGTGGGTCCAGGCAAGCAGTTATTTCCCACAGAAGTTCCAACCTGGAGAGCTGTGTTTCAGAGAGGAATCCTCCTCCAGGAAAAGAAGCTGCTTCTGGATGATATGAAGAGAGCTCAGTACCCTCTGCAAAATTTGGCTAAGGACTTGGCATCACTGGTACTGGCAAAGTGGCGCAAAAGCAATGCCAAGTTCACTCCTCCTGTGATCATTCAAGAGAGAGCCATTGCCAGAAAGATTCTTGTCAGGTGGAATGAAATGATTGACCCAGTGAATGGCAGAGTGAAGGCTGCAAAGAGAGAGAAAAGAATATCTGAACTTGATACATTGTTTGACATAACAACCTGCAGACATGATATCACTCTCTGTGGAACTGAAGCATCTGGCTGCTCTGGCTGTGCTGCTAGAGTTCATGTCAACAGTGACTCTCCTCTGCCTCAGAAGATTCCAAAGCTAGAGCTAGAGTGGCTCCATTACCAGAGGATCAAAACCTCAGAAGTTTCAGGCTTCCGGATGGTATCTGTTGATGTGAAGGAAACAGTGAAGCAGGTGAAAGCTGCTAATCGGAAGGAGGAAGAACAGAAGGCAGCTGATGAGCGAAACAGAAAAGAGGAAGAAGAAAAGGAGCTACTGCTTAGAGCTGATGAAGGTGATGATGCTGAAGATGAGGTGACTTCCTTGCAAGAGTCTCCAGGCAGAGCAGCTCCTACTGCTGACACAGATTTTTCCAGTACTGCAGCAAGCACAAGCTCCAGTGTCAACACTAGCAAAGTCTCCACCTCTGCCAGGAGGAATTACATGGATATCTCAAGCACTGCTGCGGCTGCAGTCAGGTTCAAGGTGGCAAACACTCCTGCAGCAGCCATTACAACTGGTTTCTTGCAAGATCTCATCAAAGCTGGCCATCTATCTGCTGATAAGGCATATCTAGCTGTTGATAGGATGAAGATGTGGAGGGGCAAGGAGTCTGTAATAGGTGCCTCGGTGGAGGCCCTGGATGAAAGGACAGAGGGAGAAGAGATCAAGGGAATTTTCTTTGATGGAAAACAAGATAAGAAGACAAAGATCATGAGGTACAATGAAGAAACTGGCCGTTTCATCCTGATATTACAACTGAAGAGCACTATAGTGTTACCTGGGAACCTGAGGGGAAGTATCTCTCCCACTGTACACCAGAAGAACCTGAAGGAAATGAGAAACCCGCATTGAAGATAGCCCAGGCTCTGTTTGAGTGGATTAGTGCTCATGGTGCTAAAGATACTATTGTGGTCCTTGGTGGTGACTCCACCAACACAAACACAAGACCTGATGGAGGAGCCATCACTCACTTGGAGAGACTGCTAGGTTACAAGTGTCACTGGTTGATATGCCAGTTGCATATTAATGAACTCAGCCTCAGGCACATGATCAAGCTTGATGGTCCCTACACACACAAGTCTGGTTTCAGTGGCCCAATAGGAAAACTTTTGGAGAAGATCAAAGACATACCTGTCAACTTTAGCTTCAAGGCTCTACCAGGAGAAGAAGATATAATTGAACTGCCAGAAGACATTGTACAAAGCCTTAGCACTGACCAAAAGAACTGCTACCTACTGATCAAAGCTCTTGAGACAGGAGATTTGAGCAAGGAAGTTGCTGATCTGAAGTGTGGCCCACTGAATCAGTCACGCTGGCTGACTACAGGTGAGGCTCTGTTGATGCTGTGGATGAGGCAGCATGGTCTGAAGGAGGAGGTGTTGAAGAAGCTGGAGGTGCTGCTGAACTTCTGCCTGGACTTCTACTTCAAAATGTATTTTGAGATCAAGGTGAAGCACCACATGAAGTATGGACCTCACCATATTGTGACCGCTCTGGGACTGCTGAGAAGCCAGACCTCTGAAGTCAGGAACATAATCACTCATGTGATAGTTCGTGGAGCATATCATGCTCACAGTGAGAACCTCATTGCCTCTCTCCTGTGCAGTGAGGATGAGGAGGAGGGGGCATGGGGGGTTGAGATGATCAAGAAGATCAGAGGTAAGTCTGAGTATGGAGACATGAGTCTGAGAACTCATAGAAACCCTAAAGTGAATTTTGCTGCCACTTCTCCAATTACTCTGATTAATTAAACTGTATGAGCCACTCTTCACTTGTAAGATGTCAAGAGGAGAAGCTGAGGCCAAAAATCCCATTTTTCGACAAGAAAAATGCGATTTTGAACACTTAAATGCGATTTTTAGCAAAAGTTTCAGAAGACGAACCCCTCTTAAAATTCAATTTTACATAGGAATACATACTGCCAATCTTGAAATTCCAAGCTTTTCAATATTCGACCTGAGCATCATACAGTCATACACCCTACTGAGCAGTATTCAAGTTTTGGTATAATCAGGGTTTTTAGCAGGGGAATCATTACTGTCCTGTCCCTTCTTTTGAACGTTCTTAGTACCTGTGGCGACTCTTTTTACTTTTTTTATCGCTATCTGATTTTGTGTTTCGAATTGAATTTCCTGTCTATCTGGAGCATAATATGCAGTCTAAGTTCTTCATATCTACCATATCTCAAGACCTGAAATTTTTTGTGTTAAATATCATAAATATCATGTTGTTGTCTTCTGACCATTTGTATATTTTGTTCGTGTCCCTCTGCAAGGCCTCCACTTCACTTGCATCGCTGATTTTTCTGCTGATCTTTGTATCGTCTGCAAAGGATGTTACTATACTGTTGCAGTTTACTCCGTTGTCTACGTCTATTAGCATGATAATGAAAAGGAGTGCGGCCAGTACTTTACCTTGCGGTACTGAGCTGTGTACTTCCAATTCTGTTGATGATATACCTTGAATTTTGACGACCTGTAAACGTTCTCTAAGGAAGTTGTAGATCCATTTTTCCACTTTGCCTGTTATTCCCATATATTTAATTTTATGTGCTATTATACCATAATCACATTTGTCGAAAGCTTTAGCATAATCCGTGTATATGACATCGTAGTTTTTATTGCCTTCAAGTGCATCTAGGATATTGTTATAGTGCTCTATAATTTGTGATAAGCATGATCTTCGTGATCAGAATCCGTACTGATTTTCGTTGACTCTTTCCAGTGTTTCCAAGAAATCATAGATTTTCTCTAACTATTCTTTCAAATACTTTGGTGAGGTGGGACGTCAATGACTGGTCTATAGTTCTTTGCTTGAGATCTATCCCCTCCTTTATAATAAGGACAATGTTTGCTGTTTACAAGATGCTCGGTATTACCCCAGTTTCTAGGGATCTTCTCCATATCCAATATAAAGGTGTAGCTATTTCATTTTTACAGTTTTTAATCAATAATGCGTTCCAATTATCCGGACCTGCAGCTGAATGTGGTTTCATTTGTCCTATAGCTTTCGCTACATCTTCTAGGGTAAAATTAAAGTCTGTTATACATTCTCCTTGCAATTTCTCTTCAAAGAATGCGTCTATGTAAAGTATCGCTTTGTCACTTTTTGGGGTACTGAAGACTGATTCATACTGGGATCTCACTGTTTCAGATATTTATTTTAGATCGTCAGTTAGTTTATTATTTCTTTTCCATAAGAGTCCAATAGTGGCGCGCGTTTTTTTTCTTTTTCGCGAAGCTGTAGAAGTATTTTGGATTTTCCTTTATTGCTTCTACCGCCTCTTCCTCTTCCCTCTCTGTATGGTCCTTAATCAGGGTTTGTATTCCAGGGTTTGTAAACCCTCCAGTTTTTCTTTTATTACTTCCTGGCATTGTTATCTCTGCAGTTGGCTAACTTCGCCTCCACTCTCTTTTGCAGAATATTCTTCTCTTTTGTCTCTATAGCCAGTTCCTCTTTCCTTTTGGCTGTGATTTCGGGGCATATTTTTCTGAAATTCTCAGCATCTTTTCTTCCAACGTTGTTAGCATTTCTTCAGTAGTTTTATTCTCTAAAACTGTTCTCCACTCTATTTGGGCCATGTGTAATTTGATTTCTTCCCAATTTATAGTCTTGGAGTTTCCAAACATAAAGGAGACATGAAAAACACTTGGACAACCATAAACAATCTTCTCAGAAAACAAATTAAGAAAAATTCAATAGAGAAATTAAATGTTGATAATAAAGAAATTACTGATGTTACTGCTATTGCAGACTCTTTAAATGCACATTTTACTTCAATAGCGGATAAGCTTCGCTCACAATTAATAAATAATGGTCACTCACCTCTAGAATATATGCCACCCAGCCCACTAAATTCATTTTCTTTTGTTCTTGCTACCTCTACTGAGGTCCAGAATATTATTGGTAAATTAAAAAATACAAAAAATAACATTCATAACATTGCTGTACCTATACTGAAACTTGTTAAAGATAAGATATCTGTAACTTTGGCTAAAATTATCAATCAAAGTATTTCCAAAGGAATATTCCCATCAATGCTAAAAACTGGTTGTACGACACCCCTTTTTAAAGGGGGTGATCCTACACTAGCAACAAATTAAAGGCCGGTGTGTTCATTATCTGTGTTCAGCAAAGTTTTTGAAAAAATTGTAAAAAGTAGAATGCAGCGATATTTAGAATCCTACAATTTATTATCTCCAAATCAATATGGCTTCCGTAATAATAAAACAACGGAAATGGCTATTTTAAATTTTATGGAAAATGTAAATACAGCTAAGGAGAACAAACAAATAATGATATCAATATTTATGGATTTGAGTAAGGCGTTTGATGTAATAGACCATAATATTCTACTTAATAAATTATATTGTTACGGCTTTAGAGAAGCAATCAGTGATTGGTTTAAAAGTTATTTGTCCAATAGATATCATTTTGTATCAGTAAATAAGGTTTGCTCAACTAAAGCGCTTGTCAAACATGGTGTGCCACAGGGCTCAGTTCTGGGTCCACTGCTATTTTTATTATATATAAATGACCTTCCACGTTCATCTGATATACTGAACTTCATAATGTTTGCGGATAATACAACTGTCTCTTTTTCTTGCAAAGATGTTAATTCAGCTAAGAATATATTTTCATTCAGAATTCATCACTGTAATGAAATGGTTGACCACCAATAAACTCTTCCTAAATACCAGTAAAACAAATTTCATGATTTTTACTAATAAAAGAAATGTATATCTTGATGAACTTAATGCAATAAAATCGCTATAAAGGAGTGTACTGTAACAAAATTTCTTGGTGTAATGCTAGATAAGAATTTGCAATGGAGTGATCATGTAAATTATATCGCGAAAAAGAGTTCAAGGAGCGTTGCTATAATATTTAAACTTAGAAATGTAGTCCCTAAACAAGTTTTATTGACTCTTTATCATACTCTTGTTCTTTCTTATATATCATACTGCACTCTTGTTTGGGGAAACTCCACTAACAACGCATTAAATGGTATCTTTGTCATTCAAAAACGAGCAATAAGGTTATTATCTGATGCTGATTTCCTTGATCACTCTAGTGCATTATTTAAAGAGCTAAACCTACTAAAGCTCAACGATATAACCAAACTGGCACATTTTATTTTTATTTACAAGTGTAAGAACAAAATCATTAATTTGCAATGGGTAAATAGATATTTTGTAACTCATCAAGAAATCCACTCGTATCAGACCAGAAATATCATAGATCAATGCTTGTTATACCTCAATTTAGATTATCTTCATCTCAAAAACTACCCATTTTCATTGGATTGAAACTATGGAATGACTTGCATGCCGATATAAAAAATATTGTGAATGTAAATTTGTTTAAAACCAAGTTGAAATCCCGATTAATAATGACATACTAACAAAAAATCTAGGATTAATATCCACTAATATTGCTTAATATTGTCCATTAATATTGTTTAATATTGTAATACATGTTTTAACTATTAATAATACTAATTTACTTACTTATTATTATTAATTAATAACAACTAGCTGCTTATTTTTAATAAGAGCCCAGTAAAGCCTAAAGCTTAAGGGCCAAATTAAATAAAATAAATAGTCGAGCTTCACAATTATTCATGTCATTGTAAATTGAAAAAATGTATTTATTTTATTATTATTATTAAAGGTTATTCTATTCTATTCTTTCTTCAATATGTGTATTGTCGTTTAACGTTGTCCCCATATTTGTTGATATCTCGATTAAGTTGTGGTCTGAGATAATGCTTTGGGTTATTTTTATATCAGCAATGAAATTCGTGTCATTCGTGAATACCAGATCTAGGCAGTTACTTTTTTTCTGGTATTTTCTGTTATCTCCTGTGTCAGCATAAACTCGTTTGTGAGAGCCATCAACATTTTTGCTTGCTCCAGGTCTTCTCTTGTGACCCCCTTGTCCTGGTGTGTGTATATATATATATATATATATATATATATATATATATATTCCAATCCACCTTTTTGTATTTTATAAATGGGAAATTAAAGTCTCTGCAGAGCATTGTATTGGGGGATGGACGGTTTATGGCCTTTATTATGTTTCTGATATCATCAATGGCCTCCGAGAATTTTCGGTTGGAGCGTTTGGAGGTCTATAGATGACTATCAGTATCACGTTTAGTTTTACTATTTTCACTGCTAGGAGTTCCACAAAGCTGTTTGATTTACTTATTACTTATCTCTCTCATATGACCTTCATGTACATATATAGCACAGCCACCTTTACGTATCGTTGTTCTATCAGCTCTTAGTAAGTTGAAACCCTTTATATTTATCTCCTTCTTATCAATACAATGTTCGCATTTTTTACAATTTCCTTGGCAATCCTCAAGATGTGTTTCTGTGAGGCATGCAATGTCCGCGCTTGTTTCATCCATAAATCCCTTCAGGTACGAAACTTTGTTGAGTGGTTGGTTTGGTCTTATCTCTTGAATATTAACTAGAGCAATATTTAGGTTCTTTGTTTTTCGTTGCTCCTCGTGTATTTCAAGTTCGTTTTCCTTCGGTCCCGCTTGTTTCGTTGCCCTTTGGTCCTCCGAGAGAGATCCGTTTCTGCCTCCCTGTTCTAGTAGCTTCTTGCCCGGAAGCGGTTTGGCTCGGCGGTTTCCAACTGTGTCAGCTGCATGCGTTGTATGACATTTAACAGCCGTATCGTGCCTGCGATGTTGAAATTTTTTTTTTGTTCTCTTTTTGTGTTCCCATTGTTATTCCTATTGTCCTTTAAACTTTGTCCTTTTTCCCTTGGATTCGTGGGGAGATGTTGATAGTAACATTTTTTCCCATATTTGCAGGTTCCATATTTTGCGTAAGTCCTGCAGATGTTCGGGTGGTAGAATTTGCATCTGTCTCCAAATTTACAATGACCATTATTATAGAAGAAATTGTATCTTGGGGAATGTTCATATATACATTGTCCTCTTTTATATCTGCAATTATATTTTATATAATATCTGCATGTAATTCCTTCCCTACATTTACTCGGTGCCTTTGTTTTTGTTTTTTTTGCTCCTTATTGAGGGACAGTTTCACTCCGTTTTCTTGATTGCACGCTTACCTTTTCCTATTTGTGCTATTTGTGCTAATGTCCTTCGTTGCCTTCATACTATCTGTTGTCTTTATACGATCTGTTGCCTGTATGGTTTCAGCCTCGTTGAGTGAGGGAATTTGATTTATTTCTACTTCGCCTTTCTTCGTTTCCTCTGTTCTTTATTTACACTTCCCTCTTTTATTTTCTTCTCGTAGTCTCTTTCTGCTTTAAATACCGTAAAAGAGTTTATTTCGGTCATGCAGTTTTCGCAGAAAATCTTTAACCCTTAAGTTGCTTTGCGTTCGTTATGAGGGAGATTTTTCATCTTCCCATTCTAGGCATCTGAAATAAAAAAAAACAACTGGCAGAGATCGCACCTCATCGCCTTTGCTTCATTTGTTGCATTGTTGCAGATACCACAGAGTTGTAGGAATTTATTTACTATTTCCATGTTACTAATAGAGGGTAGCCGCTGTTACACAAAATTGACTCAAAAAGGGTATTATGGGAAGTATTGGGTGGGGGCTGACTCAAGCTGAGTGAGGGAAAGTATTCTCCGTTACTTCGGGGGATGGAGGATGTGGCACGCTGTATACTTCTCACTGATTGGTGCTCGCGACTGTGGTCGCAGTGGGTAATTGGGGGGTATTTGTAAGAATTTCGATGGACAGCTAATTTCCTTCACAAAGAAACACTCGGAAAAATGCTGTATAGATTAATTCGTTTCGTTTTTATTTTTTATTTTTTAATATATGCCGCGATTTTTACTTTCTAAAGAGAAATACCACTGTGCAATATAAATTAACTCAAAATATCGGCACCGTTTAAAACTGATCAACTGAGGGATTTTTTTACTGTAATACCGCTTTTATTCGGACTTCGATCGAAACATGTGTAACTGTCACATTGACAAAAAAAAAAAAAATAGACAATTATTTTAATCAAAACGTGATGTCACCATTAAATACGATTTCTTTCAGTAATGATTAATTGCTTGTAAGTCTTCATGAAACAAAACACCTCATTAGAAAGCTCCTTAATTAGACAGACATATCATTTTACTTCCTGCAACTTATTAAAAGAATTAAAAGCATTCTATTATGATTACATAATCAGCATTGTAAAAATGTTTCCATAATTTTGACCGCCAGTATATATATACTGCATACATAGATACAGTAAACTCTCGTCCAACGCGTGGGTTAAGTTCCTCGAGAACGGCGCGTTAGGTAAATCCGCGTTGGACAAACTTAATACCTTATAGTCTTATGGGATAAACGGAGATACGTGAACGCGGCCGCGTAAAGTCTCCCATAGTAGTATGGGCACAAAATGTGAGTGCAAATTGATCAATGTTGCAAAAGTGCCACCCCCACCCACTTTGGTGGCACCCCCACCCACCATTTGTTGCAAGGCACCCCAAAAATGGAGCTGCAAGGGGTTATGCAACTTGGAGGCGGAGTTATCTCCCAAGCTGAACCCCCCCAAAGGACGACCTAACCTAAGCGAGAGAGAAAGGAAGAGAGGAGGGATGTTCGCCCGACAGTTGTCAGACGCATATGAACACTTCAGCCGTGCCGCCGCTATCTTATAGGGGCCCTAATCAGCCAGGTGGCTTAATCAGCCAGTTGGCTTAGAAAGTTGAGTTGCCAGATTGCGTTTATTTATTTAATTAAGTATATATTAATCAGCCAGTTTGCTTAGAAAGTTGAGTTGCCAGTTTGCGTTTATTTATTTAATTAAGTATATATTAATCAGCCAGTTGGCTTAGAAAGTTGAGTTGCCAGATTCGCTATTTATTTAATTAAGTTTATATTAATCAGCCAGCTGGCTTAGAAGGCCGAGTTGCCAGTTTGCGTTTATTTATTTAATTAAACCATATATTATTCCGCCAGTTGGCTTAGAAGGCGGAGTTGTTAGTTTGCGTTTATTTATTTAATTAAGTATATATTCTGACTTAATCAGCCAGGTGGCTTAGAAGACTTCTTAGAAGGCATAAATGGCATGTATATAACCTTCGAGCGAATTAAAAGCGTACATACACTCACCGACTGTACACCTCTATTATCACACACACACACACACACACACACACACACACACACAGAAAAGCATCACCAACAACCGTATAGACTTTTAGGAGCTCCAAAAGGAGATGGTGAAATGAGGGCTACGACATTTTAGGAGCTCACCGCATTAACACCGCGTATCCGATATGACGGCTATAACCAAGCGTCCAAACGATTGGTGGTGAAACCAACCATCAACCAACTCCTCGTAGACCGTCACTAAATACGTCCAATAGACAGACCTATTAAACAAATAGGATTATTGCAACGTTCGTTCATGTTGTTTATCTCCCTTTCTCAGTTGCCGTATGAGCTGCCAGTTTGCACTTATTTATTTAACATATATTACGCCTTAGAAATCCGCTTTAAAAACCAAACAAAACGATATAATTAAATGCCGTGTACAAACAAAAAGGAATAAATAAAACGCCAATACATCATTCTGATTATTTACATGAATTAATGGAAATAAATATACAATCGGGTGTGTGTGTTTGTGTGTGTGTATATATAATCAAAAATAATAATAGCATCATGAATGGGAAATATATAATAAAAAATATACAAATCGGTGCATCATCAGTATATTAGTACAGGAAAAATGTACACATATATTAAATATATTGAAAATATACGAAACGTATAATCAATTGCATATTAGTACAGGAAAAATGTATACAGTTATATTACATATATTGAAAATATACGAAACATATAATCAAATGCATATTAATACAGGCTATATATATATACACAATTTAAATATATTTCCTTTATGTTCTACGATGCAAAACGCTAAACTCACACGTAATAGAGTCTACATCCACATCGCCATTACTTTGTACGACATGGTAAAACCGTCCAAGCATCACTTCATCGTTTAACTGATACGGAGGTCTACACTCGACGTAAATGGCTTTCATATCATTCAATACTATTTTTGCGCCCACTTTACACTCGGCGAGTAAGTTATCTTTAAACATGGCTAGAACACAATCAAAAGCACGCACAAAGAGGTCATCGTTAACCACATCATTATTAAATACAAGTTTATAAACACGCCTTTCCAATCGGAGGGTTTTTCTTACCGTCCCGAGCTTTTCAATCGTGAACTCTTCTTCACGCTGCATAGCTGCAATTGAAATAATCTTCTAAGTCGTAACGACAGCTATTCATTATATAGAGGTACAGCTCTTCAGGGTGAACAGTGTAGGCGAGCTCAGCTCTGTATCGCTCAAGTGCTTTGTACCAAAGTTCAGGATATTTCGAAGAATCTAAACCTTTTAAATATGCATCCAGATCTAGACCATTCTCCCCTGTTCATTCCTACATTAAATAAATCCGTCGAGCAGGACAAGAACGTCGAGCAGGACAAGAACGTCATTATCAGCTGTGTTCTTCCACATCAGTCGTATATCAATGCATGGTTGGTCGTTATTTATACACAAGTGCAAACAATGGTATATGAGGAGGCGTCACTAATCATCTCTCTTATTGTACCTACGCTAACAGGTATTCTATAACGGTCCTCTGCCCACCTCTCAACTATCACGAAGATTCTATTCATCCTTTCAACACTTAAATAAATAACGCTAAGTTTGCTTGCTTGCCTGTAGATCGTTTCAAGCACATAGTTAATGGTGCCGGTTTCATGCCTGAACACGGGCAATGACTTCGTCACGGAGACGTCGTACGAGGCGTTGAGAATTCTTCTCAAAGGGAGTTCTAATCTATTCGCACGTCCACTCGGTTCAAGCTCTGAGATGACTATGAGCCACAGGAGGCAGGTTTTGTTCGACGGGGTGGGGTGAGTCACGCTGAAGATACGTGTATGTGCTTGATCGAACTAGTATGCTCCGTGAGGTACACGGGTGGGCGGCACGGGAGGAGCGAGTCACACCATACTCTAATGAAACGTGTACGGCGCTGATCGATTCGTTGTACCCCATTATATTGGGCAGGTGTTTTGAGAAATTTTCCGATACAAGAAGTAATATCGGTTTTAATGTTTTATCACTCCCACTCCCCCGAATACGCACCAGACATTTTTGCAAAGGAGGATTTTCACGAACTAAGCACATTTTATAACTGTTTTAATGTTTTATCACTCACCATTTCCACAAACTAAACATCTTCACAAACCGGCGCGCTATTAGAGAGAAACATATGTTCATATTTGGCCTTTTTGTTTAACAAGCGATACTCATCTCTAAAGTCTGTTAAAAACTCACACAGCCCATTAGCCACAACCAAACTAAAAAACCTCATCATGATATATTAATATAGTGGTAAAAATACTTAAGATTGTCCATGATGACAAGATTTACATTTTCAACCGTAGGGTACGAGTAGTAGGTATGGTGTAACATGATATGATACCGCTTGTCACAACACTCATCCACAAGACTCACTACCCATAACTGTTGTTTATCTTCTGAACGTGCTGCTTCTTCTACCTCGCGGTATATGTGTGCCTTTATAAAGCTTAGCTCTATAACATACTTCAATACATCGTCTGTACTGCGAAATCCTACAACCCCCTCACCAGAATACCCGTAGAGTATTTGAACATCTCGGTCCTTCGCACGATTCAATGCAGAGAATAGGGAGTTTTTCAGTATCCACCACATCTAAGCACTTTGCAGAATGCCACTTCATAAATGTTGAACACGCAATATTAAAGGTAGCCATTACTTTTTATTGTACGCGAGAGAATACACGTCTGAGCTCAAGGGTATACAGAGGTCAACTGAGCATGCAGGGATAGAGTAGAGGCATGCTCAGATAGCTGCGTGACTCACATTACCGGCCTTACAGTGGGCGGAGCTTAGCTTTTTACTGTACACACACACACACACACACACACGCACGCACGCAAAGGAGAAAGTGAAACGCTAGTTGAAACACGATTTATTTCATAAACGAAATACTCAAGGTGTGTGTATATATACTTACAAATACGTGTAATAAATAAGCTAACAATAGACCTATCAAAGATTACGTATCCATAGGGCACGGTATCATAGGTACCATGCACCTGGTAGCGTTTCCTATGGGTGTTACGGCACACCTTTGTACCCCTAAGTTCCTTCACGCCCCTCAGCTTCTGTGCCAGAAAATTGTGGGTGCCTAAAGTCAGATGGGGTAGCTGGTCACCCTCATCATCTTCCAAGCACACTAACTCCTTCAACGAATCAAAGTTAACGACCGCCGATTCGCTTGGTTAAGCGTGATACCCTTAGCTTTCACGATATACTTCGTTTCATCCCCTATCCTCACCCGTACCCCATAGGTTTTTGGCCCTGTTGACACAAACGAGTCTGCGTATGCGATGTCTCCATACTCATCCTTGATCTCGTCAGTTAGCTCCCCGAGGAACCCCATTAGCAGGCATGTATTCACCCCTCCTCGCTGTGAATATCACGTTATCTGTATCGGCATACAAAACCCTCCGACCAAGAGAATGCAATAGGCCCCAAAGCTTCATGCGTGCGTAGGCTATTGTGAAGCTGGCTACAGGAATGTTTGTAATCCGTGAGGTATCTGTGGCTAATTCGGTATTGTTGTACTTTATTACGTAAGTATTACCTACATTCACAATCTCCATGACCTCTTTATCGGGTGCGTTGGCGTAATCCCAGACTTCACTATAATTTTGTGCCATATGAACGTTCCCTTTGCCGGTATTCTGTGCAAATTTTCCCCAAAGACTGTTTAGGCACGGTAACGTTGAATATAAGACGTTTTTTCCATCTTCGGTATCAACCCCTCGCAGGTATCCTGACCCCTCAACCTTATCCTTCAAAAAAGCATTTATATATGGTGTGAAAAGGTTGGGTAGCTTCTGAAACCTCCACACCTCATGTATCTTCATTATTCTATACCCATGACGAACGGCTAGGGCCAGCTCAGGGCTTGTATATACGCCTCTGATCTTACGCTGGTGTGGTGTATGGTCACAATCACCATTGTTCTCTTCTGTGCACTTCACGCACAGGGGAAACATGAGCTTGTGATATATAACGACGGGTAAGATCGACATCCATAAATCGCGAGGGGGGAGCACGTCTACAAAAGAGAGTCCAAAGTAGCGCTCATTCAAGTTGGCTGTAAACTCCTCGATGGTTGGTATAGCGGAACCCATCATTTTTTCAGGTGCGCCTACGGGGTATGGGTTGTTCTTCATCACGTAGGCGTATAAAGAACAGAAGTCGTAGTAATGGAGCTTCACACCCTCCGTAGGCGGAAAGTATAGCTTGAAGGGATTTGTACGCCCTCCGAACAAGCTATCACTGCATTTGAGAGGATCCAGCACCATTGAACGTTTGATCGTGTTTATTTCTTCACTGTACTGTCCATCTGCATCCATCCGCGCATCATACTCATGCTCCCACAAAACTTTGTGAGTGAACTGGGATCCTATAAGTTGATCATGGGTGCGGGCCCACGCAAGACAGTCGGCAGGAGATCTGCCCTGGATATCTCCTACGATTCCACACTCGGGACAGGGGCATCCGTGGCACCAGCAGCCGTTAAAAGAGTACCCAGTCTTCTCAACAGTGGCACGGTTTTCACTTAGACCATCAACCCAAAAAACACGACCATTAACCTTAATGGGGACTTCACCCGTGTTGCGAGCATGCTTTATGTATACACCTGTCTGCTGTTGTAGGTGTATGAGCCAGTAAATAGCCTTGTGGCCATAACTGCGGGGGTTGTTTCTGTGGATAATGGCTAAGGTGCCTTTAGGCATGAAGTTATTCTTGAACACCGTAAAACATAATGAGGCGATGGTGGTGGCGACTTGCAACGGATCGCATTTGAAACGGCATATGTACATTGCACATCCTTCTAAAGGCTTGAAAGCATAATCTAAGCACGCGTACATCATTCACGCAATAACGCTCACATTCATCAGCTATATTATAAGGATTAGATTCATTAAAACTGGTGTAATATCGGTCCAAATCTTCACGTTCATCTGTACTCATACATTCATAGTTAAAGTAATGTTTGGGTGGAGGTAGACCTACGTAATTTAAAGTTTCGCTAGTGAGGAATGTGTAAGGGAAATAACCTTTTGAAACTTCAGCGGCTACGCCCAGCACCTTGGGTAGCTTTGCTAATTTACAAAGTGTGAATAATAAAGTGTCTTTAAACTGTACATTACCTCTTATTTGCATCTGTATTAGTTTGTTACCTCTTTTCAAGGGATCACCTGTAAATATCTCAGAGGACTCGTGCTCAAGCAACTCCTTATAAAGGAACTGTGTGTCAAATTTTGACCCGTTATGGGCGAGAATATACACAGTCATTTTTTTGAACTTGCCTGCTAACTTGACAATATAGGACACAAAGAGTTTCACAGGGCTATCGTGGGCAATCGTTTTAAAAACGTTTGTCTGTTTACCACATTTGTGACACTGATCACACTCGATCTCCATACACTCATCACAATAGTCTGGCTCACAAGTAAATGCGAAATAACCTCTTTGGTTTCAGCGTTCGTGTATGTTTCTATGTCGTAGAACACAGTTATACAAGGGTTGTTTTTAGGCTTGGCATCTTTCATACAACATACATGCTTTACTCCAACCGCCTTATATTTCTCATGGCATGTAGAACAGTGAATTTCATCACATTTGTGCTTGAAATTTCCCCAATTATCCATCATATGAAACATACCACATTCACAGATTCTCATTTTCCGGCACGTACCATTTGATTTATGGAGCTCAAAACAGATATTATTGAAAAATGTGCGTCTACACACATTACAATCCCTCTTCTCAGCTACAACTACACGGCTTTTGCATTTGGCACTTTTACACTGCTCACTAGGGTTTCTTTACCGGGATCCCGGGATCCCGGGATCCCGGTATATTTTAACTAATTTAAATTTCCCGGGAAATTCTCCCTGTCCCGGGAAATCCCGGGATATTTTCTTAAAAATTTAATTTTGCTTATTTTGTGTTAAGACTGGGAAATTTTGCTAATAGTAAGTTTAATTAACCCATAACTTGTCAGAATACGTTTGTATTTGTTAGTTTTAAGCTTGCTTAGTTTTTTTTTTTTTAATTTCAGCTTGTTATGGCATGTCACAGATTGTCACTACTTGTCAGGACCTGTAATATCTTGCGTAATTGCGCTGATGCTGTCTTAATTTGTCACCACGCTCAGTAGCTCCAGTAACTGCATTACGCCAGGTTGTGCATTGTGCAAGTGTCACACTTCCTTTATATTGTGAGTATTTGTGACTCAAGATTCTTTGTAGTTCCTATACTAGCCTAGTACTATATATATATAGTATGTTTTAATTTATTTTGTTCGAAACGAACCCCTTCAATCAAGAATGTCAGAATCATTTGCTTGGAAATATTTCGTGAAGGATTCGAAACTAGAATTTGCAACCTGTAAAGAATGCAAAACTCAAATAAAGTGTAAAGGTTGGTCTACAAGCGGTCTTATCAGACATTTGCTTAACAAGCATAATATTAGCAAGTTATCTGTTACTAATGCTAAGCGCACAGCCGAGGAAAATGGAGCAACTAGTAGCAAGCGACAAACCTCTCAACAAACCTTAACATCGTTTTTCATTCAGAAAGAAACATGTGAAGAAATAGTAACAAAACTAGCCACTCTAGATGGCATCTCTATCAATTATATTACAAAAAGTGAGTTCATCAGAAAATCATTGACAGACAGAGGATATACTTTACCAAAAAATCCATCACATGTAATGGATCTCGTTCATTCGCAGTACAAACAAATAAAAGAACGCTTAAATTCTGAAATTACCAGCCAAATAAATGCAGGATCAAGGTTTAGTTTATCCTTAGATGAATACACCTCACTAAATAATCGCCGGTATTTAAATATTAACATACACAAAACTGACGGAACATTTTGGAACTTAGGAATGGTGAAGATTTCTAGTACTCTACCTGCTGAAACTGCTGTTGAAGTAATCAAAGAAAAGTTAGAGGAATTTCATATTTCTTTAGAAAAACATGTGGTGGCTTGTGTTACTGATGGTGCAGCTATGATGGTGAAATTTGGAAAGCTAATTGAATGTGAGCATCAATTGTGTTATGCACACGGAATCCACTTAGCGGTATGTGATGTTTTGTACCAGAAGTCAACCACTTCACTTGCAATCACTCTTTCTGAAGAAATTCAAACTGAAGATGACGAACATAACGACAACATAGATGAAGATGGAGAAGATTTCAATCATAGTATTGATTTTGAAAGTGTTTTGTGTGAGCGCTTTGATGAGGATCCGTTCGAGATAGATATTTCATTTGGATCGCACGACACTGTAGGTAAAGAAATCAACGTGTCTCAAATCATCAATAAAGTCAGAAAAATAGCAAAAAAATTTCGTAAATCACCTTTAAAGAATAATATCTTACAAGGATATGTTCAACAGGAACAAGGAAAAAGTTTGCATCTATTGCTGGATTCCAAAACCAGATGGATAGTCTTTAAGCCATGCTGGAGCGATTTATCAAAATAAGGTCATCCGTATCGAAAGCTCTCATCGACTGCAATAAAGATATGGACAATTTTGACCTTGACAAACAAGAAGTTGCTGTAATTCGTGACAGTGTGGCATCGCTGGAGCCATTAAAAGTTGGAGCAGAAAAGCTGGGCAACAGAGAATCGACTTTACTTTCATCAGAAGGTGTTTTTTTTCATTTTGAACGAACTAAATCAACTAAACATACCTTTTTCAAAAAAACTGAAGGAGTCGTTCATTCGACGCATAACAGAGAGAAGAAATGAGAACTTGACTGGCCTCATACAATACCTCAATAGTGGAAAGAATTATAAAAAGGTCGCAACTTTCGCAAGTGACAGAAGTTTGCCAGCCTTACCAACCAAGTCTATGTTAATTTCATCAGCAAAGCAGATGTTAGATCGCCTTTTTGGAGTACCTGCTGATTCTACCTCTAGTGAGACAGATGAAGATAATGATGTGCAAGAATCAGCTGTCCCTCAGTCATCTTCGATGACTAGCTGAAAGGCTTGATGCAGCTATTAAAGCAGCCGAGGTAGAGAAATCAAGAACACTAGACAGCAAAGCAAGCGCTGCAAAGCACCTTAAAAAGGAACTAGAGATCTTCGAGGCTACGGGCGAAAAAACGCAGAACAACTCTCTTCTCTTGAATGCATTAAAGACGATTCCACCCACGTCAATAGAATCGGAAAGGGCATTCTCAGCAGCTGGACTTTTCGTGACTAAAATGAGAACAAGATTGAGTAATCGAAGTATTGACCATCTTTGTTTTTTGAAATCGTACTATAAAAATTCACAGTGATAATTTTTTTGGTTGAATTCATTGAAGTTCTTTGCAATTTGAAGGTAATTTTTATTTTTTCTTTAAATTTTCTAAGCAATTCAAAGGCAATTTTTTTTTCGTTGTATTCATTAAGTTTTCAATGAAACGGAGCAATTTTTTTATTTGTGAAAATTTTCTATGTAATTCAAAAGTATTTTTTTAATACATATTTTTCACAGCAATATTATTTTATTTTGCCCATCATGGAGATTGCAGAACTTATTAAATGACTATAAAAAAAAAATAATAATAATTATACCCCCTCTTTTCTAGGTTAATTTATTTTATAATATATTTTAAATATAATTAATTATATCCCGGTATTTCCCGGGATCCCGGGAAGGGAATCATTTTTATCCCGGAATCCCGGGATAAGCAAAAGGCCGGGAAATGAGAAACCCTACTGCTCACATACCATGTGGCAATCTTTACAATGTTTCACTATATCGTCCGCAAACTCGATACACCCCTTATACAAATCATGATGTCGTCCATAATAAATGCAAAAAACTTCACTTTTTTCTACGTGAAGGTCAAAATATGAAAATAAAAACCCACTCTAATAGACAGAGTTTATTTCCACGACAGTTTCGACGCCCACTGGCATCCTCCTCGGGTGGATACAGAAACACGAATGAACCAAAACAAGAGGGAAAAACAGTCCAGGGACCGACCGTTAAGAAATTCGCACCTAGGTTAGATCCCATTCTCCCGACACCGGAAGGGCATTTTCATTAAGTACATTCGCGCAAATTTAAAACTATCTTCCTGTTCTAAACATACAGATTCTAATATATTTTTTTTTTTTTTTACATAATTATTACATTTATTATTAAATTTATTACATTTAATATTGCATAATTATTTATTACAGAAATTATAAATTTATTATTACATTGGTTATTACATTATTGTTTACTATACAGAACTTATAAACCGAAAAACGAATGAAAAAGCCGATTAGGAAACAATCCAGCGACCATTGAGAAATTCGCACCTAGGTTAGATACCGTTCTCCCGACACTGGAAGGGCATTTTATTACAGGGTCCGCTTATAAGTACATTCCCACAAATTAAAACTATCTTCTTGTTCTATACATACAGATTCTAATATTTTGACATAATTACTGCATTTATTATTACATTTACATTTTTTTAACATTTATTATTATTACCTTTACCCTAATTATTAAATTTATAATATTACCTTTATTATTACATCTGTTGCATTTATATTTATTTCCACAATTTATTACTTCCATTATTACATTTACTAAAGGCGAGTAAGGAAACATTCCAATCCAGAGACATTTAAGAAATTCACACTTAGGTTCGAACACGTTCCCACGATTCCGTAAGGGATTTTTTGACCAAGAATCTCATTAAAGGGTCTAACTTATAAGTACCTTCGCACAAATTAAAATTATCTACTTTTTCTATACACACAGATTCTATTATTTTTCTTTTGACATAATTATTACATTTATAAAGTACCTTACTTGATTCCCAATCTATAGCATGATTATTTTGGCTGGCGTGATAAAAAATGGCATTATTAGTATTACAACTTCTGAAGGCATATTTGTGTTCTTTAATACGGGTTTCAATATTTCTTCCAGTTTCTCCCACGTATACTAAATCACAACTTTTACAGGGAATGCTGTAGACACAGGCTTGTTCCTCTTTTGCCACGTTATTCCTAACCAATTTACTTTTCACGGTAGACGAATATTTGAACGCCAAAGCAAACTTAAAATCTTTCGTCAACGGTTTTACTCTTTCTAAGCCGGCAATGTAAGGCAAACTCACATATTGTTTTTGGTTAACTGAAGGTTCCCGAGGGGCATAAAAAGGTTTTCTGGCTTTAAAATACGCCTTTCTGATAAACCACTCGGGATATTTTAAATCCTTAAAAATGTTCCAAATCTTTGAATTTTCCGGGTCAAGCAAATGTGGGCTACAAATCCTGAGTGCTCTTAGAAACATGGAAGAAATAATTGAGCTTTTAACCCCTTCATCATGATATGAAAAATAATGAATGTACGAATTACAATGAGTAGGTTTTCTATAGACCGTGAAATTGGGCTTTCCGCTTTCGTTAATGACCAAAACATCTAGAAAAGGTAATTGTTTGTCGTTCTCCCATTCATATTTAAATTTAATAGAGGGAACAAGATTTTTTAATGACTGAAAGAAAGTGTCAAAGTTGTTCCAGTAGTCAGGCCAAAGTGAGAAAATATCATCTACATAACGAAATCAAATTAGATTCCTGGGACATATTGTTTGCAACAATTCCGACTCATAGTACGTGATGAAAGTGCTTGGTCAAAGTGTGAGGTGGAAGGTTCCGTTTAAATTTATCGACATATTTCTTATCCAAATCCGAAATGGAAGTTCTTAATTTAGGGCTGTCGTTTGCCCTTAAACCCGATAAAAACATTGTTTTAGATTTTGTGTCTTCCGTAGTTAATTCCAGGGTGGATATTCCGTGTTTAAATGGTTTGATTCTGAGCAAGTTTCTGGAACATTTCAACTCATTGGACTCTATTCCCAAAAGATTCCGGTTAGCTTTAGACAAGCTCAGGAAGAATGAAGCAATATTTGTCACTAAAGCGGACAAAAGTAACACTGTGGTTATTTTGGACAAGTGTGATTATAAACAAAAAATGGAAGCGTTACTTAGTGATGAATTCACCTACGCCAAAGTGAGATCGTCCCCCCTAAAGCGTCTTTCTGCCGAATTCAACAAAACCATCAGGAACTTATTAAAAGATGTCCCGGCGATTGATCCTAAAAGATTTCTATACAGATTAACCCCAAACTCCCCCACATTTACGGCCTACCCAAAACCCATAAGATTAATATACCACTCCGTCCCATTATTTCACAAAGGGGTTCCTTTAGTTACAGGTTATCTAAATTTCTTGCAGATAAATTATCCTCATTAGTTGGTAAATTTTCAGGCTCGCACATCACTAATTCCTGTGACTTTATTAACAAAGTTATGTCCTTAGATTTAAAACGGGGAAGAATGATCAGTTTTGACGTTGAGTCCTTGTTTACGAAAGTTCCCATTGATGATGTACTTAGTTTTTTAGATAGAAAATTGCCAACATGTAACGTAGAACTAGGCATGCCCACATCTGTATTTTTAGAACTGATAAAACTCTGTCACCAATAATGCCTTCTCCTTCGGTGAAGAATTTTATTTGCAACGTTTTGGTATGGGAATGGGGTCTCCTTTGTCCCCAATACTGAGTACATTATACATGGAATACTATGAGTCGGAATTGTTGCAAACAATATGTCCCAGGAACCTAATTTGGTTTCGTTATGTAGATGATATTTTCTCACTTTGGCCTGACCACTGGAACAACTTTGACACTTTCTTTCAGTCATTAAATAATCTTGTTCCCTCTATTAAATTTAAATATGAATGGGAGAACGACAAACAATTACCTTTTCTAGATGTGTTGGTCATTAACGAAAGCGGAAAGCCCAATTTCACGGTCTATAGAAAACCTACTCATTGTAATTCATACATTCATTATTTTTCATATCATGATGAAGGGGTTAAAAGCTCAATTATTTCTTCCATGTTTCTAAGAGCACTCAGGATTTGTAGCCCACATTTGCTGGACCCGGAAAATTCAAAGATTTGGAACATTTTTAAGGATTTAAAATATCCCGAGTGGTTTATCAGAAAGGCGTATTTTAAAGCCAGAAAATCTTTTTATGCCCCTCGGGAACCTTCAGTTAACCAAAAACAATATGTGAGTTTGCCTTACATTGCCGGCTTAGAAAGAGTAAAACCGTTGACGAAAGATTTTAAGTTTGCTTTGGCGTTCAAATATTCGTCTACCGTGAAAAGTAAATTGGTTAGGAATAACGTGGCAAAAGAGGAACAAGCCTGTGTCTACAGCATTCTCTGTAAAAGTTGTGATTTAGTATACGTGGGAGAAACTGGAAGAAATATTGAAATCCGTATTAAAGAACACAAATATGCCTTCAGAAGTTGTAATACTAATAATGCCATTTTTTATCACGCCAGCCAAAATAATCATGCTATAGATTGGGAATCAAGTAAGGTACTTTATAAATGTAATAATTATGTCAAAAGAAAAATAATAGAATCTGTGTGTATAGAAAAGTAGATAATTTTAATTTGTGCGAAGGTACTTATAAGTTAGACCCTTTAATGAGATTCTTGGTCAAAAAATCCCTTACGGAGTCGTGGGAACGTGTTCGAACCTAAGTGTGAATTTCTTAAATGTCTCTGGATTGGAATGTTTCCTTACTCGCCTTTAGTAAATGTAATAATGGAAGTAATAAATTGTGGAAATAAATATAAATGCAACAGATGTAATAATAAAGGTAATATTATAAATTTAATAATTAGGGTAAAGGTAATAATAATAAATGTTAAAAAAATGTAAATGTAATAATAAATGCAGTAATTATGTCAAAATATTAGAATCTGTATGTATAGAACAAGAAGAAAGTTTTAATTTGTGGGAATGTACTTATAAGCGGACCCTGTAATAAAATGCCCTTCCAGTGTCGGGAGAACGGTATCTAACCTAGGTGCGAATTTCTCAATGGTCGCTGGATTGTTTCCTAATCGGCTTTTTCCTTCGTTTTTCGGTTTATAAGTTCTGTATAGTAAACAATAATGTAATAACCAATGTAATAATAAATTTATAATTTCTGTAATAAATAATTATGCAATATTAAATGTAATAAATTTAATAATAAATGTAATAATTATGTAAAAAAAAAAATATATATTAGAATCTGTATGTTTAGAACAGGAAGATAGTTTTAAATTTGCGCGAATGTACTTAATGAAAATGCCCTTCCGGTGTCGGGAGAATGGGATCTAACCTAGGTGCGAATTTCTTAACGGTCGGTCCCTGGACTGTTTTTCCCTCTTTTTTTGGTTCATTTGTGTTTCTGTATCCACCCGAGGAGGATGTCAGTGGGCGTCGAAACTGTCGTGGAAATAAACTCTGTCTATTAGAGTGGGTTTTTATTTTCATGTCGTCCATATTTTCGACTTTTGTCATAACTTGTGTAAAGGCACCTTATATTACGGATGGGGAGATATGTTGTCCCTGACAGTCCTAAAATAAGTAGGGGTCTTGTACGATCTCTCACACAGCTTTTAAAAACATACACAGTTCTACGACGATAATCCAGTCCAAATACAACTATACGAACATTCATTTCTGTTCTATCCTTCTCAGCTCTTGAGGACCCATATTACAGTCAAACTCAAGTTTACAGTCTACAGTTAGTTTACGGGCATGTCCCACTACCGTAGGTAGCCAAATTTTTGGGGTCTGTGTATTTAGTACAGTAAACATACGAGCTAAGACTACTGCTATAAAGCCGCAACCACGATCGACGTTTATATGCCGTCTAAAAATGGCCTGAGAATTGAAGTTAAGAGTATAAGGTGTGGCACTATGACCCGCAACACGGAATACACGGCCAATATTTACCGTGAAGTTGTCCATATTGACCCGAATCCGAAGGACAGCCTCGTCCTGACTTCTCGTTCGATGCGGTTCTGAAGGGCAAACTCTACAATACGTTCAACTATGCGCCGTAGTCCGTGTTCAACACCATTGCTATACATGGACCTAGGATCAACCCTGACCATATACCGATTTCTAGTCAATGCCGGGGTGGGGGTTGCGGTGCGCACCAACTCGAATGTTATGTCAGCCTCAAAAGAACGGGGAGCTACTGTGGAAGATGAATAAGGGGGTATATTTGGGGAAAGTACTATTTTGGGGACTGTGACGTAAGACGTTGAGGGTTGGGGTTCTATTACTGGCAGTCTAACAACCGGAGCAATCCTGGAGCGCTTTATACCTGACGTGGAGGGTCCTTCATCACGCCTCCGCTTTGAACTGGCGCATGCTACAGGTATCGCTGGTGAGGGCTCGTCGGCGGGGGATGACTCTGTAGCTGGAGGGTCAACGGGGTCGTCCGTGATATCGATGATGGGGTGCTGTATATCGTCGTCATCATTCACTGTTCTGTGGAAGAAAACAAAATATAAGGAGCAGCACTCAATATTTGTAATATTTTGTAAATGGTCCACTTAGGAGTGTGACGTGTTAGAAATGGAATCTGTAGAAAAATTCAGGTTTACTAGCCCATCCACATGTATTATATCTGGACCTACAGGATGTGGTAAAAAGGTGTTTATGCTTAAAATCATTAAAGAAAAGGGGGAGATGTTCTCAAAATTTGTGCATAAAGTTATATGGTGCTTTTCGACGTATCAATCAGTGTTCAACGAGTACCAAGAGAATATTTTGTTCCACAAGGGGAACTATGACGTTAATTCGTTAAAGGGAAATGAACATACAGTCATTGTAATTGACGATCTCATGTTGGAGATGGATAAAACGTTTGCCGAGACATTTACAGTGTTCTCCCACCATCTTAACATAAGCGTATTCTTCATCAACCAAAATCTATTTTCAAAAATAGATACATGCGCGATGGTGTCCGGCGAATTTGTCTACAACAATTTGTCTAAAGATACAATTCTTCTACAACAATTTGTCTGCAACAATTTATCTACAACAATTAGTCTACAGATACAATTTATCTACAATAATTTGTCTACAGATACAATTTGTCTAGAGAGGAAAAATGAAAGCTATTTGATGTTAATTATTATTAATTTTTTCAAAAAAATGAAAAATTTTATTTTTAATTTGAAAATTTGTATTGACAAAAAAGATAAAACGTACATTCATTTTATTAAAATGCTAAAAAGAAAGGTTGTGGGCTATACCACGAACATAGTCGATGATGTTCTCAGGATTGAAGTTTTCAACAATTCTTCTGATGTGTTGAGCAGCATCACGGTATCGCTTCTTTGGATTTTGTAGTTCTCTTCCAGTCACGTACTGCTCAATTTGAGCCTCGTTGAAACTCTGCTCTTTCTTCAGACAATCGATGAATTTCCAAATATTGGGGTGGTGAGCTGCGACTTGAGATTGGAAAGCTCTGTGCCAACCTTCGACAGAGTTGTTTGTTTTTGGCAAGCCCTGTAGAACTTCATGATATAAATTCCACATCTCGTGTGAAAAGTGTGGTGGTCGTCGAGCATTCCTTCTGCCAGGGCGTCCGATCCATGTGTCTTCAAAATAATCAACGACCTCTTGTGCTTCAGGAGGGAAGGTGTTACTATCACATAGTAATTCAAACGCATCTACTACTCTCTCTACAGGTACAAATGCTAACGCTGGTAACATATGAAGATTTAAAGCGAAATTTGCATCTGTTTCGTATCGTTGTTTTAATCCACTACTTTGAACTGCACGAAAAATACATTGTGAAAAATGGAAAAAGCATCCCTTCTGTTTTGCATTTGGAAATTCTTTCATACATGCTTTGAACATAACCTTCTCAAAATCAATTGTTATCGACAATGGTGCAGATAAAGGCTCAAAATTCTTTATCTGTTGTAAAAGCATCCTGTATGTTTCTTCTGATTTGTCGGGTAATAAAGCAAAGACAAGCGGCAATGAGGCTTTTTCTTTTAATCCATGCAGAGTATACAGCTGGTAGAACAACAAATGAACAGTTTTGAATGTGCCATCAGCATACCAATGCTCGCTTTGTGACAATAACTGTAAATTACGTCTAGTAGCAAAAAATACTATACGCTTTTCAACCGGTCCAGAATCATACAGCAGAAATTGATCTCCTTTAAAAGTTTTGGTAAATTCATCGGGGAAAATTAGTTCACTGCGATTTGATGGTAGGGCTGATGCAGCATTACTTTGTTGTCTCATACATCGTATTGTTCTTTTAATACTTTGCGTCATTGGAAGTTTAGGAGCAGCAGCCTGACTGCAATCTTCAAGGGCACTGGATATTATTGAATGAGGTGAATCATTGGTAGATTTAGCAAGCTGACGTATTTTTGCAACGGTTTTTGTAGCTTCAACTTCCGCGGCGTCTAATGTATGATTATGTTCACTGAAAGAGTTCACAATTTCGTCGTTAACGGTAGTTAGGCGAGCACGGCACCTTGTTTTGTGATATTTGTCGCACTTCCAATAGATTTTTTCACCATTTTGTCTATTCTTATAAAACATATGACCATTGTCAACTAACTTTTTATGGCCTTTCTCTGAATCAATAAATTGAAGAGGCATTGTGGGTTACTGAACAGTGAACAATGTAAAAGTTCCAGGATGACTGCAATTTTAAGTGCGAAAACCTAAGACATAAGTTACTAAGATTTAAAAAAGGCAACAAACGAACAAACATTTCAGAATAGCTTAAACTATAAAGGCACAAACGCAAGACTTAAATTATAAAAGTTAACAACTAATTTTCGTATTTAAATTATATTTGTTTTTTTTTTAAATAATATTAGTAATAGTTTCTCTAGACAAATTGTATCTGTAGACAAATTATTGTAGATAAATTGTATCTGTTGACTAATTGTTGTAGATAAATTGTTGTAGACAAATTGTTGTAGACAAATTCGCCTAGAATCATGCGCGATGTGTCGCTAAATACGCAATATCTAGTCTTATTCGCGCAACGTAGAGATGTGTCACAAATTGGGGTATTAGCCAATCAAATGTTCCCGAATCAGCGTAAGGAGTTTTTGGAGATTTATAAAGAGGCCACAAACCAGCGTTATGGATATTGCTTTGTGACCTTCACCCGCGTAACACGTTTAGGGTGCTTCTAAGAACGAATATATTCCCAAGCGAACGTGAAACGGTGTATATTCCATAATGACAAATAGGCTAAAGAAATACCGCGAACTAATAAAAATCTATCAACGATTGCCACGGACACTGCAACAGATGTTTGTTAAAAATATCGACTCTGACTTTTTAAAATGCATCTGTGAAATCTGTCTTAATGTTAGAAAATGTAATGTACCGATGAAACCCTCTCAGAAGACTCGCTTACGTCGTTACAAGAACATAATACGAGCGCTCGCTCATAAAAGTCAAACTGTGGGTAAGAAAAGGCATATTATTGTACAAAAAGGATCATTCCTGCCTATCTTATTTTCAGTTTTGCGTCCTTTACTGACTAGATTAATATAATGAAGAAGGTGGTTGTGATTCCGCACGAGGTGTAAGCTTCATTGCAAAGTTCAAAGACTTCAGACACGGTTCTAGAACCCCGTAAAAGTAGGCTTAAAAGAATGGAAAACGAGTTGCTAGCCCTATTAAACAGTGAAAAGTCACCTGATGAGAAAAGGATCTTGTACCAAGAGGCTTTGCAGAAATTTCTTCATGAGTACTAAGATTATAAGCAACTTACAGAGCTCCCCGTGGTTATTAGACACAGCGAGAGTAGTGCTGAGCATAGCGACACAGGACCTGACCAACCAAAGAACAACGGAACACAACACATCGAACATATGCTAAAAAACAGCCTCCCACATACATTGAGGAATAAAGGGTTAAGTCTTTATAATCTATTGAGTGAGGACCCCATCATACAGTGGACCGATACAGGTGAAATCATTGTTAAAGGAACAATGGTACAAGGTTCCAATATCGCTGATATTGTTCCTGATCTGGTGAGAAAGTGGGACAGACCCTCACCAACAGGATGGAAGCATATTAAAGCAAGACTACAACAAATAAATGTCCCCAAAACATTGATAGGTAATCTGAGTAGGTTATAAAACCTGGATCAAGTCTCGCATGTGTCACAACTGAGTACACCATTGCCCCCAGCAGTAGCAGTGTCTCTGAAGAGGAGAAAAGAGAACAAACGGCCAGCCTTATCCACGTGCCTCTAAAATACGCAAATGGCTAACGTATTAAGTAAACGCAATTATGACATTTCTAACCCCGCCTCCTATGGTGGCGTTAGTAGACTGTACAGAGGTATTTACGGTGTAAGGAAAAAAGATGTTGAGAGATTTTTGCGGGAACAGGATGCTTATACACTTCATAAACCTGCGAGAAAAAGGTTTAAAACGGCCAAGACAACAGCTGCCTCGATTGACTATTTGCCAGGCTGATTTAACAGATATGCAAAGATATTCAGCGTATAACGACGGTTACCGCTACATCCTATTCATAATAGACGTATTCTCTAGATACCTGTGGTTAATACCCCTGAAAAATAAATCGCCTGAAACAGTTACTAAAGCTATCAAAACGTTGATGTTGAAAGAAAACAGGATTCCTGGCTATTTTTGTACGGATATGGGGAAAGAATTTATAGGACGCCCTTTTCAGAACATGCTGGCAGAGTTTAATATCAGCTATTACACTACCAATTCTATACATAAGGTTTCTTTAGCTGAAAGAGTTCAACGTACCATAAAGGAACGCATGCACCGATATTTTACACATAAAAACACATACAGATATATAAACGTTCTCGGGTAATTGGCTTCATCCTACAACCAGTCACATCATCGCACGATCGGCACAACGCCTAACGAAGTTTAAGAAAGAGGTACGCGCCCAGAGGTGAGAAGAGATGGAACACCACCACAGTCTGCGCGCTTCAAAATCAATGATTATGTAAGGCTATCACGTTCGGGAAATAAATTCGCGAAGGGATTTGAGCAAGGGTAGACACGTGAGATTTTTAAAGTTAGGGCTATGAGGCCTAAAGGTGAGGTAATGATATATTACATTGAAGATTTGAATGGGGAAGAAATCGCAGGAGGCTTTTACCGTGAGGAGTTGCAGAAAGTAGCATTTAATTTAGGAAAAATGTGTTTAAAATTGAGAAAATTATAGGAAGCAAAGGTACAGGAAAGAGAAAATGTACCTGGTGAAATGGCTAGGCTACCCAGAAAGCTTCTACACCTATATAAAAGCTGATGCAATAATGAAGCTTAAATAGTATGCAGCATGGCTCCTAACTATTTCTACGTCACACTCCTGTCCTCCTCATCCCTGTCTGTACATCCTAACAACACCCTCACCAACTTTGTGACCGAACTCCACGGGCCCATTGAATTGGGGCGTGATTCGTATGAGGTGGGGTTATGTGAACTTCAGTTATCTACCAAATTTTTAACTCTTGAAAATGAACAAATCATATTTCTGATCCATGGAAGAACCGATGAATGCGAAAAAATAGGCATAACCTTAGACAATACTATTCGTTCAACCCTGTGCGGTGAGGAAAGGTACTATAGCATAAATGTATCGCTAGGAATCGGGCATTATGATATAGCCATGGACATTGTGGCGGGTTTAAACAAGAGTCTTGAAAAGTCGTACTTGACAAACGATTTACTTTTTGAAGTCGTAAACATAGGCACGCCTGCATGCACATTCATTGAAGCAAAAGTCAACGCTTAGTAGAAATATTAAAGATAAAGATCTGTTCACAATTGTGGCTGAGGACCGATATAGCGCAGCCTTCCAAAGAGATACCTTTCACATGGCACAGCATGACTTGTCCAGCTTAATGTATCAATTGAAGATAGAGAAGTTGGGTGAAAGCTCTCCGCCCCCAGACATGTGCTATATTTACAGCAATATTGTAGAGCACCAATTTGTTGGGGACACCCAGGCATGTCTGCTGCGCATTGCACACATCCCCAACCATAGAGGGAAAAGCATGAGCATTACATATGACAAGCCCCATTATGTGAATGTTGCGACTAATCTAGTAACCAACATCTCGATATATATAAGGACGATTGAGGGAAAACATTTGCCATTCGGTGATGGGAGCTTAACAGTGAAACTACACTTTCGTCGTTTATAATGACTCGAAGACCGTTCGCAGTATACCGAGGAGTGAGGTACCAGCGTGGGAGTGGTCTTGGTTCCATTTTTTCATCCATACTACGCACCGCTGTCCCTCTGTTGAAGAGGGGGGCCAGGTACCTAGGGCGGAAGGCGTTACAAACAGGTTTTAATGCTGCAGAAGACATAATGGGGGGCATTAAGCCTAAAGAAGCTCTAAAAAAAACATTTAGAACGTACAAGGGATGAAATTATCAAAGATGCAAAGAGAAAAATGCGTGGCGGCGGAAAGAAGAGATCTACCAGGAAGAAGGGGTTACCTGCGCGTGGCAGAAAGAAGAGATCTGTCAGGAAGAAGGGGTTACCATCACGTGGCATTAAACGTAAAAGGAAACCGAAAAGGAAGTGCTCTAAGCGCATGAAACCTATGGCTGATCATTTTTTTTAACTGATATAAGCTGAGGACACTACTCTCACGAATCATGGTTAACTAATACTTGTCATGGGAGGTGGTACTATTTCTGACTCGTCATGGCACGTTTCATCCATCCGTGTTGTTGTTGTTGTTGTTTAGCCGATCAGCCCACCCTGATCGAGCAAGCCGGCGGCACGCAGGTAACCGATCGCCCTCTTCGGAGTGGACCAGAGGTTCAGCGCACTAGTGATGTTGTGTTGTGTGCGTTGTTGTGCTAGAGCGGTACAGTCTGTCATAATGTGTTCAATTGTTTGTGGTGTGTCGTGGCACAGGTGGCAGGTGTCGTCTATGGAGTTGTCTAGTCTGTGTTTATATGTTAGTAAGTTGGGGTGATGTCCACATCGGAATCGTGCTAAGTTAACTCGATCCGATCTGCTCAGGCTGATCTCTGACCTGTTAATGGGTGGCGGCTTCGCACCTAGGACCGCATTCGGACCGAGTCGTGTCAGTGCTTTGTGGGTTAGGTGTGTGTGTATGTGTTTTCTGTACTGTGTGATGTCTGTGGGGCGTGGTATGGAATGGAGTATTTGGTTATAATGTCTCTCTGGTGTTACCTTAATGGTGCGAGGTGTCGGTGCGTGATTGTACATGTAGTGGCAAGGGTGTTGTGGGTTAGTTGTCGCTGCTGCCATGAATTGTGTTCCCCTCATGTCTAAATGTTCCCTAACTTTCAGTATTTTTGTTTCTGTGTGCAGGTGTTCTATTGGTGTTGTTTGAGTGCATCCTGTAATGATACGAAGTGCGTTGTTTTGTATTGTCTGTAAGGTGTTTATGTGTGTGTTTGAGATAATGGGTGCCCAGCATGGGCTAGAATAGTCCATAACTGAGCGAATATATTGTCTGTATATGAGTGATGTTGTTTCCTGCTGGTGTCCAAAGTTTGTGCCTGTTAGTACCCTAAGCGTGTTAAGTCTTGACGTACATTTGTTTTTAATATCCTGAATGTGGTTTGCAAAAGATAATGATGTGTTGTATGTGACCCCAAGTATTTTGGTCCTGTGAGTGTGTGGAATGTTGATGTTGTTTAGTGTAAGCTGTGGAATTACATGGTGTTCTTTTGTGTTGCTTGTAAGCAAGGTGATGGTTGATTTTGTGGGGGCTACTTTGAGTCTGTTGTGTGTGAGCCAGTCTTGTATACTGTTTATGTATGTTTGTAGGTTATTTGTAGCGGTGTCGATGTTGTTGTGGGTGGATGTTAGAGTGATGTCATCTGCATATGATGATAATGTAAGCCTGTTATCTATGGGTGTTGGAATGTCATGCATGTATAAGTTGAAGAGTGTTGGTGAGAGAACAGAGTCTTGAGGGACCCCGTTCGGAAAAAGCTTGTTTTTGGATGACTTGCCATTAAATGTGACATGTGAGTATCTTCCTGAAAGATAGTTGCTCAGCCACCTTTTGGTGTTATTGTGCAGGTTTGTGTTGAGTATTTTTTTTATGAGAGGGAAGCGTGGGATAGCATCAAATGCTTTACTAATGTCTATTGTTGCTAATAGTGTACGTTGAGCTGGTCGTCTGGAGTTGATGCCATCCATGATGTGCTGCGTGAGGTTAGTGAGTAATGTCGTGGTTGAGTGGTGAGGTCTGAATCCATGTTGAGTAGGCGATAGTGGAATGTGTGGGTTGGTGATTTGTAAGATTAGTCTTTCTGTTACTTTGGAAGGTGTGCATAGTAAAGTAATGGGTCTATAGGAAGCTGGTTCTGTTGGATTTTTGTTTGGTTTGAGTAGTGTAATAATTTTACCTTGTTTCCATATGTCAGGAATAATACAGTGTTGTATGAATATGTGCTGATATTTGTGAGAGCTAGTATTCCTTGTGGGCCCAAGTGTTTAAGGTGTATGTTAGATATGTTGTCTGGTCCAGTAGCCTTCGAATTCTTAATGTTTTTGATGATCTTAGTGGTCTGGTCTGTATTGAAGGGTGTAATGGTTGTGTCGAGTCTGTAGGTTTTCTTGTGTCTGGCAGTTTGTCTGTCTGCATGTTTCTGGTTGTTGTCTCTGTTTAAGTGACTTATCTTTGCGTAGTGATTAACTAGAATGTTAGCTTGTTGTGTGTATGTCGGGATATTATTTTGGCTGCGACAGATAGCCGCGTGTGAGGTGTGAATGCCGATGTTAGAGTGGGTAATGCCGTTTATAGTATTGTATAGTCTGGATGTATCTGTGGAGTGGTTTAATGTTGTTATGAATTCCCTAAATGTTTCTGTTTGTTTTTCTTTGAGTTTGTTGTTTATTTCTGTGTTGAGCTGTTGTATCTGCTGTTTTATGGCTTCTGTGTGTGGGGTTTGTGTGTTATATTTGAGGTTGTTACGTTGCCTTATAAGGTGGGCTATTTCTCTAGTGTAATTTGGGTTGTATTTCCTAATGTTGCCCTTCGGTATGTATTTGTTTGCATTATTGATGATCTGATTAAATGTCTTGAGTGTTGTATTGATGTTTATGATGGGTGTGCTGTTTAATGTGGTGAATTGTTCCTCAGTCTGTATTTTGAACTGTTCCCAATCAGCTTTCTTGTAATTTCTGTAAGTGTGCCTAAGGCTGTTGGGGCAGAGTGTAGAATGTGTTGTAATGATGATGGGCAGGTGGTCTGATGACAGTTGTTTTTCTGTTCTCCATTGTGTATGTGTTGCTAGTGAGGGGGAACAGAACGTTGTTTGGGGAGGAGTTTGAGTATCCTGCTTGATGTGGTATGTGTGTATGTTCTTCTGTATTGCTAAGAATGAAGAGGCTGTTTAGTTGTGTGGCTATGTTGGCGCCTCTGGTGTTGCTTTGGTTGTGCAGGTACCAACTAGTGTCTTTGGCGTTGAAGTCTCCTCCTAAGATGACGTTAGTGAGAGAGGCCAGATTGTGTAACTGTGGATTGTAATTGGCTGGCACCTGAGGTGAACTATCTGGTGGGATGTAAATGTTGATTAGTGTGGTGTTGTGTTTTGCGCATGTTTTAATGTTAACTGCCTGTATTTCTATCGTGTTATCTGCTTGGATTGTGTTTATAATGTTTTGGGTAGCGTCAGTGTAGCTAATGCTTTTACGTATATAAGTGATGAGTCCACCCCCGTTACCCCCAGTACGATCTTGACGGATCGCCGTGAAGTCAAGGATGGTGGGTGTTTTGTGTGTGCGTTTTAGTTTTGTTTCTTGTATAAGTGCTATGTGAATGTTTTGTTTGTGTACGAATTCCCTAAGCTCTATGATTTTGTTTGTGAGGCCATCTACGTTGTACTGTAATATGTTAATATTATACTTCTGTATGTGTCTCATGGTGCTATTGTGTCTATGTCTTTGTGTATGGTGACATGTGTAAGTTGTAGTGGGGCCTGGATTAGTCTTAATGTCGCCAGAGAGTAAGAGTAGTTCGGGGAGCACGCAATTGCTCCCTGTAATTGAAAAAATAGCACGCTGAGAATAGGTCCGGCCCCGGGAGCCGATCGGCACTCTGACCGTGCCACGCAACAGGCCGTCGACTGCCAGTCTGGCCAACCGTAGACAGCCCGCTGCACGGAGATTTGAGGAAGTTTGGCCACCAGCGCGTTGATGTTTTGGTTTGACGTCGCCTCTTCTTCGCGTTCACGTGTCCCGCGCTGGAGGATGCAGCCACTGTTAGAAGCTTTCTCGTCAGCTGCTAACACTTTTTTCAGGTTGTTCCAGCTACCTGTTCAGAGGTTCCTTATAAACAAATCTCAGTTTTCTGCTCAAAACGGCTCTTTCTAATTTTAAAATTGATTAGTCAAGGAAGGAAGATGTTGACTTCTATTTTGCGGCAACAGTTGATGATATTTATGTTACTTTACTGATTAATGAAAATGATTAGGCTCTTCAAGTTACAGTATAAAAGATTTATTTCCTATGTGTTGTTCACACTGCTGTAAATCGGAACTGTCCCTCTTTGATATGCCCCCCCTCAGGTCTCTATTGAGCATAGTGACTTTATTACAAGTAACCCATCAAACACAATAGAATTCGTGATACCCAGCTCAGGCCCTTACTTTTTTGACCCGAGTTGCATGCACATGTATGCTAAACTGCGTATAGCCCATTCTGATGGAACGGACTGCGATGATAGCTACTCTGCCTACCCTGAAACCAACTTTTTACACTCCATATTCAGCCAGTGGGAAGTGTATTTAAACCAGGTTAACATCTCGGCAGGTACGGAGTACTACCACCTACGAGCATATCTGGAAAATGTCCTCAACTTTTCAAAAGAAGCGAAGGAAACCTTTTTAACAGCCGAGGGGTGTTACCACACTAAAGATGAAAATGGAATAAAGGATAAATTTAAAAATTCTAAAAAAAAAAATGTATGAATGTTTTGGACGCCTGCATACAGACTTCACATTCCAGGAGAAGTTGCTTATGAACGGGGTGGATATGAAGTTGAAGCTTACCCGCACGATTCCTGAGATCTGCATAAATCTGGGGTCTGATCAAGAAGAAGGCGCGAAACCCGATGTGACACACATCATGGAAACGTATTTGCGTATACGCCATGTGAAATTAAGCTCCCCGAAACAAATAGAAATTGAGAAAGACTTAATACACTGCGTTCGAACTTATTAAGCAGATTACATTTTCTCCAATGTTTTCAAAAGTTTTTCCCCGATTTCAATGAATTTGTAGCAAATAATCATTATATATAGCAGCATTGATGATATTCATTTCGATAAAATATTGTGATAATTAAAATTATCTCATTTTATTTAAAAATATGTAAAATATTGTGTTCTGAATTATTAAGCAAGTATTCTATTTACGGATCTAAATGGTGAAAATGGGTAAGAAGAACGATTTAACATTAACTGAGAAAAGAAAAACAGTCAAGTTACTCGCTGAAAATATAAAATCTATTGAAATTGCGAAGCAGTTTGGCAGAGCTTATCGAACTGTAAACAAGTTTGTAGCGGAGGGTACCAAACTGAGGCAGCGAAGTGATAAAGGAGCTATAAGAAAAGTGACAAGGCGGCAGATATCTGTAATCAAGCGCAAACTGCAAAGCATCCATTGTCCTTAAGTAAAGAGGTTTTTGAGCAGGCTGGCATACATAATGTACCAAGAACATCTCGATGTAGAATCCTCCAAACAATTGGCAAGACGTGTAAACCTACGATTCAGTCACCATTAACACCCAGGTACAAGAAGCAGCGTGTTGAATGGGCGCGTCAGTACGTGAAAACAGATTTTAATACTGTATTGTTAACCGATGAATGAAGAGCAACCCTTGAAGGATCTGATGGTTGGTCAAGAAGATGGATTGCTAAGGGTCAATCTCTACCATGGAATGAGGTTTTCTTTTAGAAAGTTTTTGTAAGACTGGGCATTCATTTTTACACTATCAAGCACTCTGTATGGGACAGCTACTTCATTGCCTGTCAATCCTGCCCAAAACATGACACTACCTCCACCTTGTTGGCGTCTTAATCTCGATGGTAGAAATTGGCTCTCAGCAATCCATCTTCTTGACCAAACATAAAATCCCTCAAGGGTTGCTTTTCATTCATCGGTGAACAATACAGTATTAAAATCTGTTTTCACGTACTGACGCGCCCATTCAACACGCTGCTTCTTGTACCTGGGTGTTAATGGTGACTGAATCGTAGGTTTACACGTCTTGCCAATTGTTTGGAGGATTCTACATCGAGATGTTCTTGGTACATTATGTATGCCAGCCTGCTCAAAAACCTCTTTACTTAAGGACAATGGATGCTTTGCAGTTTGCGCTTGATTACAGATATCTGCCGCCTTGTCACTTTTCTTATAGCTCCTTTATCACTTCGCTGCCTCAGTTTGGTACCCTCCGCTACAAACTTGTTTACAGTTCGATAAGCTCTGCCAAACTGCTTCGCAATTTCAATAGATTTTATATTTTCAGCGAGTAACTTGACTGTTTTTCTTTTCTCAGTTAATGTTAAATCGTTCTTCTTATCCATTTTCACCATTTAGATCCGTAAATATAATACTTGCTTAATAATTCAGAACACAATATTTTACATATTTTTAAATAAAATAAGATAATTATTTTAATTATCAAAATATTTTATCGAAATGAATACCATCAATGCTGCTATATATAGTGATTATTTACTACAAATTTCATTGAAATCGGTGAAAAACTTTTGAAAACATTGGAGAAAATGTAATCTGCTTAATAAGTTCGAACGCAGTGTACACGCCACAGTAAAATACCCAATTAACAGGGTACAGATCAAACTGTACACGGTCCCCGCAGGGCTGGCGTCGAAGCAGCTAAAAAACGTCGCCCTAGGCGTCCTACCTAAAAGGATATTAATTGGCATGCAGGACCACGCCTCGACGAATGGAAAATATAAAAAGAGTGCCTTTAAATTCGAGAATTTCGGCCTTAAAAATATTACTCTACACGTAAATGGGGTTGCTCTTGGAGGGACATTGAATACAGACTACTCATCAGATGCTGTGTTCCCGCCCTGCGCGAGAGCAGATAGTAGTCTGGCTCATAATACAGGCGCCTGTGACGAGCTTGGTTTTGGTGTAACGCAGAAAGAATTTGTCGAAAAATTTAACATTTATTCATTTGATATTACGCCGGACTTGGCTGGCACACTGGCACAGATACGCATTTAAGCCCACAGCAGAGTGGGAATATCTCAGTTAAGTTAGAATTTGCCAAGCCTATAGACGCGCCTATAAGTGTACTAGTTTACCTCGAGGCACAGGCACTAATAGAAGTTGATCGTTTCAGGAACGTGGTCACAGACTTTTAGAATGGATGCGCGTACACTCCAGAGAGTAATGAAAAGTGACCGTTTCGCACGCTCAAAATTTATCGGAGTGTTCGCGAAGAATGAAATATTAAATCTGCCAAGTACGAGAAATTGGTACGGGATTATCGTTAACAGTGACATTGTGGAGGGTGAGGGGATTCATTGGTTTGTAATCTATTTTAAAAATAGGGAAAGAATGTACTATTTTGATTCACTCGGATTTCCGCCATGGAATGATTCGGCAATTGTGAAGTTTATAGCCCAACTAGGTGTGCCTGAGATTATTTGGTCCCGATATCGTTTCCAAGGATATTATACTGAAACATGTGGATTGTATTGCATTTTATTTCTGATGCACATGTCACGTGGGAAGGGATTTATGAATTTTTTAAAATTATTCGATTTGTGCGACACAGAGCTGAACGATAAAAGTGTATGCAAACAGATAAAATAAAGGTTCCCATACGTTAGTACCCACTGTAATGTGTAAAGGCATATATCTATAATGTGTGAAGTTGCATATACATTTGTAACTGTAGCCAATGAGACTTATGTATCGGATACTGACCCCTTTTTGTACATGTTTTCTGCTATTTAATAAATGAAAATATATTGCTTTTTGTTCTTAACCTCAAAAAATACTTACATTATCTCCTCTACGATCTGGCACTCGCTAGACCGAATGTGTGCCAAAACCTCGACATCTGTATTCAGGTCACTGGTCAGGCTGAGCGGAGAAGCACCCCTTTCATTTACCACCGTTTCATCAAAAGTAGCTATAATACGATCTAGCTCGGATTCGGCCCTGTAATTAAAATAGAGATTAATGTCACGAAATTGGATGCAGATAACTCGTCTTGTGCCCACCGAATATATATAAAGAGGGTCATAATATAACCTAACCTAACGTATCCTAACCTAGCCTAGCCTAACTTATTGTTTAAGACTCCACAAGAAATGTAAAAACACACACATATATATATATATATATATATAATATACCCCCTCGATTAGGTACTCCGGCTTGCCGGGCCGAGGGGCTCGTACACCTCGTGGGTTGTTGAGGTTTCCTCAACTCCTCGCGGGGTGTGGGCGAAGAGTTACCTAGTTGCGTTTTTTTTTTTTTTTTTTTTTTTTCCCTTCCTTTTCTTCCCCCCCTTTTCTTTTCTTTTTGCTCCCCCTTTTTTCCGTTTCTCCCGGAATTTCTTTGTCTTGACTCGGTCCTGTGCCTCTGTCAATCGTAGTATCCCCCCCCCCCTCTGTTTGTATTTGCAGTCTTGGGGTCATCGGTGCACCCGCCGGGGGGCATCGCTCCGTGGCTGAGCCGTGCTCCGGGGACGGTTGGGCGCCCGGACCGCTGCTGCGTCTGGATTGGGTCTTTGCTTGGCCCTTAACGGACAAATCTCCGTAGTGCCAATCGCTGTTTTTAAAACGACAGTTAGGTTGGGGGGCGGGCTACCCGGGACGTTGGGGCCTGCGCTTTGAAGGATGCAGCGGCGGCTGGTGCATCGCCTTGGGTCCGAGGCTGCCGTTTTTTGTAAAAATACTGTTTATGGGTTCTATTACTAAACTTCACTCCCCTCTTGTTGACGACTCTGGCCCGCCCTTGGATTTGGATCAGACTACTACTTCTGGTCGTTCAGCGGCCTCTGCCTCCGCTGGATTGACCCTCAAGCCGTATGGCCCCCTCTCGTCCTCTGCGGTGTCTGGCTCTCGTGGCCGGACTCGTGGTGGCCGTAGGGCGGGTCTTCGCGGCCCTTGTTCTCTCGCCCACTCTCGGTTACCGTTACACATGGACCTGTCTCTGCTGTCAATTTCTGTCCAGTGGACAGGTTCCTTGTTCTCCGCCCTTCCGCTGGCTCCCTTCCGGGCAACTCGGAACGGGTGTTTCAGCGCCTTAAGACGATAGGGGTTCCCTGTCGTTATGATATCCGCCCTCTGAGGGATGGGTCTCTTCTTTTGAAGTCCCGTTCTTCGGGGGTGACTGGGTCCCTTCTACAGTTGCAGGATGTCTTGGGTTGCAGAGTTTCTGTGACTCCCCATCCGCAATTGAATAGCTGTCAAGGCACCATTTTCGCTTCCCGTCTGCTGTCAACTGCTGTCAATCCCGGTTGGCGAGTTGCAGGAGGATCTTGCCCCCCAGGGGGTAACGAAGGTCTTCCGCTTTTCGTCGCGCCGGGATGGTGCTCTTACCCCGTCCGCTCGTCTGCTCCTGACCTTTGACTCCCTTGTGCCTCCGGCCCAGGTGTTCTGGGGCATGGGTGATCGCCGGTCGTGTGAGTTTTCGGTGCGACCATATGTGCCTGACCCGGTTCGCTGCTTTGGCTGCAACCGGTTCGGCCATGTTAGCTCTGCGTGCCGCCGTGAGGGTAAGCTATGTGTCCGCTGCGGTGGGCCTGCGCACCCTACCCCGTGCACGAAGCCCCCGCGTGCTCGAACTGTTCGGGGGCCCACCCTTCCTCTTCCGGGACTGTCCCGTTTTCAAGTTTGAATTTGAGGTGCGGTCCTTAAGGACTACCGAATTCCTTAGTGCGCGGGAGGCGCGCGATAAGATCCGTGACCGGGAGCCGCGGCGGGGGTTGTCCTACGCTGCGGCTCTTGGCCCTGGCGGGTCCTCGGGCCCCTCCCGTGCTACCCCGGCGTCTACTGGAGTGGTGCCCCCCCTGGAAGTCCCGGGGGTTGGTGGTCCTCCTGGCGCCGCGGGTCCTTCTTGTTCCTCTGCCTCACTTTCTGACATCCCATCTGATTCCCTGCCTACAAGTGCCCCTTCTCCCCTCCGGCCTTGGGGTCTGGATCCTTGCCTACTCGTCTCTCGGGTGGGGAGGGGGATGCCCCGAAGGAGAGGAGGAAGCGTCGCCGTGGTCGGAGTCCCTTCCGACCCGATCCTGATGCTGCTCGCCCTGCTTCCCCTCTTCACCGGAGGGGAAGCGGCGCGCTGTTCCTGATCCGCTCGGGACTTCCCCCCCCCCTATACGGAGGCTGGTGGGCGTCACCTCCCGGTGCCCCGACCAGTGTCCGGGTGTCGGTCGAGGTACACCGCCCCATGACACCCTCGATTACTGACTCTGTTCCCATGATAGACCCGGTCGAGAGGGGCCTGGCCCTCCTTCATGGAGTCTCTCTCTCTCCGGCTCCTGCTGAGAGTGGTCGGGTCTCTCCCTGGATCTACCTCTCCCACTGTGGTCGACCTTTCCTCTCCCCCCCGTCAGTGCTTGTCTGGTTTGACGAGCCCTCGAACAGCTGGTTCCCCCCGGTCCCCCTCTGTGGGGAGTTGGGGGTTTCGGCTGGGCCCGACTCGTCGTCGTCTCTCCCCCCGCCGGGAGAGCCCCCCTCTGACCTCCCTGTTCTACTCTCCACTTCTCGTCTACTACGGGTGCAGCAGATGCGGAGTCGGTGGCCCCTACCCCCCCAGTTCTGGGTGAGTCGGGGAAACCGATTCCGTCCCTGGTTACGGACCGTTGAGTTTGCTGCTCAGCTTGGTCCGTGGCTATTTCGCTGTTTTCTCTGCCTCTTATAATGCCGCTTCCCCTTACAGTTCCATCTTGCATTGGAACTGTAGGGGGCTTTTAGCTAACTGGGAGAACCTTGCCTCCCTGCTGGAGAGCGAGCGGCCTTCCTGTGTTTGTCTCCAGGAGACTATCCTGGCTGCGCGGGGACTCCCTCGTCTCTCTGGCTATGTTGGTTTCCCTTGCACCCCGGATGAGCGCACACGCCGGCGGGGTGCGGCGATTTACGTGCATCATTCGTTACCATCGCGTGGTGCCTCTTCGCACTTCCTTGCAGGCTGTGGCTGTGCGGCTCTTTTTAGATCGCCAGTACACTGCCTGCTCGGTTTATATTCCTCCTCATGACCCTCCTTCTCGCGACGCGGTTCGCGAGTTGGTGCTGCAACTACCCCGACCGTTTCTCCTCCTCGGGGACTTTAACAGTCGCGACCCGGCTTGGGGAGATGTTCGGTCGACTAATGTTGCTGGTATTTTACTCTCCTTAATGGAGGAACTTTCCTTTGCGTGTCTCAATTCCGGTGAACCTACTTACTTCCACGAACCCACGGGTTCATTTACCTGTATTGATCTCTCCTTGGTGTCCCTCGATGCCTTACTCGATTTTTCGTGGAAGGTGTTGGGGGACTCTTATGGCAGTGATCATTACCCAGTCTGTCTTGAGCCGGTCGGTCCGCAGCCGGGCGTTTCGTCTCGACCGAGGTGGTGCCTTGCGCGGGCTGACTGGCCATCTTTCAGAGCTCGTTCCGTCATTGTCCGTTCGGTGTTGAGCTTTGGCTCTGTGGATGAGAGCTTGGAGTTCTTCGAGCGGGTGGTGATGGGCGTCGCGGAGGACTGTATTCCTCGATTCTTCCGGTAACCCGCGGACTCGTAGCGTCCCGTGGTGGACTCCAGCATGTCACCAGGCGGTGTGCGAGAGGAAGAGGGCAACGCGCCGCTTCCACCGCACCCGGCGCGCGGGCCACTTGATTGAGATGCGGCGGGCGAAGGCTTTCGCCCGCCGGACTCTCAAGTTGGCCCTCGGGCCTCGGCCTCTTGGCGTGCTTTTGTGTCCGGCATCTCCTCATCTACCCCTTCTGCTGCTGTGTGGCGGAAGGTACGTAGTATCGAGGGGAGCCGGTCCCTGCTAGTCGCCCTGTCCTTCGGGACGGGGACGGCTTCCTTTCGGATCCTGCTGCTGTGGCTGATCGGCTGGCCGGTGCTTTTGCTGCGGTTTCCCGTTCGCCTTCAGCTGCGGATCGCCCTTTATCGGAGGTCACGTTCCCGCCCCCTGGGAACGAGCCCTATAACCATCTCTTTCCGATGCGGGAACTTCGGGCTGCTTTGGCAACCGTCGTTCTTCCGCTCCTGGCCCTGATGACATTCCGTTGACTTTCTTCGGAATCTGCACCCGATGGCCCTGCACTTCTTGCTGGATCTTTTCAACCGGATGTGGGTTGAGGGGTCGTTCCTTCCCGTTGGAGGGAGGGCGATTGGTCCCGATACCTAAGCCGGGGAAGGATCCGGCGGAGGTGGCGAGCTATCGGCCTATTGCTTTGACGAGCTGCTTATGCAAGCTCCTCGAAAAGATGGTGGCCGTCCGACTTTCCTTTACACTGGAGTCGCTTGGGTTATGCCCCCCGACCCAGTATGGTTTTCGTCGATTTCGGGGTACTCTGGACCCCCTTCTCCTCCTTGGCCATGATGTACGGGAGGCATTTTCCCGCCGGAATCTTGTTCTGGCCGTCTTTTTTGACGTCCAAAAGGCCTATGACACGACCCGTCGGGGAGTGGTCATGGACCGTTTGAAGTCTCTTGGTTTTGTGGGCTTTTTGCCCACGTTTCTTCGCAACTTCCTCTGCCGTCGCACTTTCCGCGTCCGTAATGGGGCGGCCCTATCTGCCCTGTATGTTCAGGAGGAGGGGGTGCCCCAGGGGTGTGTGTTGAGCGTCTCATGCTTCAACCTAGTTATGTCTGCGCTACCGGGAGCTCTTCCGCCCTCGGTGCGCTGTTCCATCTATGCAGATGATCTGGCTGTCTATGCCGCGGGGACGAGTCCCCCCTCGTGGAGAGGCAAGTCCAACTCGCGGTCAATCGGGTTGAACGCTGGGCGTCGTCGGTGGGCCTTACGTTGTCTTCTCCGAAGACTTCGTGTGTGGCCTTCCTTCCGTCGAGGAGACGGGGATCCGGCGCCATCCCGGCCTTTAACCTTACACTCGGGGGTCAGCCTCTGGCCCTCGTTTCATCAGTACTCTTCTTGGGTATGGTTTTCGACAGCCGTTTGAGCTGGGTTCCCCACCTTCGCCGGCTGCGCGAGTCCGCGAGACGTACCCTGGATTTGCTGGGGCATCTGTCGCATACTACATGGGGCGCGGATAGGCGGACGCTCCTCCGTTTGTACGTGTCCCTGGTACAGTCCAAATTAGACTATGGGAGTGTGGTGTATGGCTCCGCCTCCCGCACGGCCCTTCGGATACTGGATCCGGTCCTCTCTAGAGGACTGCGCATGTCATCTGGCGCCTTCCGCTCCTCTCCGGTTGATAGTCTGCAGGTGGAGTGCGACATCCCTCCCTTGGAGGATCGGAGGTCGTTCCTCGTTGCTAAACACTATCTCCGGATCCTCCGTCTTCCCACCTCTCCTCTGTTCCAGGTGGTTGAGAGGGCGTTCTGCCGGGATGGGGGTTGGTATTTCACCGACACGGTGACCTCCCTCCTCGATGGTATGGGCACTCCCCCTCCATCCGTTATACCGGTCTCTTTCAGTGGTGTTGCACCTTGGGAGAGCACCCCTGTTGCGTGCTGTAGGGCGTTGCGCCCCGTTCGCAAGACCGAGTCGGACTCTGCCTTGCTTCGGTCTCTTTTCCTTCAGCATGCGGCGTGTCACTCTGCATGTGTTGCGATCTTCACGGATGGTTCGAGGTCGTCGGGGGGCGTTGGATCCGCGGCTGTTCCCCAGTCGTCTGTCCTTGCTCCCCGATGTACCCGTCTCCCTGATGAGGCTTCCGTTTTTACGGCAGAGCTCTATGCCATTCTGAGCGCTCTGGAGGTGGTGCGGGAGCATCCGGATGGGTCGTTCGTCATCCATTCGGATTCCCGCAGTGCCCTGGATGGCCTGGAGTGTTTTGACTCTGTCCACCCGCTGGTCCGACGAAACCAGCTACTGTACCATACTCTTGTCGCTTTCGGTGGCAAGGTGGTGGTATTTTGCTGGGTCCCAGCACATGTTAACGTGGCTGGAAATGAGGCTGCCGATCGAGCTGCCCGTTCCGCGTGCCGACTGCAGGTTTCACCTGTGTCCCTCCCTTTTTCTGATTATATCCCTGGCTTCCGTAGGTTTTTGCGCTCCCGGTGGCAGAGTCGCTGGGATGGCGCTACGGACAACAAACTTTGCAAGATTAAACCCAAGTTGGGATGTTGGGCCTCTTCCTTCCATCGGTCGCGCCATAAGGAGGTGGCTCTGGCCCGCCTCCGTATTGGCCACACCCACCTGACCCATGGCTATTTGATGGCCGGGGATCGGGTGCCCCGATGTCCCAATTGTGACGTCCTCCTTACAGTTGCCCACCTTCTGGTGGAGTGTCCGCTTTACTCTGCGCTGCGCGCAGAGTATTTTCCCTTTTTGGAGAACGTTGGGCTTTGTGATAGGCTTGGCGCTCTTCTGTCTGAAGGTTCCTACTTTTCGATAACCGGGTTGTTCTCCTTCCTCTTTCGCTCCCGACTTCTTTACCGGCTGTGACCCCACTATGATCTTTTTGCTTTTCCCCCACCTCCTCCTCCTCCCCCCCCCGTCTATTGTTCATTTCCGTTAGTTGTTCCTAGTCTTTCTTCGTTCTGTGTTCGCTCTGCTATCCACCTTTCTTTTGGTGGCCATGAGCGGTCATTCTTTGAAACAAAAAAAAAAAAATATATATATACATATATATATATTAGAGAATGAAAATTAGTTTTGAAAACGCATTTATTGCGATCTTTTACGGTTAGTACCGATTGAAACTAAATTACATATTATAATCGGGAAACAATACACGATATATACGAGATATATATATATAAAAGGTACATAATATAACTTAACCTAACGTAGCCTGACCTAGCCTAGCCTAACTTATTGTTTAAGATCCCACAAGAAATGTAAAAGCACACCATATATATATTATAAATGAGGGAACAGACAATGATAAAAAATATTTTTGAAAACGCGTTTATAGCCGCCTTTTATAAGTTAAAGCCGATTGAAACTATATTACTAATTATAAACGAGAATAAGCACAAACCATTTTTTCCAAACGTAGCCAAATCTTGATATTTTTTAATATTTCTACTGTAAGTTTTATAAAAATTCCACAAGAAACGCGCAAATAAAAACACGCCATTATATATATATATATATATATATATATATATATATATATATAAATGAGGACACAGACAATGATTAAAAATATTTTTGAAAACACGTATATTGCAGTTATATATATATGTTAACCCCTCCGTCTATGGCCTTGGGTTGGTTCGAAGTCGACGGGGGTTCTGGTTAGGAGGCAGCAAAGGATCTGTTACTTGCAGTAGTTTCTTCTATACTACTCTCCGAGTTCTTCTTTAGTGGCTCGGAGGATTCTGAGAGGCTTATTAATTTCGTTCTTTGAGGTTTCTCCCCGATTTTTCTTGTAACTTATCGGGAGATTTTAATGACTAAGTTTTCTGAAGAAAGAACGGCTCGAAGGAGAAGATAAAGACGTTCTTTACTGTAATTTACTGCTTAAATATTACAGATAATGCTCAGCCTCGTCATTGGAATCAGAATAAACATGGAAGAAATTGTTGGGGTTTATATACCCCAATTCTACTAACATCATCATTATTAAATGTTGAAGAGGCTGCATTATTTTAGCACTATTTGAAAATAAAGTAAATCTTTTAGCTGTGGTAAGGTTTAAACGAATAAACAAGATATTTGAAGATGAAGCCATATTTTTTATCTTAAACCGCGTATTTCAGATCTGATGTTTTCATGATCTGCCAAGTTAACTAAAAGTGGAAATTGAACTATGCATCTTTCTCTAAAATATGCATACGAGTAAAAATTAAAGGTTTAAGATTTACAATTAAATGCTTAGGCAAGACATGACTTCATCTTTTTATAACGAAGAGAGAATGTATACAAAATATGAACACTGCAAAAAGTTTCTCAGGATTCATTATTAAGCTAAATTTAAAAATGATTAAGAAATTTTAAAAAAGAGCAAGTCACCAATTATTTGGCAAAGTAGAAAGCACATCAAAATTTTCGCCGAGTATGCATTTCTAAAGGGCGACATAATTTTGTAGTACATTGACTACAATCTAGGTACATCACTGAGTACATCATAATTTTGGTTTACAACAATTATGATTATAATTATGGATTAATTCACATTCACTTAGTATTGTTTAATTACAATTCCATTTAAAGAACATTATTACACTATATATTAAATTATTATCGTTTAATTAAAGTACATTAATTAAATTATGAGTTATTATCATTAATTAGTTTCATTAAAATACATTACGTCAATTACAATTCTTACAGTGTTTATATATATATATATATATATAATTATATATATATATATATATATATATATATATATGGTTATTAGTACAACACAAAGTACATGGGCACATACGGTATATATTTATATATACATGACACACATGATTTAACATAACGCATGATAATGTGTTATAAATTAGAATTAGAGCGAGAGGAGATTTTTCGTTTTCAGATGTTCAATTATGCTGCGATCATCGAATTGCGTACACTTCCATAAGCATTTTCGAGCTTATTGCAAGAGGTGAACGCACTTAAAAGAAAGAGTAAAATGAATGCATGTGAACGTACTTACATGTAAGTTAATTATGTACGTCCTCAATGAACATGTACGAATGCCTAGACTGACACGAGTAAATGAATATTTAATAAAATTCATATAGGATAATGGTCAAAATAAGATATGGAAATATGGATACGATTTAAACCATAGGAATGGTAGGTCGCATGGTTGTGACACTGAAAAAAATAGAAAGCAAAAATCGAAATTCTATCCAAACTCGCGTTAAGCGATTTTGATTCTTATGTAAAAATGAATATTGATTATTCATTGTTCATTTTTACAGTGCTTTCCCCTTTAAAATGATATTAATACAATAATATAATACAATTAATACAATACAATAACAAAGATAACATCCTAACGAATTCAAATTAGATGACGAATTTTTCTTTACAATACAAATTTTATACAGAACAAGTGAGTTCGGGTGGTTGAGGACAACGCACCGTAATCAAATCTCGTAACATGACACTTGCTTAGGGAGTTATTATAAAATATAAAAAATTCAATGATTAATACTTTAATTTATGCAAACAGAATAAAAGGATTAATACGTTAATTTAGACAAACAATTATATTGTTAAATTTTTAACAAAATTTTATTTATCATGATTGTACAGGTAATAAACTAATTTCATTGACTAGTGTAGGTAAAAATCGAATTATGTAATGGATGATGTATAGACCTGTGGTCTAGTGTGTATTGGTGTGTACTAGGTACAAAGTGTGTACCTTATGATTTTGAGGGACAGATTAGCTGAGAGGATTGTTAAATTAACTGAATAAATGCATAAGCAAAAATTTCTATATAGTAAGCAAAAATGATTAAGATTAAATGTCAAAAAGACAAGGTTCTTAATTTATGATTGGAATTTAAAAATTACACTCAGTGGTTAGGATCAACAAAATATACAAAAAGAAATTTAAATTATATTTATAATGAAATCTAAGTTACTTAATTAAATGGGTATGACATCAGATATATAATTATACTATAAGGACATTAACTTAAATGAAGGGTTAAAGTGACTACATGAAATGGACAAAAAAATAAATGACAAAAGATAAATGATATATATATAACTATGGGCAGGAAAGCTTATTGCTAAAGTTAGGAATTCTGTGGATGCCGAGATGTAGCGAACAGCCTCCAAGTGTATTTCTCTTAGTGATTTATTAACAAAACGTTCTTTTATATCTTCGCCGATGTGGTATCGGAGAGTACCAGCATTCAGGAAGAACCTTTTTAAAAATAATATGAATTATGAATAAAGGATATATATTAAAATTCAAGACATTAATATTACATAATTAAACAAAAAGAATACAAATATTAAAACAACATCTAAACAATATATTCTAAGCAATATAAAAAATAAAAGTTACAAGACAAGTCGGGCTGTACTCACCAGAAGGTAATGTATCTCTAACAGAAATGAGGTTAGAGACGACTTCTCATACAAATCACATCGCTTTTTAGGAAACGAACGTATGAACACATTCTGATCGTTTGGAAAGGGTCAATGTGGGTGTAGTATTTTAACTTTACAAGGAGTAATCCTAATCAAGAAGAGTATCTTCTTGACATTAAATTACATAATTAGCACTAACCCGCAATGAAATAGTTTATTGTGATATCCAATGATTTTAGCAAAAGGTTTGTATATATATTATATATATACATAGTGGGCATACATGTGTGTGTGTGTGTGTGTGTGTGTGTGTGTGTGTGGGTGTGTGTGTGTGGGTGTAAGGATTCGGGAGGTTTATGAATTAAGAGTTATATAATAATTTAACGACAATTACAAAATATTAATGGAATAAAAAAAATAAATAAAGAAAATGTAAAAATTGAAAATAGAAATCAATTATAAACTATAATGAACTAACATGAGGTTCTAGGGTCCATACTCCTAAAAAAATAAAACTAACTTGTTGGGGTGTTAAAATAAAATAAAAAATAAAAAAAAGTTTTGAGTACTACTTTGCTCTTTAAAAAAAGATTGCTTGTCACGCTGCTTAGAACAAAAATTAAAGGAGGTAAAATAAAAAGGGGGGACGGCATGTTCCTCCCTATAGTAATTTAAAAAGGAAGTCATTGGACATGATTGATTAATTATTACACTAATACAGTCATCATATAATCATAATAATTGTAAAAATCGTTATAAACAATTGTAGGAACGGTTTTGGTTACAAATAATAAAATATATAATTTTACTTATATATTTACATATGCAACAATGGCATGAAAAAAAATGAAAAATCGGTAAATTTCCTTCCTACAAAAAAAAAAAAGAAGGTTGAACTAAAGACACAAGCCGGTCAATTCAGATTGAATTTAATTCTCTTTTACAACAAAAAAAGGTTGAATTAAATTCTCTTTTACAACAAAAAAAAGGTTGAATTAAATTCTCTTAAACAACAACAAAAATTGAATTCAATTGACTGCATTGAAATGACTTGGGACTTGAAAACTGACTTTGGACTTCAAAACTGAGACTTGAAACTAACTTCAAAACTGACTTGGGACTTCAAAACTGAGACTAGAATCTAACTTCAAAACTGACTTGAGACTTCAAAACTGAGACTAGAAACTAACTTCAAAACTGATTGAAACTTCGAAACTACTTGAAACTGACTTCGAAACTGACTGAAACTTCAAACTGATTAACTTGAAACTGACTGACTGACTGACTGATTAAACTGACTTAAACTGTCTTCAACTGACTGACTTAAACTGACTTGAAATGACTTGAACTGACTTGAACTGCTTTCAAGTATTTCTACAAATCTCTGGGGCGGTTGTCCCTCTGGATGCAACCTACTGACTTGAACTGACTGAAAACTGAAATTGACTGCACTCGAACTGCTATCAAGTGGAGTCTATTATTCTCTGGGTTTGGTTGTCCCTCTTGGAAGCAACCAAGTAACTGAAATGGACTGCACTGAACTGCTATCAATGGAGTCTACTGAAACTGACTTGCACTTGAACTGCTATCAAATGGAAACTTTTAATCTCTGGGGTTTCGTTGTCCCTCTTGGATACAACAAACTGAAACTGTCTGAAAACTGATTTGCAACTTATTTGCAATTAAAACTGACTTGAAACTGATTTGCAACGGATTTGCAACTAAAACTGACTCGAAACTACTTCAAGTATCTCTATAAATCTCTGAGGTTTGGTTGTCCCTCTTGGATGCAACCAACTGAAACTGAAAAATGAAACTGGAACTTGAAACTGCTTCAAGTATCTATATATCTATAAACTCTCTATAAACTCTTTCTTAATTTGCAAGTCAATTCCATTCAATAATTTGAAAAAAATTGTAAACAAAAATAAAAAATGTAAACAACATTTCACTCGAATGTACGCGAAGGTACGGTATCATTATGCTTGGCACAAAATAAAATTATTCTATACTAACTATAACAGTGAAAATAACTGAAATTAACTCTGTGAAATTAACTCTGTGACAATAACTCTGTGGCAATAACTCTGTGGCAATAACTCTGTGGCAATAACTCTGTGGCAATAACTCTGTGGCAATAACTCTGTGGCAATAAACTTTTTTGAAAATTAACTCTGTGACATTAACTGTTTCAATAAAAAACATGTATCACTGGTGTCTGAAATGTTCACTGAGTTTCTTGTAAATTCTGGCTTGATACTCATTATTAACTGTTAATAGTACTGACTTTTCAAGTGTTTATAAATTACTTAAAAAAAAAAACTACTTCACAAAATTTCTACGGCGAAATCCTTAGAGACGTGTCCTGAAGAGGTGTCTTGCTTCCTACTTCTTCTTGTATGAAAACTAGCGTGGCTAACTTGGAGTCGTTACACACCGGTTCAAGGGTGGATGCAGGGTAATTTCTATCCTGGCCAAAGAGTGGCAACTTGTTAAAATCCTTCTTCTATGTGCTTATGGTTGATTCGGTTTCCAGGGTCTGGAAGACTCGAAGAATCCTGGATGCAGGGGTCGTCAGTTTCTTATCCTGGTTAAAGGGTCGCCAAATTTTTAAAATCCTGATGCAGGGTCGCCAGAATGTTATAAGATCCTGGCAAGGTCGGCAGACTGTTAACCCCTCCGTCTATGGCCCTGGGTTAGTTCGAAGTCGACGGGGGTTCTGGTTAGGAGGCAGCAACGGATCTGTTACTTGCAGTAGTTTCTTCTATACTACTCACCGAGTTCTTCTTTAGTGGCTCGGAGGATTCTGAGAGGCTTATTAATTTCTTTGAGGTTTCTCCCCGATTCTTCTTGTAACGTATCGGGAGATTTTAATGACTAAGTTTTCTGAAGAGAGCACGGCTCGAAGGAGAAGATTAAGACTTTCTTTACTGTAATTTACTACTAAAATATTACAGATAATGCTCAGCCTCGTCATTGGAATCAGAATAAACATGGAAGAAATTGTTGGGGTTTATATACCCCAATTCTACTAACATCATCATTATTAAATGTTGAAGAGGCTGCATTATTTTAGCACTATTTGAAAATAAAGTAAATCTTTTAGCTGTGGTAAGGTTTAAACGAATAAACAAGATATTTGAAGATGAAGCCATATTTTTTATCTTAAACCGCGTATTTTCAGATCTGATGTTTCCATGATCTGCCAAGTTAACTAAAAGTGGAAATTGAACTATGCATCTTTACTCTAAAATATGCACACGAGTAAAAATTAAAGGTTTAAGATTTACAATTAATTGCTTAGGCAAGACATGACTTCATCTTTTTATAACGAAGAGAGAATGTATACAAAATATGAACACTGCAAAAAGTTTCTCAGGATTCATTATTAAGCTAAATTTAAAAATGATTAAGAAATTTTAAAAAAGAGCAAGTCACCAATTATTTGGCAAAGTAGAAAGCACATCAAAATTTATCCCAACGGAAAAATAATAATAAAAAAAATCGTATTTTCGCCGAGTATGCATTTCTAAAGGGCGACATAATTTTGTAGTACATTGACTACAATCTAGGTACGTCACTGAGTACATCATAATTTTGGTTTACAACAATTATGATTATAATTATGGATTAATTCACATTCACTTAGTATTGTTTAATTACAATTCCATTTAAAGTACATTCTTACACTATATATTAAATTATTATCGTTTAATTAAAGTACATTAATTACATTATGAGTTATTATCATTAATTAGTTTCATTAAAATACATTAGGTCAATTACAATTCTTAGTGTTTATATATATATATATATATATATATATATATATATGGTTATTAGTACAACACAAAGTACATGGGCACATACGGTATATATTTATATATACATGACACACATGATTTAACGTAACGCATAATAATGTGTTATAAATTGGAATTAGAGCGAGAGGAGATTTTTTGTTTTCAGATGTTCAATTATGCTGTGATCATCGAATTGCGTACACTTGCATACGCATTTTCGAGTTCATTGCAAGAGGTGAACGCACTTAAAAGAAAGAGTAAAATTAATGCATGTGAACGTACTTACATGTAAGGTAATTATGTACGCCCTCAATGAGCATGTACGAATGCCTAAACTGACACGAGTAAATGAATATTTAATAAAATTGATATAGGATAATGGTCAAAATAAGATATGGAAATATGAATACGATTTAAACCATAGGAATGGTAGGTCGCATGGTTGTGACACTGAAAAAAATAGAAAGCAAAAATCGAAATTCTATCCAAACTCGCGTTAAGCGATTTTGGTTCTTATGTAAAAATGAATATTGATTATTCATTGTTCATTTTTACAGTGCTCTTCCCTTTAAAATGATATTAATACAATAATATAATACAATTAATACAATACAATAACAAAGATAACATCCTAACGAATTCAAATTAGATGACGAATTTTTCTTTACAATACAAATTTTATACAGAACAAGTGAGTTCGGGTGGTTGAAGACAACGCACCGTAATTAAATCTCGTAACATGACACTTGCTTAGAGAGTTATTATGTAATATAAAAAATTCAATGATTAATACTTTAATTTATGCAAACAGAATAAAGGGATTAATACGTTAATTTAGACAAACAATGATATTGTTAAATTTTTAACAAAATTTTATTTATCATGATTGTACAGGTAATAAACTAATTTCATTGACTAGTGTAGGTAAAAATCGAATTATGTAATGGATGATGTATAGACCTGTGGTCTAGTGTGTATTCGTGTGTACTAGGTACAAAGTGTGTATCTTATAATTTTGAGGGACAGATTAGCTGAGAGGATTGTTAAATTAACTGAATAAATGCATAAGCAAAAATTTATATATAGTAAGCAAAAATGATTAAGATTAAATGTCAAAAAGACCAGGTTCTTAATTTATGATTGGAATTTAAAAATTACACTCAGTGGTTAGGATGAACAAAATATACAAAAAGAAATTTAAATTATATTTATAATGAAAACTAAGTTACTTAATTAAATGGGTCTGACATCAGATATATAATTATACTATACGGACATTAACTTAAATGAAGGGTTAAAGTGACTAAATGAAATGGACAAAAAATAAATGACAAAAGATAAATGATATATATATATATAACTATTGGCAGGAAAGCTTATTGCTAAAGTTAGGAATTCTGTGGATGCCGAGATGTAGCGAACAGCCTCCAAGTGTATTTCTCTTAGTGATTTATTAACAAAACGTTCTTTTATATCTTCGCCGATGTGGTATCGGAGAGTACCAGCATTCAGGAAGTACCTTTTTAAAAATAATATGAATTATGAATACAGGATATATACTAAAATTCAAGACATTAATATTACATAATTAAACAAAAAGAATACAAATATTAAAACAACTTCTAAACAATATATTCTAAGCAATATAAAAAATAAAAGTTACAAGACAAGTCGGGCTGTACTCACCAGAAGGTAATGTATCTCTAACAGAAATGAGGTTAGAGACGACTTCTCATACAAATCACATCGCTTTTTAGGAAACGAACGTATGAACACATTCTGATCGTTTGGAAAGGGTCAATGTGGGTGTAGTATTTTAACTTTATAAGGAGTAATCTTAATCAAGAAGAGTATCTTCTTGCCATTAAATTGCATAATTAGCACTAACCCGCAATGAAATAGTTTATTGTGATATCCAATGATTTTAGAAAAAGGTTTGTATATATATTATTTATATACATAGTGGGCATACGTGTGTGTGTGTGTGTGTGTGTGTGTGTGTGTGTGTGTGTGGTGTGTGGGTGTAAGGATTCGGGAGGTTTATGAATTAAGAGTTATATAATAATTTAACGACAATTACAAAATATTAATTGTATAAAAAAATAAATAAAGAAAATGTAAAAATTGAAAATAGAAATCAATTATAAACTATAATGAACTAACATGAGGTTCTAGGGTCGATACTCCTAAAAAAATAAAAACAACTTGTTGGGGGTGTTAAAATAAAATAAAAAATAAAAAAAAGTTTTGAGTACTGCATTCGGGGGAATTCAGTGACTAAGCGGAGAGATATGGCTGAATTCGACAATACGTCTTTTCGTGAGCACTTTGCTATTTAAAAAAAGATTGCTTGTCACGCTGCTTAGAACAAAAATTAAAGGAGGTAAAATAAAAAGGAGGGACGTCATGTTCCTCCCTATAGTAATTTAAAAAGGAAGTCATTGGACATGATTGATTAATTATTACGCTATTACTGTCATCATATAATCATAATAATTGTAAAAATCGTTATAAACAATTGTAGAAACGGTTTTGGTTACAAATAATAAAATATATCATTTTACCTATATATTTACATATGCAACAATGGCATGAAAAAAAGAGAAATCGGTCAATTTCCTTCCTACAAAAAAAAAAGTTGAACTAAAGACACAAGCCGGTCAATTCAGGTTGAATTTAATTCTCTTTTACAACAAAAAAAGGTTGAATTAAATTCTCTTTTACAACAAAAAAAAGGAATTAAATTCTCTTAAACAACAACAAAAATTGAATTCAATTGACTGCATTGAAATGACTTGGGACTTGAAAACTGACTTTGGACTTCAAAACTGAGACTTGAAACTAACTTCAAAACTGACTTGGGACTTCAAAACTGAGACTTGTAACTAACTTCAAAACTGACTTGGGACTTCAAAACTGAGACTTGTAACTAACTTCAAAACTGACTTGGGACTTCAAAACTGAGACTAGAAACTAACTTCAAAACTGTCTTTGGACTTCAAAACTGAGACTTGAAACTAACTTCAAAACTGACTTGGGACTTCAAAACTGAGACTAGAAACTAACTTCAAAACTGATTGAAACTTCGAAACTACTTGAAACTGACTTCGAAACTGACTGAAACTTCAAACTGATTAACTTGAAACTGACTGAGACTTGAAACTGACTGACTGACTGACTGACTTAAACTGACTTAAACTGACTTCAACTGACTGACTTAAACTGACTTGAAATGACTTGAACTGACTTGAACTGCTTTCAAGTATTTCTACAAATCTCTGGGGCGGTTGTCCCTCTGGATGCAACCTACTGACTTGAACTGACTGAAAACTGAAATTGACTGCACTCGAACTGCTATCAAGTGGAGTCTATTATTCTCTGGGTTTGGTTGTCCCTCTTGGAAGCAACCAAGTAACTGAAATGGACTGCACTGAACTGCTATCAATGGAGTCTACTGAAACTGACTTGCACTTGAACTGCTATCAAATGGAAACTATTAATCTCTGGGGTTTCGTTGTCCCTCTTGGATACAACAAACTGAAACTGTCTGAAAACTGATTTGCAACTTATTTGCAATTAAAACTGACTTGAAACTGATTTGCAACGGATTTGCAACTAAAACTGACTCGAAACTACTTCAAGTATCTCTATAAATCTCTGGGGTTTGGTTGTCCCTCTTGGATGCAACCAACTGAAACTGAAAAATGAAACTGGAACTTGAAACTGCTTCAAGTATCTATATATCTATAAACTCTCTATAAACTCTTTCTTAATTTGCAAGTTAATTCCATTCAATAATTTGAAAAAAATTGTAAACAAAAATAAAAAATGTAAACATTTCACTCGAATGTACGCGAAGGTACGGTAACATTATGCTTGGCACATAAAATAAAATTATTCTATACTAACTATAACAGTGAGAATAACTGAAATTAACTCTGAAATTAACTCTGTGACAATAACTCTGTGACAATAACTCTGTGGCAATAAACTTAGAGACGTGTCCTGAAGAGGTTTTCTATCCTGGCCAAAGAGTGGCCACTTGTTAAAATCCTTCTTCTATGTGCTTATGGTTGATTCGGTTTCCAGGGTCTGGAAGACTCGAAGAATCCTGGATGCAGGGGTCGTCAGTTTCTTATCCTGGTTAAAGGGTCGCCAAATTTTTAAAATCCTGATGTAGGGTCGCCAGAATGTTATAAGATCCTGGCAAGGTCGGCAGACTGTTAACCCCTCCGTCTATGGCCCTGGGTTAGTTCGAAGTCGACGGGGGTTCTGGTTAGGAGGCAGCAACTGATCTGTTACTTGCAGTAGTTTCTTCTATACTACTCTCCGAGTTCTTCTTTAGTGGCTCGGAGGATTCTGAGAGGCTTATTAATTTCTTTGAGGTTTCTCCCCGATTCTTATTGTAACGTATCGGGAGATTTCAATCTAGGTATTTTCGCCACAGGACTTTTCGCCGCCGGACTTTTCGCCGCATGACTTTTCGCCGTAGGAATTTTCGCCGCAAGGTATTTTCGCCGCAAAGAATTTTCGCCGCAAAATATATAATTTGTATAGATATATAAATATAAGCCTACCAAATTTTCTGAACTCTCTAAAACGTCGGGTTTGGATGACTTGGAAATTTTCATTTATTCATTCTCTTAAATAAGTGATTTCATGTACTTCAAAGGTTTTGAGCCCTTAGGTTTTTAAAAACCATTTTTGATAGTTTAAAGTGATACTGCACATGCAATAACAGATACTGTCAAAGTTTTATAAAATCGTATTGGAAGTGTGAAATAAAAAACTGCAAGGCAAGAGTACATACAATTTTAGAAAGTGGCGCTAAAATAGTAATTTGCAAAACATTTGGTGAGCATAGTCATTCTGCAAACCCATCAAAGCCTAAAGTGTACGCCACAATAGCAAGTATGAAAACGACTGCTACTAACTCCCAATTATCTGCAAGATCACTAATTGCCGATGCTTCTGCAAGCCTAGCTGATGCAGGTTGTTATCTAATGCCATCAATTGCAACTTCATCAAGAAATATTAGAAAATGGAGGCAAAAGAATATGGATATGTTGCAAAAGTACATAATAGAACGTAAACTACGCTAGGATCTTTAGGAGACATTTTTTAAATGAATCCATCAAATAAAACGTTAAAACTAACGAAAATATTATGACTTAACCTAACCAATCGTCAACTTATTTTTTATTTTTTTTAAATTCTTTTGCGGCGGCGAAAATTCCTTGCGGCGAAAATTCCTTGCGGGAAAAAGTCCGGCGGCGAAAAGTCCGGCGGCGAAAAGTCCTGCGGCGAAAGTTCCGAGCGCGGGGAGATTTTAATGACTAAGTTTTCTGAAGAGAGCACGGCTCGAAGGAGAAGATAAAGACTTTCTTTACTGTAATTTACTGCTAAAATATTACAGATAATGCTCAGCCTCGTCATTGGAATCAGAATAAACGTGGAAGAAATTGTTGGGGTTTATATACCCCAATTCTACTAACATCATCATTATTAAATGTTGAAGAGGCTGCATTATTTTAGCACTATTTGAAAATAAAGTAAATCTTTTAGCTGTGGTAAGGTTTAAACGAATAAACAAGATATTTGAAGATGAAGCCATATTTTTTATCTTAAACCGCGTATTTTCAGATCTGATGTTTTCATGATCTGCCAAGTTAACTAAAAATGGAAATTGAACTATGCATCTTTACACTAAAATATGCATACGAGTAAAAATTAAAGGTTTGAGATTTACTATTAAATGCTTAGGCAAGACATGACTTCATCTTTTTATAACGAAGAGAGAATGTATACAAAATATGAACACTGCAAAAAGTTTCTCAGGATTCATTATTAAGCTAAATTTAAAAATGATTAAGAAATTTTAAAAAAAGAGCAATTCACCAATTACACTGTGTAACACTGATTCTGTTTATATAGAATTTTTTATGTTTTTATATGCATTTGTGGGCGCTGAGTCCAAATCTGACCTTGGTTTGTGTGTATCATCAATAATTTCAGAGATAATCCACTTTTCATGTTTTACCAGTATAATGTTATTATGGGCGCAGCAATATCAGAATAATCAGGAATTGTTGAGAATAATCCGGATGTTCGTTGACAGTTTCTTGCTCTAGAAATTGCCCGAAACTTCCACTGTGCTATATAAAGAAGAGCACAGAGTCTGAGAAGTCAGTAAGTGTGAGCACACAAAGAAAGCAGGTTGTTTGTCTGATGGTTACCAGCACTGAGGTACTGTGTTTCTGTGCTTCTCTGTGCTGACGATTTGAGTGTTGTCGATCCTTTTTTATTGCGAACATTATTTCAGTGTTGTGAATACATCTTTTTTCTGGAATCTGTAATCTGTTGTAAATTTAATAACTCTTCTCTCTATATCTGCAGGTTATGATTAATGTAGTACAGTTTGGTAAAGAGAATGGCAACTAGAGCTTGTAAACACTCGCCAGATATATTCTGCTACGTTTGTGGGTATTACATAGGCCCAAGAAAGTATCGCACAAGATTGTGAAAGGCACCAAGTTCTGGATCGCGTATCGGCTCTATTTTGGTATGCCTATGGGTGACCAAGATAAGCCCTGGGCACCCCATGTGATCTGTGGAAGCTGCCGCTCCACGCTTGAAGGGTGGCTGCGGGGTGTACGCAAGGCAATGCCCTATGCGGTACCCAGAATATGGAGAGAACCAAAGAGCCACCACGGCGATTGCTACTACTCCATGGTAGATGTTTCTAAGTACAGGAAAGTTAAAGGAAGGCAGACTCTTCAGTATCCAAGCATAGCGTCGTCCATACCTCCTGTACCACATGGCGAAGGTCTTCCAATACCACGTCCACCAGAACAGGTATCTATCCATTACTTTACCTTCTGTATTTACAGACTGTGGGTCATTATGTGTCGATTTTTCTTAGTGCTGATGCTCTTATACATATATAGCTATGCCTATATTTTGTTTCTTTGCTTTGCAGGTTGAAAATGAGGATGCAGCTAGCTCATCTGAGATGTTGACTGGTGAGGACAGTCATGATGAAGAATATACAGTAACTTTCAGTACAAACCCTCACTTTCCAAATCAGAGGAAATTGGACGACTTAATTAGAGATTTGGGTCTGACGAAATCAGGGTCTGAGCTTCTGACCTCCAAACTCAAAGAGTGGAATTTGCTTGGAGAAGACTGCAAGAGCACTGTATACCGAAAGTGGCATGAAGAGTTTGCAAGGTTCTACGATGTCAATGGCTCTCTGTTATTGCAGTGAGATTAATGGTCTATTCACAGCTATTGGGTTAACACATATACCCTCAAAGTGGCGCCTGTTTATTGACAGTTCAAATCGGAGTTTAAAAGCTGTTCTACTCCACAATGGGAACAAATATCCATCTATACCAGTTGCACATTCTGTTCAAATGAAAGAGGACTATGAAAATGTCAAACAACTGCTCACTCAAATCAGGTATGAACAATATAACTGGGATGTGTGTGGTGATTTCAAAATGATTGGTTTCCTGTTAGGTTTACAAGGAGGGTTTACTAAATATTCATGTTTTCTTTGCCTGTGGGATAACAGGGCTTCAACTGAGCACTATAAAACAGTTCAGTGGCCTCCACGTGAAGGACTGCAACCAGGAAAGTACAATGTACTCAGGGAACCTCTTGTGAAGCCTGACATAGTTCTGCTACCACCTCTCCATATTAAGTTGGGTCTAATTAAGCAGTTTGTAACTGCGTTAGATTTTGGAGGGGAAGTTTTCCAACAGATTCGGGTCATGTTCCCCAAACTCTCTAAGGCCAAAGTCAAGGCTGGCATCTTTGTAGGACCACAAGTCAAGGCGCTGTTGAATTCAAAGAACCTTGAAGCCAAGATGACTCCGATCGAAAAAGAGGCTTGGTGTGCTTTCCGTGATGTTGTTCGTGGGTTTTTAGGCAACCATAAAGCACCAAACTATAAGGAGTTAGTGTCAAACTTGATTAAGTGCTATGGCAAAATGGGGTGCCGTATGTCTTTAAAATTACACTATCTGCATTCACATCTAGACTTTCTTCGTGATAACCTGGACGATGTGAGTGAAGAATATGGCGAAAGATTTCATCAAGATATTCAAACGATGGAGAAAAGGTACCAGGGCCACTGGGATGCTTCCATGATGGGAGACTACGTATGGTCGCTGATCAGAAAGGATAAGAATGTTCATACGCGGTAGTCGCGTTCTTCAGTGCATTTTTAAGGAACGCACACTGCATAACAAGGCTTGTTATTCTCTTATCGGTTCTCCTCATGATATATATTATATCCTTTGCACCATTTTGGGTTTGTCAAACAATTTTGGCTCAATAAACATTAATTTCCAATAGTGTTTTTATTTTCAGAAAATATTTATTTTAGCCTTCTTTATATACTTTGCCATATGAAAAGTGTGGTAACCTATATTTTTGAAACGGTTGATGATAGAGCAAAACCAATATCATTTTTGGAATCAGCGCCCAGAAATCATTAAGAAACGACAGAAAACTCACAATAAACAGAAAAGTTTTCAAATTTTGTTACCCAGTGTTATTTGGCAAAGTAGAAAGCATATCAAAATTTATTCCAACGGAAAAATAATAAAAAATAATTGTATTTTCGCCGAGTATTCATTTCTAAAGGTCGGCATAATTTCGTAGTACATTGAGTACAATCTAGGTACATCACTGAGTTCATCATAATTTTGGTTTACAACAATTATGATTATAACTATGGATTAATTCACATTCACTTAGTATTGTTTAATTACAATTCCATTTAAAGTACATTATTACACTATATATTAAATTATTATCGTTTAATTAAAGTACATTAATTACATTATTAGTTATTATCATTAATTAGTTTCATTAAAGTACATTACGTTACTTACAATTCTTACAGTGTTTTTATATTTATATATGGTTACTAGTACAACACAAGGTACATGGGCACATACGGTATATATTTATATATACATGACACACATGATTTAACATAACGCATGATAATGTGTTATAAATTGGAATTAGAGCGAGAGGAGATTTTTCGTTTTCAGATGTTCAATTATGCTGTGATCATCGAATTGCGTACACTTGCATAAGCATTTTCGAGTTCATTGCAAGAGGTGGACGCACTTAAAAGAAAGAGTAAAAAGAATGCATGTGAACGTACTTACATGTAAGGTAATTATGTACGTCCTCAGTGGACATGTACGAATGCCTAGAGTGACACGAGTAATAATGAATATTTAATAAAATTTATATAGGATAATGGTCAAGATAAGATATGGAAATATGGATACGACTTAAACCATAGGAATGGTAGGTTCCATGGTTGTGACACTGAAAAAAAAATAGAAAGCAAAAATCGAAATTCTATCCAAACTCGCGTTAAGCGATTTTGGTTCTTATGTAAAAATGAATATTGATTATTCATTTTTCATTTTTACACACACACACATATATATATATATATATATACACATATATATGCTGATATAATCACAATGGTAACAGAGAATAAAAAATATTTTTGAAAACGCGTTTATAGCCGCCTTTTATAAGTTAGCACCGTTTGAAACATTACATATAGAACGAGAATAATCACAAACTAATTTTCAAAACAGCTATTATGTCACTTAGGGATTACTCACATCTCATCAACGCCTTCACTGAACGGTTCTTGCATTTCACCACAATTTTTCGCAACACTCTGGCTGAAAATAGCGCATCCTGATCTACAGCTCTGAAAATTAGGCGCGCTGCATGAGCATAAATGTCACCATCCACATGTCGGCCAACCAGGTGTCCTGAGAGCCATCCACATGGATGTGGTTGGTTGTCCTGTGAGTTCTGGTGCGTGCCAGCTGGTCCGATTCGTGGAGAGAGAGAGAGAGAGAATATACGTTTTAAAATAATGAGCGATATAATTTTTGTATTTTATCAAATAAATATTCACATAAACAAACAAGATTTTTATTAATATATATATATATATATATATATATATATATATATATATATATATATATATATATATATATATATAAACCTTAAAATCGATTTATATCATCTTCGAGGAAGAAATAATCAATATGCGTGTGTGTGACAAACTCATCATGGAAAGCGGAGAACATACGATAAACCAACAGATGTTTGCGAATTTAAAATGCGTACGATATTATATATATATATATATATATATATATATATATATATATATGTATATATATATATATATATATATATATATATATATTAAGTTCAATAGATAAAGACAATGAACTCTGATATACTGACCAATGAACGCAATATCGTGCGAAATGGATGGGTCCGTATCTGTGAGTTACAAAATAAAATACAGATCTTGTCTTGAGTCTTGTGAGATTTTCTAATAAATAAACAGCATGTGTGTGTATATTTTCAGAATAGAAGATCGTTTATGGCTCATAATTAAATTAGATGAACTTTTCTCTGAGATAAGCGATGGGTCATTTGCTGAAGGCGAAAAGATTATTTATCGGATTTTTATTTCGAATTTTTCAGAAGGAGGATTAATTTAAATAACATTTTCCATGAAGTTTATTACGAAAGACATTTTATTAATACGCATAATATTACGAGAAGGGAGTTGAAAAATATTACGAAAGATATTGAGTTAATACACTTCTATTACGTGAAAGGCGTTTATTAAGAGGAGAGAGAGAGAGAGAAAGAGAGAGAGAGAGGGACTGAACGCGTATGCTTGTGAAAAACCATGAGGGGGATTTGCTGATAAAGAAATAAGCAATATATATATATATATATATATATATATATATATATATATATATATATATATATATGGGACTTTCAAAGTGTAAGATATTCGGGCAGAAGGAATAGATAAAACAATGAGTTATGAATTACTGTAAACGATATCGAGCGCGAACTGAAACGGTGTCAGCATGGGCTGGTATTGTGATAATTTGAGTAGATAATGACAACTGAGAACAGCTGATATGCCGACAGATGCTTCCGATTTTATCTTTAAATGTGAAAGATGACAAATATAACACAATATATATATATATATATATATATATATATATATATATATATATATATATATATATATATATAGTCAGAACGGCTGGTCTTTTATCGCATGTATTCAAATTGCTGGAAGATAAGATTGGCTTCGTCCATCAGGGTTTGAGAGAGAGAGAAAGAGAGAGAGAGAGAAACGAAATGACGAATGTTGCTATAACGGGGGGTCTGGCATTTTTCCGATTTGTTCAAAGTTTTAGCACCCCGTACGAATTGTTCTCTGGCTGGCACCCGTGCCGGTCTCGAACCCGATTTTTTCGTACGAATTGTTTTACGCCCCACCTTAGACCTACGGTGTCATTAGGATACCCTGGATAGCGAAGACCGGGCCTCGAACCCGGTTCCTTTTAAAGCACATAAACAGAGTGAAAACTGTGGCAACGCGTGACGCACGTCTAGATGTACACCACCCCATGGTTATCACCATAGTTACCAACCGCTCCGGGTCTCGAATCCAATTTATTTCTGATCATTAGGCCATGGCTATCACCATGGTTACCATTTTCTTTTTTTGGCGAGGGTGTTGTTCTTTTTTCAGTACGATTTGATTTACACCCACCTTAGACCTACGGGTATCATTAGGGTACCATGGATTTATTTTTCCGTACGAATTGTTCATTTATTTTTATTTTTCCGGACTTGTTTTACGCCCCACCTTAGACCTACCGGGATCATTAGGGCACCCTGGGTAGCGAGGGCCGGGCCGTGTCGCTAACCCAATTTATTTCTGATCATTAGGGCACCCTGGGTAACGAAGCCCGGGCCGGGGCTCGAACCCGCCACCGTTTAACGCGGTCGCGCGGCGAACATGTACATAGTGTCAACTGATGCCAGGAGGCACTGGCTGATGTGCCAACTGGCTTATGCCCGGAGGCACTGGCTGATTAAGCCACCTGGCTGATTAGGGGCCCTATAAGAGAGCGGCGGCACGGCTGAAGTGTTCAAATGCGTCTGACAGCTGTCGGGCGAACATCCCTCCTCTCTTCCTTTCTCTCTCTTAGGTTAGGTCTCCTTTTGGGGGGGTTCAGCTTGGGGGATAACTCCCCCTCCAAGTTGCATACCCCTTTGGGGGGGGCTCAGCTTGGGGAATAACTCCAAGTTGCGTAACCCCTTGCAGCTCCATTTTGGGGGTGTCTTGCAACAAAGGGGGATGGGGGTGGCACGCTTGCAACATTGATCAACATTTGCAATTGCATTTGCACTCATACATTTTTCGCCCATACTACTTACCATTACAATAGAAATATTCTTGAGTCTGCCATTATCCAACTTTCAAATAACTTCAACATAAGCAAAGGTCTTTTTCAACTCGATCCTGTTGTTTTGAATTCCTTCAAAACAAATTTGGATAAAAAGGGTAGGACGCTAAATCTTTGGTAAACTTGTACGCTACTTTATTAACTTTTAATCTTCATTTTATTTTTATATATATCGAAACTTGACTCTAAAAGGCAAAGTGTTAAAACCCGGGCAGATTTCCAGTATAAATTTGTATTTTTATAATTCATTTGATCTTGTGCTAAAAATCGATATTTTTCCTTACAAATCTGTTTGCCTCTTTGTTAATCCTCTAATTTTTAATTTTTTAATTTTTATTTTTACTTCTCCGTTTATTGCATATATATATATATATATGTATGTGTGTAGATATATATATATATATATATATATATATATATATATATATATATATATATATTTGTGTGTATATATGTTATTTATTTATTTTTTTTTCTTTCTGTAACCTATATAGGCCGTTACCTTTTATGTACTTCAGTGTTCCTGAGGATGTCATTAGACGAAAGCGCTTGAGCACCTTTTTGTGTTTCCTTTCCTTCGTGGTTTTATTCATCATAAATATTTTTCACGTGTTACTTTCCTGAAATAATTTTCATATATATATATATCGAGAGAGAGAGAGAGGGAGAGAGAGAGAGAGAGAGAGAGAATCATGCATTGCAGATAAAAACTATAAGAAAGGAAATTAACACAAAATTAACATGAGCAAAGCTAAATTAATGAAACTACAAAACGACGCACAGACAGAAAAACAAAAGAAATGAGAGACAAGTGTTGATGATGTTTACAATTTCAAACAAACTCTCGATACATTTCTGAGGAGAGGAACAGATTGAAGTTGGAGGCAACAAGCAACCTGGGAATGAGTTTGTTTTCGATTCCAAATAGATTCCAACGAGACGGTTTCGGTAAATTCTAGATTCCAAACACTGAATTCGATCCACCGATATTCTTCTGGTATAAACACTCTCCGGAATAATGCTTGTTACTTACTGAATTTCATGACGATAATTATGGTTATACAGAAACAAAACGTACACTTCTCACATTGATGTGAGTCAGGGTGCAAGAGAAAGGGGAATGAGGACAGTGAGGAACACACACACACACACGAATAAGATAGCTGAGGCACGAATAAGATAGCTGTCAGACAGGAGATAGGGAGTGCTGGAACTCCCGTTTCTCCTGTCACTGTCCTCCTTAGTTGATCTTTTTCCGTGTCTCATCTACCCTGTGAACAATCCAGCATGCTCTCAAACACATGCTTCTCCCTCTATTCTTCACTGCACATACATGCATTTTACACATTACACAATCTTTCCAAAATTTATATAAAAAAAATTAGCATTGTGAGCATTGGAGACCTTGATTTTGGCTCGCTCTTTCTTAGAAAGAGGGGCATTCTTGCGGGCACCCACACTTGGCCCCTCCTTTCTACATAAAAAAAATAAAAATAAAAATAAAAATCTTAACGTCCCTCAAGGGAAGTACTTTCTCGAAAAAGAATTTAAAGGTATTTAATTTTGTAATTTTGACTGCCAATTTGAATTTGTTTTTGTTTCTCTAAAATCCAAATTTAAAACTCGCTTCTAAAAAAACAATTCCTCGTCGCAACAGGATGTTTAAACTCTCTCTCTCTCTCTCTCTCTCTCTCTCTCTCTCTCTATATATATATATATATATATATATATATATATATATATATATATAATATGAAACTTTTGAAATAAAGGATAATGTTCATCAAAAACTTTCCTGTTTTGATAAACGTATTGATTTTTTTTTTAAGTTTCTACATTCTAGTTTATTAAAATTATTGTATCATTGTGACGACAACAATAAACATGAACGATGGGGACGGAAGCGACATTAAGGTAAAATTGTGAAGTTTTTTATCGCTATTAATATCTTTATTTTTCATAAATACCCAATTACGCTTCATTAATTTTCCTTACAATGAAAGACTAAAGAATACGTGCTTATATGAAAGAAAACGACACTTCATGATCTTTTCCGAAATTACTATATTTGCATCCATTCCAGCAGTGAACAATACACAAGTACTTTCTAAATGAACCCAATAACATGTAAATACAATAAACTTATGCTATTAAGGATGGGCGAGTTAGTTTATATTTACTTTGTTCCCTATCTACTCACAGATTCTGCAATTACTTATTATATATCATTCAATCGCATATAATTTCTCATGTACCTAATACTAATTACTCCATCAAAATATATACACTTTTTTTCCTACATTTTCGCAAACATTTATATACGTAGGTAAAAAACAAAAAAACACGTGAGAATTGGATGTTGGAAACGTAGTAAACATATTTATGTTGTTTTCTTGCAACATCCAAATTGCATAACGACAAGCAGCAACATGACGGTTCCGTTGTTGCCACGTGCTCCCTCAAATGCGACCGGACGAAGCTTAACTTGAGCTCTCTGTTGAAGAGAGAGAGAGAGAGAGAGAAAAAGGTTTCCGATGCCTGCTTCAGTCACATTGCAAGCAGGCAAAAGCGCCCTCAGGTAATATACGAGCGCGCAGAAAACAAACAAACAGGAAAAAAGGTTGTTTGATTCATTGAACTATCTACTTTTGTACTTATATTATCTATACCAAAATGAAGATTTGTTTTTAATGTATTAAACTTTCTGTTTTCGTTTTGTGATTTCAGTTGTAATCAACTGTTTACATTTCTGTAATTTTGGTTGGTTGGAATTAAAACGTTCGATGGAGCTCGCTCTGAGTCACAAATTCGATTTTATTTCATTTTTTATTTTGCTGTTTTGTTTCTTAAGTTTAATTGATAGTTTGGAAATTACATTCCTTTATTTCTCGATCGCTTTTTTTTTTCTGTTTCAGTTACATTTTGGTTGCTATCATTCACTTTCATTTTCATTGTCCTTCACAATACTGTTCTCTCAGTAATTTTGGTTACACAAAACTAAAACACAATATAGAACATTTCTTCATTGAATTTTAGTTGTTCGATATAGTTCCTTTTCTAATATATTATATATATATATATATATATAAGCAAACAACTACAGGGAAAAGGAAAAAGAAACACGAAATCCGAGCGCTTTCGTGATATATTCACATCTTCAGGGAAAAGAGAGAAATAGGAAATTTCTCTCTTTTCCCTGAAGATGTGAATATATCACGAAAGCACTCGGATTTCATGTTTCTTTTTCCTGTGGTTGTTTGCTTATTAATAAGATCACTTGTTATTCTGTGATTTAACTGCATATATATATATATATATATATATATATATATATATAAAGAACGACGCTTGTGAAGAAGAGCGTCCGCACAAGATGAGGAGAAAGAACGAACAAATGAAAAAAAATGAGGCACCTTCCAGGAATCGAACCCGGGATTATCCAATTGCCGGTCGGACATGCTAACCACTACACCAAGGTCCCCGATTAGTCAAAAGTCGTAATTCTCCTACATACGAGCGGAATCGAATGCCCTGAGGGGGCACTTTCTCATGCCGTACATATATACATTTTAACTGGAAACAACACAGAGTATAACTCCTGACACTTCTGACTAATCGGGGACCTTGGTGTAGTGGTTAGCATGTCCGACCGACAATTGGATGATTCCGGGTTTGATTCCTGGGAGGTGCCTCATTTTTCATTTGTTCGTCCTTTCTCCTCATCTTGTGCGAACGCTCTTCTACACAAGCGTCGTTATTTACATTAATTATACTGTGTGTTGTTTGCAGTTAAAATGTATATATGTACGGCATGAGAAGGTGCCTCCTCAGGGCATTCGATTCCGCTCGTATGTAGGAGAATTACGACTTCTGACTAATCGGGGACCTTGGTGTATTGGTTAGCATGTCCAATCGGCAATTGGATAATCCCGGGTTCGATTCCTGGAAGGTGCCTCATTTTTCATTTGTTTGTTCTTCCTCCTCAACTTGTGCGGACGCTCTTCTACACAAGCGTCGTTCTTTACATTAATTATACTGTGTGTTGTTTGCAGTTAATATATATATATATATATATATATATATATATACACCTAGGTTAATCTTGGTTTTGCTTCCGCCCGAATTGTTCATTTTGACAAAGGTAAAGCTTGTCACTCCACTTTAGACTTACAGTTTAATGTAGAATCCGAGCCACGCCCCACCAGCAACACAGCGTCTTCACCACAAGACTAGCCACGGTACCCATTTATCTACTACCCAGTTTCTTTATTGTGTGGAAGGATGAACAGCTGGGTTTTGCTGCGCGACCCCTGCCATCACCGGATCTCGATCCCGGGGCCTATGGATTCGTAGTCAGTGACGCTAACCACTACACCACCGACGCGTATACAGTGGACCCCCGGTTAACGATCGTAATTGGTGCAAAATAAACCATCGTTAATTGAAAATATCGTTAAATGAACCCATTATAACATGTAAATGGGCTAATTGGTGCAAAACTTTTCGAAACTGCACTGTTCCAAGACTTAAAAACAGTTATTTCCCATGGTTAAAAGTTTATTTTAACAATGTAATAACTTATTTTGCTGTAAATTAATAATAAAAACAATTAAATAAACATAATAAATGAATAAATAAATAAAGAAAAAAATTAATTACCTTAGGTTGGGTGGAGTGCAGCATGGATGAAAATCGATGGTGGTAGTGGTGGGAGTAGGAGGAGAAAATTATTGCTTGGAAGGAGAATCTCGCTTGGGCGAGCATCGTTAGGCCATCGTTAATAGGTGATTAATCGTTAAATGAGCAATATATTCTCTATGAGAGCTTATCGCTAAACGGGGGTCCACTGTATATAGTACAGTATAATTTTAGAGGGGTGTTCTTAGGGAACCGGCATTTAAGAATAAAAAGGATGATCAAACCCCACATCAACATTACGAAGATTTAATATCAGACGTTTCGGAAGTCAAACTCCCATCATCAGTGGTATGTTTAATTTACACGCAGAACTATAGTCATTCAACTTCGGCTTTTTTCTGTACATATATATATATATATATATATATATATATATATATATGTGGACTCCATAATTCTCATTTTTCATTTTCTCAATTCTCCATAATTCACATGGAATTATGGAGAACTTTAAAAAACTTTGCAAAAGGAAACAGGCCAGACCTGAGAATTATGGAGTCTTTATATATATATATATATATATATATATATATATATATATATATATATATATATATATATATATATATATATACAGGGTGTCCCAGAATTAACTATCTATTTCAATGAAATCGGACAAATTTAATAAAAACTGACATAATTTTGTGTTTATTACTAAATTATGATACAAAAACAAATAGATTTATAAATCATAAGTCAAAACTTTATTGAGAAGTTTCAACATGTGCACCGTCTGTATCTCTGCAAATTTCAAATCTATCCTCAGCGCTGCGAAACACATTTTAAAGCATTTCAGGTGTTATCTCCCGCACTGCCAACTGGATGCGTTCTTTAAGTTCAGCTAAACTATTGATCTTTTGGCGATAAACCTTTGTTTTTATGAAACCCCATGCAAAGAAATCCAGGGTGTCAAATCCGGAGAACGCGGAGGCCAAGGTCGAGGTCCTCCACGTCCAATCCACCGATTCGGAAGGCGTCTGTTGAGGTATTCTCGAACAATTAGAGCATAATGACATGGTGCTCCATCTTGTTGAAACACAACATTATCAAGAATGCCATCATCAAGAAGCTGTGGTTCGAGAAACTGCTGAAGCATATCAAGGTAGACGGTACCTGTTACAGTTGCTTCCGCAAAGAAGAATGGGCCATAAATTTTGGATTTGGTCATTCCAAGCCACACGTTAACTTTTGGAGAGGCTCTTTGCCATTCTATGACTTCAGACGGTCTTTCATTGGACCAGATACGACAGTTGTGTCGATTGACTTTACCACACGTGTGGAAAGTCGCCTCATCACTGAATAAGATGTTATCCAATAAACTTTCATTTTCGATTTGATCCACAATTTCTGCACACCTTGCTGCTCGATTTGGATAATCCTCTTCATTTAGGGCATGCAGTACTTGAATGTGATAAGCCTTTTCATCAGTGTCGAACGCAAGATTCTATGAACTGTTGTCTTGGATATGTTGAGTCTTCGACCGGCCTCCCTAACCGAAGTTGTTGGTTCATCCTCAAACAATTGTCGTACCTGTTCGGTACTGTTACGTGCTGTCCTTGGGCGTCCTCTTCCCACCTCGTCGTGTACGGATCCAGTTCTTTTAAATTTGTTCACAAGTTCACGAATCGCTTTGTCTGTAGGACCGGTTCTGTGGAATCTTCTTGTAAATTTTTCTCTGATTTCATTACATTGCATTCCTTTGATACGGGATGTTACAACAAAGATGCGTTCTTGTGTGTTCATTATTAATAGGGTTCTGAAAGAGAATGAAAATAAAACTATGAAAAACTATGAAAAAATTATGAAAATAAAATTATGAAAAAAATTTAGAAATTTATACATTTTTAACACATATTAAACATGATAAACATAAATAAAAGTGTGTTTTTAAAAAATTTGTCCGATTTCATTGAAATAGTTCATTCTGGGATACCCTGTATGTATATATATAGTACAGGGTGGTCCAAACATCCCTATTTATTTTGCTGAAATAATGATATTTCTATTTTATTTTCTACAGGCCATAGATGATGATGGATATACAAGAACGTGTGATGGTAGTAACACTACGTATCCAAGGGAAGCAGTGCAAAGAAATTCGAGAAAAATCCGAAAGAAGATTTCACAAACTAGGACCTACAAACAAAGCAATTCGCGAGCTGGTCAATAAATTTAAATGAACAGGATTTGTTCATGATGAAGCAAGATCTGGACGTCCAGGTACCTCTCAAGAAAATGTCGCTCGAATGGAAACTCACACAGCATCACGTAGACAGCATACCAAAACCGACTGTTCTAAAGATTTTAAAATCAACATTAAAAAAGAAAAGTTACCATATTCAAGTGCTACATGAGTTACACGAAGAGAATTATCCAAGACGAGCCGCCATGTGCACAGCATTGATTGAAAAAATTCATACCGAAAACTTATTAAACCACATTTTCTTCAGCGATGGGGCGACATTCCACACATGGGGAAAGGTTGATCAACATAATTGCCGTATCTGGGCTAGTGAAAAACCAACCGGGTTCTACGAATGGGAGAGAGATTCTCCTAATTTTAATGTCTGGTTGGATATGACAAGATTGAAAATTTACGGACCTTATTTCTTTGCAGAAGCTACGGTAACAGGGCCAATTTATCTTGACATGCTTCAGCTGTTTCTTGAACCCCACCTTCGTTCAGATAGCATTCTCGACACTGTTGTCTTTCAACAAGATGGAGGGCCATGAAACTATGCAAACATCGTTCAGGCGTACCTTGATGAGCTCTTACTAAATCGCTGGATTGGACGTGGTGGAAACAGGCCCTGGGCAGCACGATCTCCGGATTTAACACCATTAGACTTCTTTGCGTGGGGCTTTATAAATTTAGTTTGAGGTTTACAAAACAAGAGTTACAGACCTGCAGGATCTGCGAACCGGCATTGTCGCGGCAGTCGCTAAAATAACCCAAGAGATGCTTCAGAATGTGTTCCGCAATACTGTGGACAGATTTGAGATTTGCAGAGACAGTGATGATACTCACATCGAATCTTAGACCTAAGCTTGATAAATAAATATACATCTAATTATGTTACTACATTTTTATCCTAAATTACTATTATTTCAGCAAAGTAGATAAGCTTTTGTGTGTGTGTGTGTGTATATATATATATATATATATATATATATAATATATATATATATATATATATATAAAGAGTGGTCTAAAAGTCCCTAAGTTGAATGACTATAGTTCTATGGACAAATTAAACATGCCACTGATGATTGGAGTTTGTCTTCCGAAACGTCTGATATTAAATCTTTATAACGTTGACGTGGACGTTGATCACCCTTTTTATTCTTATTCATATTTTTTTTTATGCAGAAAGGAGGGGGCCAAGGGCAAATGCCCGCAAAAAACGCCCCCCCATAGAAGAAGAGAGACTGCGTTTGAAAGATAGGAGGTCATATATATATATATATATATATATATATATATATATATATATATATATATATATATATATATATGGGATGAATTTCACAATAAAACACGTGAAATGAATGAATGCTACAAACCCATAAGGAAAAAGAAAAACGATTCCAAGGCCTTCCGTGTATTCAAAGCTACACCTCGTCAGGGAGGTGTAGCTTTGAATACACGAAAGGCCTTGAATCGTTTTTCTTTTTTCTTGTGGGTTTGCAGCATATATATATATATATATATATATATATATATATATATATATATAATATATATATATATATATATATATATACAAGGAAAAACAACTGCCTAGATTTGGTATTCACAAACAACAGCATCCTAATTGACACTGTAGAAATATCCCCAACTATAATATCGGATCACAACATTATTGAAATAACCAATATAAAAGCAACAGGAAAGGAAAGAACACGAACAGCAGAAAGAAGCAAATTCGAATTTTTTTATTTTCACTCCAAAGCTATAAACTGGGAAGGTATTGCCTCCAGCATGGAAGTAATAGATTGGAAAACCATCTTCGAGGCCAAAACAACGGAAGAGATGCTAATGACCTTAGAGGAGAAGATGCTGGAAACTGTGGAAAGACATGTCCCAAAAATACAACAAACAGGAAAGAGAAGCAAGTTCGAAAGACAAAAGAGGTCATTGTATCGAAAGAGAAAAAGAGTGAGTGCAAAATTAAGTAACTGTAAAGATAACATCAAAAAAATATTAAATGATAAACTGCAGAATATAGATTGCGTCAAACAGGAACTAATTGAGAAGCATACAGAAAAGGAAGAAGACGAACCTATAGAAGTGATGAAGGTTAACTCAAAGTATTTATTTCTATAATTTTACAAAAAGGAAGTCGAAAAACCATGCTACTATTGGACCTTTGAAAAACGAAGACAGTGCTTTATCTGATGATATAACAGAAGTATCCGAAATATTAAGAGCTCAGTACGAATCATCTTTCAGTATCCCAAAAACTGACAAACTGATATGCGATAGAAACGCAGGACCCGACAAATGGAATGCCACACTGATCAAAAACTGCAAGAATGCAATCGGTGAGCCCCTATATTGGATATGGAGACGTTCACTAGACACGGGAGAAATACCGAGCATCCTGAAGAGCGCGAACATAGTCCCAATATTATAAAGGAGGAGATCGATCCGAGGCCAAAAACTATAGGCCAGTGTCGCTTCCATCTCATCTCACTAAAATATTTGAAAGAATAGTTAGACAGAAAGTCTATGATTTTTGGAAACTCGGTCAGGCAGATCATGCCTATCACAACAAATGGAACACTACAACAACATTATTGATGCAACCATGGAATCATAATATATAAATTGAAATATATGGGAACAACAGGAAAAGTAGGGAAATGGATATGTAATTTCCTTAGTGAGCGGCGGCAAATCGTTACATTACAAGGAATACCTTTATCAGAATCAGAGGTCCTCAGCTCAGTACCACAAGGAACAGTATTAGCTCCACTACTTTTCATAATCATGCTAACTGACATAGATAAGGACGTTACCAGAGACATCACAGTAACATCCTTTGCCGATGACACAAAGATCAGTAGAAAAATAAGAAACCCACAAAATATAGGATCTCTACAAACAGACATGAACAGAATCTACAAGTGGACGGAAGGCAACAATATGAAGTTTAACACTGAGAAATTTCAGCTGTTACGGTACGGAAAAAGGGAGGACCTAAAATCCACTGAATATTATACCCCAAGTGGACAGGAAATTCAGAGAAATTCTAAAGCAAAAGATTTTGGAATTGTAATGACTGATGATGCGAAATTTGAAACACAAAATAAGATAGCAGCAAACAGAGCAAAGAGAATAACTGGACAGATACTGAGAACCTTTAAACGAAGGGATAGGAATATAATGATTCCTCTACTGAAAACACTGATCATACCCAAATTGGAATACTGTTCGGTCCTAACATCCCCATATAAAAAAGAAGACATTAGTCAGCTAGAAGGGATTCAGAGAAGCTTCACAGCCAAGGTCAATGGGTGCAAAGAACTAAATTACTGGGAAAGGTTACGCGAATTAAACCTATATTCACTGGAAAGGAGAAGAGAGAGATACAACATTATTTACACTTGGAAAATAATGGAGAAACTAGTCCCTAATCTTACTCTGAACCCCGTAACTCCCCAAACAACAGTGGAAAGTAGAAAAGGAAGACTGTGTCATGTTCCCAAATTAAAGGCTAGACAGGGAACATCCTTAACCCTGAAATAAAATAGTTTTGTTGTATATGTATAATGTATATATATCGAAGAGGAGAGACTATTGCGTAATTTTTGCGGGCGTTCATTTCTGGCCCCCAGGGGCATGTTAAGGGCAGGACACTTAGGATACATGCCCTGGGCCCCGCGCTTTAATGGGCCCCACACTCTAGAGAAGAGACTGCTAATTATCATATATAAAATTAGATCAGATTTTGTGTCATTAGATGTAGGTTTTTGGAAAGTTGAAACACATCAAGAAAAAACTGAAAATGGTTTGAAAATAACATTATTATTGCACTTTTATTTTTACATACTACAGGGTGTTTATAAAGTCCCTATCTATTTCAGTGAAAACGTAGCAAAAAGGGTAAAATTTAATGACAATATAATAGAAGGCATACATTTAATGAATACTTAAGCATATGATTCTACATGAGCACCATCAGTATCTCTACAGAGTTCGAATCTGTCAGCAGCATTGCGGAACACATTTTAGAGCATGACAGGGGTTATTTTTGTAACTGCTGTTACGATACGAGCACGTAAATCTTGCAGATCTGTAACCCTCGTTTGATAGACGTTTGATTTTATAAAGCCTCAGCAAAGAAATCCAATGGCGTTAGGTCAGGAGATTTAGCCGCCCAGTGCCTCCACGTCCGATCCACAGATTTGGGAATCGTTCATTTAGGTACTCCCGAATAATGTTTGCGTAATGACAAGGTGCCCCATCTTGTTGAAAGACGACGGTGTTTAAAATGCCATCTGAATGAAGCTGGGACATTTACGTACTCGTATCGTAACAGCAATTAAAAAATAACCCCTGTCATGCTCCAAAATGTGTTCCGCAATACTGCTGACAGATTCGAACTCTGTAGAGATATTGATGGTGCTCATGTAGAATCATATGCTTAAGTATTCATTAGTTGTATGCCTTCTATTAGAGTGTTATTGAATTTTACCCTTTTTGCTACGTTTTCACTGAAATTGATAGGGCCTTTATAAACACCCTCTATAGGTAATAGCTGATCCTGCTGAAGAATTGCTGTTTTTACACTTTATACTGATTTCCTCCATTTTTTTTCTTACTTGATTAGCCTTTCAATTTTCAACACTATTTCTTACGTATAACGTACAGTATTATTGCCTTTTGTATATTTACATTGGCGCAGAGTTTTCCTAACAAGTTAACTGCCATTTGGCAACTCCGAATCTCGCCCGTAGCGCCAAAGAGAGGTAGGCCTAAAGATGCCGAATGCTTCCAGTGTCCAGTTTTTGATTTGTCGCTGTAAAGGGAAGATACGTCGTACGTATTGTGTTTTTGTATGTGTGGTATCCTCTTGGTGCATTCGCTGATGACCCTCAGCCTGCACACTTAGCATGATCATAAAACAATATATCTAGCGAAGTAATGGTAGGAGTTCTGGCTTTTCTGATAAAATTTGGAATCCAGCCACAGGTTCGAGCAAACACCTCATCTGTCGAGGTGCTGTTACTGAAAATGTAGCTCATTTCAATTATCGTATCAGTATCAGGCCAACAATACAATGAAATGTTAAACAGATTTATTCTTATTTCAAAAAAGAAAAAAAATAGATTGAAAGAAATTCAAGTTTTTAATTTGGGATGTATTGTTGAAGGAAAATATACACACACATAGGATTTCTTTGCAGGTTATTCAGGGTGTAAGGCTGTAGTTTTGTATCTAATGTTTTAATAACTAGGCATTCTCGTGAGACTAGAAGTAAAATCATTAAGTTTAACTGGGTTTAGCTAGTATTTTGGTATCTAGACTTATGACAATTTATCCTATGCAAGCATAGTTTAGATATTAGTAAACACATTTAACAGTGAAAAAATTTCAATGCGATTATGAATATGTTTTCTTACCCTTTATAGTCTTACGACCATATTTAAGATTTTGTGCAAAGATTGCACATTTCAAGCATTATTCTTCTTCTTCTTATTATTATTATTATTATTATTATTAAGGTCATAAAACTAAAACATAATTTTTCCCTAAATTAAAGTACTGTATTGAATCTCTATATTTAAGATCGCTGTCGGGATGAAACGAAAGCACACTTGAAGTATTTCACGTGTAACACTTATTAAATAATAAAGAGAATCTAACTTGAACCTTTAAGTATAACGTTAATTGGATATTATTACTCAGCGAGGAGAACTTGTGAATTGCGTTTGTCACAGATTCATGACCAAAATGTTCTAAATCTTCAGCGAATTCAAAAGTCTTCCACTTAGAGGTGTTTATGAGGCAAGTGATAAAATAAAATGAGTTGCTTGATGGTCGATCATGCTATGTGGGACACAATCAACCAGAGACGTCTCTCTAAAGTGGAGAAGAATTAAGTGTTGGAGAAAGTGTTTAAATAAGCTCCCGCACCTTTAAGTTATAATACTATTTTCTTGAATTATATTATATGTGAGGGCAGTCTTAAACCCTGAGTGTATTCAGAACTTTGTTCAGACTATTTTTAAACATATTTACACTTTGGCTTGAAACAACCTCCGAGGGAAGTTGGTTCCATATATTGACTATTCTATTGAAGAAGGAATTACCACAGATGGAGGTACTAAATGTTTTAAGTCCAATTTGAAACCAATATTTCTTGTCGGATTGGTATTAAATGAGAATAATTTCTTATAGTCTACCCTGTCTACTCCATCGAGCATCTTGAAAACTTGAATAAGCTGACCGCGCAATCTCTGGGCTCTGAGATAAACAGATTTAAGCGGTCTAATCTTCGTTGGTAGTTTTGCAGTCTCACTGAAGGGATCAATTTTGTGGCCCTTGCTTGTACCCTTTCCAACCTTTCTACATCCTTCCAAAGGGACGGAAACCAAAGTTGCATACAGTACTCGTGTGGAAGTCTAACTAGTGAATTGTAGAGACATTACGATCTCCTTGTTTCTAAATTGGAACTGAGAGAGAGAGAGAGAGAGAAAGAGAGAGAGTGTGTGTATTCCCGTCTCTCTCGAGGCCAAATACCGCCTGGTTCGATCGCGTTAGCCTACCGAAATAACAAACTGGGTGAGGTTAATAAGAAGTTATATTAAAGTCCTTGAATGAGTAGTGGTACCTGATCTTAACGAGTGTACCTAATAACTCAAGAATTAATTCATCAGCGATATTAAGTTTCCCCTGTTGTAGATAGGCCACTAATAGTATAGTAACGTAATTGGTTAATTATTCTTAAATTAGTTCCGAGCCACATAAACTGCTAAATGTGTTACTGTACTACTCATTAATTTGTTTAACAATGATATAATAAATACCGATTATACAGTAAAATTGAAAGCGGTGTTATCAGCTTTGCTAAAGATAGGCTACAAAGCTTTCTGTAATTAACTCTGAAAACATTAATTTTACTGTAGTGTGAAATACTCCAAAACTCGGAAAAATGATGATAATTACAATGGTTATTGACCAGTAAATGGTTCCAAATATAAATGATGAATTTTAGAATTACATTTGTAAAGCTGAATTGAACAGCATCTAGTTCCGTCCAGTGCAAGCCAAGAATGATTTGTCAACATGGTGGCTCCCAATCAGACCTGATGGTAGCGACTGTTTCAATATACAGTAAACCCTCGTCCAACTCTTGTTTGTCCAGCGCGAATTTGCTTATACACGGAAAAATAAATGCGAACAATTATTTGCCGAAAGCGGAAAATTTGATTATACACGGTCCGCCAAACACGCTCTAATACAGTAGTACTGTACTCGTACCAATGCGCGCTCTAGTGCTTTCTTCTACACTCTCCAACACTCCCGCATCTCCCTCCCTCTCGCATCACCCCTCGCATCACCCTTTGTCTCAGTCCCGCTATCGCGTTAAGTTCAGTGAAGTTGTGTTGGATTGTTTTTGTCGTGTTTTGCTGTTGTTTTGCTATTACCCTTAGACAGCAGTATGGCACCCAAACGTAAAGGATCTGCAAGTGGTAGTGAAGAGAAGAAAAGTCATAAGGTTATGACATTAGCCGAAAAACTAAAGATTCTAGATAAGTTGCGTGATGGTATGAGAATAACATCACTTGGCCGCGGGTATCACGTGAATGAATCTACAATACGCACCATCCGAAAGAGTGAAGAAAAGATACATTCTATTTTCATTTAATATATTTTTATTTATAATATATAAATGTTTATGATTTTATTATGTTCTTACTTCATATACAATATAGGTAGGGAAATTCATTTATGTTTGAATAAAAAATCTAGGTATCTAAATATTAATGGGAACTTTACGCGGCCGCGTTCACGTATCCCCATTTATCCCATAAAGTTTGTCCAACGCGGATTTACCTAATGCGCCGTTTTCGATTAACCTAACCCCCGCGTTGGACGAGGGCTTACTGTACTGTACATACACAAACGCATACTATTATAATTTTTAAGAATTTGTCGTAAGAAGTTTAGGAAAAGGTAGGATTTTTTAGAAAAATCCTCGAATAAAATATTTATTTACTCTAAATATAACTTTTTACGGAAAATGGAAGCACTGGCGGTAAAATTTAAAAGACCTGATGATGATTTTGGCGCCCATTGGTCGCGGCGCCCTATGCGGGAATACTCGTTGCACAAGCAAAGAGCTGGCCCTGTAGACTGTATGTGTATATATATATATATATATATATATATATATATATATATATATATATATATATATATATATATATAACGTAAAGAACGACGCTTGTATAGGAGATATTCCGCGCAAGACGAGAGAGAGAGAACGGAATACAAGCGTCGTTCTTTACGTTATTTATACTGCGTGTTCTTTGCAGTTGAATGTGTATATATATATATATATATATATATATATATATATGTGTGTGTGTAAATAAAGAATCAAATTAAGTTGAATTGATTACTTGGAGTAGTATGGGCGCAAAAAGGTAGAGTCAGCACAATTGCATAATGTTGCAAGAGTGCCAACCCCACCCCCTTTGTTGCAAGGCACCCCCACCCCTTTGTTGCAAGGCACCCCCACCCACCTTGGTGCCACCCCACAACCCCCTTTGTTGCAAGGGGGGGAACCTCTTTGGGGGAGTAGGTGGGACGGCCTCACCCCCCAAAGGAGCATACCTAACCTGGGGGGAACCTCTTTGGGGGAGAAGGTGGGACGGCCTCACCCCCCCAAAGGGGCATACCTAACCTAAGAGAGAGAGAGAAAGAGAAGGAAGGGTCTTCGCTTGGCGACAGCCAAGCGCATATGAGTCCTTCAGCCACCCCGCCGCTCTCTTATAAGGCCCCTGAACAGCCAGTTGGCTGAGTTGCCAGATAGCAATATCTGTTTAATTATTCCATATATTAAGCAGCCAGTAGGCTTAAAAGGTTGAGTTGCCAGATAGCAATATTTATTTAATTAATCCTTATATTCTTCTGTCATCTGGCTTAGAAAGTTGAGTTGTCAGATTGCGCCATGTATTTAATTAATCCTTATATTCATCCGTCACTTGGCTTAGAAGACCGATTTGACAAATAGCAATTTATTAACTATTCTGAAAGCCGAAACCAAACAAATTATATAATTGTGTACAAACAAAAAGGAATAAATAAAACACCAATACATCATTCTGTTTATTTACATGAATTAATGGATATACAGCGGGACATATATATGGTCAAATAATAGCATCATGAATGGAAAATATATAATCATACAAAACGGTGCATTATCAAAATATTAGTACAGGAAAAATATATATATACAGTTATATTAAATATACAAAACGGCGTATTATCAAAATATTAGTGCAGGAAAAATATATATATACAGTTATATTAAATATACAAAACGGTGCATTATCAAAATATTAGTACAGGAAAAACTACAGTTATATTAAATATATTGAAAATATACAAATCATAGTATGATCAATATATTAGTACAAGGAAAATATACATACTGTATATATTAAATTATATTCGAAATATACAAAACATATAATCATATTATTACAGGAAAAATATATATTGTCTTCACGTTCTACGGTACAAAACGGTAAACTCGCATTTCATAGAGTCTATATCAACATCGTCATTACTTTGTACGATGTGGTAAAACCGTCCAAACATCACTTCTCCGTTTAACTGATACGGTGGCCTATACTCAATATAAATGGCTTTCATATCGTTCAATACTATTTTTGTCCCCACTTTACACTCGGCGGGCAAGTTATCTTTAAGCACGGCTAGAACACAATCAAAAGCATGCACAAAAATGTCATCGTTAACCACAACATTAAATACAAGTTTATAATCATGCCTTTCCAATCGGGGATTTTTTCTTACCGCCCCGAACTTTTCAGTCGTGAACTCTTCTCCACTCGGCATAGCGGCATTGGAAATAATCTTCAAAATCGTAACGACACCTATCCACTATATAGAGGTACAACTGTTCAGGGTGAACAGTGTAGGCGAGCTCAGCTCTGTACCTCTCAAGTGCTTTGTACCAAAGTTACCTTTTAAATATGCATCCAGATCTAGACCGTTCTCCCCCTGTTCATTCTACATTCAACAAATCCGTCGAGCAGGGCGGTGTAAGCGTATTCAAGAACCGTATCAAAATAAATCATATCCGTAACACGCGCATCTAATATAGGCTTCAGCTTGCGGAATCCGACGATCTCAAACATTCTGTCGAGGATGAAACGGCTTCGTGTAGGAACAAGAACGTCATTATCAGATGTGTTCTTCCACATCAGTCGTATATCAATGCAGGGTTGTTCGTTATTTACACTCAATGTACAAACAGTGGTATATGAGGAAGCGTCACTAATCATCTCTCTTATTGTACCTACGTCAGCTGGTATTTTATAACGGTCCTCAGCCCACTTCTCAACTACCACGAAGATTTTATGCATCTCCTCAAGACTTAAATAAATAGCGTTGCGTTTGCTCGCATGCCTGCAGATCGTTTCAAGCACACAGTTAATGGTGTGGTGTCGGTTTCTCGCTTGAACACGCGCAACGACTTCGTCACGGAGACGTCGTACGAGGCGTTGAGAATGTTTCTCAAAGGGAGTTCCATCGTATTCGCACGTCCACTCGGTTCAAGCTCTGAGATGACTATGGCACGTCCACTCGGCGTAAGTTCTGAGATGACTATGAGCCACAGGAGACGGGCAGGATCGGCTCGACGGGGCGGGGTGAGTCACCCTGATGAAACGTGAATGGGTTTGTTCGAACTCGTATGCTCCGTGAGGTACACCGGTGGGCGGCACGGGAGGAGTGAGTCACGCCATAATCTAATGAAACGTGTACGGCGCTGACCCAACATGATTCGTTGTATCCCATTATATTGGGCAGGTGTCTTGAGAAATTTTCCGATACAAGAATTAATTTCGGTTTTAATGTTTTATCACCACCACTTCCCTGAATACGCACCAAACCTTTTCCTTCAGGGTAATTTTCACGAACTAAACACATTTTATAACGTTTTTAAATGTTTTATCACTCCTAAACATCTTCACAAACCGGAGCGCTATTAGAGAGAAACATATGTTCATATTTATCCTTTTTGTTCAACAGATGATACTCATCTCTAAACTCGAGACACCCTTTACACAAATTATGATGTCGTCCATATTTTCGACTTTTATCATAACTCGCGTAAAGGGCCCTTATATTACGGATGGGGAGATATGTTGTACCTGACAGTCCTAAAATAAGTAGGGGTCTTGTACGATCTCTCACACAGGTTTTAAAAACATACACAGTTCTACGACGATTATCCAATCCAAATATAACTACACGAGCATTCATTTCCTGTTCTACCCTTCTCAGTTCTTCAGGACCCATTTTACAGTCAAACTCAAGTTCACAGTCTACAGCTAGTTTACGGGCACGCTCCACCACCGTAGGCAACCAAATTTTTGGGCTCGTGTATTTAGTACAGTAAACATACGTGCTAAGACTACTGCTACAAAGCCGCAACCACGATCAACGTTTATATGCCGTCTATAAATAGCCTGAGAATTGAAGTTAAGAGTATAAGGTGTGGCACTATGACCCGCAATACGGAGTATACTGTCAATATTTACCGTGAAGTTGCCCATATTGAAGGTTATACTACTTTGTGAGGCCTGCATTATACGACCTAATATATACTCTACATCTTCAGCCGCCAAACGCCTGAATGGTACTACTACCCAAAAATCATCTACATCACCATCATCTGACCCGAATCCGAAGGGCAGCCTCGTCCTGACTTCACGCTCGTCGGGGTTCTGAAGGGCAAACTCTACAATACGCTCTACTACGTGCCGTAGTCCGTGTTCATTACCGTTGCTATACATGGATCTAGGATCAACCCTGACTATATACCGATTTCTAGTCAAGGCCTGGATGGGGGTTGCGGTGCGCACCAACTCGAGTGTTATGCCATCCTCAACAGAACGGGGAGCTGCTGTGGAGGATGAATAAGGGGCTATATTTGAGGAAGGCTCTATTGTGGGGTTTGTGCCGTAAGACGTTGAGGGCTGGGGGTCTATTACTGCAGCCTCAACAGAACTGGGAGCTGCTGTGGAGGACGAATAAGGGGGTATATTGGCGGAAGGTACTATTCGGGGGGTTTGCTGCGTAAGACGACGAGGGTTGGGGTTCTATTACCGGTGTTCCAGCAACCCTGGAACGCTTTATACCTGACGTGGAGGGCTCGTCATCACACCTCCGCATTGAACTGTTTCGTGCAACAGATATCGCTGGTGAGGGCTCATCGGCGGGAGTGGGTACTGTAGATGCACGGTCAACGGGTTCATCCGTGACATCGATGATGGGGGGTGTACATCGTCGTCATGCACGGTTCTGTGGAAGAAGAAAAAATATAAGGAGCAGCATTCGTTATTTGTAATATTTTGTAAATGACCCACTTAGGGGTGTGACGTGTTAGAAATGGAATCTGTAGAAAATTTCAGGTTCACGAGCCCATCCACATCTACAGATCTACAGAAGCTAAGGCTAACAAAGACCCTAAGATCCACTCTAAAGTTAGCCCGAAAGAAAGGAAGGAGTAGGGGGTTAAGAGAAGAAAATAAGGGGTTAAGTAAGTAGCAATACCTATCACTCGTGCGTTAACATTCATTCAGAAAAAGAGGAAAAAGACTCACCATCATCATCCGCCGGCCACTGCCGACAAGTAAGAAAAATAGTCGGAGAGAAGAGGAGAGGGGTGAAAGATGAAAAGAAGTAAAATAAGAATGCTTACAAATCATGCAAACACAGTCTTAACTCACTGTCATACCACGCAAACTACAAACATGCAAGAAAAGAGAGTTACAGACATGCAAAGTAAGGAAAAAAAAAAAGTAGGTAGAGTTAAACAAAAAGTGGGTTAGTTTACGCTACGAGCTACATCTACGTTCGTGTTATTCTAATTTTTTTTTTTATTTAATAATTTTATTGCAGGCATCACACGCTGGCATGTCACAAGCTGGCATTAATCTTTAACAGACTCATCTTCGACCACCACTCACAGAGCTCCTGTTGCTTATTGTTTTTTTTAAATTTTAAACAACGTTAATATTTTTAAAATGTCTGTCAAGACGGTTCTTAAACACTAACGCTGGTAGAGTTCACGACGGGCGCGGGAAGATTATTCCATTTATCAATTACTTTAAACGTAAAGAAGTTTTTAGCGATATTAGTAATGAAACGTCTGCCACGCAAATTAAATCCGTTATTACGAGTATTACTATTATCGAAATTGAACAATTTGTCAAAATTTACGTTATCGATGTTATTAACGATTTTGAAAACTTGAATAAGCTCCCCCCTTAATCTCCTAGTTTCGAGTGAATACAGGTCTAACTCTTTAATCCTATCTTCATAAGGCTTGTTGCGCAATGACGGAATTAGTTCCGTGGCAGGACGCTGAACCCTTTCTAACCTATCAATATCCTCACGCAAGTACGGGCACCAAAACTGAACGGCATATTCTAAATGAGGCCTGACTAGGGACTTGTAAAGGGGCAATATAATATCCTTCGATTTAAATTCGAAATTACGCGCTATGAAGCCTAACATCTTATTAGCTTTTGCGCAAGACTCCAGGCACTGGTTCCTAACCTTTAAATCCTTAGATACGCGTACGCCTAAATCTACTCCCTCGTCAACGCTCGCCAACTCCCTATCATCCATCGTGTACGTGTAATTATTGTTACGAGAACCTACATGCAAAACTTTACATTTGTCTACGTTAAATTGCATCTGCCACTTATCCGTCCACTCCATAATCCTATTTACATCGTCTTGGAGCCTATTTCTATCGTCCTCTTTAACAACCTTACCGCCTATTTTAGTATCGTCCGCGAATTTTGACACGTTACTAGTCAATCCTACATCTATGTCGTTAATGTAAATTACGAATAACAATGGGCCTAACACTGAACCCTGTGGGACACCGCTACCTACATCTAACCACCCCGATTCACTACCATTAACTACGACCCTCTGCCTCCTAGCACGAAGCCATTCTTCTAACCAGTTAGCTACCTGACCGCGTATACCGTGCGCTTTGACCTTCGCAATTAGTCTCCTATGCGGAACTGTATCGAACGCCTTTTTAAAATCTAAATAAATAAATAAATAACGATCTAAGTGATCGATGATACGATCCCTAATTACGGATTCCAAAAGTTTACCGACAATTGACGTTAAGCTAATGGGCCTATAATTGCTAGGTACTGTGTGGTCGCCTTTTTTAAAAATGGGCGTAACGTTAGCTAATTTGAAGTCTTCAGGAATAATCCCCGTTTCGAGTGACTGATTAAAAATCTTCGTTAAGGGGCCTACGATAACGTCTTTCAAATCTTTCAAATGTCTGGGATAAAAAGCGTCAGGGCCTGGAGCCTTGCTAACTTTTAGCCTATCGATATAATGCGCAATCTCACCCTCGTAAACAGTTATTTCATCCAAAATAGTCTCGCTACTAAATGGAACGATATCGTCCACGTCGGGGACATTATTTACGTCTTCTACGGTAAAAACTGTCGCAAAAAAGTTATTGAAAATACCCGCCATCGCCTGAGCGTCAGAAGCCAAAGCGCCATTAACATCCACTAGAGGGCCAATGATATCTTTTATCGGCTTACGATTATTGACGTATTCAAAAAACTTTTTTGAGATTATGTTTACTATCCGCAGCTATAAGTATCTCTAAATTACGTTTGGCATTCCTAACTGATCTTTTAACTGACGTCTAAGCTCGATATATCTATTAAAGTTAGCTGCCGTGCCATTGCGTTTATTAAGTCTATACGCTCTATTACGCTCGTTTATGAACTCGCCTATTTCCCTATTCCACCACTTCGGCCTACCATGATTTCTAGCGCGCTTGGGCCTACGATTAATAAACTCCCTTTCAATATTCATAAAACTTTCTTTAAACGCCACCCAATGCAAATTTGTGTCATTACCCATAAGTTATCCCAGTCCACTACTCTCATCCTATCCGCAAAACTATCAAAATTAGCCCTACGAAAATCAGGGACTTCTATTACGTTACTATCCTTAGTGTTTTCCATCGATAACTTAAGCCTAAGAATTTGATGATCACTACATCCTAAACTCTCGCCGACTTCTAAACCTTCGACTATATTCTCGCCGTTCGTCATCACCAAATCTAAAATATTGTCACCGCGCGTTGGTTCGGTAACTATCTGTCGTAAAAAGTTATCTTCCATAAACTCAATCAATCTCAAACCCTCCTCATTACCAGTAAAATTCTCATAATTAACATTAGGGCAGTTAAAGTCTCCGACAATTATACTATTCCGATTGTCAATAAAATTACCAAGAAGTGAGTAAAATCTAGTATCTGTATCGAGGGGTTGAACAGGAGGTCTATAAACAACAACAAAATTAAAACTAATGCTACGCGCCCTAACTTCAACACATATCGCATTAATTGCTGCCGGAAAATCTAACTTAATCTCGATAGCCCTAAGGGAATTACGAATGTACAGCAAAACGCCGCCACCAAACCTATGTAACCTATCATTAGTAAAGAGTTTAAAACCCGGTATATCAAGTTCCCCCAACAAGTCCCGAGTCACGGTATTTAACCAAGTTTCAGTGATAGCAACTATATCGTAGTTGCCGGAATAAATTATCGCCTTAAATTCATTTAATTTATTTCTAATACTACGCGCGTTACAATAAAAGACGTTTAAGTTATTTTTGACCATGGCCTCCTACCATCGTCACCAACATCGAGTGACGGGAGGCAACGTCAATCCTATCCACTTCGTCTCTAACTCTGTCAACCCTGGCCCCTGGGAGACAGACCCTCCTCCTCTTGGTTAGATGCCGTTTAACGAACTCTTTGTCCATGTGGCGCACTAAAAAGTCCCCAATTAAAATAGTTTCCCCTCATTCACGTCCCTTTCCAAATGGGCGAAAGGGTTCGAAACCTTGATAGAGGGGGATTCCTATCACTTAACGTACGCGGCCTAGCTCCACCCTTAACTTCTCTAAATCCCTCGCTATCTACTACTCTCTGACTAACCTTAATTCCGTTCTCAACTCTATCCAACCTTCCCGACAAGCTACCTAAACTAGAAACTAGGTTACGCACCTCACCCTTCAAATTACTAACGTCTTCAACGTTAGTATTGGTTCGGCTTCCGTCAACCGTAGCCCTACCCCTGCCCTCAACAAGCGTTGCAAGTCTCTCCGTTACCTCACGTACACTGCGTTTTATGTCAACTATTTCCTCCATTAACTCGCAAAAGAAACAAACTGATCTCTCCGTAATCGCCATAGGCCCGCCGTTATAATCTTTAAATTCCGAATACCACCGGTTTACTCTACACTTAACACACGACGCTTTCTGCGACGGCATCGCGCCGTTAAAAATTAGTTTAAACCGTCACAAGATTAGTTTAAATTAAGGCGGCACGCTATGAAAACTTCTAAATCGCTAAAAACCACTAATATTCAATTACTTAACTATAACAACGTGAATATAAACGCAAGTATATAAAATTCAAAACTTTCCAAAAGTAAAATTCTCAGCAATATGCAAAAGTAGATGCAATATCAGAGAGCTCAGGAAATGCGTCCGTTCAGTACAGAGTCTGGCTGACGAATTATATCTGGACCTAGAAGATGTTTGTAAAACGGTGTTTATGCTTAAAATCATTAAAGAAAAGGGGGGAAATGTTCTCAAAATTTGTGCATAAAGTTATATGGTGCTATTCGACATATCAATGTGTTCAACGAGTACCAAGATGATGTTTTGTTCCACAAGGGGGTCTATGACGTTAATTCGTTAAAGGGAAATGAACATACAGTCATTGTAATCGACGACCTCATATTGGAGATGGATAAAACGTTTGCCGAGACATTTACAGTATTCTCCCACCACCTTAATATAAGCGTGTTCTTCATTAATCAGAATCTATTTTTCAAAAATAGATACATGCGCGATGTGTCGCTAAATACGCAATATCTAGTCTCATTCGCGCAACGTAGAGATGTGTCACAAATTGGAGTATTAGCCAATCAAATGTTCCCGAATCAGCGTAAGGAGTTTTTGGAGGTTTATAAAGAGGTCACAAACCAACGTTATGGATATTTGCTTTGTGACCTTCACCCGAGAAATACGCTTAGGGTGCTTCTAAGAACGAATATATTTCCAAGCGAACCTGAAACCGTGCATATTCCAGAATGACGAGTAGGCTAAAGAAATACCGCGAATTAATGAAAATCTATCAACGACTGCCTCAGGCATTGCAGCAGATATTTGTTAAAAATACCGACTCTGACTTTTTAAAATGCATCTGTGAAATCTGCCTTAATGTTATAAAATGTAATGTTCCAATGAACCCCTCTCAGAAGACTCGCTTACGTCGTTACAAGAACATAATACGGACGCTCGCTCATAAAAGTCAGACTGTGGGTAAGAAAAAGCGCATTATTGTACAAAGAGGAGGATCGTTCCTTCCCATCTTATTTTCAGTTTTGGGCCCTTTACTGACTAGATTAATATAATGAAGAAGGTGGTTGTGATTCCGCACAAGGTGTATGCTTCATTACAAAGTTCAAAGACTCCAGATGCGGTTCTAGAACCCCGTAAAAGTAGACTTAAAAGAATGGAAAGTGAGTTGCTAGCCCTATTAAACAGTGAAAAGGCTCCTGATGAGAAAAAGATCTTGTACCAAGAGGCTTTGTAGAAATTTCTTCATGAGTACGAAGATTATAAGCATCTTACAGAGCTCCCCGTGAGGCACAGCTCGAGTAGCGCTGAGCATAGCGACACAGGACCTGGGCAACCAAAGAGCAACGGAACACAACACATCGAACATGTGCTAAAAAAAACAGCCTCCCCATACATTGAGCAATAAAGGGTTAAGTCTTTATAATCTATTGAGTGAGGACCCCATCATACAGTGGACCGATACAGGCGAGGTCATTGTTGAAGGAACAAGGGTACAAGGATCCAATATCGTTCATGATCGTTCATGATCTGGTGAGAAAGTGGGATAGGCCCTCACCAACAGGATGGAGGCATATTAAAGCAAGACTACAACAAATAAATGTCCCCAAAACATTGAGTGTCACAACTGAGTACACCTTCGCCCCCAGCAGCCAGTGTCTCTGAAGAGAAGAAAGAAGAGAGCAGGCGGTCAACCTTATCCACGTGCCTCTAAAATACACAAATGGCTACGTATTAAGTAAGCACTATTATGACATTTCTAATCCCGCATCCAATGGTGGTGTTAATAGATTGTACAGAGGTGTTTATGGTGTAAGGAAAAAAGATGTTGAGAGATTTTTGCGGGGACCGGATGCTTATACACTTCATAAACCGGTGAGAAAAAGGTTTAAAACAGCCAAGACAACAGCTGCCTCGATTGACTCTATTTGGCAGGCAGATTTAACAGACATGCAAAGAGAGTCAATGTATAACGATGGCTACCGTTACATCCTATTCATAATAGATGTATTCTCTAGATACCTCTAGATACATGCTGTCAGAGTTTAATATCAGCTATTACACTTCCAATTCTATACATAAGGCTTCTTTAGCTGAAAGAGTTCAACGTACCATAATGGAACGCATGCACCGCTATTTTACACATAAAAACACATACAGATATATGAACGTTCTCGGTTCATTGGCACCATCCTGCAACCGTTCACACCATCGTACTATTGGTGCAACGCCCAACGATATTTTAGAAAGAAGCAAGCGCCCGAGAAGAGATGGAGTGCCGCCACCATCGCCACACTCTGCGCGTTTCAAAATTAATGACTATGTAAGGCTGTCACGTTAGGGGAATAAATTCGCGAAGGGATTTCAGCAAGTCTGGACACGCGAGATTTTTAAAGTTAGGGCTATGAGATCTAAGGGCAATATAATGATGTATTACGTTGAAGATTTGAATGGAGAAGAGATCTCGGGAGGCTTTTACCGCGAGGAATTGCAGAAAGTGGCATTTAATTTAGGAAAAAATGTGTTTAAAATTGAGAAAATTTTAGGAGGCAAAGGTACAGGAAAGAGAAAAATGTACCTGGTGAAGTGGCTTGGTTACCCTGAAAGCTTCAATACTTATATAAAAGTTGATGCAGTAATGAAGCTTAATTAGTATGCAGCATGACTCCTAACCATTTCTACGCCACACTCCCGTCCTCCTCGTCCCTGTCTGTACATCCTAACAACACACTAGCCAACTTTGTAACAGAGCTCCATGGGCCCATTGAGTTGGGCCGTGATTCGTATAAGGTGGGGATATGTGAAATTCAGCTGGACCCCCTCTTTTTAAATATTGATTATAAAGATACCGTTTTTACGGTTCTTAGAGACTGTAATGAGTGTGCAAAAGCCGGATTAACTCGGGATGAAACTATACGTATCGCCCAGACTAAGGTTGCACAGTTTTTTAGTACAGAAGTAACACTAGGGCCGGAGCGTTATGCTTCGGCTGAGGATGTTGTGAGAGACTTAAACGTGAGTTTAAAAAACTCAAGTCTTACGAATGATTTATTATACGAAATCGTAAACAAAGGAAATCCTGAACATACTCTAATCCTAAAATCAAAGGTTAACAGAAATCTAAAAGACGGAAGAGTGTTCAAAACTATAACCTAGGGGCGATATCGATCAGCCTTCCAAAGAGACACCTTCCACGAGGCACAGCATGACTTGTCCACCTTAGTGTATCAATTGAAGATGGAGAAATTGGATGTAAGCTCTCTGCCTCCAGACATGTCCTATATTTACAGCAATATAGCGGAACACCAGTTTGTTGGGGATACCCAGGCACCCCTGCTACGCATAGCTCACAACCCCAACCATAGGGGAAGGAGTTTGAGTATTACATATGACGTACCCCATTATGTGAATGTCGCAACTAATCTAATAACCAATATCTCAATATATATAAGAACGATTGATTGTAAAAATTTCCCATTCGGTGACGGGAGCTTAACAGTGAAGCTGCACTTTCGACGCACTGAGTTATAATGGACAGAAAGCCTTTCACCGTCTATCGAAGGGTGAGATACCAGCGTGGTAGCGGACTTGGGTCCATTTTTTCACCCATACTACGCACCGCTGTCCCACTGTTGAAGAAGGGGGGTGGCCAGGTACCTAGGGAGGAAGGCGTTACAAACAGGTTTTAACGCGGCAGAGGACATATTGGGTGGAACTAAGCCTAAAGAAGCTCTAAAAAAACATTTAAAATGTACACGGGATGAAATCATCAAAGATGCGAAGAGAAAAATGCGTGGTGGCGGAAAGAAGAGATCTGCCAGGAATAAGGGGTTACCAACACGTGGTGGAAAGAAGAAGAGATCTGTTAGGAAGAAGGGGTTACAATCACGTGGCGTTAAACGTAAAAGAAAACCAAAAAGGAAGTGCTCTAAGCGTATGAAACCTATGGCTGACCATTTTTTATTTGATATAAGCTGAGGACGCTACTTTCACGAATCATAGATTGACTAATACTCGTCGAGGGAGGTGGCACTATTTCTGACTCGCCATGGCACGTTTCATCCATCCGTGTAGTTCACAATGCTGTAAATCGGAACTGTCCCTCTTTGATATGCCACCTACCCAGGTTTCTATTGAACATAGTGACTTTATTACAATTAGCCCGTTAAACACAATTAGTTCACCCAGTGCACCTATAGAAGTCGTGATACCCAGCTCAGGCCATTACTTTTTTGACCCGAGTTGCATGCACATGTATGCTAAACTACGCATAGCCCATTCTGACGGAACGGACTGCGATGATAGTTACGCTGCCTACCCTGAAACCAACTTTCTGCACTCCATATTCAGTCAGTGTGATGTATATTTAAATCAGACTAACATCTCGGCAGGCACGGGGTACTATCACCTACGAGCCTATCTGGAAAATGTCCCCAACTTTTCAAAAGAAGCGAAGGAAACCTTTTTAACCGCCGAGGGGTATTACCACACTAAAGATGAAAATGGAATAAAGGATAAATTTAAAAATTCTAAAAAAAAGATATACGAGTGTTTTGGCCGCCTGCATACAGACTTTACATTCCAGGAGAAGTTGCTTATGAACGAGGTGGATATGAAATTGAAGCTTACCCGCACGAACCCTGAGATCTGCATAAATCTTGGGATTGACCAAGAAGAACGTGCGAAACCCGTTGTGATACACATCATGGAAACGTATTTGCGTATACGCCGAGTGAAATTAAGCTCCCCGAAGCAAATAGAAATTGAGAAAGACTTGGTACATGCCACAGTAAAATATCCAATTAACAGGGTACAGATCAAACTGTACACGATCCCCGCAGGGCTGGCATCGAAGCAGCTAGAAAACGTTGCTCTTGGAGTCCTACCTAAAAGAATATTAATTGGAATGCAAGACCACGCCTCGACGAATGGAAAATATAAAAAGAGTGCCTTAAAATTCGAGAATTTCGGCATTAAAAATATTACTCTATACGTAAATGGCATTGCTCTGGGTGGGGTAATTAATATGGATTACTCAACAGACGCTGTGTTCCCGCTCTGCTCGAGAGCATATAGTAGTCTTGCTCATAATACAGGCGCGTGTGATGAACTTGGTTTCCGCATAACGCTGAAAGAATTTGTGGAAGAGTTTAATATTTACTCATTTGACATTACGCCAGACTTAACTGCTGGTGTAAATACGCATTTAAGTCCACAACAGAGCGGAAACATCTCAGTGAGGTTGGAGTTTGCCAAACCTATAGACGCTCCTATAAGTGCATTCGTGTATCTAGAATCACAGGCACTAATAGAGGTTGATCGTTTCAGGAGCGTTACCACAGATTTTTAAAATGGATGCGAATACAATTCAGAGAGTGATGAAAAGTGACCGCTTCGCGCGTTCCAAATTTGTCGGTGTTTTTGCAAAGAATGAAATATTGAAGCTGGTTAGTACGAGAAACTGGTACGGGGTTATCGTTAACACCGACATTGTTGGGGGTAAGGGGATTCATTGGTTTGCAGTCTATTTTAAAACTAAGGGAAGAATGTACTATTTTGACTCACTCGGCTTTCCACCGTGGAATGACTCGACAATCGTAAAGTTTATCGCACAGCTAGGCGTGCCTGAGATTATTTGAAATCCATATCGTTTCCAAGGATATTATACTGAAACATGTGGAATGTATTGTATTTTGTTTCTCATGCATATGTCACGTGGGAAGGGATTTATGAATTTTTTTAATTATTCGATTTATACGACACAAATATGAATGATAAATATGTATGCAGACAGATAAAAAAAGTATCCATGTGTTAGTACCCCCTGTAATGTGTAAAGGCATATATCTATATTGTGTAAACCTGTATATACATTTGTAGCTGTAGCCATTAAAAATTATGTAACGGATGCTGTTACCGTTTTTGTACATGTTTTCTACTATTTAATAAATGAAAATATATTACGTTTTGTTCTTATCCTCAAAAAATACTTACATAATCTCTACAAACTGGCACTCGCTGTCCCGAATGTGTGCCAGTACCACGACTTCTGGATCGCTGGGTTGGCTAGGCGGGGTGGCTACCACTTCATTTATCACCCTTTCGTCAAAAGTGGCTATAATACGATCTAGCTCCGTCTCGGTCCTATAAGGTTAAGTAAATGTCACGAAATTGGATGCGGTTAAAGCGTTTTGTGTACACCTTATATATACATATATATATATAGCCTAATCTGGCCTACCCAAACTTATTGCTCACGATTCCAAAAACATACTATATAACCTATAAACACTTACATTAGCTCCTCTACAAACTCGCACTCGTTTGACGGGCTGTGATTCAATACCGCGACTTCTGGATCGCTGGGTTGGCTGTGCGGAGAAGCATCTATAGCATTTATTCCCCTTTCATCAAAAGTCGATATAATGCGATCAAGTTCCGCATCGGTCCTATAAGGTTAAGTAAAAATAAAGATCTACAGTAAGAGAAAATACCACGTATTTAAAAAGCAGATAATTCTTAAACGTTTTGGTAATTTAAAAATCCTACTGCGGTGCAGAATTATCGAGAAAAATGAAGCTCCAATATATATATATATATATATATATATATATATATATATATATGCCGAAATAATCATGATGGAAACAGGCAATAATTGAAAACGTAATGGGATTAATTTTAACTTTGTAGAAAAATTCAGAACAAAAGGAATTTAGATTGCCAATTATAAACGAGAAACAATACAAACTAATTTTCATTGCTAATAAGTAAATGAGATTTGTTTGCGCTGAGAGACACCCTCTGTGGTTAGGTTAGGTTAGGTTAGTTTACGCACGGTTAGGCTATGCTAGGATAGGTTAGGTTAGGCTAAGTTAGGTTAGGTTAGGCTAAGTTAGGCTAGGTTAGGTTAGTTTACACCCAGTTAGTCTACGCTAGGATGTGTTAGGTTAGGCTAAGTTAGGTTAGGTTAGGCTATGCTAAGTTAGGTTAGGTTAGTTTACACCCGGTTAGTCTACGCTAGGATAGGTTAGGCTAAGTTAGGTTAGGTTAGGCTATGCTAAGTTAGGCTAGGTTAGGTTAGGTTATATTATAAACGAGAAGGTTAGGTTAGGCTATATTATTATAAATGAGAAAAGATCCCTGGGATTAAAATAAATAAAAGGAAAGAATCCTGGGATTAATTTTTTAGTTGTCGAAAAACACTTAATAAAGTTAGGTTAGGTACTTATAAGTTACTCGCATTTAAATATCGTTTTCATTGAGCAGCTCTTGCATTTCGTTGCAATTTTCCGTAACAAACTGGGTGGAAAATAGTGCCCCCCTGGTCTATAGCACTGAAGAGATGTACCACTGCATGGGCATATTCGGACTCGCCCTCCATCAAATCGGGTGTATTGTACAGTTGGCTCATTGTTGTTGTGTAAATCACTAGCTGGAAAAAACTGAGTCTCTGCATCGTGATTCTCCCTTCATAAGGGGTCATGTGACCAAACCACAAGAGCGAACCTTGGCACCCTATTGGTTGGCGGTGAAATTTGGGCCGGGCTTAACGCTTAGGCCTGTATATCGACCAACCCGAGGTCCTGGGCCCGCCCCACAGTGTCGTGATTGGTTGATTCCATGAATTTTGGGCGGAGCATAATGCGTAGGCAAGCATATCGATCAGCCCGAGGTCCTGGGCCCGCCTCACAGAGTCGTGAATGGCTGTACCACATCAAATCTGGGCGGGCCATCTGTCCCGATTCGCGGTCCCCATTACCTGATACAAATTTCATTTTCTGCGATAAACTTATATTCCCTATCGTTGAACAAATATTGGTTTAAGATTTGGGAAAAGTGGTTGGCCATGAAGGCAATGTTTATTTTCCCAGCGAATCAATTTAAATTTGGATTTCTGCGAGAAATAGTCTAAAAATAATACTGCTTCATCTTGAACCTTATCTGAGCAAATATTTGCTGAAGAAGAAGTCTTGGCCTTTACGGGTAAAATGTTTATTTGTTTATATGGCCACATGCATATTACAAAAGACAGGTATATGCTGATAAAGGTTTCAGATTGAAAAACATTTTCTGTGTTGTATTGTACCAAACTGACCACTCCGCTGATTGTAAATAAATTTAAAATGAAAAAATCTTTTCCATGCGATATATATATATATATATATATATATATATATATATATATATATTAGTGACGTAGGTCACATCCGCATCCGCGGAACATCCGCACATTTTCTCGCATCCGCACTTTGGACTGCGGATGTCGTGCGGATGTGGACCGTTGAGATAAAACGTCATTAATAAGCGGAAATTATCAAATTCTACTATAATAATAGAACTAGTTCATTGTGCGCAAAAGTGATGCAAGCGACAAGACGAGAGGCTGTTCTTGTATGAAGTTACTCTCTTGCAACCTACTTAGATCCATGTTACAAAGCTAAGTTATTTTCACCTAGTACATTAGAACGAGTTAAATCATCACTTGGCAAAGCAGTTGAAGAGCTTCAATCTCTTGAATCTGTCGCTTCGCCACCCACCAAAAGAATAAAAGTTTCAGTGACAGAACCAACACTTTCAACAAGCAAATCTATCACAGAATCTCTCTCTCAGTTTCTTGAGTCAAGCAGCGATGACGAGACCTACGCGATGTCAAAAGATGTAGTAAAAATGATCGAGAGCTATCACCAAGAAAAACGCCTGGCTGCATGTGACAATCCTATTAGTTGGTTGAAAAATACGCAGAATATCTATCCATACTTGAGTAAACTTGCAAGGAAACATTTAGCACGTCCTCCAACAAGCATACCAAGCGAGAGATTATTTAGCAGTGCTGTATTAATATATGATGAAACAGAGAAACGGCAGCAGAAAAGGCAGAAAAATTAATGTTCCTTAAGCATAACCTTCCTATAATTAAGTTTGAATATTAAACGATGAACATCTTAGTTTACTTTATTTTAATTACTCATTTATAAATATGCCTAATAAAACTTTAAACTTAATATAAATAGTTATCAAGCTAATTATAGATCTCTTTCTATAAGGGTGGAGGTTGGGGAAAGAGGTCGGGTAACACAATTATGGTTTTTAATTGTGGCTGAAACTCAACAAAATATAACGAATTTATTTGCAGACGAATTCACTAATTGATTTCTATATTAGTTAGATGCTTGCTATTATTTTATATGTTCAGGGAAAAGTACAGCAATTATTGTACAATTAATCAATTATACTACATTATAGCTACAGCTCTCTCTATATAATAACTTATTATATACGTTAAACACAACAAATCTCGAATATATCCTAAAAAATAACGAAAATGTAGACATCCGCATCCGCATCCGCGGATGTTGAAATCAAACATCCTCATCCGCATCCGCGGATGTGAAAAAAATGACATCCGCTACATCACTAATATATATATATATATTGTATAGATGATAACAGCCTTTATTTTCCCGGACAGGCCATGCTTTGTACGGTTTAGCCAAAAATGTTTGAGGTATGGAGAGATAACCTTTCTGTAATTATTGTGACCCTAAGCTTTAAGTTTTATTAAGAAACCCGGATATTTGTTATTATTAACAATATATAAATCATGAATCTCGTTTTATAACCTTTTTGTAGAGTAAAGGCTGTTTATATGACATACATCCAGATTAGAATGTTTTGGGACATGTGTTTATATGAAATATATATGTATGTATATATCTATATATGTGTGTGTGTGTGTGTGTGTGTGTGTGTGTGACGGGCGTCATTAGGGAATTATTTTATTTTCTTTTTTGAATTGAAATTTTTCCCCGTATTTTAGATGGATATGAAAAAATTATTATTTTTAAAATCAGCAAGAATTCGTAATTATAAATACAGGGTGTCCCAGAATTAACTATCTATTTCAATGAAATCGGACAAATTTAATAAAAACTGACATAATTTTGTGTTTATTACTAAATTATGATACAAAAACAAATAGATTTATAAATCATAAGTCAAAACTTTATTGAGAAGTTTCAACATGTGCACCGTTTGTATCTCTGCAAATTTCAAATCTATCCTCAGCGCTGCGAAACACATTTTGAAGCATTTCAGGTGTTATCTCCCGCACTGCCAACTGGATGCGTTCTTTAAGTTCAGCTAAACTATTGATCTTTTGGCGGTAAACCTTTGTTTTTATGAAACCCCATGCAAAGAAATCCAGGGGTGTCAAATCCGGAGAACGCGGAGGCCAAGGTCGAGGTCCTCCACGTCCAATCCACCGATTCGGAAGGCGTCTGTTGAAGTATTCTCGAACAATTAGAGCATAATGACATGGTTCTCCATCTTGTTGAAACACAACATTATCAAGAATGCCATCATCAAGAAGCTGTGGTTCGAGAAACTGCTGAAGCATATCAAGGTAGACGGTACCTGTTACAGTTGCTTCCGCAAAGAAGAATGGGCCATAAATTTTGGATTTGGTCATTCCAAGCCACACGTTAACTTTTGGAGAGTCTCTTTGCCATTATATGACTTCAGACGGTCTTTCATTGGACCAGATACGACAGTTGTGTCGATTGACTTTACCACACGTGTGGAAAGTCGCCTCATCACTGAATAAGATGTTATCCAATAAACTTTCATTTTCGATTTGATCCACAATTTCTGCACACCTTGCTGCTCGATTTGGATAATCCTCTTCATTTAGGGCATGCAGTACTTGAATGTGATAAGCCTTTTTCATCAGTGTCGAACGCAAGATTCTATGAACTGTCTTGGATATGTTGAGTCTTCGACCGGCCTCCCTAACCGAAGTTGTTGGTTCATCCTCAAACAATTGTCGTACCTGTTCGGTACTGTTACGTGCTGTCCTTGGGCGTCCTCTTCCCACCTCGTCGTGTACGGATCCAGTTCTTTTAAATTTGTTCACAAGTTCACGAATCGCTTTGTCTGTAGGACCGGTTCTGTGGAATCTTCTTGTAAATTTTTCTCTGATTTCATTACATTGCATTCCTTTGATACGGGATGTTACAACAAAGATGCGTTCTTGTGTATTCATTATTAATAGGGTTCTGAAAGATAATGAAAATAAAACTATGAAAAACTATGAAAAAATTATGAAAATAAAATTATGAAAAAAATTTAGAAATTTATACATTTTTAATACAGATTAAACATGATAAACATAAATAAAAGTGTGTTTTTAAAAAATTTGTCCGATTTCATTGAAATAGATAGTTAATTCTGGGACACCCTGTATTATAATATATATATATATATATATATATATATGTGTGTGTGTGTGTGTGTGTGTGTGTGTGTGTGTGTGAGACGGGCGTCATTAGGGAATGAAGACTGGCTGAAGACTTCCTATGCGTCTGACAGTTGTCGGACGAACACCTCCTCTCTCTCTCTCTCTCTCTCTCTTCTCTCTCTCTCTCTCTCTCTACGGAGGTCCGGGAACATGGTCCCTCAGGAAAATTTGATAATTTAGGTTCTCTGAGACTGAATTTTCTGCCTTTTGAAAGCGGTTGTAAGGAAAATCAGAGTCTGAAATGGCGTGAAAACGTCACGTTTTTGTGAATTTTAAGACATTTTAAGGTAAAAACAAACTAAACAACCTCCCGACCTCATTTGGTGTGTAGGAAGTATCTCAGCTAAAAGCCTCTTGGTTACATGACCGATTTGGCTCCACCCACCAAAATAAATTTTCATAAAATTTGCATCAAATTAAAAAACATTACTGAAATTGTTGTAATCAAACAAACACTAATATAAAGTACAAGTAATTGGCATCCATTATATGTTAGAAATATATATCGTCTGCAAAAATTTAATGAAAACAATAAATGAACAAACTGGACCCTCCCCCTCCTTAATGCGCGATTGCGCGGCAGACGGAGCAGTAGTCAGTGAGAAAGCTAGAGTTGAGAATTGTGCCTCCAGTGATGGCGAACCACTGACCAGCAGGTCAGCAATTTTTAGTGACCCACGAGCTCTTATTTAAATAAAATATGTATATTCTTGCCCATAACGAGGCAAAATTTGACACACAGTTCATTTATAAGGAACTGCTTGAGCACGAGTCATCACAGATATTCACGGGGGATGCCCTGAAAAGAGGAAACAAGCTTATACAAATGCAGATTAGAGGTAATGTTCAGTTTAAAGATACTTTATTATTCACACCTTGTAAACTAGCCAAGCTACCCAAGGTGATGGGTGTAGCTGCCGAAGTTTCAAAAGGGTATTTCCCTTACACTTTCCTCACTAGCGACACTTTAAATTACTTAGGACTACCTCCCCCAAACAATACTTTAACTACACCAACATGAGTGATAGTGAGCGTGAAGATTTTGACCGCTACTACAACAGTTTTAATGAAGCTAATCCATACAATATAGCTGATAAATGTGAGCGTTATTGCGTGAATGTGTGCTGGCTTAGAGTATGCTACCAGGTCTTTAGAAGAATGTACATAAACCGTTTCAACTGCGATCCACTGCAAGTCGCAACCACAATCGCCTCATTGTGCTTTACGGTGTTCAAGAACAATTTCATGCCTAAAAGACACCTTTGCCATCATTCACAGAAACAACCCTCGCAGTTATGGGCACAAGGCTATTTACTAGCTCATACACATACAACAGCAGACCGGAGTATACATAAAACACGCCCGCAACACGGAAGAAGTACCCATTAAGGTCAGTGGTTGTGTTTTTTGGGTTGATGGTCAAAGCAAAGACCGTACTACTGGTGAGAAAACTGTGTACTCCTTTAACGGTTGCTGGTGGCATGGATGCCCACGTCCTGAGTGTGGGATCGTAGGAGATATCCACGGTAGATCTTCTGCCGACAGTCTTGTATGGACCCGCACCCGCGATCAGCTTATAGGTACCCAGTTCACTCACAAGATGTTGTAGGAGCATGAGTATGATGCACGGATGGAAAGAGATGCACAGTACCGTGAAGAAATAAACACGATCAAGCTTTCAATGGTGTTGGATCCTTTCAAATGCGGTGATAGCTTGTTCGGAGGGCGTACAAACCCATTCAAGCTATACTTTCCACTTACAGAGGGCATGAAACTCCATTACTACGACTTCTGTTCTTTATATCCCTACGTGATGAAAAACAATCCGTATCCCGTAGGTGCACCTGAAAACTGGTGGGACCTGACCTGCCCACCATCGAGGTGTTCTCAACAAATTTGAACAAGTACTATTTCGGTCTTTCTTTCGTAGACGTGCTCCCCCCTCGCGATTTATGAATGCCGATCTTACCCGTCGTTATAGATCACAAACTCATGTTTCCCCTATGCGTGAAGTGTGCAGAGGAGAATAATGGGTCCTGTAATCATACAACCAACCAGCGGAAGAACAGAGGTGTATATACAAGTCCTGAGCTGTCTCTAGCAATCCGCCATGGTTACAGAATATTGAAGATATATGAGGTGTGGAGGTTTCAGAAACTCCCCATCCTTTCCACGCCGTATAAAAATACTTTTTTGAAGGATAAAGTTGAAGCATCAGGCTACCCGCGAGGGGTTGAGAGCGAGGGTGAAAAATCGGCTTATATTCAGCGTTACCGTGACCGTGAAGGGATACAAGTAGATCGGTCCCAAATTGTTCAGAATCCTGGCAAGCGCTTTAGTGAAAAGTTGTGCCTAAATAGTCTTTGGGGCAAGTTAGCACAGAATACAGGTAAGGGGAACGTTCACCTAGCCCAAAATTATAACGAGGTGTGGGATTATGCCAATGCCCCAGATAAAGAGTTTATGGAGGTCGTGAATGTTGGTAACACGTACATAATAAAGTACATCACCGAACTGGTCACAGACACCTCACGTGTTACAAACATACCTGTAGCCAGCTTCACAACGGCATCAAGCTTTGGGGGCTATTGCACTCTCTTGGGCGGAGGGTGCTGTACGCTGACACAGATAGCGTAATATTCACAGAGAGGGAGGGTGAATACATGCCGCCTACTGGGGAATTCCTCGGAGAGTTGACTGACAAGATCAAGGACGAGTATGATGATGGTGCATACGCTGACTCCTTTGTATCAACAGGGCCAAAAACTTATGCGGTACGGGTGAGGGTGGGGAGGATATAAATTATATCGTGAAGGCTAAGGGTATCACGCCTAACCAGGCGAACCGACGAATCGTTAACTTTGACTCGTTGAAGGATCTAGTGTGCTTGGAAGATGAGGGCGACCAGCCACCCCAACTGACTGTGGGGACCCACAATTTTTGGTACTTATGATAACGTACCCTTTGGATACCATAATCCTTGATTGTTATATATATATATATATATGTCTGTTGTTTACGATGTTTATTTATTACGTATATTTGTAAATGTTTCAATTAGGGTTCCATTTTCTACTTTGTGTGTGTGTGTGTGTGTGTGTGTGTGTGTGTACATGAAAAAGTCCTAAGCTCCGCCCACTGTAAACTCAATCAAAGGGTCACGTGACTCCTGCTACTACCTGGGTATATCTCTACCCCTGTGTGTTCAGTTGACCTCTGCAAGCCCTGGAGCTCAGACGTGTATTTTCTCACGTAGACGAAAAATAGTGATGGCTACTTTTGATATTGCGTGTTCGACGTTTATGAAGTGGTATTCGGTAAAGTCGGAAGATGCGGTGAATACTGAAATACGGCCTAGACCCTCCTCCTTTGAGACTTTTAAGTCTACATTGAATCGCGCGAAGCTTGAGGAACGAGATGTTCAAGTACTGTATGGATATTCTGGCGAGAGCATTGCCGTATTTCGCGGTATAAACGATGTAATGGGCTACGTTATAGGGCTAAACTGTATAAAAGCGTACATATACCGTGAGGTGAAAGAAACAACACGTGCAGAACAGGAGCAACGGGTATGGGTAATGAGTCTTGTTGATGAGTGGTGTGACAGGCAGTATTATGTCATGCTGCATCATACCGAGTACGCGTACCCTGCGGCTGAGAATGTAAACCTTGTTATCATGGACAAGCGAAAGTACTTTTACCACTACATTCATATATATCATGACGAGGTTTGCAGTGAGATTGTGGCTAAAGGCCTGTGTGAGTTTTTAATAGAGTTTAGAGACGAGTATCGACTGTTAAACAAAAAAGGATAAATACGGGCACATGTTTCTCTCAAATAGCGCACCGGATTGTGAATGTGTGGAGAACGTCTAGTGCGCATTCCGATAAAACATTAAAACTGAAATTACCCCATGTGTCGGAAAAATTGCCCGGTATAATGGATACAAGTACACGCGTGATTCATGCTAGAACAAACCGGTACACGATTCAACAGCCTATGGAGTAACTCACTCCCCCCGTCGAGCCGATTCGCCCACCACTCATAGTCATCTTAGAGTTTGAACCGACTGGACGACTCAGTGCCGTGTACGATGTGTCTGTGACGAAGTCATTGCAGGGTGTTCAGGCATGAAACCGGTGTCATTAATTGAAGACCTTCACAAACAACTTTTAACGAAAAAGCATAGGGTCTTTGCCGTCGACTCTGGTCATTAAATATGGCGGAAATTTTCACCGGATCGCCAGATTGATAGGAATCAACTCATAACCCTATATAGTTTTTTCAAAGGGTGGCCCGTCCGTGTGGGGACCTTACCCCTATAAAATTTACACTAACAGAGGGTAGGCTTAGCTAGTTTGACCTAACTCTATCTTACCGTACCTAACGTAACAATCGGCAAAGGCCAAGGCCGATGATAACAGGAACAAAGCCTCATTCATTTAATAGACATAACTCGCTTTCGGTCCTATACAAAATAGGTTCACTCCACACTACGCCTACTTAGTAGGCCCACATTATAGTAGGCATATTTAGTAGGCCAACTTTAATTTAGTTAATAGGCCTAACATACTCGTACAGGCCTACTTCTCTTCAGACCTAGGCCTACTTCAACCAATTCACAATTTAGACCTACTAGAAACCTACTTTTCAAAGTAAGCCCTACTCTTTAAACTCAAGGGCTATCCTACAGTAATTAAAGACACTTTGTAAATTTTTAATTTAACCTGTGGTGTAGGTTATAAAAAAATCATTATAGCAATTTAACTTACTCATAAGACATTTTAAAATTACACTCAGAAATTTAAACTAACAACAATTATGGCAGACAAAAACACAGACCTTGGAGCTATGGCACCATCTCAAAACTACAAAAATTAATAAGAAAAAAATCAGCACGTAAAGGTTTTTTTTTGTTTTTTTCCTTGTAAATGATTTACCGCAGATTCATGCCTATGTGAAGTGGCACATATCTCGGCGAGGCAGTAGGTGGGGGGTGTTGCTAGGGTGGGGGTGATAAACTCGGAGAATGAGGAGGGTTCAGTTACTAAGTGAGAGGAAGAGAAGGTATAGTCCTGAATGCGGTGAGGTAGATGGGAGTGAGTTAGGAAAGAGAATATTGCTTCCGTTGAAAATCGAGATCCTTCGGCGGGTATGAACTGGAGACGCTTCGATGTGAAAATACAGGACAAGAAGGGGAAGCACCTATGGCGAAGAGCAGAGAAATTCGGGCATTCGACTAGGAGGTGGGCGACGGTGACGGTGGTACGGCAGGTGGGGCAGAGCGGGGATGGTGATTTGGCAATGAGGTGCCCATGTGTTAAGCGTGTGTGTCCTATGCGGAAACGGGCCAGAACCACCTCTTTATGTCGAGATCGATGGAACGAGGAGGCCTAATATCCCAACTGTGGTTTTATCCGGTGAAGCTTATTATCTATGGCTTGGTCCCACTCCCGTTGCCAGAGGGAACAGAAGTGGGAGGGGAGAGTCGGGAAGAAGTTAGTGAAAGGGAGGGGTCGGGAGGAGTCTGGTAGCAAGCAGGCAGCCTTCGCCTCGCGGTCCGCCTCCTCATTGCCCTGGATGCCGACATGTGCCGGGACCCACCAGAAGGCGACCGTTTTGTGGCTAAAAGACGTCGGGAGTGGAAAGTCTGCTGGATAGTGCAGACGAGCGGGTGAGGGGGGTTGAATCTTTCAAGGGAGAGAAGTGCGCTTTGGGAGTCTGAATATATTACGAAATCGCTGGCTGGGTGGGTGCGCACGATATCGAGGGCCTCTAAGATGGCGAAAAGTTCTGCTGAGAACACAGAGGCCTCGCGGGGCAGGCGGACGCTTCGGGAAAGTGGCTGGGGTAGTGTTACCGCTGTAGCAGCCGTGCCAGCTTCCGATCGGGAACCGTCTGTGTAGCCGAGTTGTGTGTTCCTGGAAAAATTACCTATATGCCGTGGTGGTAGTACTGGTCTTTGTGGGGGCACAGAAATCCCTGCAGAACGAGATTGGGGTGAGGAGCTAAGGGAGGTAGATGTGGTATGTGATGGACGTGACTGAGGGAGGGGGCATGTTGGAGAGGTCGAGGAAGTAGCGGACCGCTTCGGTGAAGTTCTAGTTCCGTTCCTGTGGAGGAAGTTCGGAAACTGCCGCGCACAGGAGCGAGAAGGGTAGCCTCTGTGCGCGGAGGTAAGTTCTCATGAGTAGCAGATCCCGTCGGAGGGTGAGAGGGAGATAGTTGCACTCCACTCGTTGCTGGAGGCAGGAGAGGAGCGGAAAGCACCGGTGAAGAGGCGGAGGCCCCTGTTGAGAACCAGGTCCAGAATACGGAGGCGAAACGCTGGAGGGGGAGCCATATACCACGCTTCCATAATCCAGCTTCGACTGGATCATGGCAGTGTAGAGGCGAAGGAGAGAGCGTCGGTCGGCGCCCCACGTGGAGTGAAAGAGATGATCTAGGAGAGCAAGGGGACGCTGGAGGGAGTTCTTTAGGTGCCTGAGATGGGGAGCCCAACTGAGCCGTTGGTCCAGTATCATACCCAAGAACCACGCAGAGGGTACCACCTCGAGAAGTTCGCCGTATAGCGTGACAGAGGGGGCGGGAAAGGCAGTGGGTCTTCTCTTTTTAAAGAGCATGCACTTGATCTTGGAGGTGGACAGGTGGAATCCAACCGACGTTGCCCATCTCTCCACCCGATGGATGGCGAGCTGGATTTGCCGGTGAACGACGGCCGGTTCCCGTTCCGCGAAGTAGATCGCAAGGTCATCCGCATAGATGGAAGAACGAACGGTGGGTGGAAGGCTTTTTGATACGGTGTTCATTACTATCGAGAAGCACAGCACGCTAAGGTTGCTTCGCTGTGGGACCCCATCCTCCTGTACGAAAGAGTCCGAAAGGACTGGGCCCACCCGCATTTTAAAGTTCGGGAGGATAGGAAGCCCCTGATGTTAGTTCGGTAGGGCTCTGACGAGACCCAAATTTTGGAGCTGCTTGAAGATTATGTGTCGATGGATGGTATCGTAGGCCTTCTCTATATCAAAGAAAGTGGACAGAACGAACTGTCCACTGTCGAAGGTGTTCTGTATTTCTCGGCTGAGAAGTAGGAGGGGATCAGTTGTGGAACGGAATTGTCTGAAGCCGGACTGGGTAGTCGGAAAGGAGTCACTATTTTCCAGGAAAACGGAGAGTCGAGTGGAGACCATTTTTTCAAATATCTTGAAGGCGCAGCTTGTTAGGCAATCGGTCTGTAGTTTTTGGGGTCGAGGGAGTCTTTGTCGGGTTCGGGGATCGGGATCGGGCCTCCCTCCACCGAGAGGGGAAGGTGCCTTCTATCCAAATGCAGTTGTAGAGGTCCAGTAGAAAAATCTTCATGGTAGGGTGGATGTGCTGAATCATGATATAAGGGATACCACCCGGCCCAGGGGGAAGGAGACTGTCGAGAGGCTAGTGTCGCCTGTAGCTCACGCATAGTGAACAACCGATTGTAGGGGCTGTCTAGATACAATGCAGAGGGATTATTTTTAGTGGCGGGAACGATGGAACCGTCCGAGGCGGAGACGGCGGCGAAGGTGGAGGTTAATAGGTTTGCTATTGACTTGGGCTCGTAGAGGAGTCCGTCGTTAGTCCGGAGGACGGTGGTTGGGAAGGAGTATGTCGCTCTTCAACACCTCGTACCTTCTTACAGATGGTAGCCGAAGGTGTGGAGGAGGTGATCCCAGACACAAAGGCGAGCCAAGAAGCTCGGCGCGCCCTCTTCATTCTAAGGCGGGCAATAGCCCTGGCCCGCTGCATCTCCGTGCGATGGGTGGGGAATCGCGTGTTGTAGAAGCATCAGGTTGCCCTCTTCTTTGCAAGTATGGCCTCCGTGCATTCTCGGGTCCACCATGGTACCCGCCGGGCGCAGGAATAAGCGGAGGATCGGAAGATACTGGAGCATGCAGCCGTGATGACGGTTGATTCGAAGTGGGCAATACATTCGTTGGAGGATGGAGGATGGAAAGTGGGCTGTCGTATGGGATGTAGAGGTGTTGTTTTGGAAAAGGGGCAAGTTGGCTCTGGCTACGATCCATTTCTCTGGTACCCGAACGGTCTAGTCGGGCCGATTTAGTGAAGTTGGACGGGGAGATGGTCACTGCCATAGTCGTCTCGAAGAACCTGCCATCTAAAATCCAGGAGAGCATCCGTAGAGACGAATGACAGTTCAATACAAGATGGAGTATGGCTGGTGGCGTGGTATAAAGTAGGCGATCCATCATTGAGGCACTCGAAGGAGAGCTCGGTCATAAGGCCATCTTAGAGGCCCTCGATATCGTGCGCACCCACCCAGCCAGCGATTTCGTAATATATTCAGACTCTCAAAGCGCACTTCTCTCCCTTGAAAGATTCAACCCCCCTCACCCGCTCGTCTGCACTATCCAGCAGACTTTCCACTCCCGACGTCTTTTAGCCACAAAACGGTCGCCTTCTGGTGGGTCCCGGCACATGTCGGCATCCAGGGCAATGAGGAGGCGGACCGCGAGGCGAAGGCTGCCTGCTTGCTACCAGACTCCTCCCGACCCCTCCCTTTCACTAACTTCTTCCCGACTCTCCCCTCCCACTTCTGTTCCCTCTGGCAACGGGAGTGGGACCAAGCCATAGATAATAAGCTTCACCGGATAAAACCACAGTTGGGATATTAGGCCTCCTCGTTCCATCGATCTCGACATAAAGAGGTGGTTCTGGCCCGTTTCCGCAGAGGACACACACGCTTAACACATGGGCACCTCATTGCCAAATCACCACCCCCGCTCTGCCCCACCTGCCGTACCACCGTCACCGTCGCCCGCCTCCTAGTCGAATGCCCGAATTTCTCTGCTCTTCGCCATGGGTGCTTCCCCTTCTTGTCCTGTATCTTCACATCGAAGCGTCTCCTGTTCATACCCGCCGAAGGATCTCGATTTTCAACGGAAGCAATATTCTCCTTCCTAACTCACTCCAATCTACCTCACCGCATTCAGGACTATACCTTCTCTTCCTCCCACTCAGTAGCTGAACCCTCCTCATTCTCCGAGTTTACTACCCCCACCCTAGCAACACCCGCCACCTACTGCCTCGCCGAGATATGTGCCACTTCACATAGGCACGAATCTGCGGTAAATCATTTACAAGGAAAAAAACCAAAAAAAACCTTTACGTGCTGATTTTTTTCTTATTAATTTTTTGTAGTTTTGAGATGGTGCCATAGCTCCAAGGTCTGTGTTTTTGTCTGCCATAATTGTTGTTAGTTTAAATTTCTGAGTGTAATTTTAAAATGTCTTATGAGTAAGTTAAATTGCTATAATAATTTTTTTATAACCTACACCACAGGTTAAATTAAAAATTTACAAAGTGTCTTTAATTACTGTAGGATAGCCCTTGAGTTTAAAGAGTAGGGCTTACTTTGAAAAGTAGGTTTCTAGTAGGTCTAAATTGTGAATTGGTTGAAGTAGGCCTAGGTCTGAAGAGAAGTAGGCCTGTACGAGTATGTTAGGCCTATTAACTAAATTAAAGTTGGCCTACTAAATATGCCTATTATAATGTGGGCCTACTAAGTAGGCGTAGTGTGGAGTGAACCTATTTTGTATAGGACCGAAAGCGAGTTAAGTCTATTAAATGAATGAGGCTTTGTTACTGTTATCATCGGCCTTGGCCTTTGCCGAGTGTTACGTTAGGTACGGTAAGATAGAGTTAGGTCAAACTAGCTAAGCCTACCCTCTGTTAGTGTAAATTTTACAGGGGTCAGGTCCCCACACGGACGGGCCACACTTTGAAAAAACTATATAGGGTTATGAGTTGATTCTTATCAACCTGGCGATCCGGTGAAAATTTCCGCCATATTTAATTACCAGAGTCGACGGCAAAGACCCTATGCTTTTTCGTTAAAAGTTGTGTTTGTGAAGGTCTTCAAAAGACCTTATTAAGTAGTTTCTGTTTCTATTTTTTTGTTTTTGTTAAATTATTAAATTTATTTGCCTTCGGTATTTAGCGCTGTCTAATGGTAAAAAAAGAAAACTACCATACCTTCTTCTTTCGTTAGATCTTGCTTCTGGTTGTAGGCCGCGCGGTTGCTTATCGCGCCTCTCTCTCGATGTAGGCGATAGGGTTACGTAAGGAGTTTTCAGTCTAATTAATAGAGACAATTCACTATGCCTAAATACAGGAAGGAATAGGCCTAGCCTTCGGCTTTATTAGTTTTATTTTATTATTGTTTCAGTCAGAACTTGTAGGAAGATTTAACACATCTTCCTTGCCTACAGCAATGCTCGTAACTAGACAGCTCTCAGCTATAAATCTTTAATTGCTTAAATCTTAATTGCTTAGTTTGAAAATGGAAAATTCCCAGAGGTCTAATTTTTGTATTTTCATTATTTCAACTCTCGAAATAATTTTCATGAGTCAGCAATGGAAAATTGTGAATCTTATTAAAACTTTGGACTGTGTCAAATTTTTTTTTTAAATTTTGTCACTAGTACAGTTTTTTATGCTGATTCTAAATATGCAACTCATTTTTGGCGGAAATAAATATTTAACATTTTCTTGGCGTTTGTTTGCAGGAATAATGCCAACTTCTGCATACAAACTCGCATAAACAGTAATTTTTGTTGTTATTAATGTTCCCCGGTCAATTGAATGCCCGGTTAGGTCAATTGAATGCCCGGTTAGGTCAACTGAATGCCCGGTTAGGTCAACTGTACGCCCTTGACGATTGGTTAGGTTGAGTCATAATATTTTCGTTAGTTTTAATGAAAATAACACGACTTAACCTAACCAATCGTCAAGGGCGTACAGTTGACCTAACCGGGCATTCAGTTGACTTAACCGGGCATTCAATTGACCTAACCGGGCATTCAATTGACCGGAGGCAACTCGCAAGTAGATAGATTACAGCATTGCATTATCATATGCTCACACTACAACAATAACACCGGTCTGCATGAAAATCGATTTCTTTATTTTGAGTTGTGATTCTGAAGCAGTTCGCTGCGCTGAATTATAAAATGCTACCAGTTTTTTTCTATCACTCACAGTTTTAAAGTTATTAGCAAAACAATTTTGGGGCGTTTTGTAATTTTTTACCTTTTTTATCTTTAATTAATTTCGTTTTTTCATATTTTTCAGATAGATAATTCTAACATTACGTCTTTAAAATTTTAATAATGGCTTCTAGAGGATGTACCCATAGTCCAGACATATTTTGTTATATTTGTGGTCGGTATGTTGTAAAACAAAGGACAAATGTAACGACCTTCATTAAGAGAGCTTAGCATGTACGAGCTTATGATTTACCGCAGATTCGTGCCTATGTGAAGTGGCACATATCTCGGCGAGGCAGTAGGTGGCGGGTGTTGCTAGGGTGGGGGTAGTAAACTCGGAGAATGAGGAGGGTTCAGCTACTGAGTGGGAGGAAGAGAATGTATAGTCCTGAATGCGGTGAGGTAGATGGGAGTGAGTTAGGAAGGAGAATATTGCTTCCGTTGTTAAATGAGGAAAACCCAAGGGTTATTTTTGAAGATGGTGTCCCAAATCAAGGGTTAACTTCAGGAGTGAGTAGGGAGGAGGTGAAGGTGGCGCTGAAAGGAATGAAGAAGGGGAAGGCATTGGGACCGGATGGGATACCAGTGGAGGCGTGGAATTGTTTGGGAGATGAGGGCATAGATCTATTGTGGGATCTGATGCAGAAGATATATGAACAAGAGGAAATGCCGGAGGAGTGGGGGGATAGTACACTCGTACCTATCTACAAAGAGAAGGGGGACATCCAGGATTGTGGAAATTATAGGGGAATAAAGCTTATGTCAAACACGATGAAGGTTTGGGAAAGGATTATAGAGAAAAGGTTAAGAGAAGAGACAACCGTGGGGGAAGAAGAGCAGTTGGGTTTTATGCCAGGTAGGGGAACAACTGATGCGATTTTTGCACTGAGGCAGTTGATGGAGAAACACCGGGAGCGACAAAATGGACTGCACATGGTTTTCATCGACCTAGAGAAAGCATATGATAGAGTGCCACGCCAGGAGGTTTGGAGGTGTATGAGAGAGAAAGGTGTGCCGGAGAAGTACGTTAGGTTGGTGCAAAGTATGTATGAAGGAGCAAGGACCCAGGTTAGGAGTAGTGTAGGTGTAACGGAATGGTTACCCGTGAGGGTTGGTCTACATCAGGGATCTTCTTTGAGCCCGTACCTTTTTGTTTTGATTATGTTTTGATTATTGTTCTGTGCAGCAACAGGAGAGAAGTAGTAGAAATAAAATTGGAGGAATGGAGGAGGGCTTTTGAAGACAGAGGGTTGAAAATCAGTAGAAAGAAAACGGAGTACCTGAGGTTCTACGAAAATCAAGACTCAGAAATTAGTTTAGAGGGAGCGAGGTTAAAGAGAGTAAGTAAGTTTACGTACTTGGGATCGACAGTGGCTGAGGACGGTGAGCTGGACACAGAAATAACACACAGAGTGCAATCTGGTTGGAAAAATTGGAAGAAAGTTTCAGGGGTGTTGTGTGACCGAAGAATAGGCGCAAGGGTTAAGGGAAAGGTGTATAAGACTGTGGTAAGACCGGCTATGATGTACGGGGCTGAGTCTTGGGCTATAAAGAAAGATCATGAGAAAAGACTAGATGTAACGGAGATGAGAATGCTGAGATGGATGTGCGGAGTGACAAGGTTGGATAGAGTAAGGAATGAAAGGATAAGAGGCACAACAAAGGTTGGAGAAATCTCGAGGAAGATACAAGAAAGTAGACTGAAATGGTATGGACATGTGATGAGAGGGGACGAAGATTATGTGGGTAAGAGAACGATGAATATGGAGGTGCATGGCAGGAGAAAGAGAGGCAGACCGAAGCGAAGGTGGATGGAGAAGGTGAGGGACGATTTGAGGGAGAAGGGTTTGTCGGAGGAAGAAGCCCAGGACCGGGCTGTGTGGAGGAGGCTGGTCAGAAACGCCGACCCCGCATAGAGGCGGGAACGGGCGAAGAGAAAGAAGAAGAAGATCATGCTTATTTTGGAATTAAATTAGGAAATCAAGACAAAAGTTGGGCTCCACACAAGGTTTGTCTTACGTGTGTTGCGGCACTAAGGAATTGGAGCAAAAGTAAAAAGAAAAGTTTGCCATTTGGGATCCCTATGTATGGCGCGAGCCTAGAAACCATACCGACGACTGCTACTTCTGTTCTTGCAATGTTAAAGGTTATAATGCAAAGAATAAAGAGAGCCTTCAATACCCAAGTCTTCCATCTGCAATAAGGCCGGTACCCCATGGTCCAGAAGTTCCTATTCCCCGCCCACCCGAGAGTCTGGATCAATACAATTCAGATTCTGATTCAGCTCCAAATCCAGACAATGATGATGTTTATGAACAGCCAACAGCTGACCGAGATCCTCCTAAACCATTAACCCAAGCCGGACTAAATGACTTAGTCAGGGATTTGAATCTGCCTAAGAACTCTGCAGAACTTTTGGGGTCTAGATTGCAGGAGAACAATTTATTGGCATCCGACACATACTTCGCTTGGTACAGAAATCGTGAGAAAGACTTCGTGCCTTTTTTCGAAGAAGATGGTCCCTTGGTATTTTGCAAGGACATCACAGGATTAGTGTGCAAGCTAGGCATCGAATACCAAACCAGTGACTGGAGGTTGTTTATAGATTCCTCTAAAACCAGTCTAAAAGAAGTGTTACTGCACAACGGTAACAAATGTGCATCAATCCCAGTGGCCCATTCTACTCATTTAAAAGAGACCTATGATAACATGCAACTGCTTCTGGAAAAAATTCAGTATCAAAATCACAGATGGATATTGTGTGGGGATCTCAAAGTCCTTTGCATGTTACTTGGGCAGCAATCAGGATACACTAAGATGCCATGTTTCATCTGCGAATGGGATAGTCGAGCACGTGACCAGCACTGGAAGAGGAAAACTTCGCCTCCTAGAGAGAATCTTACCCCAGGATCAAAGAACATTTTACATGAACATCTAGTTGAACCAAATAAAATCCTCCTACCACCCTTGCACATTAAGTTAGGCTTGATGAAGCAGTATGTCAAAGCATTGAATAGAGAAGGTGAGTGTTTCAAGTACATTTGTTCAAAATATCCAAAGATTAGCTACGAGAAAATAAAGGAAGGTGTTTTTATAGGTCCTCAGATTAGAAAGTTATTGACAGACCGTCATTTCCTGAACACAATGACCAATAAAGAAAAAGAAGCATGGCTTGGTTTCAAAGATGTTATTGAAAATTTCTTGGGAAACTACAAAAGCCAAAATTATGAAAGACTGGTGGAAAATATGCTTAAAAAGTTTTGCGCCTTAGGCTGCAACATGAGCCTGAAAGTTCACTTCTTATTTTCGCATCTTGACCGTTTTCCCGAAAATCTCGATGTCAGTGAGGAGCAAGGGGAACGATTTCACCAGGACATCAAAACCATGGAAAGAAGATATCAAGGAAGATGGCATACAAATATGATGGCGGATTACTGCTGGTGTCTGCAACGAGATCAGCCTAACGCACAGCATAAGAAAACATCAAAGAAGCACCAGTTTAGTCGTCATTAGTCAGATCTACCTTCCTAGTCTTAAGTCTTTGGAATAAGTCCTGAAATGTTTGCAAGTAAAGAAGGTAAATATATTTTGTTTCTTTCAGTTATTTTTTTATTCTTTCATAAACAAGCAATATGCTTGTCCAAGAGCTAGGAGCTATTTAATTCTGCTTTAATTAGGTTTTACTCTATCACCTAAAGATTTCTTGCTACAAGGGGTGTTGTAATACCTCATCTGTCCCCAAATGTTAACCACCCATTGATGGAGAGGAGAGAGTATTTTGCTGGGAACGGGACTGGTTGTTATATATTTACCCTACATTATTATGTAAGCGTTACTGTAGTCTATAAGAACAAAATTTATGGTTTAGCATGTGCAATCCAATGTTGGTCTCGATAAGATGGTTCACATTTGGGGATAAATGGGGGATTTATGACACACCCTGTAGTAAGAAAACCATACGTGATAGGGAAAAACTAACTATATTTTTGAGATCAGCGCACTCAAATTATATAGAATCACCAACTAGTTTGTAAAAATCGATCGACAAGTTTTCAAATGTGTACTGGTGTAATATTCACACTAAACTAGGTGTAAGCAGGCAACAAATAAACATTAATAACAACAAAAATTACTGTTTTTTGCGAGTTCGTATGGAGAAGCTGGCTCTATTCCTGCAAACAAACGCCAATAAAATGTTAAATATTTATTTTCGCAAAAAATGAGTTGCATACTTAATTAGAATCAGCATAAAAACTGTACTAGTGACAAAATTTTCAAAAAAATTTGACAGTCTAAATTTTTAATAAGATCCGGCTTTGTCGCCAATCCCAGGCAATTTTGTAGTTATTTAATACAATAAGTTAATATTTGTATTTAATTACGATACCATACAACACCACATTATAGGCGTGTATAGTTTTTCCATAGGTTCCATCCCCTTTATTGATCTTGACTTTTGCCGGTTCCCCAGTTACCCGAGAAAATTAGGGCCGGTTATTTCAGATTTCCGGCCCACCGTTGTATACCTAGATCACGTCGGTGTTTTACATGCCAGAGGTTCGGACACGTTAGTAAGACGTGTCGAAGTTTCCCTAATATTTGCTTCATTTGCGCGTATTCGACGCATGGATCCTCCTGTTCCAGTCCTCCCTGCTGTGCCAACTGTGGAGATGACCACGCCGCCTCCTCTTCCTACCCGACCTACTTATTTGAGCGTGAGGTCCTATCAGTCCGGAAATCTGATAGTGTCAGCTTCCAGAAAGCGATGGCCCGTGTTAGATCCCGGTCGTTCGCCCCGGCTTCGCTCAGACTCTGCGTCTTTCCTGCCCTGCTCCCTCCCATTTTCTTCGAACTTTGGTCACTTCTGTATCATCCTCTTCTTCATCCTTTTGTTCCAGGCCAGATCAGGCCTCATCCGCCCGCCCCCCTATCCCGTCCTCTATATCAACCTTTGCGTCGTCTTTATCCCCCGTGTTCTCTTCTCCATCTGTCCGTTCCCCCAGAACTTCCAATTCCATGGCCCCTATCTGCTCCACCTCAGTGGCATCTAGTCCGCTTATCCATCCTCCCCAAACCATTGCTGACATTTCAGCATATATATAAAAAATCGCTCCCTCCTCTGGTCCCTCTTCCCCTCCTCGTTCTTCTGTTAAACGACCCATCACCAACCCCGGCGTTTGGGCCCCTCTGCCAAGCTTCCTTGCTCAGGTTCCTCGTCTCCTTGTCCGCTCACTCCCTCTTTCACCAGTTCTCTTCATCTCGCCCTCTTCCACCAGTTCTCTTCCTCTCGCCCTCTTCCACCAGTTCTCTTCTTCTCCCTTCTTCCACCAGTTCTCTTCTTCTCCCCCTCTTCCACCAGTTCTCTTCTTCTCGCCTTCTTCCACCAGTTCTCTTCCTCCCGCCCTCATATCCCTCCCACCGCCAGTAAGCCCTCTTGTTTTGCCGGCTCCTCTACGTTCCCGTTTCTCTTCGCGACCGTCCTCTTCCCTCTTCCTTTCCTGATGATGGTCATGCGGCTTCTGAACTTCAAGTTCAAGTTGATATTCACCCTCTCCCCCATTCTCCATTGCCTCGCTCCCTCCTTAACCTCCCGATGCCTCTGGCATCCTCTCCTCCACCTCCACCTCGGAAACCGGATTCACCCCAACCCGCTTCACACCCCCATTTTCACATTTCCCCCGACCTCCCGAACCCCAAACCTAAATTTCCTCCACCTCCTTTCATCCGTTCTTCGCTCTTCCCTCCTATTAACCCGCCCCGCAGTTTCATCTACTCGTTCATCTGGTCACACCTTTAAGTCTTGCCTGATTACGTCTCTCGCACCCCCTGTATTCCGTTCATGATGGCTACTATCCTTCAATGGAATTTTCGAGGCCTTCTCCCTAATTGGGAAGACTTCCTCCTCCTTATTAGGGATTTTGCTCTGGTATGTCTCTGCCGTCAGGAGACCCAACTTGGAGTTCGACCTTTGCGCCCTCTCTGCAGATTCGCGTCGTACCTCTCTCCTCCTCCTCCCGATGCAGCCCCCCGTGGGGGTATGGCCGTCTTCGTCAGGTCTGACGTGTCGTCTACTCCTCTTCCCCTCCGCACTCCTCTCCAGGCTGTTGCGCCCCGGGTTTTCCTTGACCGACTGTATTCAGTCTGTTCCCTATATCTTCCTCCGTCACAGGAAGTTTCTGTTAATGATCTTTCTGCCCAGCTTTTGCAGCTCCCTCCCCTCTTCCTCCCCTGGGAGACTTCAACGCGCACCATCCTCTGTAGAGTAATACTATCACCAACCAGCGGGGTGGCGTTGTGGTCTCCCAACTCCTTCTGTTTGTCTCCTAAACACCGGCCAGCCCACAGCTTTTCACCTCCAGACACGTACGTTTTCCTCCATAGATCTTTCGTAGGTTTCTCGGTCCGCCTTCCTTGATTTTTCTTGGTCTGTCCTCTAGTAAACCTGCCTTACCTACACCTTTATGGCAGTGACCATTTTTCTCTCCTCCGTACGTCTAGGGCCCTCGGCTCCTCCGTTCTTCCTACCCGACTGTCTCTTGCCAAAGCCGACTGGTCTTTTCCCCGGTTTGAAAGCCAAACGTACGCAGTTCCGAGCAACTTTCCAACTATTGATGCTGCATCCACCTACTTCACCGATCACGTCACTTGTGCCGCTCTGTCCTCCATTCCTAAATCAACATTCCCCCGCACTTCCGCTCCTTCAGTTCTATGGTGGACCCCGAAATGCGCACTAGCCGTTCGAGCCAAGAAGTCGGCCTTTCGCCGTTTTAAACGCAACCCATCCCTTACTAATTCAAAAGCTTTCAAATGTGCGCGAGCTCAGGCCCGTCGTACAGTCCATGAAGCCCGCCGACTTTCCTGGCGAACTCATATCTCCTCTCTCATTTCCAGCACTCCTTCCTCCCGAATCTGGATCAAGATCCGGAAGATCTCTAGTAAACCTTCTTCCCATTCTCCTCCTGTTTTTATGATAGACGGAAGCCCAGTATCTTCTCCTACTGCAGTGGCCGAGGTCTTGGCCTCGACCATTGCTTCCACCTCCCGACACAATCACCGAAATCCCTCTTTCCTCCGACGTAAGGCTTTGCTTGCTCGCTCCCCTCATCTTTTTCAGCTTCCCAGTAACTTCGCTTTTCCATGTCGGAATTGCACTCGGCATCGGCTTCTTGCGGTAAGTCTGCTCCCGGTCCCGATTGCATCCATTTTGATATGCTGCGTCACGTACACCCTTCAGTTCTTTTCTATCTACTCACCCTCTATAACTGTATTTGGGTGAAGGGCAACTTCCCCTCCTGTTGGAGAGAGGCAGATGTGCTTCCCTTTCCTAAGCCCGGTAAGGACCCGACATCACCCCTTAACTATCGCCCAATAGCCCTTACTAGCTGCCTCTCGAAACTTCTTGAGAGGATGGTTTCTTGGTGTCTGGTGTGGCAACTCGAACGCCACAATTTGCTTTCTTCCACACAGACCGGTTATCGTAAGGGCCGTAGCACCTCTGACATCTTATTTCAGTTGAAAACTGCGGTCCGTGTGTCATTTGCAGAGCGACGCCATCTTTATGCAGTGGATCTGCCGAAAACTTTATCTCTTCGGCTTTCAAGGTTTTCTCCCTTCCTTTATCTCCAACTTTCTGTCTTCCCGTTCCTTTCGTGTTCAGGTGGATACCTCCCTCTCTTCTGTGCATTCGCAGGAGGAAGAGGTCTCCCAGGGCAGCGTCCTGAGCGTCATCTGCTTCGCTTTGGCAATCGACGACGTGGTGACGGCTCTGCCCCCGGGATTACGGCCACCCTCTATGTCGACGACCTTGCCATATATTGCCAGTTCCCAACCTGTCTTCCTTGAACGTATCCTTTAGCGGGCACTGGATTCGGTTTCCAAATGGGCCACAGATCACGGGTTTCGATTTTTCCCTTCGAAAACGGTGGCAATGTACTTTTGCCGACGCTGCCGCTGCACAGCCGTTCCTTCTCTCTCTCTCTCTTTATGGATCACCAGTCCCCGTTGTACTCGAAACTAGATTTCTGGGTCTCCTCCTTGATTCCCGCCTCTCCTGGACTCACCACCTGAAGACTCTGAAGGCTTCGTGCCTTCAGACTTGTACCCTTCTCAAGTTCCTCTCTCATAGTGATTGGGATGCTGACCGCCATACTCTTTGGTGGCTCTACCACTCCCTTGTCCAAAATAGGTTGGATTATGGCTGTCAGGCCTATTCCTCTGCTCTTGCCTCCGCTCTGTGCATACTGGACCTGATTCGCTCCTTCGGTGTGCGCATCAGCACTGGCGCATTGCGATCTTCTCTAATCGTTAGCCTGTATGCAGAAAGTGGCCATCTCCCGTTGGATGCCCAGCGTACCTTGGAGGGTCTAAAATACCTCTTTCGTCTTCCAATCCCTCTTCGGCCCTTCCACTTTGACCGTCATTCCCACTTGATCCGACCGTTTGGTCTCCGAATGGACCCCGTCCTGTCTTCTCTAGGGGTGGAGGGGCGAGTGCTCTCCTCTCCCCACTCTAACTACCCTCCATATCTGCTCCCTCCTTTCTACTGTACCAAAGTTACAGTCCCACTCATTCGCCCTTCGACAACTATTTCTATCCCATTCCTCTTCCCATGCTGACTCTATCCCAGTATTCACTGACGGTTCTCGCTCTCCACTTGGAGAGGGCTGCGCGGCCGTCTTCCCATCAGAAATTAAATCATTATCCCTACCCCAAGCGGCTTCCATCTTTACAGCGGAACTATCGGCTATTCTTTTGGCCCTTCGGTTTCTTTCTCAGCTCCCTCCTACATCGTTTATTTATTCTGACTCCCTTTGCGCTCTAGAGGCCCTATCCTCTCTTGGTTCTTCGCACCCACTGGTGCGACAGATCCAGGACTGGCTGGTCCTTCTTTCATCACGCCGTAAGGTAGTCGCCTTTTGTTGGGTACCTTCCCACGTTGGTGTTCCGGGCAACGAACGCGCGGACGCTGCGGCGAGGGAGGTGTCATCCTGCCTTTCGACCCTAACACGCCTCTCCCGGCGTCGGACTTTACAAGGATTTTCCGTGAAGCACTCCTTCGGCGGTGGCAGCACCAGTGGGAGGACGTGTCCTGGAATTCTTTGAGGGCGTTGAAGCCCACGATTCGACGGTGGCCTTCCTCCTGTCAGCGTGACCGACGGTTAGAGACCGCTCTGATGCGCCTATGCATCGGTCATACTCGTTTCACGCATGGGCATCTTATGGCGGGAGATGTTGCCCCCTCCTGCCCAAGCGGGATTCCCCTCTGTTTCACATTTGATTTTGGTTTGTCCTGCCTTTGCCGCTGCTCGCTCCCAGTTCCTTCCTCTTTGCCCTTCAGGCTCCACTCTTACTCTTACTCTATTGTTGGGTGACTCCACGCCTGTACCAAAGGACATGCTTTTCTCTTTTCTCCGTCAAACTGGCCTTCTACTCTCTATTTAATATGACTCGGGTGTAATTCCTTCCTCCCTTTGTTGTTCATAGTGTCTTTTCTCTCTCATGACTTTTATTTAATTGTTACTCCTCCAAAGTCCTCCTTACCCCATCTCCTTGTGCTCTTTCTTTACTTTAGTATCGGCGCGATATGACCTTAGCAGTTGAAGCACAGATGAAGCACTGCTGTTCATTCATTTATTCTGACTCCTGCAGCTTTCTTGAGGCCCTCTCCTCTCTCGTCTCCCTGCATCCGTTAGTGCGACAGATCCAGGACTGGCTTGTCCTCTCATCACTCCGTAAGTTGGTCACCTTTTGTTGGGTACCTTCCCACGTCGGTGTTCCGGGCAACAAACGCGAGGACGCAGCGGCGAGGGAGGTGTCCTCCCTACCTTTCGGCCTTAACACACCTCTCCCGGCGTCGGATTTCTCGTGGTTTTTCCGGGATGCACTCCTTCAGCGGCCCTTTGCTTTGTTCGGAGCTATAGGGCTCGTCCCTCTGTAGCCAATGTGGGAATGCATCTTTCTTCGATGTAACGGCTCTCTCTGCCTTCGTGAACTATTGGAACCGTCTGGGGACCCAGCTGATCTCCTGCTTGTATTTCTTTCTTTCTCCTCCTTTCCCCCAATGCTTCTGGCCTTTTTTTTACATTTGGCTTTGTTTTGGACTTTGACTTGTCTCTTTCCTTGGACCTTGGGTGAGGGAGGTGGTTGTCCTTCACCCTTGTCGCTCTTAAACCAAAGCCATCTTTCACCGCGCGTTGGATGAGAGTGGCCGCCTTTTAGGCACGGGGAGGGGTATGGGTGTATCTCCCCTGCGTGACATCTATTGGCGGTGGGACCGAATGTGCCCACGATTCGCCTTTCCCTTGTTGGAGTCGATTGTGGCTGGATGCGCGCGGGAATGAAGCTTCCTTTTTGTTTGCTATGGCTTCTACTCCTCGGCTTAAGACCTCTGTTTCTAATTCTCGGACTACTACTCCTCTCAGCACTCGGGTGGTGGGCAACCAGGCCCTCGAGTCCTCTACCACTGGAGCACCGCATCCTGATGGGGTTGACTCCCCTCGGGCTGCGGAACACTCGCGTCCTCCTCGTTCAAAGACCCTGATTACCCTCCGTTTCTTGTCCTCGTTTTTTCCCGCCTTCCCCCCCCCCTCTCACAGCGGGATGTTTTTGAGGTCTACGATAACTTCACTTCCCGTTGTGGCGATCCCCGACAGATGTGGCCCCAGAACGATGGCTCTCTTGTGGTGGAGGTCTCCTCCAGAGCCCAACACTAGAAGGTTTCGTCCCTTTCGACCCTGGCTTCCGCTCCCCTGGATTGTCTCCCCCACTCTTCCTTTAATGGGCGTAGTACATGCTCCCTAGGGTGTCCCACTTATGACCTTTTTTTTCAGATCCCTTGAACATACCTTTTTTCTTGTTAGAAATGGTTCACTTTTACTAAATATATAAAAAAAGATTCAATTTAACAATTTTGGGGTCCCCCCCGAAAATGGGCCCCCCTAAAAATGCTAGAAATACCCATTTGTATTATAATCAACCTATTGTGTCCCACTTATGGCTTTTTTTTTCAGATTTATTGAACATAGCTTTTTCCTATTAGAAATGGTCCACTTATACTAAATATATCAGAAAAAGATTCAATTTCAATATGTTATGGGTTAAGGTACAGTAAAAGGCATTTGATCAGGTTAGTGGGGCTCAAATTCTCAACTAAGAAAGGGACTTTTTTTACTTTAGCTAAGAAAGGCGCAATGGCAAGAGTTTATTGTGGAATTAATCATTTTGTGATTTTTTTTCAGGTATTTAGATAATAAAATATGTTTAATTATGAGGTATTGCTTATTCAGAGGCTAGCTGTCATATCAATCGACCGCATGCTAGTAATGTTTCGTTGCTTTTGCGCATGCGCGTAGTCGCCATATTTGGCATTAACTGCCAGGAGCCTTCCATCATGCAAGATGGATGGCTTCAATCCTTTACACCAATAAAATGTATGCCTTCTCTCACTAAGCTGGCTACGATGATGTCACTATTCAAAAACTTGAAAGATTTTGTCAGTTTACATCCCTTTTTTATGGAAAATATTGGTTGTCCTGTACTAAATCATCCTACACTCCTGTAAATGATCTTAGATTCTACAATGAATTGATAAAATACAAAAAAATAGACAGTGAGGTTGCCGAATCTGCCCTAGCCATTTTTCGAGGTCATTATTGGTACTTGACTGAAGAGCTCGTCCCCATGGCTTTGTTTGGTTCTGTTAATAATGAAGAAAAGGTTAAGATGGCCAAAGAATTAACACAATATGATCCTCCTCAAGAGTTCACACCAGGTCAGGCTATCTTCCCTATTCTGAAGCAGGTTGTCAGACTTCATCGCCTCATAGGTCCAAGGTCTTGGTACCTATTCAGACTTCTCAAGTCATCTAGGGAATGGATTAAAAAACCCATATCATTATGGGAAGAAGATGACGATTTTAAAAGAATGAGGGGCCTTATTTCGTCTGCCAAAGTAGTAAATGACACGGCAGAGCGTGGCGTCAAGCTCATGCAAGATTTTCATGGGCATTGTAAGGATGAAAGCGAGTTTCAACAACTTTTACAGGTCGTTCAACAAAATAGACATGCAATCCTAAACATGACGAAGAAAAATTTGGTCACTGCTCTGAGGTTAAAATGTAACTAAGATTATTTGTTCTTGTTTTTTATTTTAAGCTTTGTTCCAAGCGAATAAAAGTTTGTTCATTGCTTTAAGGGCAAAAGGTTCCTAAGATTACTTTCTTTTGTTTTAACCTTTATTTTCTTATGTTATTGGTAAAGATCTTTTTTGTGTTATGTTTGAGAAATAAATTTAAAAAAACGATGGGGCTTTGTTAACATTGTCAAAAGCTTAAAGTATTTTAATTTATATAATTTTAACCTAATGTTAACCAAGTTGGTCGCACTTCGATTCAATAAGATGAATAAAGTTGTTACTCATCTTATCCTTTTGAGGCCCATCGCCGCAGAACTGCATTGGGATGATGCTCTAAGGGGGGCGGTAACACTCTACTACTGTTTCCTTTACCTTACTGAATAAAACTTCGAATTACCTTTCTTTTTTGATATCAAATATGTTGATATTTGACAAAAATCTTGTTCAGTTGGGTTGATTACAATACAAAAAATGGTTATTTCTAGCATTTTCAGGGGGGCCCATTTTCGGGGGTGGGTCGGGGACCCCAAAATTGTTAAACTGAATCTTTTTTTGATGCATTTAGTAAAAGTGAACCATTTCTAACAGGAAAAAACGTATGTTCAATGGCTCTGAAAAAAAAGGTCATAAGTGGGACACCCTAAATTATGCTCCATTGCTCCCCGTCTTTTGGAATACTCAGAATCGGATCTTCTCACCCGCCTCTCCTCTCAGGTGACCTGTGTTTACCGCCCACCTCGTATGGTTCAGGGGGCAAGGATTCCATCTCCCTTATTGATCCTGACTTTTGCTCGTTCCCAGTTACCCGAGAAAATTAGAGCCGGTTATCTTCAATTTCCGGTCCGTTGTTGTTATATCCCCAGACCACACCAATGTTTTACTTGCCAGAGGTTCGGACACGTCAGGAAGACATGCCGAAGTTCCCCTGGTATTTCTGTCAACTGCGCGTCCCCGACACATGGTTCCTCCTGTTCGAATCCTCCCCGCTGCGCCAACTGTGGAGAAGACCACGCCGCCTCCTCCTCTTCCAGTCCGACTTACGTATTCGAACGTGAGGTACTGTAAGTTCGGGAAGCTGACAAGGTCACCTTCTAGGAAGCGAGGGCACGCGTTAGATCCCGATTCGCTCGTCCAGGCCTTACCTTTGCCCAAACACTGCGCTCCTCCCGCCCGCCCCAGACTTCGACCACCTCCGTACCATCCTCTTCCACACCCTATCATTCTAGGCCTGATCAGGCCTCATCCATCCGTCCCCCTATCCCGTTCTCTACCTTCTCGTCGTCTCCACCCCCCCCTGTATTCACTATTCCTCCCGCCCGTCCCCCCAGACCTTCCAATTCCACTGTCCCCATCTGCTCCACCTCAGTCGCGACTAACTCACTTACTCACCCTCCTGAAACCATTGATGACATTTCAGTATATATATCGAAAAACCGCTCCCTCTTCTAGTCTCTTTTCCCCTCCGCGCTCTTCTGTTAAACGACCCATCTCCAGTCCCCGGCGTTTGGGTCCCTCTGCCAAATTCCTTGTTCAGGCCCCCGTCTCCTCGTCCTTTCATTTCCTCTCCCACCAGTTCTCCCCCTCCTGCCCCAACATCTTTCACGTCTACAGGGATCCCTCTCGTCTTGCCGGCTGCTCTGAGATCCCCCGCTTCCCTTCGCGACCGTCTCCTCCCCTTCTCCATTCCTGATGGTGATTATGCAGCTTCTACATTGCGGGTTGAAGCTGACATCCATCCTATCCCCCCTTCTCCTCTACCTCACTCCCTCCTTGATCTCCCGATGCCCCCGGCATCCTCTTCTCCACCTCCACCCCGGAAACCGGATTCACCCCGCCCTGCTTCGTATCCCCCGTCTCCTCCGCCCCGCTCCCTTCTTGATCTCCCGATGCCCCCGGCGTTCTCTCCTCCACCCCCACCCCAGAAATTGGACTCACCCCGTCCCGCTTTGCACCTTCCTTCTCGTATTCCCCGACTCCCCCCCCGAAACCCAAACCCCCTCAACCTCCTTTTACCCGCTCTTCGACCTCCTCCTCTTTAATCTGCCCCCAGTCCCGTCTACTCGCTCCACTGGCCACTCTTTTAAGTCTCGCCCGATAACGTCTCTCGCCCCAATGTTTTCTGTAAGTGATGGCTATTATGGCAAGAAACCCAACTTGGGGTTCGCCTTATGATAATAAAAACCCACTCTAATAGAGAGAGTTTATTTCCACAACAGTTTCGATGCCCACTGGCATCCTCTTCGGGTGGATACAGAGAAACGAATGAACCAAAAACAAGAGGGAAAACAGTCCAGAGAAAATTAAGAAATTCGCACCTAGGTTAGATCCCGTTCTCCCGACACCGGAAGGGCATTTTATTAAAGGGTCCCGCTTATAAGTACATTCGCACAAATTTAAAACTATCTTCTTGTTCTATACTTACGGATTCTCTTATTTTTTACATAATTATTACATTTATTATTACATTTATTATTACATTTATTACATTTATTATTGCATTATTATTTATTACAGAAATTATAAATTTTTTATTACATTGATTATTACATTGTTGTTTATTATTACAGAAGTTATAAACCGAAAAACGAATGAAAAAGGCGAGAAGGAAACAATCCAGAGACCATTAAGAAATTCGCACCTAGGTTAGATCCCGTTCTCCCGACACCGGAAGGGCATTTTATTAAAGGGTCCCACTTATAAGTACATTCGCACAAATTAAAACTATCTTCTTGTTCTATGCATACAGATTCTATTATTTTGACATAATTATTGCATTTATTATTACATTTACGTTTTTTTTTTAACATTTATTATTATTACCTTTACATTTATTATTACATTTACATTTATTACTATTACGTTTATTATCCCATTTACATTTTATCGAAAATACGAAAGAACCAAAAGCGAGTAAGGAAACAATCCAGAGACCTTTAAGAAATTCACACTTAGGTTAGAACCCGTTCACCCGACGCCGTAAGGGATTTTTTAACCAAGAATCTCATTAGAGGGTCCAGCTTATAAGTACCTTCGCACAAATTAAAATTATCCACTTGTTCTCTCCATACAGATGCTATTATTTTTCGTTTGACATATTTATTGCATTTATAAAGTAACTTGATTCCCAATCTATTGCATGATCATTTTGGCTGGCGTGATAAAAAATTGCATTATTAGTATTACAACTTCTGAAGGCATATTTATGTTCTTTAGTACGGGTTTCAATATTTCTTCCAATTTCTCCTACGTATACTAAATCACAACTTTTACAGGGAATGCTGTAGACACAGGCTTGTTCCTGTTTTGCAACGTTATTCCTAACCAATTTACTTTTTACAGTAGACGAATATTTGAACGTCAAAGCAAACTTAAAATCTTTCGTCAAAAGTTTTACTCTTTCTTAGCCGGCAATGTAAGGCAAACTCACATAATGTATGTATAGAACAAGAAGATAGTTTTAAATTTGTGCGAATGTACTTATAAGTGGGACCCTTTAATAAAATACCCTTCCGGTGTTGGGAGAACGAGATCTAACCTAGGTGCCAATTTCATAATTGTCCCTGGACTGTTTTCCCTCTTGTTTTTGGTTCATTCGTTTTTCTGTATCCACCCGGAGAGGATGCCAGTGGGCATCGAAACTGTTGTGGAAATAAACTCTATCTATTAGAGTGGGTTTTTATTATCATAATTTGACCTTAACGTAGAAAAGTTAAGTTTTTTGCATTTATTGGGGTTCGCCCTTTGCGCCCCTTCCGCAGTTCACATCGTACCTCCCCCCCACCCCTGATGCAGCCTCTCGTGGGGGTACGGCCGTTTTTGTCCGTTCCGACGTGCTGTCTACTCCCCTTCCCCTCCGTACCCCTCTCCAGGCTGTTGCGGCCCGGGTTTCCCTTGACCAATTATATTCTATATGTTCATTATCTCCCCCCGTCCCAGGAAGTTTCTGCAAACGACCTCTCTACTCTCCTTTTACAGCTTCCTCCCCTCTTCCTTCTACTGGGAGACTTCAACGTGCGCCATCCTCTGTGGGATGACACTGTCTCCAACTAGCGGGGTGGCGTTGTGGTCTCCCTTCTCTCAAGTCCTTCTGTCTGTCTTCTGAACACTGGTCAGCCCACAGCCTTTCACTTCCAGACCCGTACGTTTTCCTCCATAGATCTTTCGCTTGTCTCTCCTTCTGCCTTCCGTGATTTCTCCTCGTCTGTTACTCCAGACCTCTACGGTAGTGACCACTTCCCCCTCCTCCTCCGTACATCTCAGACTTCTGACTCCTCTGCAATTCCTACCCGATGGTCTCTTGCCAAAGTTGACTGGCCCCTTTTCCAATCTGAAAGCCACATCTTTGCAGTCCTGAGTAACTTGTTGACAATGGATGCTGCCTCCACTTACCTTACCGATCACGTCACTTGTGTCGTCCTGTCCTCCATCCCCAAGTTAACATTTCCCCGCACCTCCGCCCCTTCGATCCTATGGGGGATCCGAACATGCGCTTAGCTGTTCAAGCTAAGAAGTCAGCTTTTCGTCGTCTTCAGCGAAACCCATCCCTTGTCAATACAATAGCTTTCAAACGTGCGCGAGCTCAGGCCCATCGCACAGGCCGTGAAGCCCGCCGACTTTCCTGGAGTACTTATGTCTCCGCTCTCACTTCCCGCACCCCTTCCTCCCGAATCTGGAACAAGATCCGGAAGATCTCCAGTAAACCCCTTACCCATCCGCCTCCTGTTTTTATGGTAGACGGAAACTTAGTATCGTCCCCTATTGCAGTGGCCGAGGTCTTGGCCTCGACCACTGCCTCCATCTCCCGACAGGACCACAGTGATCCCACTTTCCTCCGACGTAAGACTTTGCTTGCCCGTTCCCCTCATCTTTTCCAGACCCCCAATAACTTTCCTTCCAACCGTTTTTTTCCATGTCGGAACTGCGCTCGGCGTTGATCTCTTGCGGCAAATTTGCTCCTGGCCTCGATGGCATTCATTTTGATATGCTCCGCCAACTACACCCTTTGTTATTTTTTATTTTATTGGGTTCAGAATCCCAGCTGAGCCCTGAACGGCTAAGCTCTGAAGGGCCAGTTTAACCTACAGCCCAAGTTAAGCTAGACTAAAAACTTACGGACTTGAAAGTCCTATTAGGTCCTACCTCAGGGTTGCTGACTCGATGTGGGCCTACTTTTGGCCTCAGTTGCATAAAATTAAGATAAAAAACAAAAGGGCACTATTTATGGTCTTCTTTCTAAACCTTGCAACAACAACACAACCTGCACCATTGCACGATGCAACAATCTTGTATCTAAACAACCAAACTGAATTGCAAGAGAGCTCTCTATAAGACCACGCTCTGTAAGTGACGCATTCAACAAACACGTAGGAAGGACGCGCAGTGCCCCCAAAAAAATAATGCCACAAGAGTGCTCAAACAATGATGCCACAAGAGTCCAAAAATGCTAGCTCTAAATTAAGTGAATTTTTCACTAACCTTACAATTATGAGATGGATATATATACACCATAACTTAATATATACAAGCAATGCTGCACCAATCAACTTAGTCATCATATCGCCTTGGGACAACAACAGCTCTTCCTCTTCTAGATTTTCTAACACTCCCCACCGAAGAGGCATTGTTGTCATTACCTTCTGCAAGTTTAGCCAAGCCTTCTCCATGAGGCTGTAACTCAAATGTTTCATCTTGACTATCCGTGTTTTTGCTGATTTTTAAAGCATAGAGTTTTTGTATAGGTCTCTTTAATTTTCCTCCTGAAGTCTTTACCAGTGCAGACCTAACTAAATTGTCTTTGCCAACAAACAACTCTTCAATTATGCCAAGCTTTCAGCATTGCCTTGGTTTTTCATCCCCAATCATTACCACTTCTCCCACCTTGATACAATTTGCATTGGAGCCCTTTACATTGCCTGATGGATAATAATTGAGTTCTGGCAAGTATTCCATCTGCCACCTCTTCCATAACTGATCTTGTAGCTCTTCAAGGTACTTGAACCTTCTGGTTAACTCTTCTTGAGTGCTCTGGATAGGCTGTAAGTCAATGGCTCTGCATCCTGCATACTGTTATAAACAAAAGTGCTAGGCCAACTGTTCACCATTGCTTCTACTTCACACAAAACAGTGCAGAATTCTTCTTTGCTCAAATGAGCATTAACTAAAAGTTTCTTTAATGGACACTTTACACTTCTCACTAGCCTTTCCCAAAATTCTCCCCGCCATGGTGCTCTCTCAACAATAAACTCCCACTGTACCCCTTGGTGTGAAAAGTAGGATTGGAATCCTTCCTCTTTTAGCAAGGACCAAATTTCTTGGAGTTCCTTTGCAGCCTTTTTGAAGGTTTTTGCATTATCTGATGTGATTTTATTTGGGAAACCCTTCTGTTCGCAAACCTTTTAAAGGCCAAAAGAAATACATCACTACTTAGGTTGCCTACCAACTCCAAATGGATTGCTCTGGTGGTAGCACATGTGAAAAGACATATATAACCTTTGTTAGACCCCCCTTGCTCATACACATAGACTGGACCTGCGAAGTCTACTCCCACTACATCAAATGGGGCAGTATAGACAGTTAGACACACCGTTCTCTTGGAAGTGGAGCCACCTTTTCATAATAAAGTTTTGCACTCCAACGCTTGCAAACCACACATTTATGCAAGACCTTCTTTACTACTTGTCTAATTTTGGGAATCCAAAACTGTTGTCTGATCTCTATTATCACTTCTCTAACTCTAGCATGTAACAACTTATGATGCGTATCCAGGATCAAAAGTTCCACAAAGTGCCCCCCAGAAGGTAGCAAAATTGGATGTCTTTTTTCCTCTGGAAGCCCAGAAAACTGTAGTCTACCTCCTACTCTCAATATGCCCTGATCCAAAAACACATCCAAACCCTTGAGAGCAGAATGTGTTGTCAGAACCTGTAATGGACTGCTGGTGAGCAATTCCCTCTCTTCACCAAGTTTTTCCTTCTGCACATATACCACCCAGTATTGCCTGGTTTGCTGAATCTCCTTACTGTTCAGAATTCTTTCCCTTCTTGTTTCTATCTTAATGTTGTTTGTAAATCTATATACCCATGCTGTCACTCTTAACAACCTTTTCAGACTGCTAATGTCCTCAAGCCTCAATATGGGGTCCTGCTGCATAACTTGACAACTGTTCACAGTGCATTTTCTCAACTCACTCACCAATTCTTCTTGAGCCTGGAATTCTCCTACAATAGGCTGATTCGAAGGCCAGTTTTCACTTCCAAGTTTTAGCCACTCTGGCCCATTCCACCACAAACTTGACTGTGCAAGATCTTTCACTGAAATTCCTCGTGTTGGTAAATCAGCTGGGTTTTGGGTGCCCGGACACGTGACACGACAATTAAGCGCAAGACAACTGAGCGCAAGACAATTGAGCAGAAGACAATAGAGCGCCAAGACAATTGAGCGCAAAAAACAAAAGAGCGCAAAACAATTGAGCGAGAGCAAGCAAATAAAAACTGGGTAAAAGAAACAAAATAAGCTTGAACAAATATTTATTAAGGATGTTAAAAATAATGTAGTTATGTTAGGTTAGGTTATTGTTTTGCGCTCTATTGTCTTGCGCTTAATTGTCTTGGCGCTCATTTGTCCTGCGCTCAATTGCCGTGGAACCGTCTGGACAATGTTTCCATTGCTTGGGATCTGTGTGTGCTTGAATTTCCTCCACCTTACTGGCAACAAATGGTTCCCATTTCCTTGCCTGGTTTCTTAACCAGTGCCAAACTATAGTGGAGTCTGTCCAATAATAGCTTGGAATTTCATAAAGGGCCAAAGACTTTTGCACCGTAACTGCAAGCCAACTAGCAACAACTGCACCCATCAATTCCAACCTTGGAATAGAAAGCCTTTTCAAAGGTGCTACTCTGCTTTTTGCAGCAACCAACCTGCAACTTACTTCCTCTTTCAATGTGCCTCTTATATAAATACAAGTTGCATAGGCTTCCTCACTTGCATCACAAAAGATGTGCAGCTTCAAATTGTCTGGACTATTGTTCAACTCTCCAAAGTACCATCTTGGGATTTCAATGTCTCCAAGATGTGCCAATTCTTTGAACCAATATTTCCACCTTACCACCATATGATCAGGTAACTCTTGGTCCCAACCAAGTCCAATTTCCCAGAGGCTCTGAAACCAAATTTTTTACAAATGGAGCCAGGAATCCAAGAGGATCAAAGACCTTCGAAGCCAAACTAAGAGCTGTACGTTTTGTCCACCTTGTCTCATTCTCAGGCAGCTCTACTAAAGATTTCCCATTGAAGGTAAACAAATCCTCTCCTTGCTGCCAAACAATGCGTAGCACCTTTGTGTCTATTGCCCACAACTCCTTAATACCAGAATCCTCAATACTTTCTGCTACATCAGGTTCTACACAGGACTGACTCATAAACTCTTGTAATTAAGAATGATTGGTCTGCCATTTTCTAAGCTCCATGCCAGCCTCCCTCATTATAGCTCTAGCCTCCATGAATATCTGTCTAGCCATTCCTGTATTATCCACGAAACACAGCAAATCATCAACATCAAAATTTTTCCTTATGTGTTCAATAGTGTTAGAATAGACTTCAGAATATTTCTTAAAATGGTACTGCATAGTAGCTGCCAACAGAAATAGACTAGAGCTGAGGCCAAACAACAGTGACTTCATTCTATATGCTTGAACCTTAGGTTCATTTTCCAACAAGTCTTTCGTATCCACCCACAGGTACCTTACTGCATCTCTGTCCTCTGGTTTTAACTTTATCCGCAAAAAGGCTTGCTTCACATCTGCAGTCAATGCTACTCTACCAAACCTGAATCTCAGTAACAAGGAAAATAAATCTGCATTTAAATTTGGCCCAGCATCCAAACAGTCATTCAAGGACACACCACCTTTGTCCTTGGCTGAGCCATCAAAAACTACCCTCAGTTTGGTGGTAGTTTTGTCTCGCCGTACCACTGCATGGTGTGGCAGATAATGTGCCTCTTGGCTCACCAGCTCACCTTACACCCTTTCAGCATAGCCCTCCTTTACATAGCTTAGGATGGCCTCATTGTATTCAATTAACAACTCATTTTTTCTTAGCCTGTGCAATTGTTATTTTATTTATTTGTCGGGTTCGAAATCCCAGCTGAGCCGTGAACGGCCAAATTCTAAAGGGCAAGTTCTACCTAAAGCCCAAGTTAAGCTAAATTAAAACTTACGGATTTGAGATCCTATTAGGTCCTACCTCAGGGTAACCTCAGGGTTGCTGACTCGATGCGGGCCTAACTTAGATCTTAAATTACATGAACTTAAAAAGTAAACAAAAGGGTACTATTTGTGGTCTTCTTTCTGAACCTTGCAACAACAACGCAACCTGGACTATTGCACGATGCAACAATCATGTATCTAAAAACCAAACTGAATTGCAAGAGAGCTCTCTATCAAACCACACCTTTACGTACGACCTTCCACAAACGAGTAGAAAAGACGCGCAGCGTCTCAAAATGATGCCAACAGTGTGACCAAACAATGATGCCACAAGAGCTCAAAAATGCTAGCTCTAAATTAATTTAATTTTTCACTAACCTTACAATTATGAGATGGATATATACACACCTTAACTTAATATATATACAAGCAATGCTGCATCAATCAGCTTAGTCATCGTATCGCCTTGGGACAACAATGGTTCTTCCTCTTCTAGATTTTCTAACACTCCCCACCGAAGAGGCATTGTTGTCATTACCTTCTGCAAGGTTAGCCAAGCCTTCTTCATGAGGCTGTAACTCAAATGTTTCATCTTGACTATCTGTGTTTTTGCTGATTTCTAAAGCATAGAGTTTTTGTATAGGTCTCTTTAACTTTCCTCCTGAAGTCTTTACCAGTGCAGACCTAACTAAATTGTCTTTGCCAACAAACAACTCTTCAATTATGCCAAGCTTCCAGCATTGCCTTGGTCTTTCATCCCCAATCATTACCACTTCTCCCACCTTGATACAATTTGCATTGGAGCCCTTTACCTTGCCTGATGGGTAATAATTGAGTTCTGGCAAGTATTCCATCTGCCACCTCTTCCATAACTGATCTTGTAGCTCTTCAAGGTACCTGAACCGTCTGGTTAACTCTCCTTGAGTGCTCTGGATGGGCTGCAAGTCTTCTGGCACACTGGGGTTTGATGTTAATCGTTTACCACAAAGAAAATGATTTGGTGTCAATGGCTCTGCATCCTGCCTACTGTTGTAAACAAAAGTGATAGGCCTACTGTTCACCATTGCTTCTACTTCACATAAAACAGTAGAGAATTCTTCTTTGCTCAAATGAGCATTAGCTAAAAGTTTCTTTAATGGACACTTTACACTTCTCACTAGCCTTTCCCAAAATCCTCCCCACCATGGTGCTCTCTCAACAATAAACTCCCACTGTACCCCTTGGTGTGAAAAGTAGGATTGGAATCCTTCCTCTTTTAGCAAGGACCAAATTTCTTGGAGTTCCTTTGCAGCCTTTTTGAAGGTTTTTGCATTATCCGATATGATTTTATTTGGGAAACCCCTTCTGTTCACAAACCTTTTAAAGGCCAAAAGAAATACATCACTACTTAAGTTGCTTACCAACTCCAAATGGATTGCTCTGGTGGTAGCACAGGTGAAAAGACATATATAACCTTTGTTAGACTCCCCTCGCTCATACACATAGACTGGCCCTGCAAAGTCTACTCCCACTACATCAAATGGGGCAGTATAGACACACCGTTCTCTTGGAAGTGGAGCCACCTTTTCATAATAAGGCTTTGCACTCCAACGCTTGCAAACCACACATTTATGCAAGACCTTTTTCACTACTTGTCTAATTTTGAGAATCCAAAATTGTTGTCTAATCTCTATTATCACTTCTCTAACTCCAGCATGTAACAGCTTATGATGAGTATCCAGGATCAAAAGGTCCACAAAGTGCCCCCCAGAAGGTAGCAAAATTGGATGTCTTTTCTCCTCTGGAAGCCCAGAAAACTGTAGTCTACCTCCTACTCTCAATAAATCCTGATCCAAAAACACATCCAAACCCTTGAGCGCAGAATGTGTTGGTAGAACCTGTAATGGATGGCTGGTGAGCAATTCTCTCTTCACCAAATTTTTCTTCTGCATATATACCACCCAGTATTTCCTGGCTTGCTGAATCTCATTACTGTTCAGAATTCCTTCCCTTCTTGTTTCTCCCTTAATGTTGTTGGTAAATCTATATACCCATGCTGTCACTCTTAACAATCTTTTCAGACTGCTAATGTCCTCAAGCCTCAATATGGGGTCCTGCTGCATAACTTGACAACTGTTCACAGCGCATTTTCTCACCTCACTCACCCATGCTTCTTCAGCCTGGCATTCTCCTACAATAGGCTGATTAGAAGGCCAGTTTTCACTTCCAAGTTTTAGCCACTCTGGCCCATTCCACCACAAACTTGATTGTGAAAGATCTTTCACGAAATTCCTCGTGTTGGTAAATCAGCGGGGTTTTGGATGCCTGGACAATGCTTCCATTGCTTGGGATCTGTGTGCGCTTGAATTTCCTCCACCCTATTGGCAACAAATGGTTTCCATTTCCTTGCCTGACTTCTTAACCAGTGCCAAACTATAGTGGAGTCTGTCCAATAATAGCTTGGAATTTCATAGAGGGCCAAAGACTTTCGCACTGTAATTGCAAGCCGACTAGCAATAACGGCACCCATCAATTCCAACCTTGGAACAGAAAGCCTTTTCAAAGGTGCTACTCTACTCTTTGCAGCAACCAACCTGCAACTTACTTCTTGCAATGCGCCTCTTATATAAATACAAGTTGCATAGGCTTCCTCACTTGCATCACAAAAGATGTGCAGCTCCAAATTGTCTGGACTATTGTTCAACTCTCCAAAGTACCATCTTGGGATTTCAATGTCTCCAAGATGTGCCAATTCTTTGAACCAATATTTCCACCTTACCACCATATGATCAGGTAACTCTTGGTCCCAACCAAGTCCAATTTCCCAGAGGCTCTGAAACCAAATTTTTGACTTTATCACAAATGGAGCCAGGAATCCAAGAGGATCAAAGACCTTCGAAGCCAAACTAAGAGCTGTACGTTTTGTCCACCTTGTCTCATTCTCAGCCAGCTCTACTAAAGATTTCCCATTGAAGGTAAACAAATCATCATCTTGCTGCCAAACGATGCCTAGCACCTTTGCGTCTATTGCCCACAACTCCTTAATACCAGAATCCTCAATACTTTCTGCTGCATCAGGTACTACAGAGGAATGACTCATAAACTCTTGTAATTGCGAATGATTGGTCTGCCATTTTCTAAGCTCCATGCCAGCCTCCCTCATTATAGCTCTAGCCTCCATGAATATCTGTTTAGCCATTTCTGTATTATCCACGGAACATAGCAAATCATCAACATAAAAATTTTTCCTTATGTGTTCAATAGTGTTAGGATAGACTTCAGAATATTTCTTAAAATGGTACTGCATAGTAGCTGCCAACAGAAATGGACTAGAGCTGAGGCCAAACAACACTGACTTCATTCTATATGCTTGAACCTTAGGTTCATTTTCCAACAAGTCTTTCGTATCCACCCACAGATACCTTACTGCATCTCTGTCCTCTGGTTTTAACTTTATCCGCAAAAAGGCTTGCTTCACATCTGCAGTCAATGCTACTCTACCAAACCTGAATCTCAGTAACAAGGAAAATAAATCTGCATTTAAATTTGGCCCAGCATCCAAACAGTCATTCAAGGACACACCACCTTTGTCCTTGGCTGAGCCATCAAAAACTACCCTCAGTTTGGTGGTAGTTTTGTCTCGCCGTACCACTGCATGGTGTGGCAGATAATGTGCCTCCTGGCTCACCAGCTCACCTTGCACCCTTTCAGCATAGCCCTCCCTTACATAACTTAGGATGGCCTCATCGTATTCAATTAACAACTCCTCATTTTTTCTTAGCCTGTACAATGAAGTCTCCAACCTCCGATTAGCTAGCTGAAGGTTTGAACCGGGTTTGCAAGAATCCTTCCATGGTAGGCCAACTTCATAGCAACCATCTCTAAACCCAATCCCTTTTTCAAATTGCTCTAAAACATCATTGTTCACTGTACTTGCCTGGTTGTCCTTTATACCAATAGATTCAAGTTCCCAAAACGCTTTCAAATGCCTTTCCAGACCATGGCTGTTCTCCTCAATCTTAACAAAGAGAGCCTTAACTTCCATTTCATTGCAATAACTACCATGTAGCATCCAGCCTAGCTTACTTTCAATAGCTACTGGGCCTTGAGATGTACGGACAATATTACCAGTGATGAAGTCCCAATAATAGTCAGCTCCAATCAAAAGACTAATATTCTGTTCCCTCAAACTTATTATTGCCCAAATTAATTCCTTTAACTTGCAATTCTTGGACACATGCCATATCTAAACAAGTAGTGACTGGAGCACAAAGTTCCTCAATCTCTACAGCTTGGACCTTGATAGTGGGACTTTGCGGTAACAACCCTTTAACCAGAACTTCTACCTTCTTAAATTTGGTTCGGTTTTGAACGGAACCCCCAAACCCAGAAATTCTTAAATTTTCCCTCTTAAGTTCTTTAAACTTCAATTTTCTGGAAATTCTGGTCTTAATAAAACTACACTGGCTACCACTATCAAACAACACTCTTACAGTAGCTTCTCCCTCATTCCCAATTAATAAGGCTGCAGTTGTTTGCAATAATCCCCCTTTACTTTTACTCCCTTGCATAGCAGTGGCATGTGCCACTGATGTCTCTACTTCTGGGGTAGGCCTACTAAGAGTGTTTTCACACAATAATGGCTGATGCCTACCATGACATTTTTTGCACAAAATTTTAAACTTACAAAACCTTGCTCTATGACCTTTCAAAAAACATTTAAAACATGCTGTGGACTTAGTTACCCTGTCCTTTCTCTCCTCAAAGGGTAAGGCCTCAGCCACCTCACATTTATATGACTTGTGGTTGCCTTCGCAAAATATACATTCCTTGATTCCCTTTAATTTATTCTCAGAGGAGGCATGTAGAGCTGACACTGTACCTGGGCTATTCCTTTTTGTGGAAACTTTGGTGCTGTGCCTGCCTTTGTCCTCTTGTTTACCATCTGTGATAGCGTGGGGTAGACACCCCAGTTAGGTTACTTAGGTTCTAGCAAACAATCAAAAGCACTTACCGGTGCGTTGAATTAGGTATTCCTTGAAGCCTACCGTTTTATTCCTGTGTCCCACAACAGCCTACCTAACTCTCTCTTACATTACCAATTTAGAAGCTATAGACATTACCCCTAACTATACTTAAGTACGAACAACTTCCTACCCGATTTGTTACCTTAGATTCATCACCTAATTTTACTCAGCACCAAAGATTAGGTCAGATAGGAAAAAACATGTCTAGGCCAGACCGAAGCAATACGAACAGCCCGTTGGTTGTTTATGGCTTCGTCTTGCCATTCCGCTTAGATTTAGTGATATTTACTCTTTAGTGACTTTTAGACTATATACATATATATACATACACGTCACCTCACTCCCTCCCTACAAGTTTAGTCTGTCAGGGGGATGAGGGACCCTAGACGACCTGCGGAGCGGGGTTGATGTAGTAGGATCAGGTGCAACCTGTATAGGCGGGCAAGTTGAACCATTTTCCGGAGGATCAGTTCTCTCTTCCGGAAGACTCTGGTCCTTCTGCACTTCCCGTTCCCATATCTGGTCCTGATGGCGTTTAATAGAACGACCATCTTCTAGTTGGCACTTGAAGGAAACAGGGCCCGTTCTCTCCTGCACAGTTGCAGGAACCCATTTTGGTCCAGCCCCATAGTTGCGAATCACAACTGGATCATTAGGTTTCGCTTCTAGAACTCTCCCTCTTTTAGTGTCGTGGTACAACTTCTGTTTTTCCTGATGGCGTAAAACTCGTTGTTGTAACATTTCGTTTGGACGTAACAAATCAAAAACTGAACGAATTCCCCGGCCAATCAGAAGTTTAGAGGGAGACACCCCTGTCGTGGTGTGTGGTGTTATTCGATATTTAAACAAAAATTTATCCAACACCACTTGCATTTCCTCCCCACGAGAATGACGCAAGGCCGACTTGAAAGTACGGACCATGTTTTCCGCGAGACCGTTAGTAGACGGGTGGAAAACACTAGACCGGACATGTCTAATGCCATTTAGGTGGACGAAGGAACGAAATTCCTCACTGGTAAAACAAGTACCATTGTCGGAAACCAGGACTACGGGTAAACCCCATCGAGCGAAAACTGAACGGAGTAAGCGAATAGTAACACCCGAAGTCGTGGAAGTGGTTGGAAAAATTTCCACCCACTTAGAGTAGGCGTCCACCATGACTAGGAAATAAATATTATTTATAGGACCTGCATAGTCAACATGGATCCTATGCCACGGTATAGTAGGCCATTCCCAAGGATGAAGTGACTTTTCCTTGGGAGATCTGTTCTCTAGGCAGCTTTGACAGGAACGAACAATGATTCGAGTTCTCCATCTAAACCAGGCCACCAGAAATAAGCTCTCGCCAGCTCTTTCATTTTTGTTGCGCCCATGTGTTCAGCGTGAAGTTCCTTCACTAAATTCGACCTGCCTTTATTTGGAATAATCACTCTGTGGCCCCATAAGAGACAGCCATTTTGAATAGAGAGGCCAGACTGACGCTGAATAAAAGGCTGTAATTCACTCTCAACCTTAGTAGGCCAACCAACTGAGCAGAAATGGATGACCCTAGACAGAATAGGGTCTGATTTTGTCCACTGCTCTATTTGTACTGCAGATACTGGAGTGGATTCCAAAAACTCCACCAAGTGAACCCATTCTGTAGGTATAGGTACACAATCATTTGGATTTTCTAAGGGCAACCTACTTAGCGCATCAGCCGTACCTAGAAGTTTACCTGACCGATGTACTAAGTCAAATTTATAGGCTTGTAGAATCAGTGCCCATCGTTGAATCCTACCTGAGGCCATAACTGGAATATTTTTATTAGGTGAAAATAAACCTAAAAGAGGCTTATGGTCAGTAATTAGTTTAAATTCATGACCCCATAGATAGAAATGAAATTTTTTTACTGCAAATACTAAGGCTAATGCTTCACGTTCCACTTGTGCATATCGTCTTTCCGTCTCAGTTAGTGTTCTAGAAGCAAAACAGATAGGCCTATCTACACCATCAATGTGGTGAGATAACACTGCCCCAATTCCATAAGAACTGCTGTCTGCTGAAACTACGAGAGGAAGTTTAGGATCATAATGCACTAGGAGAGTGGACTTTAGTAGTACGTCCTTGGAAGCCTCAAATGCTTCCTTTTGAGTTTTCTCCCATCTCCACTGTTCCCCAGATCGTAATAGCTTATTTAGGGGTTCAAGGAAAGTCGATGCATTAGGCAAAAATTTCCTATAAAAATTTAGGAGACCTAAATAAGCTTGTAACTGTGTGATGTTTTGTGGAGGTGGTGCCTTTTCTATTGCTTCTAGTTTATCCACCGTTGGATGAATGCCTGAGGCATCTATGCGGAACCCTAAATATGAAACCTCGTTAGTGACCCATGAACACTTTTCTCTCTTTAGCTTAAGTCCAGCATCCCGGAGTCTTTTTAGAACCGTGGTTAATCTAGTTAGGTGTTCTTTTTTAGTCGAACCTGAAATGAGGACATCATCTAGAAAGCAAAGTACCCCTGGAATGTGACCTAGAACTTGGTCCATTGTCCTCTGAAAAATACCTGGAGCCGATGCTATTCCATAGCATAGCCTATTGTACTTATATAGGCCTCGGTGCGTATTTATGATAGTTAATTCTTTAGAGTTTTCATCTAAACTTAGTTGAGCATAGGCTTGGGACATATCGAGTTTTGTGAAATATTTTCCCCCAGCAAGAGAGCTAAATAATTCATCAGGCTTGGGTATAGGATAGCAATCTAGAAGGACGGCTCTATTTGCTGTTAAACGGTAATCCCCGCATAACCGCACGGACTTGTCCGGTTTTAGTACAGGAACTACTGGGGCAGCCCACTTAGCGTGTGTGACTGGTTCAATAATTTTATCTTTTAGCAGCCTGTCAATTTCTAAATCTACCTTCTCCCGCAGTGCATGCGCAATTGAACGAGCCTTACAAAATTTCGGAGTTACATTAGGATCTACTTCTATGCAGACCTGATGGCCTTTTAGGTTGCCTACTTCAGGCCCAAAAATAGAAGAAAACTCCCTTAACAATGAGTCTATGTCAGATGGATATGAAAGTGTATGCACATCTGCCTGACCCCTTGGCAAGATTTTGTCAATTGGCATTTCCAAAGCATCAATCCAATCACGGCCTAGTAGAGTAGGCCCTTGCTCATCCACCACTAAAAGGGTTAAGGGATGAGACAAAGTTTTCTGGTTAAGTGTAACTGTGACGTATGCTTCTCCACAAATAGGTATTTGTATGTCACCGTACTTCTTCAAAATCGTTTTAGATGCATGTAGTTTAGGTGTGTTTTTGAAAATCTTATCAAAAACTACCTTGGACATGACCGTCCGGGCAGCACCCGTATCCAATTCTAGAGGAACTGTAATTCCATTAGGCCTACCTCTACAATATATGGGCCTGTATTTTCCCCACTTTGCTGCTCATAGAATAGGTACTCCACTCCAATGTTCGAAGTATTTCCCTTTTGAGGATTTATACTAGAAATGTTAAAATTAGAATTTTCACCCTTTGTTTTCTTTGAAAAACACACTTTAGCTATGTGGCCTATTTTACTACAGTTTCGGCAAACTGCTTCTTTAAAAGGGCAATCTTTCTTCCAATGGTGTTTTCCACACCCTGTACATGGCTTGGAAGGCTTAGTAGAATTAGTAGGCTTAGTCGTATTCGCCTCATACCTTTTATTTGCCTGTCTAGTAGGCTCGTTAGGTCTGCCAGGCCTAGAAGATTTAAAGCTATTTACGTGTTGGGCTTTACTACTATGATTTCCAAAAGCTCTAACATCTTTAGCAGCTGCTTCTCTAGCCGTAGCTATTTCTACAGCCTGACTAAAAGTTAGGTCCTGTATGGCTAATAGGGCTCTCTGGGTAGACTCCTCTTTGAGACCCATTACAAACCTATCTCTTAGCATTTCATCTAATTTGTCCCCAAATTTACACGTACGGCTATGGCTTTTTATTCCTGCAACAAACTCTGCAATGCTTTCATTTCCCGTCTGATGCCTTGAATAAAATTTGAAACGTTCATAGATGAGAACTACTCGGGGTTTGTAGTGATCGGTTAGGGCCTGTACCAATTCTTATAGGTGCAAGTTTCCGGTGCTTTAGGAGAAACTAGGTCCATAACTAAACCAAACGTTTTAGGGCCTATTATAGTTAAAAAGGTAGGTACTTTCTTAGCATCCGGAATGGAATTTGCCTCGAAAAACAACCTCACCCTAGTGGCATAAGCTTCGAAGTCCTCCCCATTGTCTTCGTAGGGGCTTATATGGCCAATCACCGACATGCTAGAGCAAAACCGAATTAGACCAACTCACGTGAAGTAGGTTAGGTTAGGTTTAAATTTGGTCTAGTTACTGAATAGTGAATTTTATTAGAGTTAGGGCTGAATAGTGAATTGTATTAGAGTTAGGGCTGAGTAAGAATTAGTTTTAGAGTTAGGGCTGAGTAGGAATTAGTTTTAGAGTTAGGGCTGAGTAGGAATTAGTTTTAGAATTAGGGCGGCGGGACCTACGCTATAGTACGGTAGCTTCCCCACACAAACAAACCAAATCGGACGACCCACTAGTCTGCATCCAATTTTCCAAACAACCACTTGAACCCAATAAGCCAAATTAACCCAATAAGCCAAATTAACCCAATGAGCCAAATTTAACCCAATGAACAAAATTTAACCAAATGAGCCAAATCCCATCCTCGTCGCCAAATGTGATAGCGTGGGGTAGACACCCCAGTTAGGTTACTTAGGTTCTAGCAAACAATCAAAAGCACTTACCGGTGCGTTGAATTAGGTATTCCTTGAAGCCTACCGTTTTATTCCTGTGTCCCACAACAGCCTACCTAACTCTCTCTTACATTACCAATTTAGAAGCTATAGACATTACCCCTAACTATACTTAAGTACGAACAACTTCCTACCCGATTTGTTACCTTAGATTCATCACCTAATTTTACTCAGCACCAAAGATTAGGTCAGATAGGAAAAAACATGTCTAGGCCAGACCGAAGCAATACGAACAGCCCGTTGGTTGTTTATGGCTTCGTCTTGCCATTCCGCTTAGATTTAGTGATATTTACTCTTTAGTGACTTTTAGACTATATACATATATATACATACACGTCACCTCACCATCCCACTGTGCAAACTCAACTCCCTCTCGTCTTGCTAATTCTGTGCCTAAAAGACTTAACATCTGCTGAAGGGGGATGTACACATGTTCTGCAGAGTGTCCCCTACTTAATTCAAGCAAAATTGAGCTAGGCAATTTAGACTCCAGTGTAGGAACCAACATTATACCATACTTTTCCATTCCTACACCCAAGTTGTCCAGGGACCTAGTTCTAATTTCAAATTCATCATATAACTGCCGTAACTCCTTGACACTATTAGGATTATTAACAGGAGGTATAGTTAAAAGTGCACGGAGGTGGCTTTTAATTAAGATCTCTGGCTTACCAAACCGTTTCTTTAATATATCCCAAGCCACATTATAATTAGCCTCTGTTAATGCTAATCCGGCTATAGTCTTTGCTGCCTCCCCTTCCAAGAGGGACCGCAAATAATTAAACTTCTCCACGGCACTTAACACTTGACTAGAATGAACTGCTGATTGAAAACTGTCTGCCCATCCTTGCCATTCCTGAATACTCCCAGAAAATGTTTTGAGTACAAGCCTCGGTAATTGAACTACAGATCTGTTAACCTTAACTTCACAAGCATCATTTGTTGAGTGTTGTGTTTCATTATTAGACCTGGTCTCTAACTGTACTGAGCTGCTAAACTCTTTTGCTCGGAGGCCTACGTTAATCATATCATCAATAATCTCTTCAAAGTAAATTATGTTATTTTCTATTTCATCCTCTTCTATAAGAGCCTCAATTTTAACATTTACCTCACTTAGAGCAACCTTTTTAGTTTCTAATATGGCAAGCTTCGCAGTCACTAAGCGTAAATCCTCTTGCTCTATGGCAGAATCTATAGTGGCAATGACCTTTGTAATTAGACCTTTGTAGGCACTTCTCCTTTTTATAAATTTGTTCAATTCAGATGCACTCATCTTCAATGTAAACAACCCTTGGGCTCAATACCAAATGAGCTGAATTGGCAGAAATACTTAACCAAACTGATCAAACGCAAATTTTACTTTCAAATAAACTGAATTGCTGAGTGGGGTACTAACCAAACACCAGTATGGAATACCAAATTTTCCACCCCAGGACCTTAATTCAATAATGACCCAAAATTAACCAAACCGGAAAAAAAGTAGGCCAAAAAACGACAGACGACTGGCCAAGTTTCGCAATTGGGCGACCAAACTTTACCCTGGGACCTTAATTCAATAATAACCCAAAATTAACCAAACCGGAAAAAAAGTAGGCCAAAAAACGACAGACGACTGGCCAAGTTTCGCAATTGGGCGACCAAACTTTACCCTGGGACCTTAATTCAATAATAACCCAAAATTAACCAAACCGGAAAAAAAGTAGGCCAAAAAACGACAGACGACTGGCCAAGTTTCGCAATTGGGCGACCAAACTTTACCCTGGGACCTTAATTCAATAATAACCCAAAATTAACCAAACCGTTAAAAAAGTAGGCCAAAAAACGACAGACGACTGGCCAAGTTTCGCAATTGGGCGACCAAACTTTTTACCCTGGGACCTTAACTCAATAATACTCAACCCGTCTAGGCCTAACTTGGGATACAATTTGCACAATCAGAACTTTGCCGAAAAATGGTCACTGACTCAGTCTTGGGGTAGAAATCCGGTTCTGAAGGACCATGTTATTTTATTTATTTGTCGGGTTCGAAATCCCAGCTGAGCCGTGAACGGCCAAATTCTAAAGGGCAAGTTCTACCTAAAGCCCAAGTTAAGCTAAATTAAAACTTACGGATTTGAGATCCTATTAGGTCCTACCTCAGGGTAACCTCAGGGTTGCTGACTCGATGCGGGCCTAACTTAGATCTTAAATTACATGAACTTAAAAAGTAAACAAAAGGGTACTATTTGTGGTCTTCTTTCTGAACCTTGCAACAACAACGCAACCTGGACTATTGCACGATGCAACAATCATGTATCTAAACAACCAAACTGAATTGCAAGAGAGCTCTCTATCAAACCACACCTTTACGTACGACCTTCCACAAACGAGTAGAAAAGACGCGCAGCGTCTCAAAATGATGCCAACAGTGTGACCAAACAATGATGCCACAAGAGCTCAAAAATGCTAGCTCTAAATTAATTTAATTTTTCACTAACCTTACAATTATGAGATGGATATATATACACACCTTAACTTAATATATATACAAGCAATGCTGCATCAATCAGCTTAGTCATCGTATCGCCTTGGGACAACAATGGTTCTTCCTCTTCTAGATTTTCTAACAGCAATGAAGTCTCCAACCTCCTATTAGCTAGCTGAAGGTTTGAACTGGGTTTGCAAGAATCCTTCCAAGGGAGGCCAACTTCATAGCAACCATCTCAAAACCCAATCCCTTTTTCAAATTGCTCTAATACATCACTGTTCACTGTACTCGCCTGCGTCTCCTGTTTGTCCTTTATGCCAATGGATTCAAGTTCCAAAAAGCTTTCAAATCCCTTTCCAAACCATGGCTGTTCTCCTCAATCTTAACAAAAAGAGCTTTAACCTCCATTTCATTGCAATAGCTACCATGTAGCATCCAGCCTAGCTTACTTTCAATAGTTACCGGACCTCGAGATGTGCGAACAATATTACTAGTGATGAAGTCCCAGTAATAGTCAGCTCCAATCAAAATACTAATATCTTCTGTTCTTTCAAACTTATTATTGCCCAAATTAATTCCTTTAACTTGCAATTCTTGGACACATGCCATATCTAAACTAGTGACTGGAGCACAAGGTTCCTCAATCTCTACAGCTTGGACCTTGATAGTGGGACCTTGTGGTAACAACCCCTTAACCAGAACTTCTACCTTCTTAACTTTGGTTCGGTTTTGAACGGAACCCCCAAACCCAGAAATTCTTAAATTTTCCCTCTTAAGTTCTTTAAACTTCAATTTTCTGGAAATTCTGGTCTTAATAAAGGTACACTGGCTACTACTATCAAACAACACTCTTACAGTAGCTTCTCCATCATTCCCAATTAATAATGCTGCAGCTGTTTGCAATAATCCCCCTTTACTTTTACTCCCTTTCATAGCAGTGGCATGTGCCACTGATGCCTCTACTTCTTTGGTAGGCCTACTAGGAGTGTTTTCACACAATAATGGCTGATGCCGGCCATGACATTTTTTGCACAAAATTTTAAACTTACAAAACCTTGCTCTGTGACCTTTCAAAAAACATTTAAAACATGCTGTGGACTTAGTTACCCTGTCCTTTCTCTCCTCAACAGGTAAAGCCTCAGCCACCTCACATTTATATGACTTGTGGTTGCCTCGCAAAATATGCATTCCTTGATTCCCTTTAATTTATTCTCAGAGGATGCATGTAAAGCTGACACTGTACCTGGGCTATTCTTTTTTGTAGAAACTTTGGTGCTGTGCCTGCCTTTGTCTCCTTGTTTAACATCCCACTGTGCAAACTCAATTCCCTCTCGTCTTGCTAATTCTGTGCCGAAAAGACTTAACATCTGCTGAAAGGGGGAATGTACACATGTTCTGTAGTGTCCCCCCTACTTAATTCAAGCAAAATTGAGCTAGGCAATTTAGACTCCAGTATAGTGACCAACATTATACCATACCTTTCCATTCCTACACCAAAGTTGTCCGGGGACCTAGTTCTAACTTCAAATTCATCATATAACTGCCGTAACTCCTTGACACTATTGGGATTATTAACAGGAGGTATAGCTAAAAGTTCGCGGAGGTAGCTTTTAATTAAGATATCTGGTTTACCAAACCGTTTCTTTAATATACCCCAAGCCACATTATAATTAGCCTCTGTTAATGCTAATCCTGCTATTGGCTTTGCCACCTCCCCTTCCAAGAGGGACTGCAAATAATTAAACTTCTCCACCGCACTTAACACTTGACTAGAATGAACTGCTGATTGAAAACTGTCTGCCCATCCTTGCCATCCTAAATACTCCCAGAAAATGTTTTGAGTACAAGCCTCTGTAATTGAACTGCAGATCTGTTAACCTTAACTTCACAAACACCATTTGTTGAGGGTTGTGTTTCATTATTCTCTAACTGTACTGAGCTGCTAAACTCTCTTGTTCTGTGGCATACTTTAATTATATCATCAATAATCTCTTCAAAGTAAATTATGTTATTTTGTATTTCATCCTCTTCTACTGTATAAGGGCCTCAATTTTAACATTTACTTCGTTTAGAGCAACCTCTTTAGTTTTTAATATGGAAAGCTGCGCAGTCACTAAGCTTAATTCCTCTTGCTCTATGGCAACGACCTTTGTAATTAGACCTTTGTAGGTGCTTCTTCTTTTTTTAAACTTGTTCAATTCAGCTACACTCATCTTCAATGCAAACAACAATTGGGCTCAATGCCAAATAAGCTGAATCGGCTAAAATACTTAACCAAACTGATCAAACTCAAATTTTACTTTTTTTTCAAATAAACTGAATTGCTTGGTTGGGGTACTGACCAACCACCAGTATGGAATACCAAATTTTCCACCCAAGTAACTGGCGCACTGAAGTCTGCAACCTTCGCCTACGAACAGTAAACCAAAATTAACCAAACCGGTAAAAATGTAGGCCCAAAACAACGACAGACTAGCGGCCAAGTTTCGCAATTGGGCGACCAAACTTTCTACCCTGGGACCTTAACTCAATTATGCTCAACCCGTCCAGGCGTACAATTTGCACAATCAGAACTTTGTCGAAAAAGTCACTGACTCAGTCTTGGGCTAGAATCCGGTTTCGAAGGACCATGTTATTTTGTATTTTATTGGGTTCAGAATCCCAGCTGAGCCCTGAACGGCTAAGCTCTGAAGGGCCAGTTTAACCTACAGCCCAAGTTAAGCTAGACTGAAAACTTACGGACTTGAAAGTCCTATTAGGTCCTACCTCAGGGTTGCTGACTCGATGTAGGCCTACCTTAGGCCTCAGTTGCATAAAATTAAGATAAAAAACAAAAGGGGCACCATTTATGGTCTTCTTTCTAACCTTGCAACAACAACACAACCTGCACCATTGCACGATGCAACAATCTTGTATCTAAACAACCAAACTGAATTGCAAGAGAGCTCTCTATAAGACCACGCCCTGTAAGTGCCGCATTCAACAAACGCGTAGGAAGGACGCGCAGTGCCCCCCAAAAAAATGCCACAAAAGTGCCCAAACAATGATGCCACAAGAGCCCAAAAATGCTAGCTCTAAATTAGGTGAATTTTTCACTAACTACAATTATGAGATGGATATATATACACCTTAACTTAAAGGGCTTAAACTACCTCTTTCGCGTTCGGCAGTTTCCTTCCAACCCGGTCTACCAATCCCTCTTCGGCCTGCTTTGACTGTCCGCATTTGGTACGACCGTACGGTCTATGGATGACCCCCGTCTTGTCTTCTCTCGGGGTGGAAGAACGAGTACTCCCTTCCCCCCCCCCCCCCCCCCCCCTCCGTATCTGCTCTTTCCTCTCTACTGCACCAAAGTCAAATTTCCACCCTTTTGCCCTCCGTCAGTTGTTTTTATCCCATTTCTCTACCCATTCTGACTCTATCCCTGTTTTCACTGACGGCTCTCGCTCGCCGTTTGGAGTGGGTTGTGCGGCAGCCTTCCCGTCAGTTGCTCAATCGCTATCCCTTCCCCCAGCGGCTTCCATTTTTAAGGCAGAACTTTGTTATTCTCTTGGCTCTTCGATTCCTTCCCCAGCTCTTACCTACATCTTTTGTCATCTATTCGGACTCCCGCAGCGCTCTTGAGGCCCTATCCTCACTCGTCTTCTTGTATCCGTTGGTGAAACAGATCCAGGACTGGCTTGTCCTTCTGGCATCACGTCGTAAGCGGGTCGCCTTTGTTGGGTACCTTCCCACGTCGGTGTTCCGGGCAACGAATGTGCGGGCGCTGTGGCGAGGAGGGTGTCCTCCGTGCCGTATGACTAACACACCTCTCCCGGCGTCGGACTTCACGAGGATGGCAGCGGCAGTGGGATGATATGTCCAGGAACTTCCTGAGAGTATTGAAGCCCGCAATTCGTCAGTGGCCTTCCTCCTGTCAACGTGATCGACGCTTTGAAACCGCCCTGGTGCGGCTTCGCATTGGTCACACTCGTCTCTCACACAGTCATCTTATGACGGGGATCTTGGCCCCCTTTACCCTTGCGGCATTCCTCTGTCTCACATTGCCTCTCGGTTTGCCCTGCCTTCGCCACTGCCCGCTCCCAGCTCCTTCCTTCCTTTCTGCCCTTCAGATTCCACTCTTTTGTTGGACCACTCCACACCTATACCGAAGGGCACACTTCGCTCCTTTCTCCTCCAGACTGGCCTCTTATTCCCTATTTAAGATGACTTGAGTATAATTTCTTCCCTGCGATTTCTACTGCTTGCTCTCTTTTCTCACGGTCTTTCTTCCACTGCTCCGACTCCACTGTTTCTCTCCCTCTATCTCCTCGCGCTCTCTTCTTACCCTAGTATCGGCGCGACATGACCTCGGCAGTTGAAGCGCCGGTGAATCACTACCATTCATTCAATTCATTTTGTAATACCACATGTTGATAGGTCCAAGTTTGTCATTCCAGGTATGCTAATAGGCCCAGGTTTGTACCACCACGTATGCCGATAGGTCTTAGCTCGGAAAACAGATACATGCTCCGCAGCGTTACGCAGTCTACAGGAAATTCTAATGTTGTAACCCCTCCCTCAGAGATATTTGGAGAAGGAATTCCAAATCCAACACACGCTCCTTTTCCAGTTTGATTTATAGCTTTCACTTTTGAACCACGTAATTTTGCCCGTTTCCTTATGTTGGTCATGTACGTATATACTGTACATTATGATCAACGTAAGGGACATTTCAGTGCATCGAAGCGAATTATTTCATAGCAAGAATCCCTATTCTTCGCAGTCGAACTATTTTTAACTTCCATATAATTGTAAGCCACATTTATGCGTGTTCAATTTATTTAATAATTTTATTTCATAACCCATCTTATTCGAAACTTCTTTTAGTGCAACATTACATACAAAACTCAACTATTAGCGAAAACACTGTTGCATTAAGTTACACCCCAGCCGAACTTTTGACTTAAAAACAAAGATACCGCGGAAACTTCGAATTATCTGAGCGTTTATACTTGAAACTCAATTTCTATTTTACGCGAAAATACTTCGAAAGATAATTTTTAATTTTTCAGTATAAATGAAGACAGTTAACTTCTGACGTACAACACGCCTTACTTAGTATGGTTTTATACCCCTCTAACTCTTAGCCTACGCCTCACGGCTTAAAACTTCCAATGACCACGTGGAGAAAAAAAAAACTGCAAACACACCACACAACCTCAAACTTTCCTTGATCACTTAGTTTATTTCCAACTTATGAGAACAAACGCGATAGGATAAAGAAATAATGATGAGATTGTTTAACCTACTTCACATCTAAAGTTCATATGACGGAGGGATCCCAACCACTGGTCGCTACATATTCTGGAAGAGGAGGACGGTCTCCCATCCGACTCCTACCCAGACCCAGTGTCGCTTAATTTCGCTGATCGACGGAAAAAGGCGTTCCGACACTGGCCACGAGATAGCCCCAGGATAAAGAAAAGCCAGAGAGAATACTGTATAAATGTCTTTTTTTTTTTAATTTCCTTTTTGGGTCTCCAAATTCACCTGAACACGCAGTAGGAACAATTAAGCTAAAATAAATAACTTGATCCTCCCAAGAATATAATATGAAAATAATTTTGTTACATAGAAATACGATCAATACATCTTAATTTTGATACATCAATTATATTGCGAGTATACAAGCTATCATCAAAATTATCTACAATTATTTACAATGTATAAACAATGTTTTGGAAGGAGTCCAAATTATATTTCAATACCAATTTTGGGAAACTCCCTCGCTCGTAGTTGCTACGGAAGTAAAAGTAATGAAAAAAATTAAATATATTCTTTATAAATGTCCATTCTAAGTTTAAAACAATATTACATTACACATTAAAGAGTATTCACATAAAAAAATATTCTATTAAGCCTAATTAATTTTTTCTCCAGACGTATGGAATGTAAAATATACGAGGCTTTCAATTTTTTTACCATTATATTAATATGAAATGCAGATTGGAGGGATGTAGTATGTCATACAATAAACATGTCTGAAAACAAACCTATCCATACAGCTTTATTACCTACCAACACAATCAATAGTCATTAATGACAACTTAGTCGATTTTTTTTTTTTTTTTTTTTTTATTCAAACACTAGGGAATGTCAAGAATTCAAGTGAATTAAAATGGAAAATAGCAACACACACACACAAAATATATATATATAATATATATATATATTATATATATATAAATATATATATATAATATATATATAATATATATATAAATATATAAATATATATATAAAATATATATAAAATATATATAATATATATAAATATATATAAATATATATAAATATATATAAATATATATATATAAATATATAAATATATATAAATATATGTATATAAATATATAAATATATAATATATATATATATATATATATATATATATATATATATATATATATATATATAATCAATTAGTTTAGACAATGGTCCAATATTTGTTTTTATAAATATTTACACGTACCATACAAAAATAATAATACTTATGGAGGAAAAATAAATTTTTAAAATTCACTTTCCTTCTATTGCACTATTTAAAAAATAAGACTAGATGCCATATTTTCTCAAAAATTAATTCAAATAAAATTAATTTCGAATAAGCATAAAATGTAAAATTATGAAAGACGAGATTATCAAATAAAGATCAGAAAATACATTTACAAACATAAAATTCGCAAAAAACATTTAATTTTAGCTTTCTATTCATGCTCGAACGTTTAAAATCTTTTCCAAAATTATCACTACTATTAAAGTAAATATAAGCGAGTATAGTTTTTTTTTTGTTTTTTTGTTTTAATTTGGCAGTGTTTTAATATAATTCCGTAAAATGCAAACTTCATAGTACACGAACGATTGCGCAAAAACAGCTGGAATAGCAATCGAATGAAGAATGAATTCCTTCGAATTGTGCCTTTATTTACAACCTTGTTTCTGTAAGCACCATCTTTGTTTATCGCAGCTGCAACCACAAAACGAACCTTTTCAATTAAAAAAAAAAATAAATAAAATCCTGTCACAGCTCCACAATAACGCCCAATACGGGTTCCAGGTACAGAGATGCGTAAGCCTTAAGAGATGACCTAACTAATCTACTAATGAAGTCACACGGGAGGCACGTCTGCTGCCAAGGGCGCGTCTTCCATCCCTTCGGGGGGAACGCGAAGGTTCCCATTTCCCGTCAGAGTAGCGTACCCGTTGGCCGGACCGGGAGACATCATTTGACCGCTACTGGGAGGTGGCAATTCTGCCGTCTGGGTTATGCAACAATTTGGTAGAGGGGGCTGTTCTTGCTGAAACATTTCCCATAAGGGAGGAGCTGTGGGAGTGCAAGAGGAGAGGGAAGGGCTCTGGGGTGGAAGGGCTTGACTAGGGGACAGAACAGGTTTGGGCTCTGCAGGACTAACGACGCTGAGCTGTTGTTCCTGCTTCTGTGTCTCCTGAACCAATTCGTGAAGGATGCTGATAGGGGCTGATAAGGGCGGGGGGAAGGTGGTGATAGGGGGCATACTGATTACGGGGTCAGAGAACCCAGCAAGGTCGCTGCTACTGTCGCTCCCGTTGCTCGTGCTCGCCAAATAGGACTCCATCGCCCGGTACACGAAGAGAAGGTCGTCCTGAGTGGAAGATTCAACTTAAGACTCAAACCAATGTTTCAATACTTAAAACTAAAACCTTGCACGTATCAAGTATCCTTTGGGGGTCCAAAAGATTGATTAAAGTACTACTAAGCCTCAATTACAAGAGATGATGTTTTCACTTTAAATAAGAGTCCCTTTTTCGGATTTTCAATAAATAATTTTTTTTTACTAATCTTCCTTTAAAGTAAATAATTACTTTTTACGAGAGGCGTCAAATAAAATTTTAAAACGTACATTTCATTTGCCTTGTGCATTAAGCCAAATTACCTTGTGAAATCAGTTGCAAACAAAAATTAGACATTTTTATTCAGACCTACTTAAATTAATAGTGGAAGTATTTTTTTTAAGTGAGACTTAATAGATCACGAACAAATAAAAGAGTGGGTAACAGGACACTATTAATAGCCTAAGAAGAACAGTGGCTATCTACAACCGCAGCTATAGATTGGCCAGAAATGAAATCAGATATGAAGGCACAGATAGAAAGTAAGAACTTGAAGGAGTGCAGTTTTCTTAAATTAAGAATTTGTGCCAGACTATCAAAAACTCTTGATATGTCTGGCGCAATAGCAAAGGTTTCGCCGAAATTCCGAAAGGAGGATAACCAAAAGTCAGAGAGATATGCATGAACACTGTGAGCAGAGAGAAGTTTATAAATCTTTCTATTGGGGAGAGATTGAAAAACTTCAGAAAGGCAAGAAATCAAAGCAATTGGACAATAGTTGGAGGGTTGAAAGCGGTCACCATTATTTGGGACAGGCTGAATGAAAACGAGCTTCCAGCAGGAAGGAAAATTACCAGATGAAAGAAAGACGAAGTGTGTTTGTCTCGGCAGTGTCAGTACAGAAGCACAATTCTTGAGAACAACAGGAAGAACCCCATCAGGACAGTTTGCCTTCCTAGAGTTGAGAGCAGAGATAGGGCAGAAAAAAACATTGGAAAAAAATTCTAATTTCCGACATAATCAAGTCAAAGGTAAGAGAAAATGGAAGAACAGCTCCGGAATCGTCCAGGGTTGAGTTGGAGAAAAAAAGTGCGTAAAGAGTTGAGCTTTATCAGAAGAGATGGCAATCGAGCCGTCGGAATTGAAGAGGAGGAAAGAAGTAAAGTTGTTGGAGAGGTTTTTGGCTCAGTGCCAGAAAGAGCGAGAAGAACAAACAACAATTAGACGAGTTTTCACATTTTTGTCTGATGAAGGACTTTTTGGCGAGTCGAAGAACAGATTTTGCACGATTCCGGGCAGTCTTTGCCGTGCGGTCCGCCTTCTCGTTACCCTGGATGCCGACATGTGCCGGGACCCAGCAGAAGGCGTTTGTCTTGTGTTGGAAGGTTGCTAAAAAGTGAAAGGTTTGCTGGATGGTACAGACGAGCGGGTGGCGAGGGTTAAATCTCTCAAGGGAGAGAAGCGCGCTTTGGGAATCTGAATAAATGACACAGGAGCTGGCTGAGTGAGTGCGCACAATGTCGAGGGCCTCCATAATCGCGAAGAGTTCTTCTAAGAAAACCGAGGCCTCGCGGAGCAGGCTGACGCCTCGAAAAAGCGACTGGGCCAGTATCACTGCTGAGGCAATCACCTGTAACGGGGATCGGATAGAGAGATTGTGGAAGGGGACTGCGTGGTGTACGAGAATGGCAGCCCCGCTTCGAGTGCAGGTAGGAGACGGGGTGGTGATAGAGGAATATACAGTAGGGCAGGACATGGGCCTGGTCCCCAAGATTAGCTTCTGGAGACAGACCACACCGGACGGGAAGAGGCAATCAAGGAATTAAGACCTTCGTAGTTCACGAATATTCCTCTGCAATTCCAATATACTATTGTAGTTTTCGGGGGGTCCATTATTCGATGATAGGGGATGGGTAAAGGTATAGGTGCTGGGGGGTTGGGGTGTGAAGGGAGATCTGGGGTTCGCGAAGGCGAAAGATGGGTCAGGGACATGGCTAGCTATCTGCCGTTCACCAGTGAAAGAATTGGTCGGCCAGTCGACCTCAGCGGAGATTGCGGGGTCGAGTCGGCCGAGCGAGAGCGGCGGCGTGGATCACGACAGATAGGGGAACGTCGTGGGCTCAGAGGGTGAGAAGTTTCTTGGTGGGCTTCTGTGTTCGGACCAGGAGGGAGGGGGAGGGGGCTCCCAGCCTGTCTGGGGTCTCACGGCGGACCTAGGCGACGATAGGGGGTACCAGAAGGATCGAGCAGGTGGAAGGGAGGACGCGCTCAGGGCGGCTGACAAAGAAGGGCCCGTGGGTGTTAGGGGGACAGGTACTGTGGGGGTGAAAGATGATCCAGTGTTTTCTCGTGGAGACGTGGAAAAATGGCACCAGGATGCAAGGGCAGATCCATAAGACGCATGGGCGCGGCCAAGCTCCCCTTGGCCACACCATGTAGTTGCGCCAGTGCCGCATCTACTGGATCGTCGGGGAAGAGGATGTTGTCCAGATTGGATCTCGTCGTGGGAGGCGGGTCATATAACTCAGCTACAATTGTCAGTCTGTGAGGGTAGGATGGAAGGACTTCTGCGGTGGGGTGATATGGTCCTCGTAGACGAAATTGTGTGTGTAAGAGTCCGAGCCGCCGTCTTAGATCTGGGAGAAGAGGGAGAGGCCTGTTGAAAGGCCGGAAAGTCTGGCGACTCGCTCCGGCGTCTCCGCCTCGTCGGCTTACCCAGAGCGTTAAATTCGGGTGTGTGCAGAGTGCGCTGAGAGGGCAGGGTTCGAGGTGGACGGGGCCTGAGTGTCCTGGTCCCAGATGAGGTGCGTGAAGAAGAGGGATGGTGGGGGGGACAGGAGGTCGTCGGGTCCAGCGGGGACTCCCTTTGGGAGGGATGGGAAGCAGTGGTCGAGGGGTGGGGTTGAACGGCAGACCAGGGGGACGTACAGAGTGGCCAGAGCCGAGGGCAGCGGCGTAAGATACACGCGGCCTTACCTCCCGACTCCGCACCACTGTCTCGCACCTCTCAGAGGATAAGGAAGTCCGCTACCTGCAGGCCTCAGACCTCCTCCTCGAACTTAAAGAAAAGGCTTTCGCTGGATTAAGAGGGGTGTGCGCCTTCGCAATTGGAGCATTTGGGTGTGTTGGGGCACTTGTCTGGGTGAGCGATTTCTCCGCAACGAACACACAGTTGGTGCGGTTGTCGGCAAACTAAGCTGACGTGTTTGAACTTGTTGCAGTTAAAGCAATGGGTCGTGCGGTCTCCCATACCCCATACATACAATACGGTCGGGAGGGACTAAGGTATTGAAGGTAAGAAGTAGGGGCGGGGTGGAGGGAGGGGGTGCCTCCCTATCGGGATGTGAAACGATGGATCTTAGTGACACCCTGAGGTGCGAGGTCTTCCAGGAGCTCGTTCACTGTGATCGATAATTAATAAGCGGGTGGCGTAAATAGTGACCTGACTCTGGTTCAGGCGAGGTTGTGGGTAGACGGACACCGAGCATCCAAAGACGTCGGTGAGGGAGAGTAGGGCTTTCGTCTCTGCGGCTGAGCGTGATTTTATGAGGAGGGAGCCATCCCTCTGTGGTCGCACATCATAGCGGCTGGAGTTGCTGCGGGCTTGGATCGCTTGAAACGTCTGTTCAGAGTTGGTCGGAAGGGACCCAGAGGTAGGATGGATCACTAGGAATTTGTGGATACTTGGAAGGGATAGGGAGGCTGTAGAATTGAAGTGGACTGGAATATCCAACGGTCGATAGGATGAACGTGACGCTCTCCGTTGGGGAGGCGGGCCGACGACGGGTGAGGGGGGCCATACGTGGAGAGCAAGAAGCCGGGTTTTGGAGGAAAGTCTTGGGTGGAACTTGACTTGCCCGAAGGCGGCTGAGGTGGGGTGGGGCGGGAGCCCTGCTCCAGAGGGTGTATGTCCAAGGGCATGTTCAAGGTACAGGCTGGGGTCGGGTAACGGAAGAGAGTGCAACTATTCCGCTGCCAGAGGAGGGGCGACCTCATCAGGATGTGGTCTTCCAGTGGTAGAGGAGTCGGGGGTCCTGGTTGCCCACCACCCGAGTTCTAGGACAAGTAGTAATGGTTTCCATATGTTATTAATGTTGTAGAACACGGACCCAGGGGACGCGAGAAACTGCTTACCGGTGAGAGAGGACGAGCACAGACCGCAGGGGGCGGGGTACCTCATCCCCAGGGCACACACTGTCAGTTTAAAAACGGGGCCCCGTGATGCGAAGTTTGTCCCCAAACGGCGCAAAGACCCCAGCCCCCCAATCCCACCGGCCCGAACACCCAACCATCCAGCAGTGACGCCTTAGGGGCGCCACCTCCGGAGGACAGCACTGGAGACCCGTTCTGGGAACCAAAGACTTTAGTGGCTCTTAGCCCAGTCTCCCCAGTAGTCTGTCCGGCATGGGTGACCCTTCCGGGGGCGAGCCCACCCACCACGACAAGGTGGCCACAGGCATGGGGTACTATGGAATGTACACCTCCATGCCCGAGAGAATCGCCTCGTGATGCACTCTGAGGTAGCAGTAATCATTCCATGTCCTGTTCCCCAACAATTTTAGAAAGTAATCATTTGCATCATCAATTTTGTTTTTCTACCGGGAATACTCACATTAGTTTATAACTAAAAATCAATATATAATTTATACTTTTCTGAAATGGTACGAATAAAATGGTGAAATATATGAACACATTTAACTGATCTTTAATATTTTCTTAAAATAAAAAATAAGGGGGAACAAAGACAAAAATAACAAGTAAACACTGACCCTTGGTCAGCTAAGTTAGATAAACAATATAGTGTCATCTTTCCAACCTTATATTGCTAAAAATCAATCAAAATTACCGCCAAATAATTACAGCAGCCCAAAAGAGTAGGAAAACGTAGAAAGTATAAAGGAAAGTAGGAACAGGCTTCACCAAGTGAATCCACCTTCTGCTTAATTTACTTCATCTACAATAGTTATTATGAGGACAAACTAAAGAAATGGTTTCAATGTTCTTGATATGAAAATAAAAACCCACTCTAATAGACAGAGTTTATTTCCACGACAGTTTCGACGCCCACTGGCATCCTCCTCGGGTGGATACAGAAACACGAATGAACACAAAACAAGAGGGAAAAACAGTCCCGGGACCGACCGTTAAGAAATTCGCACCTAGGTTAGATCCCATTCTCCCGACACCGGAAGGGCATTTTCATTAAGTACATTCGCGCAGATTTAAAACTATCTTTCTGTTCTAAACATACCGTTTTTTTTTTTTTTTTTTTTACATAATTATTAAATTTATTATTAAATTTATTACATTTAATATTGCATAATTATTTATTACAGAAATTATAAATTTATTATTACATTGGTTATTACATTGTTGTTTATTATACAGAACTTATAAACCCAAAAACGAATGAAAAAAGCCGATTAGGAAATAATCCAGAGACCATTGAGAAATTCGCACCTAGTTTAGATACCGTTCTCCCGACACCGGAAGGCCATTTTATTACAGGGTCCGCTTATAAGTACATTCCCACAAATTAAAACTATCTTCTTGTTCTATACATACAGATTCTAATATTTTGACATAATTACTGCATTTATTATTGCATTTACATTTTTTTTTTTTTTTTTAACATTTATTACCTTTACCCTAATTATTAAATTTATAATATTACCTTTATTATTACATCTGTTGCATTTATATTTATTTCCACATTTATTACTTCCATTATTACATTTACTAAAAGCGAGTAAGGAAACAATCCAATCCAGACACATTTAAGAAATTCACACTTAGGTTCGAACACGTTCCCACGACTCCGTAAGGGATTTTTTGACCAAGAATCTCATTAAAGGGTCTAACTTATAAGTACCTTCACACAAATTAAAATTATCTACTTTTTCTATACACACAGATTCTATTATTTTTCTTTTGACATAATTATTACATTTATAAAGTACCTTACTTGATTCCCAATCTATAGCATGATTATTTTGGCTGGCGTGATAAAAAATGGCATTATTAGCATTACAACTTCTGAAGGCATATTTGTGTTCTTTAATACGGGTTTCAATATTTCTTCCAGTTTCTCCCACGTATACTAAATCACAACTTTTACAGGGAATGCTGTAGACACAGGCTTGTTCCTCTTTTGCAACGTTATTCCTAACCAATTTACTTTTCACGGTAGACGAATATTTGAACGCCAAAGCAAACTTAAAATCTTTCGTCAACGGTTTTACTCTTTCTAAGCCGGCAATGTAAGGCAAACTCACATATTGTTTTTGGTTAACTGAAGGTTCCCGAGGGGCATAAAAAGATTTTCTGGCTTTAAAATACGCCTTTCTGATAAACCACTCGGGATATTTTAAATCCTTAAAAATGTTCCAAATCTTTGAATTTTCCGGGTCCAGCAAATGTGGGCTACAAATCCTGAGTACTCTTAGAAACATGGAAGAAATAATTGAGCTTTTAACCCCTTCATCATGATATGAAAAATAATGAATGTACGAATTACAATGAGTAGGTTTTCTATAGACCGTGAAATTGGGCTTTCCGCTTTCGTTAATGACCAAAACATCTAGAAAAGGTAATTGTTTGTCGTTCTCCCATTCATATTTAAATTTAATTGAGGGAACAAGATTATTTAATGACAAAAGTTTTAATACTAATAATGCCATTTTTTATCACGCCAGCCAAAATAATCATGCTATAGATTGGGAATCAAGTAAGGTACTTTATAAATGTAATAATTATGTCAAAAGAAAAATAATAGAATCTGTGTGTATAGAAAAAGTAGATAATTTTAATTTGTGTGAAGGTACTTATAAGTTAGACCCTTTAATGAGATTCTTGGTCAAAAAATCCCTTACGGAGTCGTGGGAACGTGTTCGAACCTAAGTGTGAATTTCTTAAATGTCTCTGGATTGATTGTTTCCTTACTCGCTTTTAGTAAATGTAATAATGGAACTTTGGAAGTAATAAATGTGGAAATAAATATAAATGCAACAGATGTAATAATAAAGGTAATATTATAAATTTAATAATTAGGGTAAAGGTAATAATAATAAATGTTAAATGTTAAAAATGCAGTAATTATGTCAAAATACTAGAATCTGTATGTATAGAACAAGAAGATAGTTTTAATTTGTGGGAATGTACTTATAAGCGGACCCTGTAATAAAATGGCCTTCCGGTGTCGGGAGAACGGTATCTAACCTAGGTGCGAATTTCTCAATGGTCTCTGGATTATTTCCTAATCGGCTTTTTTCATTCGTTTTTCGGTTTATAAGTTCTGTATAATAAACAACAATGTAATAATAAATTTATAATTTCTGTAATAAATAATTATGAGGAGGATGCCAGTGGGCGTCGAAACTGTCGTGGAAATAAACTCTGTCTATTAGAGTGGGTTTTTATTTTCATATTTTGACCTTCACGTAGAAAAAAGAAGTTTTTTGCAATGTTCTTGATATTTCGTAAACAAGCCAAAAGCGTGACTCAATTACTTGCACACTAAAAGAGCGTCATTAAGCTACATCTGGAACTACAAATAATATTACAATTATTTTTTGCAAAAAGTAACCCATGCTCAGTATTCCTATTCGCAGCACAACATTTTTATCCTAATTTTTTCCTTCAATGCTCATTTGTGTTGGCATTTTCGTATTTGCAGATACAAACCAAAACTGAAAACGAAGGAAAGCGGTTCTATTTTAGCTACATTCTTGCACGGGTCAATCTTGCTTCTGGATCAAATATTGACAAAATGAATACGGTACCGTACCGCACATTTTCTTAATTTTAGCTCAAGCTGATTTCATTAATAATAATAATATATATGAAGTCAACACCACAAATATACAATAAGTGAAACCAAACCTCATCAGTATTTAACGTTGTTTGCATGGAATTTCACACATTTGTTGACATATTAAAACTATTTCAATAAAATGTGAAGTACTACCAGAAAAAGATGCTTTAGAGGATATTTTTATCAAATGAAGACAATCGCCTTTTTGTTTAGAAGATTTAGAAAGAAACTTTCAATGGATGTAGTTACAACCTCACCACCAGAAATTATATTTGATGTAAAAGTTTCCATCCGCGAGGAATATCGTGCTAACAGTAGTATTTACCTTAGTTATTAAATGAAAAATCTAAATACCTGCGTTTGCCAAAGCGATGGCCTCCTGTTGTGGTAAAGTTTAAAATACATATAAGGATCTACATGCTGCTCAAATTCAACTTGACTTTTCAAAGTAGATAAAATACAAAACACACCGCCTTCGGTTCCTCCGTATCTGTGAATTTAAGAAAGTAACATCCTAAACTTACATTTTATCCGCCTTCTAATGATTAAAGTATACATCTCACTCTAATGAAAAACTATCTGCCGCTCTCTATCGCGAATCTAAGACTGATTTCAGTTTACTCACCTATCTACAACAACTAGAGGACCATTTTGGTAATTGGTAGTCATTTCTTGTACCAAAGAAACTAAACTTAAAGTGGTTGCGAGAGCTGGTAAAGAAGAGGGCCAATCGGGAGCATGTATTAATCTCACTGGGAGTTCATAATCGTCTTGCGTTGACTGAACCGCTACTTCCACTGTAGCGAGACCAGAGTGTAATCTTTCCTCCAAGATTCGGACCTACGAACAGAGTCAATTTACCAAAAATTCGGTACCCTACAATTTCCTTTTATAATCTTTGCGGGTGAAATGAGTTAAATTAAAGATGTGGAACATGTATAATTGATTTTTCATATGGAAAACAGTTGAAAAGAAGGAGAATATTCTCCAAAATATTATTTGCCGAGAATATTCGAGAATTTTCTTTTTTCTTAGTTTTAAATATTTCTAGATTGTTTAGCAGCTTTTTAGAGAATTCTAGAATATTTCAGAACCTTATGGAACTTTCTAGAATGAGAGAATATTCTAGACGACTCCAGAACATTCTAGAATACTTCGGAATTGGGAGAAAATAGTATTACTTAATTACAAGGGATATTTTTTATTTGTTTCTAAACTGTTTTGTATGATATATTTCATTAATTTCCATATAATTTTGAAAAACTGAAAATGAATACTTCATTACAAGGGATATTTTTTCTTTCTAAACTGTTCTATGCGATATATTTTATTAATTTCTAGTATATATAATTTTGAAAAAATCAAATAATTAAAAAAATCATGGTTTTTTCATAAAAAAGCTATTATACTGAAAAACTGAAATTGAACACAATTATTACAAGGGATATTTTTATTTGTTTCTAAAGTGTTTTGTCTGATATATTTTATTAATTTCTGTATAAAAAAAAAAAAAAAAAAGATTTTTTTCATAAAAAATCAATTGATTTAATCAGATGATTAAATCATTTTGATTTAATCAGTGCCATCCCTGGTAAATACTGTACTTTGAATTGAAATACAGTCTTTATACAATGATTCAATAAATTTTTTGCATTAGTTAATTTATTTATTTCTTCACTCATCCGATCATTCACTTCTGACTTGAATTTCTCCATTTTGACATGAACTGAAGTTAAGTTGTATCGGAATAGTTGAAAAAAAAACTCAGATGTTCGAAAAAAGAAAATTCTCGAAAATTCTCGGTTCAGAGAATATTCTCCTAAAGATTATTCCCGAGAATTTTACATCATTAGTAACCTATCTTCATTATAAACTAACCTTCCAATGCTCTGTATCGAAATCATCATCATCAACTGGCCAAAATTGAGGATAACCTTTCTCCTCATCAGTATTAGTAAGAACGACAACAGTCTGGGCGTTGTGATCCCAAATCATTTGCCAGAAGTCGAGAATGGTGTTTGGCAAAGGGTGCTGCGTGATGATAAATTCTCTAAGGCGTTGGTGACCCATTAACCACGTGGCATTAATGTAATCAGAACCATCAACGCCAGGCTTGGGAGTCAAATGGACTCTTCCGTTCTCCATCGGTAGATGATCCAAACTACGATTCTTATCTCGGTTAACCGGTTTCACTGCGTTTACTACATTAAAGTCTCTTGGCTGAAAATTCGTGACGAGCTGCAACAGAAAATAAAAAAAATTGGGTGAAGCCACTAAAATTTTGAGAGCAATAAATTATGAAAAATCTGAAGCTAAACCAAATAACTGAATAATTTGTTAACTTTCTTTTGAAATATAAGTGTGTTAATACCTTGTGCTGATGCTGCAAAAAGAACCAAGGCTGTGGCTGCTGATCCGATGGGCCATTGGGAGCTTGGAGCATTTTAATGTAGCGAGTCAGTCCTGCAGAAGGAATGCAAGTATCGCCACTCTGAATGGCCTCGAGGAGTGCATCGTGAATGAAGATGTACTGTTCTTCGGTCTACAAATATAACAAAATTACTGCTTGGGACTGCATTTGCTACAGCGTTTTAAGGAAGCAAAATAACATTGTTTGCCTGATTATAATGCAAATACTTTTATAAATTGCAACTTAAAATGCTTTTTACTTGTACTAAAAAGTTCCTTTGCGTTCTTATATGCTTTAAGAAGCCCCAAATATTGAGTCGCCCTTTTATCCTTATCTGCTGCAACATCGCATCCAAAACGATGTAAGTCCCAGTTCTTCCCACTCCGGCACTGGAACAAGGAATAATATTGCAGTGTTTCGGCACCATTCAATTTACTCCATCAAAATTAAGATGAATTGGTCTAGTTCCAGTTTAAAAAGTTCACAAATCCATAACAAAGAAATGTGACCTTCGAATTTATTTGTTAAACAATATACTTAAAACAAAATCTGTTATACCAAACAATAAGCCAAAGATATAATTTGCCCTTGTCAAACTGAAAAGTTTAACGTGATCTTATTTTTCATCTTATGAAACTTACCTGCAGTGAACAATTATGGGCCCTGCATCGTCCGGGTTCGCAGCTGCCGACTTCCGCACGAAAGAAAGCACGGGTAGCGGGTGATCAGGCGTCCCATGATCCGGCCAATTGGTATAATGATACTGATAAATGACACGTTCTCCTCCTCCAGACTTTTTGCACTTAACCTGTTAAATCATCAAATGTGAACTTACCCCGAATTTTTAATCATCGCGTTGAAGGGGAAATGTACATTCATCGGCTAAAGACATTCAAGAACACGTACGTCTACGTATTGACACACAGGGCCTACCTTCAAGTGTTTAATTGCAAGTTTTCTAATAGTATAAGTAGCGAGAACTTCCTCATGGAGAAGGGTCACTTGAATGAAACCGTAATTTTCACTTCCTTCCTTTGGCCAATACTGGTCACATTTTTTCTGGAAGAATTTTTATGTTATCGCCTAACACCAAAAACAGTTTAATGCAAACACTAAAATATTGAAGACTTACAGATATACTACAAAATTAAAGGTCTACACGTTAATTAAGATTAGGATGAAATTAAAGACCACCTGCTTCCATCAATTTATATAAAATATCACGCAAGGTTTAGAGTATTATTTTGTACTAATCTACAAACATCAAGCATTAATTCAAACAGTTATCGGCTATTTCTCTCCAAAACAATGTAATGAAATTTAAAAATATAAACCGCCTTTTCCAAGTGAAGGCTTCGAGTGATTTACAGTAGAGGAGAGAGAAAGCCTTAGATAGACTGAGGTTCACCACAGGTTGCACAAACATGCCAAGCAAAGCCAATAAGAAATCTCCTTTGTGCACAATTAAAAAAAAAAAGATTGTTCACACTGTGGCCCATACAATACCTCAAGGCATTGGGTAGCTAGTTTTGGTTGTTTTTTAATGGTTTCCTAGGATAAGCAGAGAGGAGAGAAGAAAATTATTGTTACCGCTTTTTGAACCTCTGGCTATATGTGATTTTTAACTCCAAATATTTTTTCTCCTCTATGAAATGGATCAAACTTTCTTCACTTATGATATGAACACTTTGAGGTTCTGTTTAATTTTGCTATGTAAAAGTACCTATTCGAATGAACTGCCTTCATGAGTGAAATTAAAATTTAACTGAAATGAACAAATACTACAGAACTTCTATTTAAAAACTGAATAAATTGTCAACTATAATAAGGGACTGTGACAAAGACAGCCCATTTTAATGAATGACGGGTTTATGTATAAACTTAAGCAGGGTTATTGGAACCTACCAAATTGGGCTCATGCAAGTAAAAAATCATGAATAGCTAATAAAAAGCGAAGAAAAACGTACTCTTCCTCGTTCCACCAAATTGGTAATCATTACGATGATATGTACTCTCTGTTCCCACACCATTCTCCAGAAGGTATCGAAGGTGGAGGGTAAGGGTCCTTGGGTTCCTATGTAAGCCCTTGGCTTGTCATACCCATCTATATAATTTGCATTCACGTATTCAATGGCTTTCTTTTGTCCAGGCAGAGGACGCAAGGGTACCCTACTGTGATCATCTACAAATAAAGAAATTATTAGTCACAAAATGTTTCAGCTTTACGAAGCCGAGTTCACATTATAAAGTAGTGAACAAAACTCACAAGCAACTATGTTGAGATATCTATTCTTTTGTTTGTTTTCAGGGTGATGAGAGTGTTCAGCCGAATGTTGCTCTTGGGCAGATGCAGCTTGTATCGCTTCATACTCCTTGGAAAATCCAATATCTCCATCCGCGTGCAACTCTTGAACGTGCTACGAGAGTATCATATCGATAATGTTAACTCCAATGACGGTAAAAAAGATAACCGAGGCCATCAACACGGGGTTACCGATTAAACATATTACAGTTACAATAGAATAATTTTTCAGAATACGCAACAAAACCATCCCTAATTTTACGCATCAAAAACTTAATTTATGTATAACTTTGACCTATGACCGCTCAACAGAAATCAGTAATGGCTACTAAAGTATCAGTACAATGTTTATCATAATATATGTAAACTTACTTTTGCAAAATCATGTACATTGACAGAGCCAAAAGAACCGTCTCCTCCCGAATCATTTTCCCAGTCATGCATGAGGACTGGAGCCACTTTTGGAGGATCATCTAAGTAATAATAAGCCCCTTGGAAGTACCTTCTGAAACAAACAACCTTATAACCTTTGTATATTTTAAGGCTCTTAATTCTATCGTTTATAAAATGGAGGCCATTACTATTTTCATCCGTTAATTAAAAAAAGCCTCAACATTATAAGATTTTAAACAAATTTTGCATACTCTAAACCTCAAATGAGAAATTCATATTTCATTTTCCGGGTGGTGCATTCCAGGAATCACGCAGTGGTGTGAACCATCTTATCTCAAGACTACTCAAAATTTGGCATGCAAGCTTACATACCCAAACGCCAAATATAAAATTTTAATTAAATCTATCCAATAATTCAAAAGTTATGGCCCCTCACAAAAATTGGGGGAGAAGGGAGACCTGTTATCCGAAATTAGGGTCGAGAAAAAATTTAAAATGTTTTTTAAAGCTCATAACTGTGGGAATTAAAGTCTTTATTCCGTAATTATGTGAAATTTATAGGAAAAAGTTATACAGCTCTTTAGTTTCTAGGGGAGCTCACCCACTAAGGCTACTCATTAAAAAAAATCTTCTCGAATAGAAAATGTAGTTGAAGGGTCTCAAACACGCGGCCGGCCGTCGAACGTTTCCGGTGTGGCTCACGCGAATTTGAATGAATTGCACTCCACTAACTGCGATCCTCGAATTGCGAGTCAAATTGACGATGTATTTCATGTGCAATTTTTTTTTTTACTTTTTAAACATACTGTACATGCTGAATGCCTGCTCTTCCTTGGCACTTGGCTGTATAGTCTAATATTGCTGGATGGTATGCCACAACCGCATCTTGATTGTGGTGGTGTGCTAGTAACCGGCAACACAGTCTTCGAACTCTCATATGTTTGAGAACACCTATATCCGAGTGGTTTGTAAATACTAACAATTTATACGGCAACAAATACAGTTTGTGATGTGTCCTGTGATAACTTCCGTAAACCCTTCAAAATGTAGCAAGGTTACTTTGACAGTTGTCCCTTTCAAAATTGCATGGTAACTCTACTTTGAATGCACTTTAATAGTTAGTTGGTAAAAAGTTTTTGTATTTTTCTAGAATGTTTAATTTTAATCTTGACCCATCGGCAGTCCTCCATATTGTACTGTGGACCGCAGCCAAAACAAGTTTGAGCTCTTGACGTAGCTGAACTATTCGTGTGTGAAATAAATAGTAAATACACTTAATTTATATAGTACATCATGATGTACACTATTTTAATATAGTATCAAATACGAAACTATTTGGCTAAGTACCGGTATTGTAGTCTACTTAGTATTGGCTTCACAATGGCGAGTTTATAACACCGTAATGAGCTGAGGTTGCGAAAATCGAATTAGGGAACTTATTGCAGTAGATCTCGGCATAAAGGGCCACTATATAAAAAATACGCATGATTAGGTTTACTTACAGTAAAAATTTTCTAATGTTCTAATTCATAAGTGACAAGCAGAGTAGGGTACTGGTAATGAATAAATTACCTTTAAATTTCATAATCAATAAAGTTTTGAAAATAAAATTTTGGCTCTTCTTCCTCTATAAGAGGGGCGTTTTTGCGGGAATTAGCCCTTGCCCCCCCCCCCCCGCCTTTCCTGCAGAATAAAACCCCTGAAATGTAAAAAAAAAAAGTTTTGTCGCAAACCAAAGAATAATTATTAGAGTTTCAGACCTTCTCCAAAAAATATTTTTGAAGAAAGGTTACTAAATATTGAACTTAATGTATTTTCATTACTGTGTACAGCTTGCTCAATGAAAACTTTATTACGAGCATGGTCCCTTTAAGATACGTAAGGAAGAGACGGAAACTTCCCAGGATCGTACCACTTTAAATTCGCCTCTCAAAAAACTTTGCGAGAATAAATATGTTAATCGAAAGGAAATGACGTCGGAAACGTTAATAAAACTCGAAGACCGAGAATTAATTAAAAAAAAATTAGTTTTTCCTTCCCCTTGGATTGTTCATTCTGACTCAAGTCGAGCTCGTTGCCCCCACCTTAGACCTACAAATTAACGCGAAATCCGAGTCAGAATCCCGCTGCGGGTGGTCAGAAATTACAAACTCCTTGCCCGAGGTACCAACTAATCTTTTTGTATGGAAGGACGAACAACTACGTAAGCTGAACGTCACCTACATTCGCCGTGAATCGAACGATGGATTCGTAGTCAGTGATGCTAACCACTACACCATCGAAGCGCGCCACCTCGGTGTAACTCGAGAAAAATTATTTAAGTACTTTATCATTGATGTACAAGATGGACCCTCTGGAAATGAACCAGTAGAGAGGTTTCAAAACATTTTAAAATACAGTATAATGAACACACAGGGGCCTAGGTCTATCACACCAGTGAATAAATACTGATAGACCCATAGAATAGATAGGTGGTGCACTCCCATCTTTATGACTAATTTAAACTTAATTTCCAGATCCGTTAACCAATGAGAAAGCGAGAGGGCGTTGTGATAAATTTGAAAAAAAAAGTCATCTTCAAAAATAAGCTTATTCAACACCTATCGAATGCAACACTGGAATATATCAAAGCTAAATTGTGATCTGGAGGAAGAATGAGGATTGTTAGGTAAATTTACTAAAACTTTTCATACGGTACCTACTCTATAACTAGACTACGATATCAACTTTCTATTATTAAAAGCGAGAAACTCGGCAACGTTCAGAGTAAAAATTTACGAAAAGGGAAAGTTAAAAATTTAATGAAGGTACGATATTGCGTTTAATGTAATTTACAAACTTTTTCTGCAGATATGGACAGGTGACAAAATAGCTTACGGATGAATTCAAGCCTGCACCTTCATATCAACAATTACTTCAGATATTAAACTTATCTCCATTTAGTGTTTTAAAGACTCAAGAACTTCTTGAAGTAAGTAGATATGTGGTTGATAAAGCACGGAAATGAAGGGATACGTTTGGTATTCTATCGAAAGTTCCAAACTTTTCAAAGGGGAAAAGTATAACACCCGAGACAGTAGCAGGCAGGAGTAAAAACATTTTATGAAGATTATTATCAAGTCAGTCGTTTATGCCCAGAAAGGGAAAATTATATTAATTAGAAGTGCTGACGATGAAAAGGTATACAAGCAGAATAGACTTGCTTGCAAATCTCGTGGAACTATATATTAAAAACACAAAAAATCAAAAGTTGTTGGTTTCTCTACATTTATTAAGACTATAATGGTGCGTAACTGCTGGAGGTAAATGCGCGCACACAGTTTGTGTACATTTTTAACATCAAAATCCCAAACTCATAAAATCCACTAGAATTAAAAAAAACCTGACGATTGTATGTTACAGCAATGTTGTAAATCTTCTGACGATGCAAATTTTCTGCATTCTGCTCTTTAATTAGAAGAAAATGATTCAGTAGATCAGTGAAACAGCACTGATAGATCAAACTCAGAAAATTCAGTTGATCATTTCATTGAGCCAAGTACTGTCAAAAATTATATTTTCTCTTACATTACTACATCACTACATTACTGAAGGAGGAAGCACATACCTGGAAGACTTTAGAATTTAAAAGAAAATGAAGTCATAGCAATCTGAGATTTCTCAGAAAATCTTTTATTGTTCAATATGAAGCTCAAAGTTTCATATTATATTATTTATTTTACATCATAAGAGACAGAAAAGTTACTGCTTTATCAGTGACTGCCTGAGCCACTCAGCACCAGTTTACACAATCCAAAAAGAACTGATGAAAAGAATTAAAGAAAAGCAGAAAATTCCTTATTTTCTGATAGCTGTGATGAACAGTATAAAACAAATTTAATTCTATAAACATGTCATCATGAAGAAGACTTCCGAGTCAATTACGAGTAGAATTTGTTCTAATCATAGAGGAAAAATTACCTTGATGTGGAACAATAAAACTAGCAGCAGCAAAGGTTCGTCTACAAAGAACAGTTTCTGGACATATTCTAACACCTAAAGAATTCTTTGACTGCTAGAACAGCCATTTTGAAATAAGGTGTTTTTATATTTGAAAGATGCAAGTTGAAGGAAATAAAACATTCTTATTTAACAGATTTTCAAAATCTTTAGTTGGCAGAATACATAGGGTCTACAAAATGGTATAAAAAAAATTTTTTTACAGGCAATAATTCCAGTAAAACGAAATGATCAAACTATAATCTAGTCCGAAATTGGTCATTATATCGCCCGCATAATTTATACGATAGAAAGCTTTGGTTTGGCATCACTGAAGTCAAAAGAATTTGGAGACTATAAACGTAATCTTTTCTGTTCATCAGGGCAACATAATGAGTACACTTTTCCAGAAGAGGAAGATAAATATTGGACTCCAACAAATGATGCAATACGCAAAATGTGAATTCAAGAAATTATTCCTGCCAGACTAACGATAAAGTATTCATTCTTTGAAGTTAAATTACGAGAAGCGGGAGTCAAAAAATTTTTGCAAAGGAAAAGAAAGAGTAAATTAAAGTAGGCCCAATGTCTATGTCAACGTTAATAACTCTCAAAAAGAAGAAAAAAAATACTCAACATGAAATTCATGGATTCTTCAAATAAACTTTAATTTAAATTTAGCGTACACCCAATAATATTACTGTACCAAGATCCGTAACTAAGCACACCGGACAAAAAATTAGTCACCCCTCTCAGAATGTACCTAATAACGTGTGACGGCGCCTCTGGCCTTGATAACCGCACGAATCCGGCGAGGCAGAGACTCTACGAGGTTGTGCATGTACTGAACATCGATTTGCTGCCACTCGTTCATCAGCCGGTCCCGAAGTTCCGCCAGAGTCCTGCGCTTCACTTTCTGTTTCCAGCCTGAACAACACCTTCGACGCATTCAGGATTAAAGGCTTCATTGGACCTGCGATGTACTCGTCGCCTCCCATCATTGGAGAACAAACAAAAACGGGACTCATCGGACCAAATTACACGTTTCCAATCTGCCGCAGTCCAATTTTTGTGCCTCTGAGCCCATTTATAACGTGCCAATTTGTGACTTGCTGTTAACAGCGGCCTCTTCCGTGGTACCCTGCTCCAGATGTCCATCGCATGCAGTTCTCGTCGCAATGTCCGTTCGGAAATTGGTCGCTGGAGAACCTCATTGGTTTCTTGGAGCAATTGTTCTCTGGTTTGAAAACGATTTGCAGTTACTAGACGAGAAACATGGCGGCGGCCCCTATTGTCGAGAATTGTTTTCCGGCCACAGTTACGCCGTCGATTGTCAGTTGATTGCGAACTACACCACTCTTTGTAAACTCGCTGGACAGTACGCGTTGACACACCAACAAATTTGGCTACTTCAGACATTTTGTGTCCGTGGGCTCTGCCAAACACGATGGCTCCTTTTTGCCACTGAGTAACGTCTGCCTCACGACCCATTTTGCAGACTATATTCAACACACACTTTGTTCTTCACCACCTCACGAAACATATCTGATCCTGTGTGCTACGTCACCGCTACTTGTCACCACTTACCAATGCTACATCAGCGCCCTCTGTGAGACCTTGAACTTCCTACTATCGGTGCTATTAGGGGTGACTAATTTTTTGTCCGGTGTGCTTACAATCCAAAGCCCAGTAACCCATTGCGTTACGCATATTTACATTAAGCAATGAGCGCAGTAAAGCTCTAATATTAAGTTTATCTACAAATCTACAGAAGCTAAGGCTAACAAAGACCCTAAGATGCACTCTAAGGTTAGCCCGAGAAAAAGAAGAGAATAAGGGGTTAAGCAAGCAGCAAAACCTATCATTCGTGGGTTAACATTCATTCAAAAAAGAGAGTGAGAAAGACTCGTCATCATAATCCGCCGGCCAGTGCGGCCAAGTCGGAAAGAACGGGAAAGGGGTGAAAGACAAAAAGAAGTAAAATAAGAACGCTTACAAACCATGCAAACACAGTCTTAACTCAAAGAAACACTGCCAGATACCATGCAATGTACAGACATGTAAGTAAATGAGGATGAGAAGAGTATAATAAAAGATGGGTTAGTTTACGCTACGAGCTACATCTAAGTTCGTGTTAGTCTATTTTTTTTTAACAATATAAATTTAACGCTGATATATCACAAGCTGGCATCAACAGACTCAACCCTCGACTATCACCCCAAGAGCTCTTGTTGCTAATTGTTTTATTATTTTAAATGAGTTAATATTTTTAAAATGCCTATCTAAACGGTTTTTAAACATATTAACGCTGGTACATTATTCCATTTATCAATTACTTTAAACGTAAAAAAAGTTTTTTAGCGATGTTAGTAATGAAACGTCTGCCACGTAATTTACATCCGTTATTACGAGTATTGCTATTATCGAAAATGAACAATGTCAAAATTTACGTTATCGATTTTATTAACGATTTTGAAAACTTAAATAAGCTCCACGCTTAATCTCCTAGTCTCGAGTGAATGCAAGTCTTAACTCTTTAATCCTATCTTCGTAAGACTTGTTGCGTAGTGACGGAATTATCAATATCCTCACTCAAATACGGGCACCAAAACTGAAGGGCATATTCTAAGTGAGGCCTGACTAGGGACTTGTAAAGGGGCAATATAATATTCTAAGATTTAAATTCGATATTACGCGCTATGAAGCCGAACATCCTATTAGCTTTTGCGCAAGACTCCAGCCACTAGTTCCTAACTCTAAATCCTTAGATACGCGTACGCCTAAATCTACTTCCTCGTCAACGCTCACTAACTGTCTATTGTCCATCGTATACGTGTAATTGTTGTTACGAGAACCTATATGCAAAGCTTTACATTTGTCTACGTTAAATTGCATCTGCCACTTATCCGTCCACTCCATAATCCTATTTACATCGTCTTGGAGCCTATTTCTATCGTCCACGTTGAGAACTTTACCGCCTATTTTAATATCGTTCGCGAATTTTGACGCGTTACTGGTCAAGCCTACATCTATGTCGTTAATGTAGATTACGCATAGCAATGGGCCTAACACTGAACCCTGAGGGACACCGCTACCTACATCCAACCACCCCAATTCCCTACCATTAACAACGACCCTGTTTCCTGGCACGAAGCCATTCCTCTAACCAGTTAGCTACCTGACCGCGTATACCGTGCGCTTTAACCTTCACAATTAATCTTCTATGCAGAACTGTATCGAACGCTTTTAAAGTCTAAATAAATAACCTCAGCCGCTCTATGCCTATCGTATTCGCGCACTATTTCGTTATAAAACTAACAAATTAGTTAAACAAGATTTATGGCGTCGAAACCCATGCTGACTACTATTAATCAAATCACGACTTTCTAAGTGATCGATGATACGATCCCTAACTACAGATTCCAAAAGTTTACCGACAATTGACGTTAAGCTAATAGGTCTATAATTGCTAGCTACTGCGCAGTGCGCAGTCGCCTTTTTTAAAAATGGGCGTAACGTTGGCTAATTTAAAGTCTTCAGGAATAATCCCCACTTCCAGTGACTTATTAAAAATTTTTGTTGAGTGGCCTACGATAACGTCTTTCAAATCTTTCAAATGCCTACGATAAAAGCGCATCAGGGCCTGGAGCCTTACTAGCTTTTAGCTTATCGATATAATGCGCAATCTCACCCTCGTAAACAGTTATTTCATTCGAAATAATCTCGCTACTAAATGGAACGATATCGTCCACGTCGGGGACATTATTTACGTCTTCTACGGTAAAAACTGCCGCAAAAAAGTTGCTAAAAATACCCGCCATCGCCTGAGCGTCGGAAGCCAAAGCGCCGTTAGCGTCCACTAGAGGGCCTATGTTATCTTTTATCGGCTTACGATTATTGACGTAGTCAAAAAAACTTTTTCGGATTATGTTTACTATCCGCAGCTACAAGTATCTCAAAATTACGCTTAGCATTCCTAACAGATCTTTTAACCTGACGTCTAAGCTCGATATATCTATTAAAGTTAGCTACCGTGCCATTGCACTTATCAAGTCTATACGCTCTGTTACGCTCGTTTATGAACTCGTATATTTCCCTAGTCCGCCACTTGGGCCTACGCGAAATAAACTCCCTTTCGATATTAAAAAAAACTTTCTTTAAACGCCTCCCAATGAAAATTTGCGTTATTACCCATAAATAAATTATCCCAGTCCACTACTCTCATCCTGTCCGCAAAACTATCGAAGTTTGCCCTACGAAAATCAGGGACTTCTATTACGTTACTATCCTTACTGTTTTCCATCAATAGCTTAAACCTAATAATTTGGTGATCACTACATCCCAAACTCTCACCTACTTCCAAACCTTCGACTATATTTTCGTCGTTCGTCATCACCACGTCTAAAATATTGTCACCGCGCATTGGTTTGGTAACTATCTGTCGTAAAAAATTATCTTCCATGAGCTCAGTCTCAAACCTTCATCATTACCAGTAAATGTCTCGTAATTAACGTTTGGGCAGTTAAAGTCTCTGACAACTATACTATCCGATTATTATTAATTAAGTTACCAAGAAGTGTGCAAAATCTAGTATCGGTATCGAGGGATTTAACGGGAAGTCTGTAAACAACTAAATTAAAGCTAATACTACACGCCCTAGCTTCAACGCATATCGCATTAATTGCTGCCGGAAAATCTATCTTAACCTCATTAGCCCCTAAGGGATATAGCAAAGTTCCCCCAACAATTCCCGAGTCGCGGTATCTAACCACGTTTCGGTTATAGCAACTATATCGTAGTTCCCGGAATAAATTATCGCCTTAAATTCGTTCAATTTATTTCTAATACTACGCACGTTACAATAAAAGACGTTTAAATTATTTTTTACCAAGGATCAGTGTTTTAAACCATTTTTCACGTCGGGCTGGCGTTTCCCGGACCCACAACGTTTAAAGAGGGCTTCGACCTATACAGCTTTCGAACGTTCTCACCGATTAACCTACCTAGCCTAGCATTCCCCATTTCTTTGAAATGCATCCCATCTTTTATAAAAAGGCTAGGATCACTAAATTCTGACCACAGCTTTACGAAGGGTACATTTTCCTGAGCATAAAAATCTCTTAGTTTAGTGTTCAAAAATATTGTTTTTGACGTAATGCTAAAATTTAATAGTCATTAAATTTTAATCCTAAATTTAATGACTGTACGTCTCTCAACTGTGACGAGTTACACGCCAAATTATAAATTACTGGCTGATCAGATGCAACTTAGATGTTTGAATTTGTCAAAATGAATAAATATAAGCAATAAAACTATCTTATTCTTCATATTTTTGCTTTACCTCAACCGATGCCCTTTTACAAGATATTTCTAAATTACATGTACATAAATAAAAACTTCATATCATATATTATTATTAGCCCGTAGGTAAATTTCTAGATTGAAAGTCGCCCTCGACACTTAAAACTGTGCCCACCACTGCTCTAGTATATTCTAAAAAGATAGTATACCATATTGTGACGCGTTTATCACACACACTACGCTATCCTGTTGAAACTTGGACAGTTGCTGTCAGTGCTCCACCACACTTTAGAAATATATATTGTTTTATTTAAGTTTTAACTCCATAATTCTTTGCTTTGGGTCAGCAAATTAAACTATCATGACCAGATGATCTTGAATGTTTTCTAGAAATGAAATATTTGTTTTATATCAAATCAATGGAATAAAAATTGAAATTAATTACTGATGCTTTATAGAAATAATAAATATGTTCTACAAATGTTTATTCACTTTAAGGCCAGTGGCTATTAGGATTTTAATTAATGTTTAAAAAGGCTCCTTGCTCTCCCCTACGGATTAATTGCTTCACTTAATGAAGCAACAGTGGGATGTTGTATAGATAATAGGGGTGTGCCGGATAGTATTTTTTACTATCCGGCCGGATATCGGATAGCCGGATAATCAAAAAAAATATCCGGCCGGATACCGGATATCATCATTCAAATAATTCATAATTTTTTATATTATTATTATTTAGCTATTACTTGACTAATTGACTATACTATCAAATTTTAATCACTATTTGATGTAAATTATAGCTATCTTTCAATAACTTTACTAATTACCTATATTTTATCCTTTTCAGGATTGTTTCATTGCCTAAATCATATAGCTATATAGCTAGTTAGTATTAGTTACAGGCTTACAGCAATATTTTAACATTATTTACCCCCTAAAATGGCTAGTTTTATTTGGAAAATATTTTCAATACATGAGACTAATCCAACGATAGCTATTTGCTCCCTATGTTCCAAACAGATTAATGAAGAATCCTTTCCATCTCTCAAGAAAATTGCTCTAAAATGGCTAGTGACACCAGCATCTTCAGTTTTCTCAGAAAGAATGTTTTCCGAATACGGAAATATTTTTGAAGAAAAAAGAAGTACTTTGCTACCAAAGCGAGGGGAGATGCTTCTTTTTATCCATCACAATGGACGAAAATTTGATTTAAACTTGTGAATCTAGTGTCTTGAACATAGTATTAATTTTTATTGTTTAATGTGAGTTTTTACTTTTTAAGGTTTTGCTATTTTAATAATTTCACTTACCTTACTGGTATATTTGATTAGGCTATATGTTTTATTTTTATATCGCAAATCTTAATAAGGTTTCGCTAATTCATATTTTTTCATATTGTAATTTGCAATATATATAAAAATAAAAAATAAAAAAAAATAAAAAGTAAGGGAAGCTGGGATCTTAGCTATGCGTCACACTTTTAGCTGGACCAAACATTTTGCCTTTTTAGCAGTGTTAATATAGTTACATACTAGTAGTGGTACATGCTTATTTATCAATTATTTTAATTTTAGATTTTTGTACAACTATATTCAACTTTTGCTAGCTAAAGGCTATGCAAGCTAAGATTGGAAAGGGGCGGGCCCAGATGGTATTCCCATTACAAAAAAGACACTCATAAATATCCGGCTATCCGGCCGGATACAGGATACCGGATAATAGCTGTTATCCGGCACATCCCTAATAGATAACACAAGGATAAATAACTTAGTTTATGCCGATGATATGGTGTTAATAAGTTCCCCTGTTAAAGGTCTGGATCGGCTACTAAAAGTCTGCGAAGTGTATTCGCAGAAACATATTCTTTTTAATGTTACAAAAACTAAGGTTATGTAATTTCATCCTAAAAGCTATAATCAGCCAGCTGATATAAGGTTTAAAATGAATGGTGAAGTAATTGAGGAAGTACAAGAGTAAGTATTTGGGTCAAACTATTACCAGCTCATTGAGTGATGACTCGGATATAAGAAAATCTCGAAGCCTGTGTGCTAAAACGAATATGACCATAAGGAACTTTCGATTTTGTACAAGTGAAGCTAAAGACACACTTTCGTACTTTCTTTAGTAATATATACGGACAGCAACTCTGGGTGAATTATAAAAAAAGGTTCTGGTAGAATCCTAAATTTGCTGTACAACAGGTCTTTTAGACTCTTACATAAATTACCCTGGAGATGCTCAGCTTCGCAAATGTTTGCTACCCGCAATGTCCCGAGCTTCCCGGAGGTAACAAGACGTGCTCAACACAGTCTAATGCAAAGAATTAAAAAATCAACCAACCCGATTATCCAAGCTATCCATAAGTCCTGCCATTTATCCTCTAAGCTATGGAATTCTTGGTACGAAAACGTCTGTCTGTAGCTCCACTTAACTTCGACATTACGGTATTATTTCTAATCAATTGTATATACAGGGTGTCCCAGAATTAACTATCTATTTCAATGAAATCGGACAAATTTTTTAAAAACACTTTTATTTATGTTTATCATGTTTAATATGTGTTAAAAATGTATAAATTTCTAAAAAAATTTCATAATTTTATTTTCATAATTTTTTCATAGTTTTATTTTCATTCTCTTTCAGAACCCTATTAATAATGAATACACAAGAACGCATCTTTGTTGTAACATCCCGTATCAAAGGAATGCAATGTAATGAAATCAGAGAAAAATTTACAAGAAGATTCCACAGAACCGGTCCTACAGACAAAGCGATTCGTGAACTTGTGAACAAATTTAAAAGAACTGGATCCGTACACGACGAGGTGGGAAGAGGACGCCCAAGGACAGCACGTAACAGTACCGAACAGGTACGACAATTGTTTGAGGATGAACCAACAACTTCGGTTAGGGAGGCCGGTCGAAGACTCAACATATCCAAGACAACAGTTCATAGAATCTTGCGTTCGACAATGATGAAAAAGGCTTTGATACGGGATGTTACAACAAAGATGCGTTCTTGTGTATTCATTATTAATAGGGTTCTGAAAGAGAATGAAAATAAAACTATAAAAAACTATGAAAAAATTATGAAAATAAAATTATGAAAAAAATTTAGAAATTTATACATTTTTAACACATATTAAACATGATAAACATAAATAAAAGTGTTTTTAAAAAATTTGTCAGATTTCATTGAAATAGATAGTTAATTCTGGGACACCCTGTATTTCTATCCTTAGTATATGAACTGTCATTGTATTAATAATAATTGTCATATGGACTATTGTCTGCCAATAGACCTTTTCATTATGTTTAAAAAAAGGTTAGCACAGATATCTTAATTTGTTACAATAATCAATAAAGCTATAAGTAAATTCTATAACTTCGTTTTATTGAAAAATAAACAGCAAATTTCATTACCATTCTTTATGTATTACCTATAATGTAGTAATTATTTAGTAGTTTTTCGCGTTTTATCATTTTCTTTATTTTTATTCATATATATATACTGATTTAAATCAACCAACCTTGTCAAATTCTATAGAATTATTCAGAAATAAGCTATTTAATTGCGAAGGACGCTGTCAAACTGGACACATATACCTGAAGTAAATAAGCACCTCCATGTATATAGACAACCTTGACGACGTCATGCAGCTTTTTATCAATAGTCTACTGGCAGAACATGCCCGTCGTGGACGGACACATCAACTAGTAAAAATAAAAAAGGGGTAAATTACAAAATTAAAAGTGCTTAATGAAATTTAGATAATTTTAGATAATTAATTATAAAATGTAACTTAATTACTATGGTAAAAATGGCAGTAGTGAACTTATACGAGGGCCACTCACTATATTTTATCCCACCTTTTTTTTTCCCCCCCGTTTCCTTGTAAGTTCTAGAAATTTTGTACACAAGTAGTTACATACCTTTCTTACAAGTTTTTATTTTTCCACATAGTCTCCATCCTTTTCTACGGCTTTCCTCCACCTCGAAACAAGGGCCTTTATTCCTTGCTGGTAAAAGTCCGCTGGGTTCCGCTGGAGCCACCTCTTAACCTCCTCAACAACCTCATCGTCACACAAACTTTCTTCCACGAATAGCATCCTTCATTGGCCCAAACAAATGATAGCCTGAAGGTGCCAGATCCGGGCTGTATGGAGGGTGGGGTAACACAGTCAAGCGGACTTTTGTGATGGCCTCTCTTGTTTGCAAACTGTTGTGTGGTCTTGCGTTATCGTGCAAAATAAGATGTCTTCCAGTTTTCTCTCCGGTCGAACTCGCTTTATACGTCTCTGGAGTCTCTGTACGGTAGCAATATATGCCTCCGAGTTGATTGTTTGTTCTTTCTTCATAATGTCCACCAGACTCACCTTTCATGTCCTAGAAGATGGTGGCCATAACTTTCCTGCAGAGGGAGCCATTTTGAACTTTTTCTTGCGTGGGGAGTCTGCGTGATGCCACTCCATGGATTGGCGTTTTGTTTCAAGTTGAAGGTGGTGTACCCAAGTCTCATCCCCATTCCCCAGTCACAATTCGTTAAAGGAAGTCATCCCCTTCTGTCTCGTATCGAACCAACGACTCCGAAGCAATTTCTTTTCTTTGAGCTTTGTGATCTTCAGTCAGTTCCCGAGGAACAAACCGTGAACACACTTTTGACTATCTCAGTTGCTGAATTATCGTATTCGTATTTCCTTCACTAATTCCTAGCTCCAGTGATAGCTCCTTGTACGTGACGCGCCGATTTGATCAAATGATGCTGTTAGCACGTTGCGCAGTGTGAAATGTCACAGCCGATGCCGGGCAATCGCTGCGTGGCTCATCATCGAGACTGACTTTCCCTCTCTCCGATGATCTCATTCTCACACGTTTAGACCAGCGTCCAACTGTGCTTCGATCAACAGCAGTATCTCCGTAAACGTTTTGTAGACGTTTGTGAATATTTCAAACTGTTTCCTTCTCTGCGGTTAAAAACTCGATAACAGCTCTGTTAACAACACATCACTGTCAGACGCCATTTTCGAAACTGCGTTAACCATCGGTTTTATACAAGGAGGGGAGGTTCAAACTGGAAAAATCTGGTTATGTGAAGCGCAGAAAGTCCAAACTTACGGCCCAAAATACATTTCAGTCCCATGGCCTATTATTTAGCTAAGAAAAAAGGGTGGGGCAAAATATATTGAGTGCCCCTAGTACATCAGGAGATAATGAAGTACTCCTTAGTTATTTGCGAAATACATTTAGCCATGAAACCTGCCTGATATGCATGGGAACTGCATTCCATACATGTGCTCCTTTCAAAGAATGCATTTCCTGAAGTTTCCATTGTATAATTTGGTTTGCGTATAAAATCCTTTGGGAGTCTAGTGTTATAATTATGATGTATTTGATGAGGGGGTGATTGCTCTTTGAATGGGTGATGGGTTGATAACTTTGAACATATTGACAGCAACACTGAACTTGTACAAGTCGTTTATTTCAAAATATTTAGCTCTTTAAACATTGGGGAAGTGTGACTGTCATCATTACTCGAGAGAATTCACAGACATTTATGAATGACTTCCAAAGGATGTTTTATATATTTCTTTGAGCTCCCCATGTTCTAATGTAATACAATAAATGCGGATTGATGAAGGAATAATACAGGGTAAGGAATGCGTTTTGATGAAGAGTCCTTTTTAATTTCAATATGAACAGTAATCTTGATATTTTGGATTTGATATGTTGCACATAGCTTTTGAAATTTATTTCAAAAGACGAGTGTAAGGCTTAATAAAAGTTTATTTGCGCACATCCACTTATACGCGTGTTCTAATCGTTGACGTGAATCAGAAATAATGACCAAAGAATATATCCTTGTATGACCACACTAGTTGGCATCGCCTTTGTCAGATAAATTCTCTTACTCTGACGTATTGATGACGATTTGAACCAATGGAGGATATTGCCTCTTATGACGTACATGTAAAGTTTATTCAACAAGATTTCATGTGAAAGTATCAGGGTAGACAAGGCAGTTTTTTTGTTGTTTTGGCTCTGATAGACATTTTCCAATTGTATGTTATTGAATCTTCTGTTGTATGCCCACCTCTAAATCCAACCTGTGTTTTAGTTAAAATATCGTATTTGATTAAGAATTTATTAAGTTTATTGTATGCGATTTTTTCAAATACTTCAGAGATGGCAATACGAAAATGGGGCGATAATTGGAGGGAATGTTGGGTTTCCTGACTTAATACCAAAGACCGGTCTACATTACTGTGATGTTCCTCAAGTGCAGCGAACACTTATCCTGTTTCAAGTAGGCAGTTAGCTGCTAAAAAATGTCTCACACTATGAATGTGAATAAAGTAAGAGTAAATTTTGCAATTGTCACTTGATAACCTATTTAGAATTTTTATTCCTGAAAGTAAAATACAGAACAGAGCTTAGGAATTAGGCATTACACAATACTGAATACATGCAAAAATTGTATATGGGCTCTGTTTCGGTTTGGAGACGTCTCTCGAGACCTTTTTTCTGGTCTCTGTCTCGGCCATGGTGGTGGTCTCGACTACATCACTGGTGTAGTCTGGTTTCTTTTAGACTGTCAGGGAATATACCGAGTGTCACCGATTTATTCATCAGTTCATCGAGCGGTATTGCAATTTCATCCGATACTAATCTGTATATTTTCACTGGGATTGTATTGATGTCAGTCTATTTTTCAGATTTTTTATGGTTAGAGAGATATCGTTTGGTAGGATTGGATTAGGGTTTCCTTCCCGGGATCCCGGCTGTTTTTATTCGATTTGAAAATCCCGGAATTTTTAAACTTAATTTATTTTTTATTGATTTGTTTTTTTCTTTTGTTATTAGAAGGCTCTTCGGTAGAATTAAAGAAAACTGGCCAAGGGACTGTCGCTAGCGCTACGTATAATACAAGGAACCGAGTCTCAGTATATTATCTAGCGATCGCAGGCAACTCATCTTGCTCAGAGTTTAAGCGAGCATTTGAAGCAAGAACTGCAGTTATTCGAGACAATAGGGAACAGAACTTCAAACATCATGAATTTATTTGATGCACTGAAAACCATTCCGCCAACCTCTGTTGAATCAGAAAGAGCCTTTTCTGCAGCAGGCTTATTTATCACCAAGTTGAGAACTCGTCTTAGTAATAGAAGTACCGATTGTTTATGTTTTTTAAGAAGCTATTTTAAAAATGTTGATTGACTCTTTAAATATTTTAAGATAAAATATGTTGAGATAAAAAGTATGAATTATTTTTTTTGAATGAAGTTTTTTCTTTTTCTTTTTTTATTTGCAAATGCACTTAATTATAATTAAAGGAATATAATATTTTAGCCTTTTATTTGTCCCCTGCAGATGAATAGCATGATAAATATTATGTTTAATAAATAATAAATAGCTACCACTGATTGGTAAACTCAATTCAAGTATTACAATGCAAAAGTGGTCATCTAGGCATAAGTAATTGGTTATCCCAATTCTAAAAGGGTATTTTATCACTGAACAATAAAAAAAAATTACCATCTCTTAAATATACAACCATTTCCTGGATTTCCAGAGGGATCCCGGGAATTGGATTCATTTTTCCGGGAATTCCCGGAATGAAGAAAGCTGCATATAAGGAGAAACCTAGATTGGATCAAAGAAAAAGGAGTTTGGGGTGGGATGTGGCTAATGTCGTAACACCGCTTCCTGGGTCTGGGAAGTACAGTAGTTTGATGGGAGAACTTTTTTCCCTGTATATTTTACCCAATTACTCAATAGAAGCTTTTTAATTCCCTTCGTTTTTAACTTCACAATGAATTTTACATTTTTTTCCTCCAGCCCAATTAGGGGTGAAGATATGGCACTTCAGAATATTGGGGTTCCCCTCTCCCCAATTATTGGGAGGGGCCATAACTTTTGAAATAATGAATACAGTACATTCAATGGAAATTTTATATTTAGTCTTTGGGTAGTAAACAGAGATTGCATACCAAATTTCAAGGATATCAGAGATGATTCCCTCCCAAACCTAGAATCCACATGTCACTAATTTCTAACTATTAACTTAATACTTCTGTCATACTTAAACGTCTGCCCCTTACCTATAAATTATCATGGCAATAACAAGCAAAAAGATGGCAAATCCCGCACATATGATGCCTGCAACTATTCCAGCACTCATTTCGAATCCCGAACCTGTCGGCTCAGGCACAGGAGCTCTGTGGCACTCTGGAAACAGAAGAATCTTCCTCGACTCTGAGAAGGGTCCCTTATACGTTAAGTTATTGTCAGCGTAGAAGCGAGAGTACGTTCCTCCGCGGACCTTCAACTCGTACATTGTATTTACGCTTAAGTTTGTGATTAAAAACTGAAAGAAAAAGGAGTCATCAGTAATATGAATAAGGCATACCAGTTAAGCAAAAGGTCCATTGCTAAATGTTGCCAACATCCTTACATGTATATTTAATTTTATTTTGTGACAGTCGTTATATTTATATCCGAGATGTCTAAATTATAAAGCTATTAGTACTTGGCTAATAATTTAAGTACCATACAGTATGAAAAGAACTGCCAGCACTCACCCAATTTAGAAAATGGGAGATTTTTTAAGTATGTTTACTTCAAAAACGAAAATGCTAATGCATATTCCATTAGTACGGTCACGTACTTCCCTTTCTTTTAACATACTGTACACAAAAATTCCGTGCGGAACACTGCACGCATCGCGCCGAGTTTACGCTCCTCCAAGCTGATCCAGTGACTACAAATAGTCTGCCAAAAGAAAAGCGAAACTCCGCTCCCCCTAAACCCGGGGCATTCCAGGAGAGATCACCCAATGCATGTCACCACTCCGACTCGGATTTTGATGAAAATTGACATGGGGTTCTTCCGGTTGCTGATTTAACTCAAAATAAAAAAGTTCTATGACCCATAGTTTTTGAGATATTGGCCCCCACTTTACCACCTAACTTTAATGGGCAATAACTCCCAAACATCTTACCATAGACCTATAAAACTATACATTTTTAGAATCAGCATGAAGAGATCTATTAAATGACACCACATTCAAATGTGTAGAACAATAATGAAAATTTCCCCCCCTTTTTATTTTTGACCCCCACCACCCCTAGGCAGTGAAATCCAAAAAAAAATTTATTTATTAAACCTCCATTAATTGTTAAAAGTTAAACAATAAAAAACGTGGGGATAAAGTTACAAGATATTTTAAAAATTATTGAAAAAATATGTACATTGAAATTGTGACATTTTTACGCCTGCAGACTAAAATACTTACTAACTTACTTACTTACTTACTTACTTACTTACTTCGTAGCCCCAGGGTTCTCTTATGCGAACCCGGCGGCACTCAGGTATCCCGCGACCACCGTGGGACGGGTCCATAGGTCTCGTAGAGAGGTAATGTTGAAGTTGTGTCTTTGTTGAGAGAGAGTGTGGCAGTGTAAGAGTAGGTGTTCTGTGTCCTCAGGGTGGAGGTAGCATTTTTGACAGGTGGAGGTATCAGCTAGGTGGAGTCTGTGTCTGTATTGTTGGAGGGGGGTGGTGGCCTGAACGGAGCCTGGCCAGAGTAACTCTTGTTTTCCTTGGGAGGGTTTGTTCGCTCTGATGGACTACAGGGGGAGTATCGTGAAGGACAGTGTTGTGTGGTTGGTCGAGTAGGTATTTCCGGGTGAATTCTGTGTGGAGATGTTTAATGGGGTTGATGTTTAGGGGAGGAGGGGGGATATTGTTCAGTAGCTGCGAATAGTGAGCAGCAGGAGTACGTTTTTTGTTGCGGGGTGGGGGATTGTGTAATGTGAGATGGTGACAGGGGTGGTCTGGGGACAGTGCTCTGGAGAAGAATTGAGTCCCTGTCATGTTCATGTGGTGTTCGATGGGGAGTATTTTCGTATCTGCGTGTAGATGGGGGATGGGTGTGGTTCGGAGGCAGCCAGTAATCAGGGCTGTGGAGTCGGAGTCGGAAGCAATTTTGGTGGTGCTGGAGTCGGAGTCGGTAAAAATGTACCGACTCCGACCTCAATATAAATTTTAATAAAATATGTTTTTGTGTGTGATATCACTGGCAGCTATGGTGGTTAAACCACTTAAATAATAAACACAATGTTTTCCATTTCAGACACTAATGCCATTAATTCATTTTTTCTTTTCAGATAATATTTTTTATCTTTAATGCTTATTTAATTTCGAGTTCTTTCTAAATTTCATAAGTTTTTAACTTTCAAGTCTAAAACTCCTTTCACAATGGCAAAGACACTTCCAACAAAGTCTGCAGTTTTTTAATATTTTACAATAACCACAGATGGGAAACATTTCGTGTGTCAGTGTATGATAGAAGATGATGATGATGATGATGATGATGATGATCTACAGATCTACAGAAGCTAAGGCTAACAAAGACCCTAAGATCCACTCTAAGGTTAGCCCGAGAGAAAGGAAAGAGTAGCGGGTTAAAAGAGAAGAGAAAAAGGGGTTAAGTAAGAGCAACACCTATCACTCATGGGTTAACATTCATTCAGAAAAAGAGGAAAAGTGTCTCACCATCATCATCCGCCGGCCACTGCCGACAAGTCAGAAAAATAGTCGGAGAATATAGGAGAGGGGTGAAAAATGAAAAGAAGTAAAATAAGAACGCTTACAAACCATGCAAACACAGTCTTAACTCACTGTCATACCATGCAAACTACAAACATGCAAGGAAAGAGTTACAGACATGCAAGTAAGGAGATAAGAAAAAAAAAAAGTAGGTAAAGTTAAACAAAAAGTGGGTTAGTTTACGCTACAAGCTACATCTACATTCGTGTTAGTCTAATTTTTTTTTTTTTTTTTATTATTTTTTATAATTTTTTTTTTTTTTTTTATAATTTTATTGCTGGCATCACACGCTGCATGTCACAAGCTGGCATCCATCGTCAACAGACTCATCCTCGAGCACCACCACCAGAGCTCCTGTTAACTTTCTTTTTTAATTTTAAACAACGCTAATACTTTTAAAATGTCTGTCAAGACGGTTCTTAAACATATTAACGCTGGTAGAATGAACGACTGACGCGGAAAGATTATTCCATTTATCAATTACTTTAAACGTAAAGAAGTTTTAAGCGATATTAGTAATGAAACGTCTGCCACGCAACTTAAATCCGTTATTGCGAGTATTACTATTATCAAAAGTGAACAATTTGTCAAAATTTACGTTATCGATGTTATTAACGATTTTGAAAACTTCAATAAGCTCCCCCCTTAATCTCCTAGTTTCGAGTGAATACAAGTCTAACTCTTTAATCCTATCTTCATAAGGCTTATTGCGCAAAGACGGAATAAGTTTCGTGGCACGACGCTGAACCCTTTCTAACCTATCAATATCCTCACGCAAGTACGGGCACCAAAACTGAACGGCATATTCTAAATGAGGCCTGACTAGGGACTTGTAGAGGGGCAATATAATATCCTTCGATTTAAATTCGAAATTACGCGCTATGAAGCCTAACATCCTATTAGCTTTTGCGCAAGACTCCAGGCACTGGTTCCTAACCTTTAAATCTTTAGTTACGCGTACGCCTAAATCTACTTCCTCGTCAACGCTCGCTAACTCCTTATCATCCATCGTGTACGCGTAATTATTGTTGCGAGAACCGATATGCAAAACTTTACATTTATCTACGTTAAATTGCATCTGCCACTTATCCGGCCACTCCGTAATCCTATCTACATCGTCTTGGATCCTATTTCTATCGTCCTCGTTAACAACCTTACCCCCTATTTTAGTATCGTCCGCGAACTTTGACACGTTACTAGTCAATCATACATCTATGTCGTTAATGTAAATTACGAATAACAATGGGCCTAACACTGAACCCTGTGGGACACCGCTACCTACATCTAACCACCCCGATTCACTACCATTAACTACGACCCTCTGCCTCCTAGCATGATGATGATGATGATGATGATGATGATGATGATCTACAGATCTACAGAAGCTAAGGCTAACAAAGACCCTAAGATCCACTCTAAGGCTAGCCCGAGAGAAAGGAAAGAGTAGGGGGTTAAGAGAAGAGAGGAGAATAAGGGGTTAAGTAAGGAGCAACACCTATCATTCGTGGGTTAACATTCATTCAGAAAAAGAGGGAAAAAGTCTCACCATCATCATCCGCCGGCCACTGCCGACAAGTCAGAAAAATAGTCGGAGAATATAGGAGAGGGGTGAAAAATGAAAAGAAGTAAAATAAGAACGCTTACAAACCATGCAAACAGTCTTAACTCACTGTCATACCATGCAAACTACAAACATGCAAGGAAAGAGTTACAGACATGCAAGGAGATAAGAAAAAAAAAAAAGTAGGTAAAGTTAAACAAAAAGTGGGTTAGTTTACGCTACAAGCTACATCTACATCTACATTCGTGTTAGTCTAATTTTTTTTTTTTTTTTTTATTATTTTTTATTTTATTTTTATTTTTTTTTTTTATTTTATTGCTGGCATCACACGCTGGCATGTCACAAGCTGGCATCCATCGTCAACAGACTCATCCTCGAGCACCACCACCAGAGCTCCTGTTAACTTTCTTTTTTAATTTTAAACAACGCTAATACTTTTAAAATGTCTGTCAAGACGGTTCTTAAACACATTAACGCTGGTAGAATGAACGACTGACGCGGGAAGATTATTCCATTTATCAATTACTTTAAACGTAAAGAAGTTTTTAGCGATATTAGTAATAAAACGCCTGCCACGCAACTTAAATCCGTTATTGCGAGTATTACTATTATCAAAAGTGAACAATTTATCAAAATTTACGTTATCGACGTTATTGACGATTTTGAAAACTTCAATAAGCTCCCCCCTTAATCTTCTAGTTGCGAGTGAATACAAGTCTAACTCTTTAATCCTATCTTCATAAGGCTTATTGCGCAATGACGGAATAAGTTTCGTGGCACGACGCTGAACCCTTTCTAACCTATCAATATCCTCACGCAAGTACGGGCACCAAAACTGAACTACATATTCTAAATGAGGCCTGACTAGGGACTTGTAAAGGGGCAATATAATATCCTTCGATTTAAATTCGAAATTACGCGCTATGAAGCCTAACATCCTATTAGCTTTTGCGCAAGACTCCAGGCACTGGTTCCTAACCTTTAAATCCTTAGATACGCGTACGCCTAAATCTACTTCCTCGTCAACGCTCGCTAACTCCCTATCATCCATCGTGTACGCGTAATTATTGTTGCGAGAACCAATATGCAAAACTTTACATTTGTCTACGTTAAATTGCATCTGCCACTTATCTGTCCACTCCATAATCCTATCTACATCGTCTTGAATCCTATTTCTATCGTCCTCGTTAACAACCTTACCGCCTATTTTAGTATCGTCCACGAATTTTGAAACGTTACTAGTCAATCCTACATCTATGTCGTTAATGTAAATTATGAATAGCAATGGGCCTAACACTGAACCCTGTGGGACACCGCTACCTACATCTAACCACCCCGATTCACTACCATTAACTACGACCCTCTGTCTCCTAGCACGAAGCCATTCTTCTAACCAGTTAGCTACCCGACCGCGTATACCGTGCGCTTTAACCTTCGCAATTAGTCTCCTATGCGGAACTGTATCGAACGCCTTTTTAAAATCTAAATAAATAACGTCAGCTGCCCTATGCCTATCGTATTCGCGCACTATTTCGTTATAAAATTCTAACAAATTTGTTAAACAAGACCTATGGCGTCGAAAGCCGTGCTGACTACTATTAATCAAACCCCTACTTTCTAAGTGATCGATAATACGATCCCTAACTACGGATTCCAAAAGTTTACCGACAATTGACGTTAAGCTAATGGGCCTATAATTGCTAGCTACCGCGCGGTCGCCTTTTTTAAAAATAGGTGTGACGTTAGCTAATTTAAAGTCTTCAGGAATAATCCCCGTTTCGAGTGACTGATTAAAGATCTTCGTTAAGGGGCCTACGATAACGTCTTTCAAATCTTTCAAATGTCTAGGATAAAAAGCGTCAGGGCCTGGAGCCTTGCTAACTTTTAGCCTATCGATATAATGCGCAATCTCAGCCTCGTAAACAGTTATTTCATCTAAAATAGTCTCGCTACTAAATGGAACGATATCGTCAACGTCGGGGACATTATTTACGTCCTCTACGGTGAAAGATGAAAAGAAGTAAAATAAGAACGCTTACAAACCATGCAAACAGAGTCTTAACTCACTGTCATACCATGCAAACTACAAACATGCAAGGAAAGAGTTACAGACATGCAAGTAAGGAGATAAGAAAAAAAAAAAAAAAGTAGGTAAAGTTAAACAAAAAGTGGGTTAGTTTACGCTACAAGCTACATCTACATTCGTGTTAGTCTAATTTTTTTTTTTTTTTTTTTTTTTTTTTAATTTTATTGCTGGCATCACACGCTGGCATGTCACAAGCTGGCATCCATCGTCAACAGACTCATCCTCGAGCACCACCACCAGAGCTCCTGTTAACTTTCTTTTTTAATTTTAAACAACGCTAATACTTTTAAAATGTCTGTCAAGACGGTTCTTAAACATATTAACGCTGGTAGAATGAACGACTGACGCGGAAAGATTATTCCATTTATCAATTACTTTAAACGTAAAGAAGTTTTTAGCGAAATTAGTAATGAAACGTGTGCCACGCAACTTAAATCCGTTATTGCGAGTATTACTATTATCAAAAGTGAACAATTTGTCAAAATTTACGTTATCGATGTTATTAACGATTTTGAAAACTTCAATAAGCTCCCCCCTTAATCTCCTAGTTTCGAGTGAATACAGGTCTAGCTCTTTAATCCTATCTTCATAAGGCTTATTGCGCAATGACGGCATAAGTTTCGTGGCACGACGCTGAACCCTTTCTAACCTATCAATATCCTCACGCAAGTACGGGCACCAAAACTGAACTGCATATTCTAAATGAGGCCTGACTAGGGACTTGTAAAGGGGCAATATAATATCCTTCGATTTAAATTCGAAATTACGCGCTATGAAACCCAACATCCTATTAGCTTTTGCGCAAGACCCCAGGCACTGGTTCCTAACCTTTAAATCCTTAGATACGCGTACGCCTAAATCTACTTCCTCGTCAACGCTCGCTAACTCCTTATCATCCATCGTGTACGCGTAATTATTGTTGCGAGAACCTATATGCAAAACTTTACATTTATCTACGTTAAATTGCATCTGCCACTTATCCGTCCACTCCGTAATCCTATCTACATCGTCTTGGATCCTATTTCTATCGTCCTCGTTAACAACCTTACCCCCTATTTTAGTATCGTCCGCGAACTTTGACACGTTACTAGTCAATCCTACATCTATGTCGTTAATGTAATGATGATGATGATGATGATGATGATGATCTACAGATCTACAGAAGCTAAGGCTAACAAAGACCCTAAGATCCACTCTAAGGCTAGCCCGAGAGAAAGGAAAGAGTAGGGGGTTAAGAGAAGAGAAGAGAATAAGGGGTTAAGTAAGGAGCAACACCTATCATTCGTGGGTTAACATTCATTCAGAAAAAGAGGAAAAAAGTCTCACCATCATCATCCGCCGGCCACTGCCGACAAGTCAGAAAAATAGTCGGAGAATATAGGAGAGGGGTGAAAGATGAAAAGAAGTAAAATAAGAACGCTTACAAACCATGCAAACACAGTCTTAACTCACTGTCATACCATGCAAACTACAAACATGCAAGAAAAGAGTTAGACATGCAAAGTAAGGAGAGGAAAAAAAAAAAAAAAAAAGTAGGTAAAGTTAAACAAAAAGTGGGTTAGTTTACGCTATGAGCTACATCTACATTCGTGTTAGTCTAATTTTTTTAATAATTTTATTGCTGGCATCACACGCTGGCATGTCACAAGCTGGCATTCATCGTCAACAGACTCATCCTCGAGCACCACCACCAGAGCTTCCGTTGCTAACATTGTTGTTTTTTAAATTAAACAACGCTAATACCTTTAAAATGTCTGTCAAGACGGTTCTTAAACATATTAACGCTGGTAGAGTGAACGACTGACGCGGGAAGATTATTCCATTTATCAATTACTTTAAACGTAAAGAAGTTTTTAGCGATATTAGTAATAAAACGCCTGCCACGCAACTTAAATCCGTTATTGCGAGTACTGCTATTATCAAAAGTGAACAATTTGTCAAAATTTACGTTATCGATGTTATTAACGATTTTGAAAACTTCAATAAGCTCCCCCCTTAATCTCCTAGTTTCGAGTGAATACAGGTCTAGCTCTTTAATCCTATCTTCATAAGGCTTATTGCGCAATGACGGCATAAGTTTCGTGGCACGACGCTGAACCCTTTCTAACCTATCAATATCCTCACGCAAGTACGGGCACCAAAACTGAACGGCATATTCTAAATGAGGCCTGACTAGGGACTTGTAAAGGGGCAATATAATATCCTTCGATTTAAATTCGAAATTACGCGCTATGAAGCCTAACATCCTATTAGCTTTTGCGCAAGACTCCAGGCACTGGTTCCTAACCTTTAAATCTTTAGTTACGCGTACGCCTAAATCTACTTCCTCGTCAACGCTCGCTAACTCCCTATCATCCATCGTGTACGCGTAATTATTGTTGCGAGAACCTATATGCAAAACTTTACATTTGTCTACGTTAAATTGCATCTGCCACTTATCCGTCCACTCCATAATCCTATCTACATCGTCTTGGATCCTATTTCTATCGTCCTCGTTAACAACCTTACCGCCTATTTTAGTATCGTCCGCGAATTTTGACACGTTACTAGTCAATCCTACATCTATGTCGTTAATGTAAATTACGAATAGCAATGGGCCTAACACTGAACCCTGTGGGACACCGCTACCTACATCTAACCACCCCGATTCACTACCATTAACTACGACCCTCTGTCTCCTAGCACGAAGCCATTCTTCTAACCAGTTAGCTACCTGACCGCGTATACCGTGCGCTTTAACCTTCGCAATTAGTCTCCTATGCGGAACTGTATCGAACGCCTTTTTAAAATCTAAATAAACAACGTCATGATGATGATGATGATCTACAGAAGCTAAGGCTAACAAAGACCCTAAGATCCACTCTAAGGTTAGCCCGAGACTTGATGATGATGATGATGATGAAAAATTATGTGAAGCAAAAATCAGTGGTTTTACTGGCTCTGATAAAAATGCACCAACCAGAGCATCAAATTTGAAGAGACATTTGCAGTGTTTCCATCCCAAAATTTTAGAAGTTGTCATTGAGAAAGATAGTAATAAAAACCTTCCAACTACTTCAAAGTTAACAAAAGATCAGAAATCTACTGAACGACAAGCACCACTTACAAGATTCTTTACTACAGACAAAGTTACCGTAACAATGACCACAGATGATGATGCTTCACGTGGTGGTGATGAAATGCCTCTTGTGTAATTATCATCATAGCAGATTTAGAATTAATATACCTTCGGAGTCGGATAGACAAAAAATTGAGGAGTCGGAGTCGGAGTCGGTTTTTTATGTGCCGACTCCACAGCCCTGCCAGTAATGCTTCTGAGACCTCTGTTTTGTGTGGTCTATCTTTTTCTGGTTTGTGTGGGAGATGGACGGGGACCAGGCGGGGGCAGCGTAAGTTAGGGTAGTACGTACAAACTGTTTGTATAGGATACTAAGAGATTCCTTCTGCTGACGGAATGTTGCGGAGGTGAGTGTTCTGAGAGCGTTGAGTTTTTTTGTTGCTTTGGAGCAAATGTTTGATATGTGAGGGGAAAAGGACATGTGTGTGTCTAGGGTGAGGCCAAGGATTGTTGGGGTTTTGTTTAGAGGTAGGGGATGTCCCATGAGGGTGACTCTCGGGTGTGCTTGGGATTCGTGGCGGTCTGAGGTTAGGAGGGTGATGGAGGATTTTTGAGGGGATGCTGACATCCTATTATTAGTCAGCCAGAGTTCCAGATTGGTAATGTACTGCTGGATCAGGCGTGTGGCGGTGTTACGGTTATGGTGTTGTGCTGTTATGGTCAGGTCATCTGCATAGGAGGAAACGTGGACATGGGGGAGAGAGGTTGTGCATGAAAAGGTTGAAGAGGGTTGGAGAGAGTATGGAGCCCTGTGGGACGCCATTGTATAGTCTGTAGGTTTTGGATGAGTGTTGTTTGTGTATGACTTTGCCAAGTCGGCCTGCAATGAAATTAGTAAGCCATTTCTTGTCATTAGTGGGGATGTCGAGATCAATAATAGAGAACTACAAATGGTATATTCACATGGATGAAAATAAACAGCAAAAATACAAATTGAACACACACATTACATCAAGTTGATTCATAATTACACGAGTTTTTTCAACTCATTTTCTGGGAAAACATATTGCATTAACTTCAACATTATCTTCACCCAGAAAAGCTTTGCTTATAATCCTCACCTCACCAACTTCATCAGAAGATAATTCAAATATTTTTAGGATATTTGCATTAATAGGTACAAATCTATGGAATTTTTGTGTTCCTGTTAGCCGCATACTTTTTTCATATCTGTCACTTAAAAATTTTTCCATAGCTTCAATTTCTTCAGAATTTATTAAAAAAAAAAAATTAGGCTGTCATTTATATTGTTTGAACAAAATTCAAACATGTTTCTGGTGTTAATATTTGATTTGCGAATGTTCTCTGCATACTCGCTCCGGCTACAGATCTTTTCACTGTAACCCCAATCCCATCACAAGCGCTCTTACCATGGCTTGTGGCAAAGAAATGCCACTCACATTCCAGCCCAAAATCTTTATGTTTACAAATGCTAACAAAGTTGAAACGATTTTTATATTGTCCTGCGCATCCGTCAGTAAAATAATGTAATTTTTTGATATGAAGGTGGGATTTTCTAATAATAGGTATGAGTGTATTTAATAAAGTGTAAACCATTGTAGTGTTATGTTTTGTATTTGGAGATAAAAAAAACAATAACTTGAATGTTTTGTTTCATTACTTTCTGGTTCCTTATAACATAACACAAAGGGATGCACTGTGCATTGGGTATTGGGTATTTTCCCAATGAAAACCTTGGGCTGCATCCTGTACTACAAATGAGTAGTTTTCTGAAAAGTCACCAAAGTCACCAAAGTCAAGTTTTTTAGAAATGCACTCCGATTCTTTGCTATAAAGTGATGACGTGTCAATTTGACAATTTTTGTGCTTAATGAGTTTATAAAATCATCTACAGATTCTGTTTTTTCAACCATATTGCATCGATCTGTAGTAACCCATTGTTTATATTTTATTTCCTCACATTCAGGATCGTTAACACTGAAAAGTGAGCAAAAAATTCTTAATACCTTGTTCTTTTGGACACAGATTACATATTTGCATCATGCAATTCCTGTTGTTGACATCACACATTGCTTTCTCCATAAGAGTTGTGTATTCCAACCCTTTGACACCCAAAGCTGAGAATTGTATTTTGGCATTCTGGTGGTATGTACATACACACACAGAATGGGTACCAGCAGATCCAGCTAAAACACAATGTCTGGGGCGAAGGCTGGCAAAACTAGAGAAGCCAATTTGGGGACTATTTGGATTATTTTTAGAGACTAAAAGCTTCTTTCAGATTCATTAACACCAGTCTTTTCTGCACAGATTCTTTATACCCACTTTCATTTCTAATACTCAGGCAGTCTTTTGTACCTGGGCACAAACGACTAATTTCATCGGATTCGAAAAATTTCTGAACAGAATCTTTAGTACCTTTAGTTATTACTAGGGCAGTCAAAAGTTGACCGAAAAAATTAAGAAAGTTGACCTTACGAATTGAAAAAATTGACTTATAAAGTTGCCTTTACTTTCAATAATAAAAACGATACTTTAATTACTTATTCTTGCTCTTCTACATCAGTTGACCGATTGTGGTAAATTATGAAGTATTTGCCGACATTTTCTGGCAAAAAATTGCGATCCTTACTTAATAATTTATTAAGCATGGAGAAAGATCTCTCTACAGCGGCAGTTGTTGGTTGACATTGCAAAAGCTGACCATAAACTGTTGGTGAGATTTCAGGTCTACTGAGGTTAATTATTTCACAAATACCATTTGTCTTGAGTCTTGTTTCAATATATTGTTTGACTGAACACATATCTTCGCCAAGGTTGATAGAAGAAATGGTTTCATATGCCTCTCTAATGGTGCAATCAGATGCTTCCATCCTAGTCACTAAGCTAGCAATCAAACTATAATTCATTTTGATTGACATTAGTTGCTTTGGCAGTTTTTCATTAGCAACACTCTCTTTAGCCTTCTGAACAATGATTCCTTCATCTTCAAAATTTTCCACAATTGTCTTCACATTTGGAAAATTGTCTGCATAATAAAAAGCAGCGTTCAGCCAGCTTGCCCAACGTGTTATAATCGGTTCTGGAGGAGTTCCTATTTCAGTAAACAATTCCTTCCTTCTTTTGTTTTTAAGAGTAGAAGCCTTGACACATGCAATTAAAGTGTCAACATCACTATAAAATGCTCTTATTTGTATCGCACAATTATGTAACAGATGCGCAAGACACGTTACATGGAAAAGTCTTGGAAAAAGTTGCTTGAGTGTCGCTCCAGCTGACACCATGTAACGAGCTGCATCAGACAGAAGTAAACAGAAATTTTCTCTTGGTATCTCGAATTCTTTTACAGTATCGTCAATCTTGTGTATGACAGTTCGTGCATTAACATTTCCAAGAAGAACATTGCACCTGATTAAATATGTTTTCTTGGGAACATCAATAGATCCAGCAAGTATGTTCAAATATTTTGAGCCCCTTACTTCACTTTCATCAACAATTAGGAAAACTAATTTACCCTCTAGCAAATGTTTTATTCTACTTAACTCGCTTTCTGCCTGTTTCATTGCTATTGATCTGCAAGTTGACACGCAAGGCACTGCTACACCTAATTCAGAGAACAATTGTTTCACATGAGGGTTGCTCAACTTATGAAGAGGTATGTTGGCTGACAGAAATGTAGTCACAAGTTTTTCCGAAAAATCAGAAGACTTGTACTTTAAAAGGGTTTGCGTCTTTTCATTTCCCACATTTTGGTCTATACCACGCTGGTGCTTTTGGGTAGAGCGATGTTTATCCACAAAAAGGGATTTGTCATGCTTGACCACAACACAACAAATCTGACAGTATAGCTCATTTTTTCCTGAACAAATTAATTCATTAGGATATTTTGCAATTATAGCGCGCACTTTAGCAATAGAACTAACTGCAACTTTTGGCATTTTAAATATCTGAAATCAAAAGAAATCGAAATCAGTGAAATCACAAATCAGAAAAAATCACAAATCAAAAATGGTAACCAGTAACCACAATACATACAACACAACCACATCCAAAACCAGAACGGACATAACTGAATAAGACAAATACGAGCAGCGAAGTTGCCAGTTAAGCAAAAAGATGCCAATTTTTAGTTATTTTAATTATTTATTCCAAAAAATTGACTTTATTTACCTCATTGCTATTTTTTGACCTAACAGGTAAAAGTTGACTTTTGGTTGACCTATTAACTTTGGTAATATACCCCCTACAGGTGTTTTTATTGCATTTTCAGTCGTTTCAGCGAAAAGTGCCCCATAGGAAACAATTTGACTTTATTGACTTTTGACCGCCCTAGTTATTACTTTTCCTTTTGACATGGGTTCAATTTCAGGAATAATTCCAAGTCTTTGTTTTATATTTCTGCTTTCCTTAACTAAATATTCAGTTGTCTGAAATAGATTTATAGTTTTTGATATGGTAAATGGAGATAATGTCAATATTTTGAGTTTCCTCTCATAACTGTCAGTACAATGGAAAGCTTCAACCAGTTCATTCACGAGATGAATCATTGACCTGAAACAAATTCATGAATGTATAATAGCTATAAACAAAACATTACATGTGCATTCTTTGAGATAGAGTCAAATTAAACCAAAAATTATTTTGTGACCAAATGAAATCCAGATGATTTAATGGGCTCATTGATCTCCAATCTTTAGGGAGTTGTGCTTCTAGTTTCTACTATCAAAGGTGAATACCTGCATTTTGTTTTTATGCTTCAGTTTTAGTTTAGGTATATTCCTACTTAATAATAGCGTATCATTTTAAAATTCATACCTTTGAGTTTCATGATCCAACTTTGTAGCTTTTGATGGGCTTAGGATCTCAATTTCTAAACTTGTTTCTAGCTTTCGTTTTAAAGAACGACGTGCTTTTTCTATTGTTTGAATAGCTTTTGCTTCTTTTCTTGAGGAACCCAAACCATCTGAAATTTTTTAATTAATAAATATTTGACTCCATTTGATATATATGGACAATAATAATTAATATGTCAACATATTAATTTCATTAAGTTTTTCAGCAACTGCTGAAAAACTGTCTTGAAAGTAAATAAATTATAAATAAATAATATAAATGAAAAATTATAAATATAAAAAGTACCTATCATTAAATACTTACGCTCAAGTCTACTGTCAACAACTGGATCGATTGAACACTGCACTAAAAGAAGAGAGACCTTCTTTGGTTAATCGGAAAGGAATCGTATTCCACCACGACAACGCACGTCCTCATACCGCTCGGATCACTTCTGCAAAAATTGCGGAGCTTGAGTGGGAAAAACTTCCACATCCTCCAGACCTTGCGCCTTCAGATTATCATCTCTTCAGGAGTCTGCAAAACTATCTTGACGAGAAACAGTATACTTCTTTAGATGACCTGCACACCAGTCTTTGTAAGTTTTTTGCCTCAAAACCGCCCGAATTTTATAAACATAGCATTGAAAAGCTTGTAGGACGTTGGCAGTGTGTCATTGATTCCGATGGAAAATATATACTAGATTAAAAAGTTTCAGTTGAGTTTTTTTTTGTCCTTCAAATTCCGATCTAAAAAACGACATTACTTATGGGATGACCTGATAGTTTCCATTTACATCGATCATAAAGTGATTGGCTGATGGTTCTTATATCCTTGTGTATCTTTTTCTTATGTTTTTGTAAAGGATCATCATCACAGTATCTAGCCATTTTTCATTACTAAAAATACGCAATTGTAAATCTCAAAAATAAGATATGATTTGACTCAAAATAGGCATATCTGTAATAAAAATAAGCATAATTAACAAACATTTGAGAGAGAGTGCGTGAATATGAGTTATACATAAGATGTAAATATATCATTTGTAGTTCTCTATTTTAGTCTGCGTAAAAATGTCAAAATTTCAATGTACATATTTTTTCAATAATTTTTAAATTATCTTGCAACTTGATACCCACGTTTTTTATAGTTTGTTTCTTTTAACAATTAATGGAAATTTAATAAATGAAATTTTTTTTTGATTTAGCTGTCGGGGGGGGGGTCAAAAACAAAATTGGAAAAAGCCGGGGGGGGGGGGGGGGGGGGGGGGGGGGTAGGGGGGATTTTCATTATTGTTCCACATATTTGAATGTGGTATCATTTAATAGATCTCCATGCTGATTCTAAAAATGTAGTTTTATAGGTCTACAACAAGATGTTTGGGAGTTATTGCCCATTAAAGTTAGGTGGTAAAGTGGGGCTACCAAGATTTTGGGGGCCCATATCTCAAAAACTAAGGGTCATAAATTTTTTTTATTTGAACCAGTGAAATCAGCACCCGGAAGAACCCCTTATGTCAATTTTCATTAAAATCTGGGTAGGAGTGGTGACAAATTTTTTAATTTTTGGGTGATTTGTCCTGGAATGCCCCACCCCAGATAATAACCATCATACGCACTTTGGGTACTGTAATCTCACTCGAGGTATGTTGTTAGAAACTACTAATTACCCATGACACATTTTACGATCTTTCTAATTTAAGAAATTACTAATTGCAATGAAAAGTGCACGTACCGTGCTGATTTCAGCACGTTCCAAAGCTAATCTAAAGACTACACGGGATTTATTTATTTTTTATTTTTTTTTTTGTGTACACACTTAGGTTTGACACCTATTGTAGGAAAAAGAGGTACGCAAACTAGCCAAAATAGTCTCAAATACATTCGCCCCTGAAATCTAATCTTATCTTAATTTTCATAATTTAGTTACGGTATTTGGACAATTGTTAATTTTTTAATTTTAACATTTTCCTAAAGAGAATTTCATTCTTTGAAGATTTTCTCGTTTACTATATTGAGTCCTCCTCTACAATAAAATGAGAACTTAACCAATGAGGCTGCTGGAAATTAAATACCAATAATGTAATGATACGGTCGTTTAACCGACTTCTCAACATTTAAGATCATATGACGGTGGGGACCTTACAGCTTAACGTGGGATCCGAACCACGGGTCGCTACATAATCTGAAAGCGGAGGACGGTCTCCCTTTCAACTACTACCCAGTTCCTGCTATTAATTTTGAATATTTTAATTTTTACTTCTACTCATTCAATTCCAATTACAGCCATTTTCTTTTCGTCCAACTGACTTGTACATAATAATCTTCCACACTACTATCCCCTTATATTCAACAATACACAACTCAATCCTCCTCCTAACATTCTTGGCGTTTCCTTTTCTCGTCATGTTTCCTGAAGTGTGACAATTACATATAGTATATTGGTATTAACCAGCTCCGTAGTTTCTTCAACCCCACTCAGCTGCTCTATTTACGGGGGATCTTGTCCAACACTGTATGGAGTACAGCTCACACTTGATCGGGTGGAATCAGTTTTTTTTTCGTCTCATCAATTCCCCGACTCTTACCATATAACGGAAAAAAACCAAGGAAATATTTTACTGATGTTAGAAGGCTATGCTAGATTGATTAAATTTACGTTTACAAGCCATAAGTAAAGAATTGACCTTCAATCATTGTAATTTTGGACGTATATTGGTCTGGCAGTGCTATGGCGAGCTCAAACCTAGGCCACAGTCAGTGATGGGCAGTATCTAGATACATGTATCGCCGATACGTAACGATCGATACTTTTGTATCGGTATCGCTTTAGCTACTTGACAAAAGTATCGATTTATCGGTATCGCTAAGGTCAATTTTCTTAAATGTATCGAAAAAAATCGATACTTCGATAAATCGATACATTAATAAGAATTTTTAAATATTTAAATAGATGTTATAATATGACACTACTGAGTTATAATAATATTAAATATTTATTTAATGACAGTACTACTCTACTGGTCACGTCACACAGTACGGCGCAACGTTTAAACACGTTTGTACTTGTGTTATTGAGATTAATTAACCATAATATAGAAACATTGTTAGCTGTAGAGAAGAAGCTAGAGCGTTTGAATTCGGAGGCATTGCGTCATTGTCAGCCACTTCTCAATGCAGTCACAGTAGGGTTCACTAAGCGGTTTGAAAAGTTTCTGTGCCTTGATGCGTCGCATGAGTGTAAAGCAGCAATACTGGCATCGTCTTCAAATCCTCTGTTCAAGTTAAAGTGGATGACAATAAAAAGGCAAATTTAATACTAACTGTCAAAAAGAGGGTTCAAGAAATGTTGGTTAATGATGTTAAGAGCCTCAGCGAGCAGACCCCCCAGCAACAACTAAGTGATGCTGCATCTGACGGAAGTGCAGATGATTTCTTCTGTTATGAGTCTGCTTCCACTAATGTGTCTGCAACCCAAGATTCCACTGAGATGGAAGTTTTACAGTATCTGGGTGACGGAAGTCATTCTCTCCAATCTCTGAGGCAGTACCCAGGAATTCTACGGGTCTTCCTGAAGTATAACACACCACTACCATCCTCTGCTCCTGTAGAACGGTTGTTTAGTTTGGCTGGTCACATTCACGCTCCAAAAAGTAATAGACTGTCTGACCAGATGTTTAGCCAGCTGGTATTTTTGAAGGGTAATAGTAATTACTTTTAATTGTTAGTGTAATATTTTCAGTCATTCATGTATCCTACAAAATTAAAACATACTTTCATTAAATAAATCAATTGTTTTTATTTACATCTATAAAACCCATTAAAATGTCGTTGATTTTACTTACAGTGCGTACAAATTACTAGTATAAACAATAATATCTAATACCTACATATTAAATGAATAATTATAAAAATGTACCGGCGATGCATGTATCGGTATCGCTTAAGACATCTAGAAAGTATCGGCGTATCGGTATCGCCTAAGACGTTCTTCATGTATCGATGTATCGGTATCGCCTTAGCGATTTTCATGTATCGATGCCCATCACTGGCCACAGTCTAAGCTTTATTCAATCTTATTGTGGGGGGTACATTCAAGATAGAAGCCTGAAATTTGAACTCTTCTGCCCTCTACGGAGTGTCCAGACGAATGACTAAGACTAACCCATGAACTACAAAGTTGGCCTACCCAAAAGTGAGCCTAACGAGTTTTATTAACATTTAACGTCACAAACTTAAGTTTGCGCGTTCTTTTTGTCCACAAATCTGACGAAGTCAGTGAAAATGTGACGAAGTGAAGTCAAATTTAGGACGAAAAGAAAACTGCTTAAATTCCGTTTTACCCATTTCCTGAAAATAAACGAAGATCCCAAAACCCAAATAAAAAGCTTTTTAAAACTTAACTAATAATAAAAAATGGTTTAAAACAATCTACTTGATAAAGATGCATACATCCAATAACAGTTTCAACCTTCAACCGCAACCACAAAAAGCGGTCCTAGGTGCGAAGCCGCCACCCATTGACAGGTCAGAGATCAGCCTGAGCAGATCGGATCGAGTTAACTTTTAGCACGATTCCGATGTGGACATCACCCCAACTTACAGACATATAAACATAGACTAGACAACTCCACAGACAACTGCCACCTGTGCCAGGACACACCACAAACAACTGAACACATTATGACAGACTATACCGCTCTAGCACAATATAGAACACATCATTATTAGTGCGCTGAACCTCTGGTCCACTCTGGAGAGGGCGATCGGTTACCTGCGTGCCGCCGGCTTGCTCGATCAGGGTGGGCTGATCGGCTAACCAACAACAACAACCACAAAGAGCTTTTGGATGTAAGCATTCTTATTAAAAAAATTTTACTCTAGCCCTACAAACACGCAACTTTAACACTGCAGTGATCAACGCACATCGAAATTTCAATATTTTCAAACCCTTACTTAAAATCATTTGGTCTACCACCATTTACAAGAAAAGAGCCTATCAATCTAACTGCATCTATACGAGTACACTGAAAAAAAAGTGTGCCAAATCAGAAAATCAGAATGTCTCCAGAATGTAATTCCCTCAAAAGTGACAAACTAATTCTTGTAAGTAGTCTACCCCGCACAATTATACATTTACATTACTTCAGTAAAGATATTAAAAATTCGTGAAAATAAAAATCTATCGATTCCAAATGTAATTACAGTATTCTACAAGCACTACTAAGTCAACAAATTAAATACTAATGAATTTTAGATCAAATTCAACCAGGTCCTTCCTCTACCAAATTCACCGATCCAATTCCAATTACCAAATCAGACTAAAAATTGTAAATTTTAGCAAATTCACTCGTAGCCTACATCAAAGAATTTAAAATTTTTGTGAACGGTACGCACGTGCGTTTTAATCATTAGTATTATTACTACTATCTATATACACAAACTGTTAACTATGCTACAACATAACTCTATGACAAGTAAGCATAATTAAATGTACGTTATAGTATGGAAACATTATCCAACTAAAAATATAATCTCGTACAAGTTCAACAGGCCTATAAAGTGTCATCATATACCCTCGTTTAATTACACACTATTTAAGTGCTGCCAAATTTGTCTTTAACCAAAAAAAAATAAAAAATAAAAAAATAAATAAAAATGCTCAACATATATAGATAGGCCTTCGGTCTTTTAAAAATCCAATATTGACTGTAAGGCTGACTGGCTGAGCCAGAATGGCTGAAACAAAGGAGACCCACGACTCGCGCGGGAAAGCGCGTGCAAACACAATCTTTGTTAATTATATATTATAGAACAAAAGGTAACTAAAAACCGACAAATCCCTTCTGCAATAAATGCTACTTTCTATTTTAATATCAGTTCCATACGGAAAATTTTGCTTAATGGCACAATCATATTTTTTGCAACGAACCCTTTTTCAATTTTTCTGGCGTTAAAGTTTTAATAATTTTAACCACATTCAGTCAAGACAGAAGCTTCAAAAAAAAAAAATCCTAATAATGCAGTCTTATAATGCAGTCTTAAAATACCGTTACGCGAAGGGAACTTTAGCCAAATGAAAGTGCCTAACCTTTAAAAAAAGGTCTATAACAATTTCCGATTTGAATGTATCAGAAATGAAATTTACTGTATATTAACGGAGTCTCTGTGACGAGGAATACGAGTTTTTGCGATAAGAACAATATTCAAAAGCAGTACATTAGCAATACACTAACAAATAAAACTTCGCCTATATAATAACCTTTATATTATTCACTTTTTTTAAAGAAAAATTGAGAGTTCAAACGCTTGATAATTATCTTGTTCCCATCCTATACCATTCCCGACGTTAAGTCCCTCCCACTTCCTGCTTGGGGTTAAGGGGCTAAATTTTATCCCCCACGCCCTCCTCCCTCCTCCTCTTCTTCTTCTTCCGCTGCCTCAACTGTTATCGCGTGTACGACTCTTTTAACAAATGAGACACGTGTACGCGAGAAACCGTGTGCACAACCTAACCTATACTTCTAATATAAAGGAATAAGCAACAACACTACAAATTATAAATATGTGACAACCTCCACATCCGGTGAAACTCTACCCTTTCAGGTTCTATCATATGTACAGTATAAATAAAAAAGGTCCATACTTACCTAACATTAATCAATACCTTTTAAAGTATCCCCACCCCCACCCCGAGGTTTAAAGACGTAAAACGGGCTACTGAAAAATTCAGTTAAATCAAGGCTTTGCTCACTATACCAAGTAGCTTAATTATGGATTACGAATGAACACATCACAAAATTAAACTTGCTCGCAGTATGACCCAAACAATTTAATAAATATTCTCTAATCCTAAATAAACGCCACCCTTTTTACGCCATTTTATTAACTACTAACGAAAGAATATAGTATTTGAACATTTATCATCATTTACATTAAAGCGACATATAGATATATTACAACGAATAAAAAGCACCATGATCGTATCAGATAATTAGATCTGGTGCTGGTGCCGTCGTTAATAAATATTTCATTATATAATGTGTAGAGAAATAAATTAATTATATTACTCATCAAACTCGAATTCGGAGGAAATAAAGAGCCAAAATTTTATATTTCGTCGATTCGGGATGTGAAGATTTATTGAACTGTGATGCCATGTTAACAGTCTCGCGCAATACATACATTCGCTCGCATTCATTGCCGGTTTGCACAAAAATTAACATTACCCCTAACATAAAAAATGTTAAGTATACGCAATACCTCGAACATCGTTGCTAATGCGTTCCTGGAAAAGGCGACGATATTCAAAACAGCGATGTTCAAAGAATGTAACCTATGGGAAATAAGAGGCTCTGTTTTCTCTCTCTCTCTCTCTCTTTTTGTCAAAATCAGGATTTTTGCATTATAAATACATTACAAATACACTCGTTTCAACAGCTCAATCACAGGAAATACATCAATAAGAAACTGTTCAATTCAAACCTTTTATTTAAACACGAAAATTTGTAATATGAACAAAAAAATTAAATTGGAAATTATTTTTAAGCAAAACATTTGTCTACTGTTCAATTCAAACCTTTAATTAAACATGAAAAAGGGGAAGGTTGATGCTGCCAGGCGTAAGACGACGAAATAGCAAAACCAAGACGATGACGTTGTAAATCTTAGTCGCAAGCATAGCAACAACGATGTTCACGATATTACTGTACATGATGCACAATTCAAAGACCTTTCGTGTATTTAACAATACTAGGATTGCCAGACGCCCGTATTTTACTGGACAATCCCGCATTTGATCCAAAAATCCCGCTTTCAAAATGTCCCGCAAAAAATATTTTTTAGGGATGAATTGATTTAGAATTTCAATATTATGTATAATAATTTCAATTTATTCACGATGTTTAATTTTTTCTAATTTTGTTTGCTGTAACCGTTGAAGAAATCGTTTCAATTTCGGGGTGGGGGGTGGGGGGGGGGGGGGGGGGGGGGGGGGTCCCCGCATAGGCATTTGAAAAGTCTGGCAACCTTACAAATACACACAAGCACAAGGAGATTCGAATCATTTTCATTCTTCCTCGTGGGTGTGCAGCTAGGGTGGCCATTTCCAAATTTCCAAAAAGGAGGACACTGCGTATGTGGCCATACGTTAACATAGAATATATGAAACGGACATGTTATGTGCCTTGAAAAGTGGACGCTCAATTCTGCCAGTTGAGGTTTAAGTTTTGGTTTAAAATAATAGTTACCCCTTTTTCTTTGATTTATTCAATCCGACGTGAATGCAACGAGTCTTTTACTTATATTGAGGTTCTAAATGTAGTGGGGCTAGGCTGCTTTAAACACTAGATCCATGTCCCAAAGCTGGATCCTGTCTGCTTTGCAGATAGCTGGTGAGGGAAGCTATATTTATGGGACCTCTTTGCGAGAGACCCGTTGCCCACGTCGGGCTTGCATCATTAAAAAGAAAAACTATGGTATTTGTCATTTACCATTACTTATTCGGACTATAGTGGATTTAATTATCCCAGAAAAGTTCCTTGTTCCATGCACGGTCTGTATATATATATATATATATATTCAACTGCAAAGAACACGCAGTATAAATAACGTAAAGAACGACGCTTGTATAGGAGATATTCCGCGCAAGACGAGAGAGAGAGAACGAAACAAATGAAAAAAATGAGGTAACCCGGGTTCGATTCCCGGGTGGTTACCTCATTTCTCTCTCTCTCTCGTCTTGCGCGGAATATCTCCTATACAAGCGTCGTTCTTTACGTTATTTATACTGCGTGTTCTTTGCAGTTGAATGTATATAATATTACGGCATGCGGGAGGTGCCCCATTGGGGCATTGGTTTCTGCGAGTATGTAGAAGAATTACGGCATTTGGAAGAGTGAGGCCCATGGTGTAATGGTATCGCAACTGACCGGCAATCGGAAGATCCCGGGTTCGATTCCCGGGTGGTTACCTCATTTTTTCATGTTTCGTTCTCTCTCGTCTTGCGCGGAATATCTCCTATACAAGCGTCGTTCTTTATATATACACTATATATATATATAGGTGTGTATATATACACACACACACACATATATAGATATATATATACACACACACACACATTACATACATATATAGGTATACACACACACACACATATATAGGTATATACACACGCACACACATACATATAAAGGTATATACACACACACACACATACATATAAAGGTATACACACACACATATATAGGTATATATATACACACACACACATATAGGTATATACACACACACACATATATAGGTATATATACACACACACACACATATAGGTATATACACACACACACACATATATATAGGTATATACACACACACACACATATATATATAGGTATATACACACACACATATATATATATTATATATATGTGTATATACATATATACATATTATATATATATAATATATATATATAACATATATATATATACTAATAATATAAATAGTACTAATAGCCCTCTCTCTTCCCCTAGTTCCCAACCCTTCGTTCGAGTGCGAAATGGAGCCCCATTGCGAAAAGCAGAGACTTGTCTACCAGTAATAACAACAATAAATTTTCCGTTTTAGGTTTCGAAGATACTGATGAACCGGAAATACGACTCGTTGGTGATTCCATTGTTCGAGGGCAGCTCGAGGAATTCTGTGGGAGAAACCCTCGTCGTAGGCGCCGTTACTGCTACTGGTGCAAGGGTGGAGGATATAACTAATAATGTTGACCATTTTACAGACGGTATCGCCGAGGACACAACGTATGTTATTCATGTCGGTACTAATAACGTTTTAAATTCTAGATCGGAAGAACTGCTGCCTAGGTACAGGGACTTATTAGAGCGACTAAAGGAGAAAACTAATAAGATTGTTTTAACAGGTATACTTCCTCGAATTATCCAACGTAACGATTTCTTCAGCAAGGCGACCTATATTAACAATAACCTAAAGTCTCTCTGCCAACAGGAAGGAGTGTATTTTGCAAATTTTTGGAACAGTTTCTACGGCAGGAGGGACTTGTTCCTCGAAGATGGACTTCATCTTAATGACGTTGGAGCTGCGCGTTTAGGAAGACTATTTCATAATACTCTCTTTTCTTTTCAGGCTGCCGTAACTCGAACGGTCCCAGTGTACATTCCACTAATTTCCCCTGCGCTCGCGAAGGTGTCGTAATTACAAACAATTTGAAGGTTCTATCCTTAAATGCTCGTAGCCTACGAAAGAAAATAAATGATTTTTTTCTTTAATTGCGATAAACGAATCGTGGGCTTAGCACTGAAACACGTGACTTTGTAGGGGAGTATCAAATTAAAGGTTATAGACTTTTCGTTAAAAACAGAATAGGTAGGCGAGGAGGCGGTGTTATGTTGTATATCAAAGATAATATTGCGAACGTTAAAGAAGTAAAGCACTCAATTCCAGAACCGATAGACTCGACTATAGCAGAACTTAAATTAAACGACTTCAAACTTCTTGTTGCGGTTATATATAGGCCCCCTAATCAAACAGCTGATACGGACGAAGCGTTATATCGTGAACTAAAGAGAATAATCGGTAGTGAGCAGGCTTTAGTTATGGGTGACTTTAATTGCGCCAACGTGAATTACGATACAATGCAGGGAGACGCGGAAGGTAATCGTTTAGTTAATTTCTCGAGGATAGCTTTCTTATTCAAAGGTTGGGGAACCTACGAGGTTGGACAGTATTTTAGATTTAGTAATAACTACGGATGATAGGCTAATTACTGATCTTCAAGTAATAGAACCGTTAAGCAATAGCGATCACAATATGGTAGAGTTTGTCCTCTCAGTAAGTCACTCGAAACCAACTAACTCGACTAAAATTCCTAACTTCCAGCACGCAGACTTTTGTAAATTTTGAAATAAATTGTCACACGTCAATTGGGAAAACGTGATGGGGAACTCCAACGCAAAACTAATGTGGGAATCGTTCGAAACAGGGCTGTGGAGTCGGTAGACCAAGCCTCCGACTCCGACTCCTAGAATTTTAGAAGGGCCGACTCCGACTCTGACTCCTGCCTCTAAATAGTAATATAAAATATACTTTGATTATATTAACCCAGAATGGCATTTCATCACTACCAAGTGAATCATCAGGCTACTTTTTAAGCTCAATTTCTCTAAATTTAAGTCTTAATGGTTGTAGCTATGCCATTATGGCGTTTTTATTTAAAGAAAAAAAATTATTAAACCAAAAACATTACTTACAGTCTACATTAACAAAAGTAAAAATCTACTATTGTATAACTTGATATATATATATATATATATATATAATTTATTTGCTAAGATCAAAGTGAAAACTTAAATAGCTGCATGACAAAAAAAAAAAAAAAAAATCCATTACACAAATAAATATAGCTAATCAAAACATGTAAGATAGGAGGTTAAAGCTCCTATTAGGAGCTTTAACCTGAACCAATATAAAGTACATCATTAAAAAAAAGGAGTCGGAGTCGGTCCATTTTTACCGACTCCGACTCCTCTAGCAATGAATTTACTTCCGACTCCGACTCCACAGCCCTGGTTCGAAACAGTATTTAGGACTATAAATGAGGAATGTGTACCGTATAAAATTAAGCGTGCGAAAGTAAACAACAAGCCCTTGTGGTTTACTTCTAGAGTAGGAGACATTATAAAGAGTAGAGATAGGGCTTATAGGCAACATAAGTGCGATAAAGACAATTTGTTGTTACGAAACAACTACATATCTCTGAGGCGTGAAGCGAAAAGTGTAATAAAAAAGTCCAAGCGCGAAAAATGTAAATGGAGATCTAGTCTCTGAAAACAAGGAAATGGCTACCTTGCTAAACGAATTTTTTACGTCAGTTTTTACTATAGAAGATGTAACGAATATCCCTACGGTCATAGACATAATACCTTTTGATAATGGTAATATTTTGGATAATATTGTCGTTAGTGAAGGGGAAGTAATGCGCTATATTGATAAAATGAAAACGCGTAAATCACGGGGTCCGGATTCCATATATCCCATACAACCAAAAGAATTAAAAGATAGCATTGTTGTCCGCTACAAAGATTTTAATGCGTCTATTTCTGAGGGGTGCGTACCAGATAATTTCAAGTTAGCAAAGGTAACACCTATCTTTAAGAAAGGCGATAAAGGTGCGGCGGGAAATTATAGGCCAATCAGTTTAACGTCTGTTGTAGGTAAGCTACTGGAATCAATAATTAGGGATCGTATAGTCGAACACTTAGAAGTGCATAATCTGGTTATAAACACGCAGCACGGTTTTAGGCGAAACAAATCTTGCTTAACTAATCTTTTACAATTTTTCCAAAGCGTGGTTGACGTTTACGATAGACATCGGGCGGTTGATGTAGTGTATTTAGATTTTCAAAAAGCGTTTGACACCGTGCCGCACAAAAGACTCATTGAAAAAACTAAGGCTCATGGAATCAGGGGTGTAGTAATAAATTGGCTAGAAGAGTGGTTGCGAGGCAGGAAACAGAGGGTGGTCGTTGATGGAGCTGAGTCGTGTTGGGCTAATGTAGCGAGTGGCGTTCCTCAGGGTTCTGTATTGGGCCCCTTGCTTTTTCTTATATATATTAACGATTTAGATGTCGGCCTAGTCAGTACAGTTTCAAAGTTTGCGGATGACACGAAGCTGGGTGGTAGGGCGATTAATGACGGAGATAGAAGTAAAATTCAGGAAGATCTGAATAAAATCGTTGATTGGTCAGTCACATGGCAAATGAGATTTAACGTGGATAAGTGCAAAATTTTGCATATAGGTTCGCGTAACGGTAATTTTGCGTATAGTATGTCAGGGAAAGATTTAACAAGCGTAGAGCAGGAAAAAGATTTAGGAGTTACAGTCACTAGTGATTTAAAAGTAGCGAAACAAAGTATAGCAGCGGTCAATAAGGCGAACAAAGTGTTAGGTTTTATAGCTCGAAATTTTGAGTACAAATCGCGCGATATTATAGTTCCTCTTTATAAATCATTAGTTAGACCCCATTTGGAGTACGCGGTCCAATTTTGGAATCCGCATATGCGCAAAGATATAGACAAAATCGAAAGAGTTCAAAGACGAGCAACTAAGATGATTCCGTCTCTTAGGTCAAAGTCGTACGAGGATAGGCTTAAGGAGTTAAAATTGACTACACTCGAGACTAGGAGGTTAAGGGGTGATCTAATCCAGGTTTTCAAAATTATGAATGGGTTTGATAACGTAGATAGAGATAGCTTTTTCGAAATATCTCAATATAATAGGACTAAAAATAACGGGTGTAAGTTGACAAGTAGAAGGTTCGAGACATCAGTTGCGAAAAACTTTTTTACGCATAGAATAGTAAATACCTGGAATAGTTTGCCGGTAGAAGTAATTAGTAGCACGTCTATAAACATGTTTAAAAATCGATTAGACGCGCATGTTGATAGAAAGGGTATAGTTTAAGGTAGTAAAATTAAGCCTTTGTGGGGATAGATCCCACAGCTCAACACAAGTGTTGTGGGATATAGGGAGGCAGCGTCTTGGGTTAGGGGATACTCTGTCCTTACACACCCCATTTCGAGAGATTCCTCTGCCGAGCGGTGCCCCCCATAGTAGTGTGAGGTATTGAAAAACTCATGATCTTCACTTGCCCCACAAACACCTTTAAATGGGAGACCCATAATGGGTGCACACACATTTCTACATTCCTGTACAGTCTTTACAGCCACAACTACACTTTTCCTCGTAAGTGTATATATTGTAATGTATATGGTTGTAAATTTTGACTTGGTCCGCAATCGATATGGACCGTGACTTGATGGATACCGTAATGAAATTGACTGGATTCTTTGGATCTTATATATTTGCATGTCCGTTATAAATAGATATAGAGTGTAACATATTTGTGGATAGTAGTTTATTATGACTTGATCCTCTGGATCGAGAGATTCTATCCTTAGTTTTAAATCTATAATTATTTTTAAATTTATAATTATTTAGTTTCGTAAAAATTGGTCGTTGCCAATTTACCGGCAGTTTTACATGAATTTCTTATGTTCTTGTGGTTCGGAACCCACGTAAAATTGTAGGTCCCCTCCACCACCACGGAGGACATACACAATACACGATTACGAACACAGTTAGGTAGACCAGCCATGAGTGGATCCTAGGGTCTTTGTTGGTCTGAAACATTATAACTATATTTTATATATATATATATATATATATATATATATATATATAATATACACTATATGATCAAAAGTATTCGGACACCGCATAGTTTTGGGAAAAATGGTTTTATTATGGCATTTAGTAACGAGTAGGTCCACCCTTTGCTTTTTACAGCGTCAACACGTCGAGGCATACTTTCTACCAGTTATCAGTAAGTCTGTGCAGGAATGGCTCGCCATTCCTCTTGCAGAGCTGATGCAAGAGATGCAAGTGAAGCCGGGCGTGGTGTGCGGTTTCGTATCCGTCGCTCCAGTTCGTCCCACATGTGCTCGATTGGGTTGAGATCGGGGCTCTGAGCAGGCCAGTCTAACAAATCCACCTTATTTTCACGAAACCAGTCCTGCACACGCCTTGCAGTATGGCAGGGAGCTCGATCCTGTTGAAACAAACAATGGCCATCTCCGTAGTATTGCCACAGTGTAGGGAGGGCCGAATTGTCCAGAACGTCGAGATAAACGTCAGCGTTCATGGTAGTGGGTATAACAACCAACGGGCCGAGCCCTAGCCAGGAAAAATAACCCAATACCATGATGGACCCTCCACCGAACTTCACCGTTGGACGTACACAGTCAGGAAGAAGCCGTTCTCCGGGCTGTCGCCACACCCAAACACGCCCATGAGACTGGAAGAGTGAATACCGCGACTCGTCGCTCCAAAGAACAGTTTTCCAGTCCTCCACGGTCCAGGAACGACGGGAGACACACCAGGCCAAACGACGCGTGGCATTAACTTTTGTAATCAGTGGCTTGTGTACAGCTGCTCTACCATAATAACCGAGTCTGTGCATCTCTCTGCGGATAGTTACAGTACTAACGGAGGTACCGGATGCTCTTCCTACCTCCTCAGCGATGGAAGCGGCAGAGGACGTGCGGGACTTCTTCTATCACGTTCCGTCAGTTTGCGTGGTCGTCCGGAACGTTTTTTCGCGTTAGTTGCACCGTCGTGCTTCCATCTCATGATAACATCCGCTACAGTCGACTTTGGTATATCCT